>OU452318.1:10655000-11310000 GCA_911728475.2 Pterostichus madidus
TGGAAACTTTTGTATTGTCTAAAGAAACATTGATTTCTTCCGTACCTGTTTATATTATTAACAGTAATATTATTGACAATAATTTCGGAGGTTTTCGAAGTACCAGCAGCAGGTTGATTGTCATTGTCGAAAATATATCCAACATTATTAGTTTTTGAATTTTTATTTTTTTTATAATTTCTATGGAGTCCCTAATGTGACGAGGGCCTAAGCTATAGCTTAATCAGCTTATGCTATAATTCAGCACTGGGCATCACTTATTAAGCGAAGTACTGCATATAATAATGAGAAAATGGGTTGATGACATATTTATTTAACTTTAATGCGAATTTGCAACATTCTTGCAACATTTCTGTAAGCGCAAACAGCCAGTAAAATAAACCTTAAAACAGTAGCCGTTACATAGAAACCAAACAAACATGTCTACAAAACACACACGCCTGTATTTGACCACATTCCTTTCATTCCCTCTTTAACTCCGTTCTACCCTTGCCACAACCATAATTACCAAATTTAAAGACGCACGTGCATGCACAAAACGCGGCAAAATGGCTTTTAGGCGGGCTAACGACACTCCGGACCAATGCCGGCAACCGTAGCATCGGCAGCGGAGAAATGAAACGAGGAGTTTGCGGGGTCTCCGCGTTGGTTTCCACGGGATCGCTATCGCGAGACAGGAGT
The DNA here is from genome assembly GCA_911728475.2 of Pterostichus madidus. Taxonomy (NCBI): domain Eukaryota; kingdom Metazoa; phylum Arthropoda; class Insecta; order Coleoptera; family Carabidae; genus Pterostichus; species Pterostichus madidus. Next base: position 10,655,682 of record OU452318.1, read on the forward strand.
TTTGCGAGGGTTTCCAGGATGAAGTTCAACCTTCCACGGCTCCAGGGTGAATGGAAATGGGTTCCAATGAATGGGAAAAGGAATAGTAGTAGGGAGAGCAGAGCATGTTTGGTGTTGTGTATTGATTTGTAAAATGGGAAACGAGAAATAGGATGTGTGGTTTGGTTTTGTCGAAATGGGTTTTTGCTTATAGATTCTTCTTTGTTAGTATCGTTTCTAGTACCTAATTTCATTTATCAGCATCTAAAATAGTTACTTGTTACGTAACAAAGAAAAATATTGGAAATTGAATAATATAAAGTGGTATCGAGTCGGCCTGTGGATTTAAGAACCTAAGTTCGAAACCCTCAGTAGGTAAACAATTTTCACCACATTAAAACTACTCCTGTGGTTCAGTTATAAGTTATAAGCTTGTTATAATGTAATTGAGATCAAGTTCCTATTGTGCAGAGTAGCAAAATAAGTAAATTAAAATTAACAAAAAAAAACTGTTTATACGATTCAGATACATTTGCAATATTAATAATATGAAATATGTAAGATAGAAATAATAAAAATTAATAATTATTCAATCTGCTCCGCAGCCCATAAGAAATGAATCACTTTTATATCGCGACCAATAGTTTGAGAAATACTATATTAAAGCAATCGCTAACGATGCGAGCATACTTATTTATATTATATCTTAAGAGAGTCAGCAATTAGGTATAATACTAGCATATGGTGAAAGTTTTCAGTAGTTACATTTAATAATTTAAACAATTTTTAGTTTAAATTCTGATTAATACGCGTCTTTGTTTGTTAAGTATGTGTGTTGTTACATAATATAATTTGTTAGGTAATGAAAAGCAGAAAACTTAATTTGTTTTTAAGTAATTAAAACAAAACTTTCCATATTTACTTTTATTAAATTTAGTTCCTACCCACAGCCAAAATGAAAACCCTATGCTTCGAAGTTCCTAAAGTTATGTGCCTATGAGCTGCTTTTTAATTAATAATATATATATATATATATATATATATATATATATGGGATGGCTAGCTCAGTGGTTGAAGTCGGCCTGTGGATCCTGAGGTCCCTGGTTCGATTCCCACAGGCGACAAATTTTCATAATTTGAAAAAGCTCTCCCTGTGGCTCCTCCACCATTAACATGTTTGGGGGCCGTGATTTGACGACTGGTAACCGCACTTCGCGCGCAAAATATATCACTTACCGAGATCTGCTTCAGCAGAGTGCCACACCCAGTGATGGGTAGAAGGCGTGATGATATATTTATTTTATTTATTTATTTATATAGTATAATAATATATATACTTCCGCTCAGTTCTAGAATATTTCATTGTGATTACTCAATACTTGAACTACACGAGAATAATATATATATATATATATATATATATATATATATATATATATATATATATATATATATATATATATATATATATATATATATATATCATCACGCCTTCTACCCATTACTGGGTGTGGCACTCTGCCGAAGCAGATCTCGGTAAGTGAAGTGCGGTTACCAGTCGTCAAATCACGGCGCCCAAAGATGTTAGTGGTGGAGGAACCACAGAGGTAGCTTTTGAAATTATTAAAATTGTTTGTCACCTGTGGGAATCGAACCATGGTTCTCAGGATCCACAGGCCGACTTCATACCACTGAGCTAGCCACCCCATTATTATTATTATTATTATTATTTTCTTTTTGTGGCTTCTTTGGCGGACCAACTACTTAAGTCATATGCCGCCATTACGCCCTGATCTGCGTTTTAGGTATTATGGTCAACAGCAACGCGAGTTTCTCTGAACGGTCACCCATCCAAGTACTTCCCGCACGCAATGTTACTTAACTCGAGTTATCGCTTAGATCAGTTCCAACGAGTGCAGCCATGGCCGTTGACTATTATTATTTATTTATTTATTTTATTTTATACCCTAGTACTTGTCCTTCCTACTGTTTAACAAGAACCCATTAAAATTATTTGTTTTTCTCTTTGAATAAGGGAGGGTTACATCGTAAAGTTTCATAAAAATCTTGAGAACGTGAAAGATCACCATCAAAATACTTTCCCTATGACGGCAAACAGTATAAATTAGTCATCACACCAATTATTCATGCCTTTCTCTAGTTTCTACTACATAAATCCCGCAGTAATGGTGCCTTTACAGAGAATTAATGCAGATTTCCCATAACAATTATGAAAATTTCCATGTAGAAATCCAGCAAGCAGCGCAGTTCGCGAACAATTCCGGTCATCTACATCATCCATCCACACCCCTCCCAATTTAATTCAACACGTGCATCACACATTATAAATCACGATATAAAAGCCGCGTCACCTGAGACCAGTTCGGCATCACACTCTCTCCCGGCAATCGGCGTTTCGGCTGCGGACATCGGATCGGTTTTTCGCGCGGCGTCATCATCGCCTAAACACTATAAATAACATCGATTTATCGGGCGGTACAATGCGAGGATTTGACGGCCGTTTAGCCAAATGATCCATGGCAGGGCGGAGTGCTGGTATCCCGGAATTGTCCGGTGTTTTGTCCCGCGGCTCGGAGATGTGAATGTGAGAAGAGATTGATTTTGTGGGGTTTAACTCGTGATTTTGTGAATTGAGTCGGATTGTGTTAATGTTGGGATTCTTTGAATGAAGCAGAGAAAAGATTTTCTAAGGGAGATGGTTTTTATGTATTTGATTTTAGGGCGGAGATGCCTGTCAACGGCGCACGATTATTTTGAAACTGAAAATGTACAGTGAATTCGTTGCAACTCTGATGATAAGTATAGTAATTTTACTAAATCCGCCAAGGAAGTGCTTCTTTCATCACCAATTATAGTATGGAAAGTAGATTTTTACCAAAACAGTTTAGTAAAGTACGTATCCAAGGCTATAACAAAAATAACAGTCTGGTAAAGTACAAAATATACTGATACAGATTTTACCTAACGGTTTTTTTTGTTGTAACCTTGGATACGTAGTGTGCTATCGATAGACGTATTCCATTTGCCATTTGGATCAGATCTAACTTACATTTACTGAACCAGATCACTTATTTATTTCGCTGAATTACTTCGCTGACTTTAGGCGTATTCCATTTGTCATTTGAATCAGATCTAACTTACACTTACTGAACTAGATCACTTATTTATTTCACTATATTACGTCACTCACTTTATTCCCAGCACTAGATTTTATGATTCGGATTTAGCTTAAAGTTATCACTGCAATAAGTGTATTAGTTTGCTTAATTCAGTTCATTTAGTCAAGTTCTTTAATTTATCTGAACTGATTTAAGTGAACTAAACAGCAAATGGAATTCAGCTATTATTTCCAGTACTAGATTTACTGATTCTAATTTACTTTGAAGTAATTCACCCCAGTAAGTGCATCAATTTGTTTAATTCAGTTCATTTAGTCGTGTTGTCTAATTTATCTGAACTGATTTAAGCGAACGAAGTAGCAAATGGAATACACTTAATATAATTCATATCAATAAATTTAAACATTTTAAAGTATTTATGATTAATTATTTATTAAATTAAACGGCTTCAGAAAAAATAGCATACATAATACTATGGCCTCGTATTGCAAACAACCGCTTCGTCAAGTAAAATATTATTTTCCTGACTTATTATGTAATATACTATTTCAGACGACCACTTATGAAAGTAACCATAACAACATCATAAACTACTACGGAAAGTTGAACATAGCATACACCTCGTATGTTAGTATAACGTACACTTCTAACATATCAGGTGAAGTTCCACTGATTGCCAACAGATTGCGTTACGATGAAAGAAAATAATAAAATAAATGAAAAGAATTTGTATGATTATTTAAATTGAAGTTTTAACAGATTTTTCAACACATTTGCACACATAAATCTTATTTTTTTAAATAAATATTTACTTATTTACTAATATTTTTACATTATTCAATATTTTGACATTACGGTAGTATAGTTGGTATCCTCAGACCAAACATAAGTAGACAAATTCTGTCGTATACAAGTCAATGCAGTGTTGTGAAGTAGAAAGAGTTAGAGTAACTTGTGGGTGAGGCGCGTGCGCGGCAAGGAGCGAGTACCCTTTGATGTTATGCGAGTTGCAAACATGTGTGTAGTTATTTTTATATTCAATTACTTACTTTTCATACATCAAAGTAAAGGTTAGTTTTTGACATATTAGTGCTGGGTTGCAAGAAAAAAATAAAGAGCTCTTTAGTTAAAGAATTGTTTATATAGCAACAGTATCAATGGCGATTTTCTGAAATTTATTGAACCGTTAGTTGCTAATGAACCGATAAAACTTTCATGCAACTCAGCATAAGTGTTTTGTATACGCACTTTTGTATTTAAATAAATCAAATGCTCGCGTCTGATAACTGTCATCAACAAAAATTCAACCCGCATAACTCCACGTGGTACTAGCTCTTTGCCGCGCACCCGTCTCATCACCAAGTTATTCTAACCCTTTCTACTTCACAACAAACGCCGTTGTTCTCCGTCTACTTATGGTTGCTCTGAGTTGGTATCACAATACCTAACCTCAAACGTCAAACGTCAACGCTTACCTACAAAAACGCATCAGCTGTCAAAGTGTAACAACATTGCTCTTGTAAACTTTTTTAGTAATATTTTGTGGTCGTCTGAAAAATTGCTCGAAAGTGTGATAACAGTGCTCGTGTATTTAAATCACTCGGCGCTTCGCCCCTCGTTTTTCAATTTGTACACTCGCATGTTATCTTACACTTTCGATGCTTGTTATGTAATATACTATTACATTACTAGCATGGTAAAACAGTTTTTACTGCTGAAAGGAGGATTGACTGGCGATCTGATTATGTTAGCCTGTCATTTCCTTGAGGCAGCAAAAACTGTTACTTTGCGTGTTTTGTACAATATTTTATTTGTTACTCATTTGTAAACAAAATTAAAAATTATAATTATATACAGTCAGTTAGCTGTTCTGTTAAAAATTGCTTTAAAATGACATCTCATAAGTTATACTGTGGCAACGCGCTTGAGTACCTACACGTAAAATCAGCAGTTGATCTGTTACTGTATATTGTAGTACTAGTGACGAAAAGGTTTCAACGCTCGTGCTCCAATAGTATGAATTTTGCAATTACTCTTTTCCACGTGTGTTATATACTATTTTTTCAACATTAAATGTGATTAGTATATTACGTACCATGAACTGTAAGTGACAGTTTTTAGGTCAAGAATGTAGTTTGGGAAATCGAAGCGCGTAGGCTCGAGATTTCCTAAACATTCGCGACCTAAAAATCACTTACAGTTTGAGGTTAGTAATCTATTTTTTACAATACCTGCACAAATAGAATGAAAAGAAAAATAGGTTTCACAATTAACAGCTATCAAATTGTTGTCAAAATAAATACGACCTTGATCTATAATATTTACTTATTGTCCACGGTTGATGGTAAGTAAATATTATAGTCCTGACGTAACCATAGAAACAACTGTGTAATAAAAGTTCCACTTAGGACCAGTTTTTCAATCACCGGTTTACTCTCGATTAACGTTAATCATGATTAAATAATAATGGAAACCATAGTTTCAATTATTATTTAATCAGGTTTAACATTAATCAGTGATTGACAAACTGGCCCTTACAGTGTTAAAATTTTGTCATTAATTAGTAACTTGCAGTACAGGTATTGTAAAAATTACATTTTTACATTTGCAATGAAATAAATTTAATAATTATTTATATAAATCAACGTAGCTGCACATCACGTTTTCTTATTCACCACAAACAAAAATAATTATGTACCTAACAATTTTTTTCAAATTTCAATTTAGTTTTTTTCTCTAGTGATGAAGTAATTTATTTTCATCAGAAACGAAAGAGATCTAAATAAACAGTTTGAATAAATAACGATTACAACTGAGTAACAAATAAAGTCTTTAAAGCACGTGTGACGAGTTTTTAACGGCTCTAGTACTTTAAAGGCACTTATAGACGGATATTTTTTATTATACCTGCATCGTAATTTGAAAAATAGAGCTGTAAAGCATGATTTTCATTTTGATACATTTAATAATTTTTCCTACAACTGTGCCATTTCTTTGTTATTACGTAACTATAATTGCCTTGGTTACGTATGGAAAGTAGATGAATGCAGACCAAGTGCGTTTCTGAAAGCAAAGAAATACTAGTGCGGAAAGTGCTTCATTACGCAACTGTAAAAAAAGTTTTTTTGAGAGCAATTTAAATTTCGCGCTAAGCGCGTAATTCATATTTTGGCCACAGACGCTTATGGAAAAAGAAGATGCAGTGAGCCAGCGCTAGTAAATATGCAGTAGTACATTTTGACGTTTATAAACATAATCTTAAATTGCAGTATATCTAATCTGTACACAACTAATAAAAAGAACCGAACAAAGTAAAATATATCAATAAATGGTTTTAAGTATGTGAGATACATAATATTTATTGTGTGTGTATATTATTAACACAGTTGCTTATATTGACATAATGTAAAGTGGAAACTTTTGTATTGTCTAAAGAAACATTGATTTCTTCCGTACCTGTTCATATTATTAACAGTAATATTATTGACAACAATTTCGGAGGTTTTAGAAGTACCAGCAGCAGGTTGATTGTCATTGTCGAAAATAGATGCAGCATAGCATGATCCGGAGCTTCAATTATCTTTGGAGGTATTTATGATAAAGAAGAATCACTCACTGTACTATTCCAATCTAGACGATTTTGAAGAAATTATCTTGACGTTAGTAAAATATTTTTAAATAATGTAGAACAATGTGCAAGCAATCAACAAACAAACCATAGCAACGCCGTAAAACATCGGTCTCGTGTAATATCATTAAAATTTTATAAATTTGGATAATATTTTAGTGATTTACTAAATCGCACAGTTGTAGGAAACATGTTGTTTATAACACGTGCCGAAAAAGATTACGTGCTCGTGCAGATTTCCGTACTCGGCAAGGCTCGTGCGTTAAATTCTGCATTTGCACGTAACGAGCCTTTTTCAGCACTTGTTATAAAAATAACTATTATATGTGTAATTTAACATAATGTCGTTCACTTGGAGATAGATTAGTATTTGTTGTATAAGTTACTATATGGATTCGTTGTTTTGTCTTTTATTGTGTTAAATTTGGATGTATTTAAAGAATAAAATGATTTTTCTATTTACGTGTGCCTATAAGTCTATAAACGCAATGTAAACACGTCATTAAGGAGATCTATAGGCACACTGTTTTTTGACGTTTTTTATATTGTAGGAGTGGTATGAAAGCTTTTAAATTTTACAGATAAATGACATATAATCTCAAAATTGTAAATTATCGGTGTTGAAATATTACTAAAAGAATATGCTATAATCAGATAAAATTCACAACATGCACAATACAGAAAAAATATTGATTCATTGTCAAAAAATTTTAAATTTAAATTGTTTGTGTTATGAGAAGCTTTATCTACACAAAAGGAAAAACAACTTATAATTTTGACAAGACGCAGCTTTTTAAAAATTTTACCAAATTATAAAATTAGCTCAATAGATAAAAGGGAAAATTGTCAAACTACCCGTAGAGCGGCTTGTTTTCTAAATTTAACAGTTTTCCTTATGAAACTTGTTCTTTAATATATTATTTTATTATACTTATACAATAATACTTGTTTAACAAACTAAAAAACGTGCGAGAACACAATTTAAAACACTAATGCTGGGTTGCAAGAAAAAAATAAAGAGCTCTTTAGTTAAAGAACTGTTTATATAGCAACAGTATCAATAGCGATCTTCTGAAATTTATTGAACCGTTAGTTGTTAATGAACCGATAAAACTTTCATGCAACCCAGCATCCGTGTTTTAAAGTTGCTAGGCAACAACAAAATTATTTTGCTCTTAAATCAATCCATATTTATTACAACAAATTACAAAACAACGAATCAACATTGTAATAACAAATGAAATATATGTGAGTTCTTCTTTTTAATACAACTAATTATATACATCCAGTACAGTAGATGTGTTGAAAGGGGCAAGGGGGAAGGAGGAGTTAACTACGGGTGGTTTCTAGCGCCAGCCCAGGGTGTTGAGTACTGAAGGCTGATTTTCTGGCCTAATGGAGATCAAAGGCTGCTCCTTTACCGACAAATGTTCGCTGTACGTACTAGTATATACTGTGAACAAATAGACATCACTAGATTTGTGTTTGAGAATGTGATACAGTTGTTCCGATATTATTCAAGGCCATATTACACGAATGTAATATAAGCCCACTAGGAAAATATGTCATTACATTTTAATATTTTTAATTTGTGGCTTTACTGTCGAACCTCGGTTCGATTTCCACAACCGAAAACAATTTTCACCACATTAAAATTATCCCTGTGGCTCTCCAGCCCTTAATATCGCTGTATATACTGTGAATAAGTGACATCACTAAATTTTTGTTTGAGAAAGGGATACAATTGTCCCGATATTATTCAATGCAATATTATGCGAATGTAATATAAACATACGAGGGCAGGGTGAAAAGTCCCTGAAAAATGAAACAAGAAATGATTTATTTGGTCAAAACATATTTTATTTCTCAACATAATCTCCTTGTAGCTCGATACACTTCGTCCAATGTTTTTCTAATTTTTCGATCCCTTCCAAATAATACGATTTTGGCAATCCTTCAAAATAGGCGTTTGTCTCAGCGATGACCTCATCGTTGGAGCCAAATCTCTTTCCGCCGAGCCATTTCTTCAAGTTTGGAAATAGATAAAAATTGCAGGGGGCCAAATCTGGAGAATATGGTGGATGACGAACCAATTCGTAGCGCAATTCATGCAATTTTGCCATTGCGACTGCAGACCTGTGCGCCGGTGCGTTGTCCTGATGGAAGAGCACTTTTTTCATTGCCAAATGCGGCCACTTTCGCTTCAAATCGGCGTCGAATCGATCCAACATCTCTGCGCCGGTGATCGTTTTGCCCTTTTCAAGGTAATCGATATACCGTGTGCATCCCAAAAAACTGTCGCCATGACTTTGTTGACCGATTAACCCACTTTAGCCTTTTTCGACTTCGATTCGCCGGGACAAGTCCACTGTTTCAACTGTTCTTTGGTCTCTGGAGTGTTGTGATGGATCCATGTTTCGTCTACGGTTACGAAACGGCGCAAAAAGTCATTGTTATTGCGCTTGAACATCGCCAAACACTCCTTTGAACTTGTCACACGGTCGCGGTTGTTGTCAACAGAGAGCAAATGCGGCACCCATCTGGCAGATAGCTTTCTCATATCCAAAAATGTTCCGTACCCGTTCGGTTGAGATGCTTATAGCCTAAGCAGCCTCGTGCACTTTAACTCGCCGATCGTCCAATATCATACCATGGATTTTATCGAAGATTTCTGGCGTTATAACCTCAATTGGACGACCAGAACGTTCGGCGTCCTTTGTGGTCATATTACCACAACGAAAATCAGTAAACCACTTGTGAATCGTTCCAATCGATGGTGAGGAGTTCCCATAATGTTTTAAAAAATCTTCAAGGTTGCTTGCTTTCGATGGGTGTCAAAACAGAACTGAATGACATATCAGTCTGAAAATTTTAATGCGTTCTAGTTAAATATGGTACATCACAAATGTCACATGAGATTTGCAATTATGGCGCCATCTGTTTTATTTTTCAGGGACTTTTCACCCTGCCCTCGTACTAGGATAATATGACAATATATTTTAATATTTTAAATTTGTGGCATTACTATCAATTTCCACAGACGACAAACGATTTTCACCACATTAAAATTAATTAATTAGTAGGTGGCTCAGTGGTAGTGAGTCGGCATGTGACTCCTAAAAACCCTGGTCCGCATCTCACAGCCGACAAATATTTACACCACATTAAAATTACCCACCACTAATGTCTTTGGAGGCCGTGATTTGACGCCTGATAACCTATCTCGAAATTAATTCGCATTGTGTATAAAATTTTATAAAAGACACTACAGCGGTCCACGTTGGCTTGGCCGGGTCTGTACTTATCGGATCTATTTTAATATTTTATTGTTGAGTTGCCTAATTTTGAAGTTAATTTATTTCATTTTAATAAAGTCATATATGTTAAATTCCGTGTTTTGATTAATGTTTACATTTTACACCCCAAAAAATGGGGTAGATGGCACAGTGATATCCAGTCGGCATGGGAATTAGGGAACCCGAGTTCGATTCCCACAGCCGACAAACAATTTTCTCCACTTTACAATTACCTACGTCTGTAGCTCTCCCTCCACTAATATCTTTGGGCGCCGTGATTTGACGGCTGATAACCGCACCACACGCGAATTACTTATTACCACACCTAGAAAGAAGTAAATTTTTTTTCATACAACTGTGCGATTTCTTTGTTATTACGTAACTATTATTGCCTTGGTTACGTATGGAAAGTAGACAAATGCGGACCAAGTCCGGTTCTGTAAGCAAAGATACACTAGTGCGGAAAGTAATTTGTACTTTACGCAATTGTCAAAAGAAAATATAAAGCACGGAATTTAATATTTTAGGCACATACACTTATGGAAGAAAAAGAAATATGCAGTGATATATTTTGACGTTTATAAACTGCGGTATATCTCATCTGTACACATCACATTGAGCAGACAAGAATTCAAGTATATCATTATTAAATGTGATAATTAATAAAAATAACCGAACAAAGTAAAATATATCGGTAAATGGTTTTATTTAAAGAGTAAGTGAAATACATAATATTGATTGTTTGTGTATATTAATAACACGTTGTTACAGTTGCTTATATTGACATAATTTGAAGTGTTATACTATCTTCCGTACCTGTTCATATTATTAACAGTAATATTATTCACAACAATTTCGGAGGTTTTAGAAGGACCAGCAGTAGGTGGATTGTCATTTACGACCAATACGAATAAAAATTCTGGTTACATCATTGCTTTATGCATCTTGATATCCAGGGATTTTAAAAGTTACCATCCATCAAATAATGGTCTTCAAAGATCTCAACAAAGGAGAAACCTCAAAAATAATTTTAATGAGATAAAAATCAGTTGAACAATAGAACTATAAACCCAATTATATTATTAGTATATTTAGAATTATTAATATAAATTTTGATAATTGATCTCTAACTTACCCACGAATGCTAAATTAGTCCAGATTTTAAATATGAAATCTTTCAAATTGGATTTGAAACATTTTTGAGCGAGCCTGTATAACACAGATAATCAAGTACACTGGCTAACTGGCCTCTGGTGACAGCAGACTGTTCAGAATATCAGATTTCTCTCGTACCGCGTTTCTCGTAGCCAATATCACTTCACTATTAATTAATTTCATGCCTCTAGCGACACGTATGTTTGTAAATGTCTGTATGTGCGTATGCTTATTATATGTTTGTACCGTGAGTGCGTCCAAGTGAACTAATTGTTAATGAACATAGAAATTTTGCTTGATTGTATGTAAGGTTTCAGGACAAATAGATAGGAGACATTTTCAAATTTAAAACGTATGGTTGTAAGCATTGTTAGAATGATGTCATATTTGATGTCTGTCCATCAAAGACAATAGAAACTATAATTATAACTATTATAAGAGTGTCACTATAGACAACTCTGTATCAGGTCTTTCAGTATATGAAAGAAAGAAAAAATAATAGGAAAGTAAAATATTCTAACCTTTGAATATAAAGATACCAGGAAGGAGGAAGTACTCAAAATTGTAGCGACCAAATTTAGGTGTCTCAAAATGGCGGCTCTTAGAGTTTGTGCTTACCAGTGGCGTAACATACAATATTTTTAGTAAATAGTAAAATATGATGTATTAAGAATAAAACAGGAAAATATATTAAAATGACAATTATAAAAGTAATTCTGATAAAATATTACGATAAAAATAATAATTTTTGTTACGAGTTTTCGCTTACCAAAAATTTGAAAGGAAAAATAAATTCGCAACATATTAAATGCAAATAGTATTTATTGGCGTTTAAACAATACAATTTTATTATAATAACTTCGAATTTTATCTTCTTTTGATATATTTTTGCACATAAAATGTATTCTTAATGCTAAGTACTTACTTACTATACATTTAATTAAAACAATTTTATGACTACACATAACGAGTTATCGTGAAATGGCATAAGTGTAAACAAATTATTAGAAATTCGCCTTAAAACAATATTATTAACAATGGCAGGTAATTTTAAATTTGGTTGCGATAGCTGTTCCCTTATTACGGTTTCAGTTATTTTACAAATTTTCACAACGTCATTATGTGGATAACATAGTCCACCTTTATTTTTAAGATCAATTAGTGAATTGAGTAAATTATTTTTGTCACCGAAAAGTGAATTAACACAATGTTCGCATTTCAAAGTTTTTCTTATTTTATTAACCACAAACCCCGCAATATAAATTACAACCTGCGACGAATATTCTGTTAAAGAAACACTATTTAATGCATAGTCGTGATCATTAATGTTGTAATCACATTCTTAAAATGAGACCCCAATTTAAGCGAACACGAGTTACACTCATACAGGAAACAATTCGACTTCGTTTTGAACCAATCAGAACGCGTAATTTAAGTGTCTCAATATGGCCGACTTCCGTCGCTCGTACTTCAATGCTAGCAGATGGGGTATCCTCCTTCCTGTGTCTTTATATTCAAAGGAGTCAACCTACTAAGTCATCGTCAGTTGCTGGTCAGTTCAACCCTTAACCATAGACGCGGTTCGCTCTACTGGAGCTCATCAGTATGGTGCTACCCACTATTCAACTAGACCAACTAGGGACTAGTGAACAGTAGTAACGACAGAGTTGAACTGACAAAGTTAAAAACTTTGAAACTTGGTATGATGGCCTGAGAGGTACGGAGAACCATGCAGTGCCATCTACTGGATAAATACGCAAGCTGATTGACAGCTAGAATTAATAAACAACGACAAAGAATGTCAATTGCGAAATGGAACAAATCTTTAAGTAAAAAAAAAATAAGTTACCACTGTTCACTAGTCCCTAGTTGGTATAGTTGAATAGTGGGTGGCACCATACTGATGAGCTCCAGTAGAGTGAAACGCGTCTTTCGTTAAGGGTTGAACTGACCAGCAACTGACGATGACTTAGTAGGTTGACTCATTTGCTGTATTTTTGTGGGGACAAATGTTAAGATATTTTTTCCTATTATTTTTTCTTACTTAAAGATTTGTTCCATTTCGCAATTGACATTTTTTGTCGTTGTATATGAAAGAGTTATGGGATCGAGGTTGCCTATGAACAAAATAGAGAGAAAAGTAGGGATTAAAACAGATTTGAATTACATGACGGCCGTAGCTTACTTGGTTAAAGCATATGATCGGAGTTCATATCCCAAGTTTAAATACTAGCGGTATGCTAATGTTTTCTCTTTATAGTTCAATTTGATTTCAACAATTATTAACTATTTTCTTAAAATACTAAATTAAATTTCTATTGACAAATACTCTCTTTAAATAAAAGTAACGACTCTCGTACCAAGTCTTTCAGTATATGAAAGAGCCATGGGATCGAGACAGTCTATGACACATAATAAAATGGAGAAAAAAATTGGAATAAAATCAGATTTGATTTATAAGGCACGGTAGTTTAGTTGGTTAATGCATATGAGCGGGGTTCATAGGATCCATGTTCAAATCCTTGCGGTATCTCAATTTTTCTCAGTAATAATATAACAAGAGAGTGAGAATAAATTGAAAATAATTTGACAGATCTTTCGAAAACTTGTTGCCAGGCAATTGTCACGAAAGCCAGTAGGCCTTGAGTGGCTATTGCCAAATGGTAACAAGTTTGAGAAAGAGACTGGAAAGTTATTTTCTAATTTATCGAACTCTCGAGTTATATTTGATTAGATTATTTTTTGACTTTGCTGTTGAGATTGATTCATCCAACTTTAAAGATTTTAAACTGAGTTTATATCGATTGATTACTTATTAATATATTCTTGGAAGTTGTTTCCAAAATTTTTTGATGAATTTCTGTATCTGAAATACAAGTAAATCGATTTTTTTCACACACTTTACTTGACGCGTTGATAGTTTTAAATAATTATTTAACAACTACCTATCATTTTTCACAAACATAAAGCATCTACAGAGATTATTATTAATATTAAGAGGATTGGTTAAAACGCAGACACGTGACATACAATGAAGGATTTCATTGGTTATGAGAAACGTCAAAAAATAATATTCATAATTCAGTTTGATTTCATCAATTATTAACTATTTACTTAAAATACTAAATAAATTTCAATTGGTCTCGTACTCCCGTAGAATACTACACTTTCTTCTACCGACATGTAAAGTTTACCTTGCCTTATTGCCTTTCGTCTACACATTTTATTATTTCATAAATAAAATAAATTCAAAGAAATGCGTATAACAGATATTTCTGTACATACGTCTAGACAGGGAAGGCCAAGGGCGGAGCCTAATATTAGTTTCAGTTTATACCACTAGTAGCGGTAGCTCGCGCCGTCTACTAGAGCCGAATTTTCATATAAATAGTGTTTCGCTGGGGGGTTAAAATTGGTACTAAATATAAATATATTTTCACAAAAAAGAGCTTATTTTAAGATAAAAGTACAATCTATGTTCCTTTTGTGTTGAAATTTGAAATTATTATTCATTTATTGAGTAACATTGATGTGAAGTTACATAAGTTTATAATATTATAAAAAGAAAATTAAAACTACAACAAAAATTTCAACACATACGTGACCTAGATTCAATCTTTATCTACAAATTAAAAAAAAATAACTTGTTCTGACCATATTTAGTCCAAATTTCATCTCCCATTCAAAAGCATGTTTATGCAACGCGCAACCTAGCTACATTACCCTCTTAAGATAGCAGAGGAACTTATTTCCGATAATAATAAATAAGCTTTTTGGCCGGGGTTCGACACCGGTTGAGTGAATTTTTTCTACAATAAATTGACCGATATAGGGTGGCTAGCTCAGTGGTATGAAGTCGGACTGTGGATCATGAGAACCCTGCTTCGATTCCCACAGGCGACAAACAATTTTCATAATTTCAAAAACTACTCCTGTGGCTCCTCCACCACTAACATCTTTAGGGGCGATGATTTGACGACTGGTAACCGCACTTCACGCGCAAAATATATCACTTACCGAGATCTGCCTCGACAGAGTGTCACATCCAGTAATGGGTAGAAAGCGTGATGATATATTTATATAT
This sequence comes from Pterostichus madidus, assembly GCA_911728475.2. NCBI lineage: Eukaryota > Metazoa > Arthropoda > Insecta > Coleoptera > Carabidae > Pterostichus > Pterostichus madidus. The sequence continues at coordinate 10,670,964 of OU452318.1, forward strand.
TTTTTTTTTCTGGCTTCTTTGGCGGACCAACTACTCAGGTGATATGCCGCTATTACGCCCTGATCTGCGTTTTAGTTGTTATTATCAACAGCAACGCGAGTTTTCTCTGGACGGTCACCCATCCAAAAACTACCCGCGCGCAACGTTGCTTAACTCGCGTTATCGCTTAGATTAGTACCAACGAGCCCAGCCATGGTCGTTGACGTATTTATATTTATTTATTTATTTATTTAAATTGAACGATATCCAGTAAATATTTTCATTCTTTCATTATTTTCGATGGAATGGCTAGCTCAGTGGTATGAAGTCGATCTGTGGATCCTGAGGTTCCAGGTTCGATTCCCACAGGCGACAAATTTTCATAATTTGAAAAAGCTATCCCTGTGGCTCCTCCACCACTAACATGTTTGGGGGCCGTGATTTGACGACTGGTAACCGCACTTCACGCGTAAAATATATCACTTACCGAGATCTGCTTCAGCAGAGTGCCACACCCAGTAATGGGTAGAAGGCGTGATGATATATATTATATATATATATATATATATATATATATATATATATATATATATATATATATATATATATATATATATATATATATATATATATATATATATTATTTTTGATGTTACCTCTGGCACAATTTTCGTGTAAACTGTACATATAATTCAACTGGAATCTAACTCTAAAAATTTCGTTTAATATTTGACACGACATACGTATTAAACAAAGCTAACCTTAATGCGGTCCTGATATATCGACACATGACTTTGTGTCCATTACACCAAATCGACAGCTGAGTGGTCAAATACAACAGGTAAATTTCACATTCATTGCGATCTCTCTTCGTATTTGCGAATGCGTCAAATGACTGTGGAGCACTGCAATGCATTTGAAATTTGAACCGTGAATTGTATACTTTTGATGTATGTTTGCGTAGAGTGCTAGCATTTTTTTGTTACAGGATGGAATGACAATATTAGTATTTATTTTTCCCAGCCTTTTTCAGTTTTGGACATTTTTATTATTTTGAGCGTCATTCTTAACTTCATTTATATTTAATTTGTTTTACAGGGAAAATATATTGTTTGTAAAAAAGTATATTTTTACTTTGAATGCTGTTGTTAGATTTTGTTTATATTTTCAGTAATAATATACAAGAGAGTGAGAATAAATTCAATATAATTTGACAGATTTTCGAAATCTTGTTGCCCTTCGAGCTCTCGTGATTTTTGCCAAATGGCTACAAGTTTGAGAAAGAATCTGGATAATTATTTTCTATCGAACTCTCGACTTATATAGCTGTTAAGGTTGGTTCTTTCAACTTTTTTTTCTACCTAAAAGATTTTAAATTTGATCCATATCAATTAATTACTTATTAATACATTCTTGGAAGTAGTTTCCAAAATTTTTTAGTTTATTTTTGTGTCTAAAACGAAACTAAATCGTTTTTTTTTTACCCATTTGACTTGACACCTTGAAAACTTTAAATAATAATAATATTTCACAACTACCTATTATTTATCACAAACAAAATCTGTTATAGAGTGTATTCTTCCTGTAACTATATAGAATTATAAAAAAAATTAAATATTCTTTCATCTGTTATCTTTTGCATATAAAAAAATGAAACATATAAAAATCTTTAGTCATATGTACCGTACTTTGATTCATATTATTATTTTTTTATATTTACATTGTATATTTAACAATGTATAAAAATTAATTTACCTCATAAGAATTTTGTTCATTTTAATAGAAGTTTATTTATATGGCATGTTGATACACATCATTCATTTTTAATAATAATATTTTTTATTACATTTCTGAAATGCTTTAGTCTGTTTACAGATTTACGATAAATTTTGTGTTTTTATTATTATTATTATTAGTAAACATATATTTTAGGAGGATACAATAACATTTATTATTATTCATTTGCCTTTTAGCTAGCACAGTGGTATGAAGTCGGCCTGTGGATCCTGAGGTCCCTGGTTCGATTCCCACAGGCGACAAATTTTCATAATTTGAAAAAGCTATCCCTGTGGCTCCTCCACCACTAACATGTTTGGGGGCCGTGATTTGACGACTGGTAACCGCACTTCACGCGCAAACTATATCACTTATCGAGATCTGCTTTAGCAGAGTGCCACACCCAGCAATGGGTAGAAGGCGTGATGATATATTTATTTTATTTATTTATTCTTTTAGCTAAATAAAATTTATTTATTTTTGTTGTAGCAGAATGTATAAATGAAATATAACTTTCAATTATAATTTTGTTGTTAAACAAGCTTTGGAATTTAATAGTAAACAATAATATGTTTACATTTCCGTTAAACCAAATAATTATTTTTAACTTTTAATTCATTTATTTCATCTAATAATTAAATTTATTTTGCAATGAATTATTCAAAATATTGTTTTTTTAATAAAGGTGCTGTGTATTGATATGGAGTAATTTTCGCATTTTAAGCAAGTATCAGAGTTACGTACAAACATTTATCAGTAACAAATTTAGTGACTCTTCTTCAATTATTTATTTCTGTTCAATTCTAATTCTGCATTAGCTGCTAGTAGTTTAAGTGTTCTTAGCAAGTTTCGAGTGTGTTATGATCGGCAGTACAGTGATGTGGTTAGCGTTACGGACATTCAAATCCAAAATCGTCAGTTATAATCTCACTCCAGCTAAAAATATGTGAACTAGCACATTGCGACTCAGTTTGATCGAACTCTGTACTGTAATTGGGATTAATTCCTGTTGTAAAAAGTAGCATAAATAAATAAATAAATGGTTGAATATTCATTTTATTATCAGTTATATTTATCACGATATGGTAACCACACGTAGTGGAATTTAATGTTTTACGTGTGTGTGTTCTGTATTGCTTTATATTTGAAGGTCAGAATTTAACAGCACAACATAGTGTGTCTTTATATTATAAGGAAATGTTATTTTTAAATGTTTTATCTGATCTAGATGGGCCAGGTAGTATTCATTTATTTATGCTACTGTGTACAACAGGAACTTAATCCCAATTACAGATTTAAAAGTATGTTGCATGAGCAAAAATCTTTTTCCTACAACTGTGCGATTTCTTTGTGCGGAAAGTAATTCATTACGCAACTGTAAAAAAAAAGTTTTATTGAGAGCGAATTAAAATTCGCGCCGACCGCGGAATTCATATTTTGGCCACAGACGCTTATGGAAGAAGAAGAAGCGGTGAGCCAGCGCTAGTAAATATGCAGTAGTATATTTTAACGTTTAGAAACATAACCTTAAATTGCAGTATATCTAATCTGTACACAATTAATAAAAAGAACCGAACAAAGTAAAATATATCGATAAATGGTTTTATTTTAAGAGTAAGTACATAATAATTATTGTTTGTGTATATTATTAACACAGTTGTTGCAGTTGCTTATATTGACATAATGTGAAGTGGACACTTTTGTACTGTCTAAAGAAACATTGATTTCTTCCGTACCTGTTTATATTATTAACAGTAATATTGTTGACAACAATTTCGGAGGCTTTAGAAGTACCAGCAGCAGGTTTATTGTCATTGTCGAAAATAGATCCAACATAGCATGATCTTGGGCTTCAATTATCTTTGGAGGTGTTTATGATAAAGAAGAATCACTCACTGTAGTATTCCAATCTAGACGATTTTGAAGAAATTGTCTTGAAATTAGTGAAATATTTTTAAATAACGTAGAACAATGTGCAAGCAATCAACAAACAAACCATAGCAATGCCGTAAAACATCGTTCTCGTGAATATCATTAAGATTTTATAAATTTTGACAATATTTTAGTGATTTTCTAAATCGCTCAGTTATAGGAAAAATGTTGTTTATCACACGTGCCGAAAAAGGTTACGTGCTCGTGCAGATTTAAATTTAAATTCTGCACTTGCACCTAACAAGCCTTTTTCGGCACTTGTATAATAACTATTCTTTTTTATTTTGTTCACTGCCCCATTTTTCATTTTCAATATGTATAAATCTTAAGTTAACTTACTATGACCAGCAAAACACTGCAGTAAATTTAGTTTGTTGGTTGCATACAAACAGGTATCAAAAGATGACAATCCGGATCTCGTTCTCGTGAATAATGAATGAAGTTGCTTTATGTCAAACGACATGTGACATTTAATATACCAAGTTTATAGTTGGTATTAAAATGGTAAGATACGAAACAGAGTGAAGAGATTTACTATTATTAACAGCGTGCTCTAAGTGCAAATCAGTGGTACCACACGAGTCAAATATGCTTATAAAATACTTTAAGTTATTTAATTTATTTTAAGGTTATTTAAATAATTGCTGACGTAAAATAACAAACTTCAATAATAGATCATGGCAACTTTATAATCGTTATAATCGAATGAGCAATATGGGCTCTAGCTCGGAGCTTCAAGATATAATAGGCTTAGAAAGATAATAGTATATTACATAACAAGCATCGAAAGTGTACGATAACGTGCGAGTGTACAAATTGAAAAACGAGGCGCGCAGTGATTTAAGTACACGAGCACAGTTATCACACTTTTGAGTGAGTTATGTACACTATTTTTCAGACGACCACAAAATATTTCTAATAACAGTTTACAAGAGTAATGTTGTTACACTTTGACAGCTGATGCGTTTTTGTAGATGAGCGTTGACGTTTGAATGTCAAAATATTGAATTATGCTAAATTATTAGTAAATAAGTAATTATTAATTTAAAAAATAAGATTTATCTGTGCAAATGTGTTAAAAATCTGCTAAAACTTCAATCTAAATAATAATACAAATTCTTTTCGTTTATTTTATTATTTTCTTTCATCGTAACGCCATCTGTTGTCAATCAGTGGAACTTCACCTGATATGTTAGAAGTGTACGTTATGCTAACATATCAGTGTATGTTATGTTCAACTTTCCGTAGTAATTTATGATGTTGTTATGGTTACTTTCGTACGTGGTCGTCTGAAAAAGATATTTACTAATGTACCACTTTTTTCAACAATCAAATCCCACACCAAAACACATTTTTACTATACTCGCTTTACTGATCTGTTCAGTAATAATTTTTAAACAGGCAGAAACAAACAAACTCGTTGAGTTTTCGCTTGTCTTTTTGACAATGAAAATCAACAAAGCACAGGTAAAACAAATTTAAACTGTTAAACTAAATCCTAAATTAGGACTTCTATCTGCCTATTAGTATTAGTACATACTAATCGAAAGACATAAATTCTATCCTAATATGAGCAATTCTTGTCTGTCTGCCTGCGTAAATTAACGATCTTGAAATTAGCTTCAACTATATGATATGGAGTAATGGCTCAGTGGTATCAAGTCGTCCTGTGGATCTTAAGAACCCTGGTTCGATCCCCACAGCCAACAAAACATTTTCACCAATTAAAAAAATTAACCCTGTGGCTCTCCCACCACTAACAACTTTAATTGTGATTTGTCGACTGGTAACCGCACTTCACGCGCAAAATATATCACTTACCGAGATCTGCTTCGGCAGAGTGCCACACTCAGTAATGGGTAAAAGGCGCGATGATATATTTATTTTAATAAAACTTGTTATTTTAATGTTTTTGCCCTCAAAAAAAGATCTAGCTAAATCTCATCCCCAGCAAAATTTATCTAGTGTGTCATTTTAAAAGATAATTGAAAAGAAAATAGATTAAAATTTAGCACATCAAAATATAGGCATATATAGGACAACGCAATTTGTCTCGAGAAATCTATTGAGAATTTGAGACCAAAATCAATTCGAAGCTACATTCACAAATCGAAATTAGTGTTTGTTTTATGCTTTATGTTTTAGTGTGTTTTTAGGTGCCATTCACAAATAGTTTTGCTTTTGTCGATTTTAGTTAGTAGTGACATCTATCATAAATTTTAGAGATCGGTTATATTCAGAAGATCGGTAATACAGTAAATGCAACTGTCAGATGCAAGTTACACATGCTGTCATATGTTGTTTGCTTACTTTCGCATTTTTTTGAAGAGCAAGGTAAATATTAACACAATAAGAAGGTAGGTATTAAAATCTTGTTTTTATTTTCATTCATTTTGACACTCGAATAGAAACAAACTTAGGTTATCGCCAATGCGATGGATGATAGAAAGAGACAAGTATATATCACTACATCATTCTACGCTTCGTCCTATTGGTTCATTCTTAAGTATAAAACGTAAAACTAAAACCTAAGTTTGGAGTTTGCAAACTTTTGTGTTAAAACCAAATCTAAATACTGATTTGTGAATGACTGCATAAGATAACATGTCTACAAGGTTATTTAAACAAAAATGGAAAACATAAAACAAAAACTAATTTCGATTTGTGAATGTAGCTTAACTGCTTTCACAATATGAGCGAAAATTTGAATAACAAATGGGCGATTTATGAACAGTTTGTAATTTTCTAAAATAAAATTTAGATTCATTCTAATAGTATCCAAAATTATTCAGTAAAATGACGATCTTAAGGTATTAATACTTCATTACTTTAGCAAAATTGAAACAAAATCAGTCGTCAACTATTACAAATGTCAATTCTATATCAGTGTTCACGGAATCCAGGGTAAAGATAAACTTTAAATGAAGAAGAGAGAAAATGTAAACAAAAATGAAAATAGATAGCAACAGGGTGATTATATTGTTGCACCACGGCATTCGAATCCGAAGATCCCGGGTTCAAATCCAACTCAAACTAAAAATACATAAACTACCACCCTTCGGCTCGGTGAATCCGAACCTTCTGCAGTAATTAAAATTAAGTTCATTTTGTATAAATAAAAAATAAATATATTATCACGCCTTCTACCCATTACTGGGCGTGGCACTCTGCCGAAGCAGATCTCGGTAAGTGATATATTTTGCACGTGAAGTGCGGTTACCAGTCGTCAAATCACGGCTCCCAAAGATGTTAGTGGTGGAGAAGCTACAGGGGTAGCTTTTGAAATTATGAAAATTGTTTGACGCCTGTGGGAATCGAACCAGGGTTCTCAGGGTCCACAGGCCGACTTCATACCACTGAGCTAGCCACTCTATAAAGAGTAGCATAAATAATTTTTTTTTAAATGGACGAAGTTTGCTCAAACTAAAGGATAATATTTTTTATTGTGTCTAAAATCTTAAGACTGCTAGTTAACCTGTATAAGATACATTATGATTTAGGAGAATATTACATAGAATTCCATAGGAATTGGATTAATTATGTGACAATAATTAACTAAAATGATACTAAATAATTGGTGGTTAATTAATAAAGTTGCTCAAGTGTAATATAAGTACAAACATGTAACCTACATGGTAAAGCAGTATCATCTTAACTCTATTTAAAAGCATTCCATTACGTGTGGTGAACGCCAAAATTAATTTCACTTATTATAGTTTGCGCAGCATCAGTGGCATGCCGAGCAAATTTGCAAAGGAGTTCCGTGCTTTTAGATGAGACAGAAAGTTAGTAGACGCGCGGCACGCTAGTGGCGGGAGCCACTTTGACTAATTACAATATTACGCTTGGCAGCTCGTTCCATGAGTCAAACGCATTGTTAAATAGTGGAATGTACTTACTTCAGTATAATTATTTTTGCATTCATAAATCAACTAGAGTAATTTATTATTTTGGTAGAATTTTTAATGTTTGAAATTTATGTTTTAGGAAATTTTAGAAATTGTCTTCAATTCTATTAACTTTTGCAACGATAACCTTAAGGTGGTACTATCATGGAAGCTTTTAACCCGGATTATAATTAAATGTAAATATGTTATTTTTCATGTGTTTCTACACTAGTATGCAATTTTTTTTAAAAGTTTACCGTTGTTGAGCTGAGTAATTTAAAGTTAAAGTTGACCAAAGTCGATCAAAAATGCATTGGCGTTATAGGAACTGTACCTCGCGAGGCAGCTTACTGCATAATAAATTCATATATTGTAGTTATTTTTTAACAAAAAACTAACACACAGTACAACATGTAAAGTTAAAGGTATGAGAATTAAGAAATTCATGCCTTACCGGATTAGTTTCAAAGAAATTGGCGATGAAAGTTGGATATTCTATGATAATCAATAAAACTGTCAGAAATGCTTGGCAACGATGCACAGCACAAGTAGACACAAGACAGATATGGCCGCTCGAATAACAAAGCAAGAACTATGAAAGTTATTATTTCGATCAGTAAAATATATTAATTTTAATACAAAAAAAAACATGACAGCATTTTATATTTATTTATTTATTATTACAGTTGATAATAATTGCTTTGGTGCATTTTTCTCATTTTTCTTATGAACTGTTAACAGGATGTATCGATAATACAGTTACGTTTCGTACCGACTTGTAATATCATGCCGCTTGTGGTTCTAACCTTGTTGTCATAGCTTCTGCTGTGTAAAATCTTACACTGCTATTGGTTGGCATGACACATTCACTTCCAAAAATTTTTTTATGTTACTGAATTTCATAAATTAGTTAAATAGTTTTATTTAATATATTCAATATTATTCTTAATTATACGATACTTGCAGCGAAATATTAATTCTATTAATAACCTATACCATACAAAAATGTAATAATTATTTTCATAAACTATTTAGGTCACCTATACTTTTGTATGAGACTGTCATGATAGAACCACCTTAATCCATATTATAATAGCAATTTAAAATACGTATACCCTATAATGTTTTACCTAATTACATGACGACGAGAAAAATTATTGCAAAATTAACATTTGACGCCTGAGTAGATTGATTCAATTTTAATTAAAATCTGGGTTTCATTGTTTGTTTGTGTCTCAATAAACACAAAAGTTTTGAATTAAAAGTGAAATTCAGTGTAATTTTTACCTTTTGTGCTATTTGTAATTTTAATGGGACATTTTTTTATGGGGTAATGGCTCGATGGTATCGAGTCGGCCTGTGGATCTTAACAACCCTGGTTCGATCCCCACAGCCGACAAACATTTTCACCAAATTAAAACAACCCCTCTGGCTTCTAGGGTTGCTGATTTTACGAGTATTCGAGACTTCGATTGTTCGGAGTTACTGAACCTTTGAATTTAGATTCGATCTTTCGAACTTTGGCATATTTCGAATTTTCAAATTAATCAAATTTTTGAATTTTAGAATTCTTCGAATATTCGAATTTTTGAATTATTTCAAATGTTTTAACAGGTCGAGGACAAGTCAGTCAGACTGCAAATTGAGCATCGAGGGTTCAATTCTCGTCTTAATCTTTCTATTGCTAGATCTTAGCCTCATCACAATTTTTACTAGAGACGTGTTAGATATTCTTTTTAGGGAGTTCAATTCACTAACCATATTATGGAATCAAAAAGGAATGGCACATTAGTAAAACAACTTCAATGCATTTGTTGTACATAAATTTATGTAATATTATTTATTTATAAATAATATGAATTATAATTAAGAGAGTAGATGTCTTAATTAAGATGCCTAAACTTGCAGAGTTTTGCAGGATACTTCGCCGTGTTTACTATATAATTCGTGGCTGACTTTTCGCGAATTATGCGTGACCGTGTTTGGAGATGACAGATGGCGTTAATTCAGTGGCAAAAGTCGAAAATTCGGAGCTACAAAAAATTCGAAAATTCGAAAATTCGAAATGTTCAAAAAGTTGGAAGCATCGAAGTTTTTCTGACGAAGTTCAAAATATTAGAATTTTCGAACGTTCAGAAATTCAAACTTTGGAGGAAATCAACGACCCTAGTGGCTTCCCCAACACTAATATCTTTGGGGGCCGTGTTTTGACGGCATAAATATATCACTTATCGAGATTTGCTTCGGTAGAGTGCCACACCTAGTAATGGGTAAAAGGCGTGATGATATATTTATTTATATTTATTTTTATATTTTTTTATTGGAAGGTAGAGTAGTATATTGTAAAACTAAGTACAGCTAAAATGAAACCAATGTATTCTTATGGAAAAAATTGTATTTTTAAAGTAAAATATCATTTTATCTAAACCTAAATGAATGATATTTTTTTTATACAAGTTATATTTCATTTCTTACTATCGGATTCTGCCCTTATAATATATAAATAATCAATACATTAATACTAAATAAATATTAAAATTTGAAAATTTTAAGCGCCAATTTGCTCTTCTGTCGTCTTTCACTGGCCGATAACTTTAAATTTACGTTTTGTTGTGATTGTAATTTGAATTCATTAATTAATAAGGGAATATTTTTTTATTTCTTTCCCAAGAATAGTAAACAGAGCAACATTTCAAATTAAAGATTTCATGTGAACTTCAAACTGGCGACAATAAAACTGTCACAATTTATGCGCACATGCGCATATGCATCACCGTTCGAGTCACATGGCGTCACAAACATTAGTATTGCCAACATAATTGGAAAAAATAGAAAAAAAGTTTGTCACCCTGGCACGCTTTTTTCATTTCATAATTTTTCCGGCAGAGGCGCTTAGAAAGTAATATGGTCTATTGTGATAATGATAATTTTCATTACTAGTGATGAAAGTAAATTAATAGAGAAATAGTTACTATCACTATTGAAACTAATGAGGGAAACGTCATTTTCACAAGTAATATTGAAAAAATATCATTATCCAACAATTTTATTAATATTATACAACATTAACAAAATCTGTTACATTTATTTATAAAGATCTTTCAGTAATAAATATCTGTGGTTTATTTTAAAGAAATTTTAAGCAGGTACTTTCAAAATCTTTCCATGTGTTCAACCATCAGAAAAAACTCCACGTTTGAAAAAATCGTCCCAGTTGAATTGTCGCTTTATTTCCAATCTCAATATTTCTGAACTTGCTGTCAAGCCTTCTGGGAATCAAAGCTTCGATTTGAATATTCGCGCCATCACAAGTCGTTGCAATAACAACGCCCACTGGAGGGAATTGGCCGCTGCGGTAATTATTATTCACATGGTACATTTATTGCTGTATTCTCTGGACGATACGAACGATATCTCCCGATTTGAAAATTATAATATACTGCGTATTAAGTCTCGGTTGCATCATTGTTCTATAAAGGTGCTCCTTAGAAACTAATACACAAAATTCTATATTTTTAAAATTCCGTACGTAGTGTTCCAAATTAAAATTTGCAACACCTACACTGCATGCCGTGGAGCGCCTCAAATTCAACATGACTTGGGAGAATGGCTCGGACGCCGCCATTTTGAAATATTTGTAATGAAAAGTTTTTTTTTATACTCCAATATATGCCTAATAACAAACTTTAATAGTATTTTCTAACAACTTCTCCTTGTATAAAAAAAAAATGTCAAAAAACGCTTTTTTCTGAGTATTACAGTGGTGTAACCCCTTAATATTGTAACGAATTTAAAGCCAGACAAGTCGAGAACATTCCAGAAACCTTCTCGAGAACAAGTGCGTAGCAGCGTGACCTCACAAATGCATAGAGCTCGCTCGCATGTCTGAGCGTGTGGTTTGACGGGATATTCTAGAACGTCCTGGAAGATTCAAGAACTGTTCTACGGACGGGAGTATATAAGCCGAGGCCGAGTGGCTGAGGGCAGTTGACAGTAGACTTCGAACACGTAATATAAATGTGGTGAAATTAATAACAGCTTAAGAGTACGTAATATAAATAGTAGTGTTAGTGACCGTTATATAAATAATATTAGTGTTTAAATATTTATTAGTAGTGTTTAAGATTTATTGTAGTGTTAATTAATTCTAAATAAGTTTCTGTTATTTTTATATTCATTTATTAAAAAAATTCTTTTATTTTCGTTTAACATAAATAGTTGTGAGTCATTTCTGTGCCTTAAACATTCTACACACTTCCAGAAAGACGAAAAACGTTACAATATTATATATGGAATATATAACAAATGCAGCAAAAATTGTATGTTAATATTAAAATTATCTGAAACTGAACAATTTTAGAAGCACTTTTAATTTGATTCATATGGCAGCGCTGATTGTCATGTATAACATGCTTTGTCAGTGATGGTACATTGTTTTATTCCTGATTCTTGCATTGTATTTTAACATTTTGATATTACTTATAAACAATGTAAATGAAACCTCATAAAATGTATCATATGGAGTAGGTGGCTCAGTGGTATCGAGTCAGTCTGTGAATTTGAGAACCCGGGTTCGATTCCTACAGCCGACAAACAATTTTCACCACATTAAAACTACCTCGAAAGCTACTCCCTCTCCACTAATATCTTTTAAGGTCGTGATTTGACTGCTGGTAACCGCACATTACGTACATAAATATATCACTTACTGAGATCTGCTTCGGCAGAGTGCCACATCCAGTAATGGGTAAAATTCGTAATGATATACAGAGCTGGGCAAGCTACTTAAAAAAAGTAGCTAAGCTACAGCTACAGCTATTCTTTAAAAAAGTAGCTAAGCTACAGCTATCAGCTATATTTTGTAAAATATAGCTAAGCTACAGCTAAAAGATTTCGTTAAAATAGCTGTTAAATTTTAAAGCTACTTTTTAAAATTATTGTGAATTAATTAAATTTCCCATTGTCATATGATTAGTTGTTATAATGACTGTTAATTTACTATTATGTACATAAATATCAAAAATATCAAATACCATCTGGCACCTACTATGTATTTTTGCATATTAGAGCCAGTTAGAACAGGCAATAAATAATTATTTTGTGTGGGTTTAGTTGGTACGCATGCGTACTTTGTTGACCTTCTGCTTAAAAAGTAGTTTTAAGCTATAAAAAGTAGCTTTAAGCTACGAAAAGTAGCTTTAAAAGTAGCTTCAGTTGTTATTTTTAAGCTAATAGAAAAAAAAGTAGCTAGCTACAAGCTACAGCTATATTTTTTCACAGTTAGCTAAGCTACAGCTACAGCTAAGGTAAATGTAGCTAAGCTAGTAGCTAAGCTACAAAAGTAGCTAGCTACTGCCCAGCTCTATTTTATATTTATTTTTTAATTTATAAAAACCACCATTCGATTGACTTAGAAAGCGCGGCAAATTGGAGACCACCCTGGGCGGCAAAAGTTCTAGGTACGCCACTGATGCACGCATGTACTAATTTAACAACTAATTCCCGCACCATTTTTCTCTCGCTTTTCTAAAAATATTCTTTTCTCCCTATATAATAAACCATAAATACCTTTAATTTCATTTCACAGAAAAACTCGCAATTCAGAAATTATGATGTTATTATATCTCCAAACAAAATTATAATTGGAATATTAAAGCCATTTAAAATTAAACTTTGATAGAAAATTACCTTTATTTTCCACTGTCCAATTAAATTAAATTCTGCACGAGGATCTTCCTCATATTACAGTGAAAATGAAGCACCTGTTTTGCCTATACATAGAATGTCATCCAGGATGATAAGCAAATTTCCTTTACCTTTTATACGTTAACTTTTATCATTATAGACGGAAAATTAAATTTTCATTTTACAACGTTTCACCAGCAAATAACTATAATTCAACATCATATTCGGAAAATGTAAGTTTTCGTATTTACTGGAAAACTATAACCAATAATGTAATTTAAAAGATAAACTAATTATATTGATATAAATATTATCTTTTGTCGAAAGTTTCGTAAACACAAAGAACAACATGGCATATATTAGAGGTCGACAAATCAAAGCAAAACCCTGAGAGGAGTATCTTCATGGTTCGCTACTATCGTCAGTACATTCTGTGACAAAAGTTGTATTTACAAAAATGACGGTTAATTTGAATTTATGAAGTAAGACGGTATGTATTATTTCCATTTATAAAAATAGTACGTTAATAGTATATTAAAGAACTAGTTTCATAAGGCAGGAGTACACAAAATGCTCGAAAAAGCATGAGTATTCGCCGAGTGTTTGTAGCTCAATTGGTTAGAGCAGTCACCATGATAGTGAAGGTTCTGGGTTAAAATCACGGCGAACGTTCGTAGCTTTTCCAAAAATTATTTTCAAATAAGGCAGCGGTCTCACTGATCGAGTACCGTCAATCGTGTGCTATCGAGCAAATTTCAAGCACGTGTATTGTAATGGCGGATGTCACACTGAACCATCGTTTTGCGTCGAGTGCTGTCGAGTTGTTTGATTTTCAAGTTGGTTTGAATTTTACTCGACGCTCGATGCTGCTCGATGTCAGTTTATGACAGGTTATGTGCATATGTTTATTATTATCTATGTCATCTGATGCCAGATCGTTGTAAAAATGGAAATAACCAAATTAATTGATAAATAGTGGACCTCAAGCGAAATTGATATATTAATCAATTGATCTTTATGATCAATCTAAGCCAGGGTATTCAAATTTAAATATTATTGATAAATGTTGCCGACACATTTCAGAACGCTTTTAAAAAATAGGATGTATTTTAGGATTACAATTATTTTATTTAACGATATTGTATTAAACCTGTTATTGATTTTAGCCAAATTATGTAAAAGTAAATGACAAGTGCTAAGGGGCACTTACAGAACAAAGAGACAAGAAAATTATGCAGCTTCTGGTTCTGCCGCTAAAAAGACAAAGAAGTGGGCGTATTTTGATTTAATGTTATTTCTGGACAAAAATTTGACAGAACGAAATATGTAGTTATTATATTTAAATTGTAAATAAATTAATTCGAAATTCTTTAATTTCATATTTGTCAATTTTTTACTTGTGAAAAGAGAAATGGATTTGATAGTAAATGATCTATACAACTCGATCAGTGAGACCGAACCATCGATTTTTAACCCACACGACAGTACTCGACACGACACTACACGACACGACTCGTTCAGTGAGACCGCTGCCTAATGATCTAGTTACAGAATAGGCAGAATATATAAATATTGAAATCCGACATTTAAATCCCTCTCAAACTAAATATTATATGAACCACCACATTGCGGTTCGGTGAGACTGGACCCTGTACTGTCATTGGGATTAAGTTTAAGTTCCTATTGTACAGTGTAGAATAAATAAATAAATAAACAAGAAACATATTATGTTTACAATATTTTGTATACTGCCTGCCTTGTGAGTAACAGCAATGATATTGTACTCGTACTGTTGCGCTATGTTCATGAACGTTCAACAAGTGAAGCTCTAAATAAACAAACGCCGAGGCTGTGAATCTTTTTACGCTGCACTGGCCAGCAGAAGATGTCTCTAGTGTCGTTCTCCAACACAGCACTCAAGAGAAAAGAGAAGACAAATTTCGTTTGGAAAGTAAATAATGATGGCGCAAGACTAGAAAATAGCTGACTCTCTGCAGAGACGTGAAAGCGAAATAAGCAAATTTAGTGGTCCGGTAGTACAGTGGTGTGGATAGCGTTACGGCATTCGAATCCGGAGATCCGATTGCGAATCCTACTCAAGTTAAATATATATATATATATATATATATATATATATATATATATATATATATATATATATATATTGGCATACTCACATATCGATAACAGTTGCTTCGCCAAAAGATAAATTTTAAACTTGGTTTATTTATTTATTTGTTACTCTGTACAACAGGAACTGAATCCCAATTACAGTACAGAGGGGCTACAGCTTATAGTGGAATCCGAACCATTCACATACAATCGTATTTTTTGGATTTAAGTAGAAGTCAGTGAGATTTGAATGCCATATATATATATATATATACTCACTTCTGTTGTACATGTCCGTCACATTGCACAAACACGATTATACAAGTTGGAAGCAATTTTAAGAATAAAATGCCTCATTAAGATTAATACGAAAACTAAATAAGTAATATAAAATAAATAAATATATCATAACGCCTTTTTATCCATTACGGGGTGTGGCACTCTACCAACGCAGATCTCGGTAAGTAAAATAAAAATAAATAAATATATCATCACGCCTTCTACCCATTACTGGATGTGGCACTCTGCCGAAGCAGATCTCTGTAAGTGTTATATTTTGCGCATGAAGTGCAGTTACCAGCCGTCAAATCACGGCCCTCAAAGATGGTGGTGGGGGAGCCACAGGAGTAGTTTTCTTCTTCTTTAATGGCACTACAGCCCAAATCGGGTCTGGGCCTACCGGGCACACCGAACCGCAGTTTTTACGGTGCCGTACTGCCGGTTTTCTGAGTCGATGTTACTTACTTTTAAGGCATATGTATAAGTGACTAGCTTATAGCGCCCGAGTATGATTAATACAAGTAACTGTATTTTTTATTTTAACGACAAATCATACTTTGTCGACAGGCGGATTCGAACTGACGAACCTTGGTTCGGATGACGTCACAGCATGTTAAGAGATGTGCATTAACACGCTCGGCCATCGCGCCTGCGAGTAGTTTTAAAATGGTGAAAATTGTTGGTCGCCTGTGGGAATCAAACCAGAGTTCTCAGGATCCACAGGCCGACTTGATACCACTGAGCTAGCTACCCCATATCTCTGTAAGTGATATATTTTGCGCTTGAAGTGCGGTTACCAGCCGTCAAATCACGGCCCTCAAAGACGTTGGTGGTGGGGGAGCCACAGGAGTAGTTTTAAAATGGTGAAAATTGTTGGTCGCCTGTGGGAATCAAACCAGGGTTCTCAGGATCCACAGGCTGACTTCAGACCACTGAGCTAGCTACCCCATATCTCGGTAAGTGATATATTTATACCCATGAAGAGCGGTTACCTGCCGTAAAATCACACCCCACAATGATGGTAGTGGTGGAGAAGCCACAGGGGTAATTTTAATGCGGTAAAAATGTTTGTCCACTGTGGGAATCGAATCAGGGTTCTCAAGGTCCACAAGCCGATTCCACTGAGTCACCTACCCCATAAACAAGTAAGGTTATTATTAATAAGCCTATAACACATAATGTCGTTGCCAATAGAGAATGCCAAAGAGGTAAGGGAAGTAATTAACTTAATCGTGGTGTTACACAATAAACCATGGGCGTCGCATCCGTGCAATTTGCTACTCTCGGTTGAAGTATTTTAATTCTTTTTATTGAGTTTTCGCTGATAAATTTAACGTTAGTGCTTTATTTTGTGCTTCATTATCGCACATCTATATAAAATTTACAAAAATATCCCCGCGCTTCACTACTAATAGTGTTGCCTTGTGCAGATTTCATTTTGCTACAATTATGTGTTGCGTTTATTGCAACTTGTAAACGAAGTGGAGATACAGTGGTACAACTGTACTCTCGACAGAACGTCACTGTGAAATTGTATTTATTCCACTGGTCTATTACAGTTAGTATTGGTCGACAGAGTGGTTCATGTATTACGTGTAACACTAATAATAAAATGTTACTAGACGCAGTGCCGCTTTATACACATCTTGCAAAAATTTCATATTTTTGAGCTTGGCATATAGTCATATTTCGATAACAGTACCTACTAATTAGAGAGCTAGGGTGCAAAATAATGTCTCATTTATTCCAGTGACAGAAATGAATTTTTAAAAGATTATGTCATGATTAGGAATGTTGCGATACCTCTAAAATATCGATACCAGTATCGAAAGGATATTCAGAAGTAAAGTATCGATTCTGGTATCGGAATCGGTATCAAATGAAAGTATCGATACTAGTATTGGTATCGAATGATTATTTTTATAAAATCTTTTCATTTTCGAAATACATTATAAGTATACGAAATTATGATAAAATAAACTCAATCACAATAACAATATTTAAAATAGTTACTTTAGCACAGAGCTGGGCAAGCTACTTAAAAAAAGTAGCTAAGCTACAGCTACAGCTATTCTTTAAAAAAGTGGCTAAGCTACAGCTATAAGCTATATTTTGTAAAATATAGCTAAGCTACAGCTAAAAGCTTTCGTTAAAGTAGCTGTTAAATTTTAAAGCTACTTTTTTAAATTATTGTGAAACAATTAAATTTGCCATTGTCATATGATCAGTCTTTTGTTATAATGACTGTTAATTTACTATTACGTACATAAATATCAAAAATAGCAAATACCATCTGGCACCTACTGTGTATTTTGCGTATTAGAGTCAGTTAGAATCGGCAACAAATAATTATTTTGTGTGGGTTTAGCTTGTACGCATGCGTACTTTGTTGACCTTCTGCTTAAAAAGTAGCTTGAAGCTACAAAAGGTAGCTTTAAAAGTAGCTTCAGTTGTAATTTTTAAGCTAATATAAAAAAAAGTAGCTAGCTACAAGCTACTGCTATATTTTTTCACAGTTAGCTAAGCTACAGCTACAGCTAAGGTAAATGTAGCTAAGCTAGTAGCTAAGCTACAAAAGTAGCTAGCTACTGCCCAGCTCTGCTTTAGCACAAATTCACAGTTTAGCAAACAACAAAATATGTAGTATGCCGAATAAACATGAAATCAGGGTTTATCTACTATCTTTATTTAACTTTCACTGATTCATTCTACTAGTTCTATCATTCGTCGAACACATGGCCATGTTTTATTAATATTTAAAAAAAATACCAGCATAATATGAACTTTTCATGAATTTATTGCAAAATGATATTGAATTAAAAATAGTTTGCGATACTTTAGTATCGAAATAAAAAAAGTACTGATATGGGTAAAACATCGAAAGCAAAGTATCGAATACCAAAATAACCGGTATCGAAACGAAAGAATCGATACCGGTATCATATCAGTAGTATCACAACATCCCTAGTCATGATAATCATGAAAAAAGAAAATTAGATTTAGGAATGGATGGCAACTATAGCTAGCGCCGATCTGAATGCGCAGATTTTAAGGGTGGTAGTTGATCCCTCCACCAGTTCACTTTCAGAGCTTCTGTCACTAATAAGCAACTAGCAATAATTTCTGTCAATAATTTTTTGTCACGTATTCGTCGTGAATAAGTAGTAATATGTCACACGATACCATAAAAATTGCTTACTTTGACTGGTTTTGTCGCGCATGCGTCATCGGTCAAAACTTCTGTCTATCATTTTTATTACTTAATTACACCAAAGTCTATAATTTAAACTGAAAATTAGTCTGTAAAAAATATGTCAACAACCACCCTTAAAAGCGGCGCATTCACATCGGCGCCGTCTATAGTTGTCACCCGTTCCCAAATCTAATTTTATTTTTTCATGTTTATCATCTATTAAAAAATCCATTTCTGTCACTAGAATAAATGAGACATCATTTTGCACCCTAGCTCTCTAACTATACATAACTATGGCCAGCTGCACTGCCGAAAGATAAATTTTTATTTATTTATTTGTTACTCTGTACAACAGGAACTGAATCCCAATTACAGTACAGGGGGGCTACAGCTTATAGTGGAATCCGAACCACTCAGACACAATCGTATTTTTTGGATATAAGTAGAAGTCAGTGAGATTTGAATCCACGACCTCTTGCTTGCTAATTAAGAAACGCAAGTTTTATCTCGTTTTTATCCACTGCGTTACGATTGCATGTGATAAATTTAAATAAATAAAAGCAAGACGAATATTTAACAGCAATATTAATTATTCTATGTGACATGTAACCTCGCTTTGCTATAATTTATTTACATCAAGTCTAAAATTTAACTCTTGTAAGTGCAAATTAATCTTGAATTTTGTATTTGATTGCGATTTATATATAGTGCAAGCAGGAATGCACAAAGGGAATATTGTATTTAAATAAAAAACTACAGCCGAAGATTACTAAAAATAATAATAATATTGCTTACTTTGAGCAGGAATCAGCTACTGGCCACATACCACGTTGTTTATATTGTTGACATTAGCGTATGCTGAGTCCACACAGTTTATTTCACTTAATTATCACTTAAAAATGAATTACTGTTTCTTTTATACACAACACTCAATCCAAGAATACACAAAACATACAATTTAAGTAATTTTACACATTAAAATATTTAATAAAAGGTTCACAAAACTGTTTTCGCTGCGAACACCCGCACTGTACTAGACTAGCCTAGCTCAGCGTGAAACAACGTTTTCGAAGATGCAAACTAGTTAGTGAGCTATGTTGTAACTCGTTTGATAGCGCTAAAAATCATTTTAAAATATATTAAATGTAATGTGTACGGATTTCTTAGCTGTCGGGTAATTTCGGAGAATAAACGAATAAACCCGATTTACGTAGAATTAGAATGACAGTCTCAATGAGTTTCAGAAATCGCTATTGATACTGTAGCTAAATAAACAATTCTTTAACTAAAGGGCACTTGTTTTTGCAACCCAGCATTATTATTTCAAATTTTATTTGTGCAAATCGCGAATGTTTTGTTTTATATTATCATATTGAAAAGATTAAAAAAACACAATAGGACACACCTAACTATTTATAATGTTTACAATTATTATAATTTAATTATTAATATTTTAGGATATAACGAGCTTACCAGTGGTAGTAAAATTGTTAACATCGAGTAAACTGCACGTTTGCCAATTTCAAATAATTATTTGTGTACCTACAGCAGAAAGTAGACTATTGACTTTCGCGCATGTTCGAGGCGCAGCCGAGAGCAACAACCAAGTAAGAGCGAGGACATTTTCTGCTCGTGGTACACAATATTTTTTCTATGACCGTTTTTTTGTTTGAAATTCACTTCGAAATGTTGACAGTTTTCATATATCCATCGATACGTTCTTACTTTACAGCTCGGTGAGCGGGAAAATCGCATTGCCGATTGGTGTGCGCAAATTGTCTCTTTACGAGTATGTAGGAGGGCAGGGTGAAAAGTCTCTGAAAAATAAAACAGATGGCGCCACAATTGCAAATCTCATGTGACATTTGTGATGTACCATCTTTAACTAGAACGCATTAAACTTTTCAGACTGATATGTCATTCAGTTCTGTTTTTACACCCATCGAAAGCAAGCAACCTTGAAGATTTTTGAAAACAGGAAAAAAAGTGAATTTCGCGTCTTGATTAAACATTATTTCTTTCGTGGAAAAAACATTACGAAAACCAAAGCATCGCTTGTTAAACATTATGGGGACTCCTTACCATCGATTGGAACGATTCACAAGTCGTTGTAGTAGTATGACCACAAAGGACGCCGAACGTTCTGGTCGTCCAAATGAGGTTACAACGCCAGAAATCGTCGATAAAATCCATGGTATGATATTGGACGATCGGCGAGTTAAAGTGCACGAGAATTCTGAGGCTATGAGCATCTCAACCGAACGGGTACGGAACATTTTGCATAAATTTTTGGATATGAGAAAGCTATCTGCCAGATGGGTGCCGTATTTGCTCTCTGTTGACAACAAGCGTGACCGTGTGACAAGTTCAAAGGAGTGTTTGGCGATGTTCAAGCGCAATAAGAAGGACTTTTTGCGCCATTTTCTAGCAACTATTTTATTACAGACCGTGCAAAAATAATCTTTTGCACCGAAAATGACTACATAATGATTCACTTTACATACTATCGTTGAAAAATTTAATGCTTTAATTTAAAAACATCCTGTATTGTTATATTTATTTGAAATGCTGGGAAATATGGCTCGTTTATGAAACTAATAAGTTAAGTTTTATTGTACACGTAAAAATATCAGAAGCTGCATGCTGACTTTGAAAGAAAAAGATAAAATCTAATTGAATTTTGCCACAGTCGAAAATAACTAAAATGGTCTGATGATATATTTATTTTATTATAAAAAATATAATATAGATATCCACTATACGAGTTTTTATATTAAAGAAGAAGCAAACTTTTCCAGTTAACTAAATGTTAAAATACAGCTTGCTGTAATCCGATTCATCTGTTGTATGGAAAACCAATGAACTTTTAAAGCCTTCACATCAAAGTGTCTGGTGGCCAGCGCAAAGAACTGAAATCAGTCGTGAAAATTTAATTCGATCCTGAAAGAAGCTCGTGTTTTGCGTTTGACCCGAATCTGTGTTCCAATCACTTATTGATGCGATGCGCGTTTGAATTTTGATAATATACGACGAGCACGATTGCGCGCTTCGCAACCGCATACACGCTGGACACCGACATGGCGAGAAGTGGTGAACCGCTGGTGTTTTCACGGAAAGAAGCGAATTCTACGCGTGAAGATCAAATGAATTTAATTAAATAGAATATTATTTACAGATTCATCAAACAGATTAGACGCTAATTCCTTTTTTAGCGGGATTTATAGTTTACATAGCATAATGTAGCATAGCATAACATAACATAAGAGATTTTTGAGGTTTAATAGTGTAACACGACGGGGCGTCTGCACATCGCGAGTGCGTATCGAATCTTTGGATGGCGATTAATCAAACGTAATTAAACCGAAAGCGCGATTATTAAGACGATTATTTGACTATTCTTATTAATAATACGCACAATAATAAAACATATAACTTTATTAATCAACAAGCTTAATGGACTAATGAAACAAGATACAAACTAAAGCGTAAATACTAAATATCCGCGCGAAAAGCGGAAGCGGATGCGTTCTGGTCACATCTTGACCAGCGGAGGAGGCGAACGTGACATCACTGACTCTGCCGCTCAAAAACAGACGCTATGTTTTTGAGCGGGGTGAAGAGTGGTATTTTCGGGGGTGCAACGATGGCTGACGACTGCAGATAACCGCACATATTCATTGTCACGATAAGATTCTTCCTCAGAATCTTATCGCACAAAACCGGGAAGCAAACCAGCAGGATATCTACAGTCAACTCAAAACCACTTTGTTACAATAGTTTCAAATTTTGTTTTTTTTTGCATAAAAATTATTCCCAACTATATTCATAGTGTTAGATTATTACCATATTCGGAGTTATTTTGACAGTTATAATTTTGATCATGCTCGAAAATGGGAAAATTTATTCAGGAAAATTTATTCAGGAAAATTTTCTGGGAATCGGACCAGGGTTTCAAGGGCGGTTTCAAGGGCCATTTTGCCTTTTTTTAAAGAAAAACATATAATTCTGATACACAATTCTGTAAATTTTATGTGGAATATATATTTGTTCTTAGTTTTTAAATTTTAAACTGTCTGAAAAACTCGGAAAATATTTGACAATCCAAATTTTTAAAAGCTTTTCAGAGTTGTTTCAGAGTATTGCAAAGTTTTTCTGTAATTTTATTTCTATAAGGGTTATCAAACTCGAATAAAAATAACACTTATAAAAAACTAAAAAAATATAAAATCCAAGGGGGAAGGGGGCATGACTGCCATTGGGATTTTTTTTTTATTTATTTATAAGTCGATTCGATATCTGTGTGCCATCTACTCAATAATAATGCTCGTATAATAAAAAATAAGTAGCATATGATACACGTGTAAAAGTGCCTTTAAAGCAATAGTGCCAACAAAAATAAATAAAAAGCAAAAAAGTATGAGAATAAATTTGAAAGCAGGAAGACACCAATATTTCAAATCATTTTTTTCACAAAATAAATAAATAAATATACATATATCATCACGCCTTTTACCCATTACTGGGTGTGGCACTGTGCCGAAGCAGATTTCGGTAAGTGATATATTTATGGTGGGGGACCCACAGGGGTAATTTTAAATTGGTGAAAATGTTTTGTCGGCTGGGGGAATCGAACCAGGGTTCGTTGGATCCGCAGGCCGACGATATCACTAAACCATTACCTCAAAATTTTTTTCACCAGATATCATATTGCGAGTAAAACTGTGGTATCAAAAAGTGAGTAATATATCTGGCAAATATTCTTTACTCTGACTAAGACATCCAGATTTGGAATTAAAAGCCATTCCTTAAACTGTTTTTTCAGACGACCACTTATGAAAGTAACCATAACAACATCATAAACTACTACGGAAAGTTGAAAATAACCAAGGACGTTGAAAGGAGGGGATATGGCATTCGAGTCAAGACTGTGAGGCTCGACATGTGTCATAAAGAGATTTGAAATTTAAATAGACAGAACAGAATCATTCTCTCTAAAAGATTATAAATTTTACAAGGAAACTGAAATTATAAACACTTTGTTACCATTTTATTCACAAAAATTATGTCCAATTCCATACAACACAAAAATTGAAACACAAATGACACTTCGTCATTATGTTTACATAAAAAAACGCTCCCTGACAACGTCTAAACGGCACTTTTCTTACATAAAAATTCAAAATATTTGAAAGAAGAAGAAATTTGGCTAAGCACGGTGCAGAAAAACTATTGTTGTCTCTTTCCCTTGCACAAGCCTCACTTCAAACAATGCTACAGTATCGTCATGCCATATCCCCTCCTTTCAACGTCCTTGAAAATAACATACACTGATATGTGAGCATAACGCACATTTCTAACATATCAGGTGAAGTTCCACTGATTGACAACAGATGGCGTTATGATGAAAGAAAATAATAAAATAAATGAAAAGAATTTGTATTACCTATCAATTAAATAGAAGTTTTGGCAGATTTTTCAACACATTTGCACAAATAATTCTTATTTTTAAAATAAATAATTACTTATTTACTAATATTTTAGCATTATTTAATATTTTGACATTACAGTATCAAAATACTTAACCTCAAATGTCAAACGTCAACGCCTCAAACAAAACATAACTAGACGGATAACAACGGCGTTTGTTGTGAAGCAGAAGAGGATAGAATAACTGGTGGGTGAGGCGAGTGCGCGGCAAGGAGCGAGTACAAGTTGATGTTCTGAAGGTTGCATTTGTGTTGATGACAGTTATCAGGCGCGAGCATTTTATTTATTTAAATACAAAAGTGCGTATACAAAACACTTAATATGCCAAAAACTAACCTTTACTTTGATGTATGAGAAGTAAGTAATTGAATATAAAAATAACTACACAAATGTTTGCAACTTGCATAACATCAAAGTGTACTCGCTCCTTGCCGCGCACCCGCCTCACCCACAAGTTATTCCATCCCTTTCTGCTTCACAACACTGCACTGACTTGATTACGGCATAATTCGTCTAGTATTATACGTCATTGGTCAACGCTTACCTACAACAACGTATCAGCTGTCAAAATGTAATAAAATTGCTCTTGTAAACTTTTTTTAGAAATATTTTGTGGTCGTCTGAAAAATAGTGTACACAACTCGCTGGAAAGTGTGATAACTGTGCTCGTTTACTTAAATCACTCGGCGCTGCGCCTCGTTTTTCAATTTGTACACTCACACGTTATCTTACACTTTCGATGCTTGTTACGCAGAGCTGGGCAGTAGCTAGCTACTTTTGTAGCTTAGCTACTAGCTTAGCTACATTTACCTTAGCTGTAGCTGTAGCTTAGCTAACTGTGAAAAAATATAGCTGTAGCTTGTAGCTAGCTACTTTTTTTTCTATTAGCTTAAAAATGACAACTGAAGCTACTTTTAAAGCTATTTTTTGTAGCTTGAAGCTACTTTTTGTAGCTTGAAGCTACTTTTTGTAGCTTAAAGCTACTTTCTAAGCAGAAGGTCAACAAAGTACGCATGTGTACAAGGTAAACCCATACAAAATAATTATTTGTTGGCGGTTCTAACTGGCTCTAATACGCAAAAATCCACAGTAGGTGCCAGATGGTATTTGCTATTTTTGATATTTATGTACATAATAGTAAATTAACAGTCATTATAACAAAAGACTGATTATATGACAATGGCAAATTTAATTATTTCACAATAATTTAAAAAAGTAGCTTTAAAATTTAACAGCTACTTTAATGAAAGCTTTTAGCTGTAGCTTAGCTATATTTTACAAAATATAGCTTATAGCTGTAGCTTAGCTACTTTTTTAAAGAATAGCTGTAGCTGTAGCTTAGCTACTTTTTTTAAGTAGCTTGCCCAGCTCTGTTGTTATGTAATATATTATTACTTATAAACTCTATTTATACAGATTTGCAAGTCTTATGCTGGGTTGCAAGAAAAAAATAAAGAGCTCTTTAGTTAAAGAATTGTTTATCTAGCAACAGTATCAATAGCGATTTTCTGAAATTTATTGAACCGTTAGTTGCTAATGAACCGATAAAACTTTCATGCAACCCAGCATCAATTTCATAAATGTATCTAGGAAAAATGTCAACAAGAATCAAACGCACCTGAAAACATCTAATCAAATCAAAATGGTGATCTAAACAGTCGTGCGTAATCAAATTACACGTATGTTACAACGACCCATTTCTTCGCTCACTTTACGTCTTCGCTTGAAAGGAAGCGACAAATATAAAGGAGGCATCATTTTCCATGGCGCGGCGCAACATCTTACAGCGTTTACATGTCCCCACATACCCTCTCACAGTCTCACGCACTCGGCAAGGAAAAGGAACATGGAGAAAGCTCTTAGAAAATTGCTCCTTAACGGCAATGAAATTGAAGTAGAGTTTCTGAAGAAAGCGCAAGCGTACGGAGACATTGTAAGATTGTGAACGTATTCAATTTATTTTCTACGATAAAATTCTTCTAGTACTGAAGGTATTGAATTTAATTCTGTAGTTCTTGTCTTGTTTATTGTTCATGTTGTATCGTTCTTTGATGGATTGTCGTAAGTAATGTGTTGTTCACTTTATTTTATTTTTATTTTGTTTTATTTTACGGCTAGCCTTTGTAGTTTCAGCGTTGTGGTGCTATCTATTAGATAGATAACTGAAAATATATTGACCGTTAGGAAGTAAGAGCAATTAACTAACAGTTGACTACCTTCATTATGTTATTGAATTATTATATTTAGACGATGTTTGAAATAAAAGTTATAGAATATTTAGTTTATTCACTGTGTTTATTTTACTTGAATCAAGTATCTCTAAAGTGATTCTGGAAAGTTTAATAGTAAATAATAAAATTAGTGAAATGCTAATTAATTATAATTCACTGATTTTTCATACTAGCGGATATTATGCAATCACAACATAAATTGTTAAAGACAGAAAGCTTGACTTTAACTGGATCTTTAAAAAATCTAAATAAAGACGTGTTATGTTCCTTGATCTAAAGGTGAAAAAAAAGGAAGCAAATTTTTGTTAATTACATATTAAATAAATAAAACTAAATAAATATATTTTCTGACATTTAATTATAAATACTTTTATCCACAACTCATCTATTATAACGACATTATTACACTGATTTCAGATTATTATATGGCTCATAAAACACTAGTGTTTTATATTCCATAAAACACTATAAACAACTTGTTACTTAGCGACAACTTCATGATCTACCGCATTTTGAGAAACTATAGTTGTATTCCATTTGTCACTGGGTTCACTTAAATCAGTTCAGATTAATTAGACACATGACTAAATGAACTGAATTAAGCAAACTGATGCACTTATTGGGGTGAATTACTTCAAAGTAAATTAGAATCTGTAATTCTAGTATTGGAAATAAAGTCAGCGACGTAATCCAATGAAATAAATAAATGATCTAGTTCAGTAAATGTAAGTTAGATCTGATCCAAATGGCAAATGGAATACGCCTTATATATAACTGAATCAACGTTAAACGTTACGACCGATCTTCTTCGATACCTATAATTATGCGTTGTGGATAAAATTTTGTATTACACTACAATAAAATACTTATATAATAAATAACAATAAGATGTCACTCTCAAGGTTAGTATATAAAAATCATGTTTAATAATTAAGTGCACCACTGAACGAAATAAAATATTAACGTCATACGTCCGTCAATAATTATAATGTTATACATGATATTATTAACTTAAGTGAAAGTAGTCCTGAATGTAAACATTTATTCAGATTAATTTGATGTATGATGAATATTCATTTAAGAAGAATGTTGAAAAATGGCAGTAATAATGCCCGATATAGCAGTGACAGTTGAAAATTAAATCTACACTTAAATTCTAAGTAACAATCGTAAATATAATATAAGTAAATATATCATCACACTTTGTACCCATTACTGAGTGTGGCTCTCTGCCGTGGCAGATCTCGGTAAGTGATATAATTATGCACGAGAAGTGTGATTAATAGCCGTCAAATCACGGTCTCCAAAGATGTTAATATCAGGGAAGCTAGAGAGGTAGTTTTAACGTGATTAAAATTGTTTTTCGGCAGCGGGAATCGAACCCGGAATCTGAAATCCACAGGCCGAATCTATACCACTACCTACCTTATTGTGGGATAACAATCTTTATGTGCATATAACCACAGCAATTAGTATTTAAATATAATATTTAGTTAAACTGTCATTATAATTTCCACTCTAAACCATGAGTCGAATTTAGCTCCCTTCTCTAACAAAAAAGCTTCTCCAAAATAATAAAATAAAGAAAGATATATACGGTAAATAGAAAAGAAAAAGTTACAATCTGTTTCCATAGTTATTAAATGCTCTTTTAGCTAAAGACGAGTGTTGAATTCAACGCAATTGGTTTAGTCGTATGAAGCATAAGATTGGTGATACACGTACTCGTATACGAGTATGTAATTGAAGTAGTGGATGAGAAGTTGTGTAGGAGAGCGGGGAATAAATGGATGAATAGGAAAGGGTTGTTATGATGATTACCGTTAACAGGAATAAACGAGATTCTATGAAAGGAATTCTAAGAAAAGTTATATTCCTCATATTTCTTTCAATTCTTGAGAATTTTATAATGGTTGTATTATTCAAAAACTACATGTGGTAGTTGTTGGTATTCTGCCTCTCCCTAAAGAAACTTTTTAGGTAATAGTCCATAAATAATCATAAACATGAAAAAGATGTGGAATAAACGGTGCTGGATTATAGCACAAGCTGACTAAGCTATAGCTTAGGGCCCCGACACATTGAAGGGCTCGCAAAAATTGTAAAAAAAAAATAAAAAACTAATAATGAAAATTTTTCTGGATAAAAAATAACGAAGTGAAGAAACTACTGGCATATATAAGTTTGCTTATACCTAACTGCTGGTTATTTCTAAAGGTCGTCAAGAATTAGTTGATTTTGTAGTTAAGGCGAAAAATTCGCGTTAATAACATTTCTTCTTCGAAGTGTAGTGCAGTGGCTGGTATCCCATAAGTGATCCCTCTATCTGAGAGAGCGTATTCCCTCCCCTCAGACAAGTTTCACGAACTCGATATAGGAGGTTATACGTCAGTACCGTACTCACAAAAATTGATTCCGACCAAATTAAAGTATATACAATTCATTTTATATATGTCATAAAATATATACGCTATATTCTCAATATATAATGGTATGGTACTAATAGTGCAATATTCATTTACTCAGTGGCGTACCTAGAACTCTTGCCGACCAGGGCAGTCTCCAATTTGCCACCCTTTCTATCGCAATCAAATGGTGGTTTTTATATACAAAAAAAAAATATATATATATATATATATATCATCACGACTTTTACCCATTACTGGGTATGACACTCTGCCGAAGCAGATCTCGGTAAATGATATATTTATGTACGTGAAGTGCGGTAACCAGTCGTCAAATCACGGCCCCCAAAGATATTAGTGGTGAGGGAGCCACAGGGATAATTTTTATTTGGTGAAAATTGTTTGTCGGCTGCGAGAATCGAACCGGGGTCCTCAGGATTCACAGGCCAACTCGAAACCACTAAGCCATTACTCCATTAAATTAATAAACATAAATAAATAAATAAATATAAATATATCATCACGCCTTCTACCCATTACTGGGTGTGGCACTCTGCTAAAGCAGATCCCGGTAAGTGATATATTTTGCGCGTGAAGTGCGGTTACCAGTCGTCAAATCACGGCCCCCAAACATGTTAGTGGTGGAGGAGCCACAGGGATAGCTTTTTCAAATTATGAAAATTTGTCGCCTGTGGGAATCGAACCAGGGACCTCAGGATCCACAGGCCGACTTCATACCACTGTGCTAGCCATCCCATAATAAATCATTGTAATTGATACAAACTATAGGTGGGGAACTTTTTTACCATTGGATGGCATATTTAAGTTCGGCAGTAATAAAGGCATTTTTAGAGATAATATACCCTACATTGACATGACGATGAAGAAAAATTTTCGAACTCATATAGTAATTCATAATTCATAGAAATCGAATATTAAACTTATGAAGTGAACAAGTTGTTTCTTTACAACTAAAACTAAATATAAAAAATGCCAACCCAAAATATGTGCGGACTGCACCCCTCCCCCCTAGGTGCGCCACTGCATTTACTTATTTTCCTGGCAATAACCTTCTCTTCTCTTTTCCATTGCATCGTTTAAGAACAATGGTATATACAATTATAAATGAGATTACGGGATATACGGGACACCTCACAGTGTTAATCTGGCCCTGGGAATAAACAATAGAAATCATATGTTCTTTGTTGATATGTTCTTTTACTTTAAGTACGCTAACACGCCATGACGATGTAGAATTTGTCCAGAGATTTCAAATTCGGTCTTAAAATTAAATTCGAGTCAAAAATATCGATATTCGTTGTTGGTGAGTTTCCAAAACACCTGTACGAACACGCTGTACATCCTTGGTCTACATTTCCCCTATTTCTCCCCCTGCAGTATCCGCCTCCACCCCACTATCGCCGCCACTGGCGTGGTAGGCGCCAGCCGCCTCGACCCATTTCCTGTGCACTTCTGCTGCCATCTATTTCCTAACTTCGTTTTTTATTCTGTTTCTGGTTTTATTGCTACTTCGAGCGTATCTGCTCGGATGTTATCTCTCTTGTGTTTTGTGCCGTATTTAGTGGTAGATCGGTTATTTTCTACAAGAATTATTTTTCTAGTGAATATGATATGTTTTCAATTATGATTATATTCGTATTATACACCGTATCAAATGAGATGACAATATTTGAAACCATGACAACGTAATAACAAAACAAATATATATTTGTTTTCTACATATTATAGGTTTGTACTTTTTACTACTTGGCATTTGCTGTTTACAGCTGCATTTAGATTTTACAGAAACACACAGAATTTTTTTAAAGAAATGCATACAAATATTATTGCAGAACGTTCATTTACAGCCGATCGCAGAACACTTGTAATAATTTTAATAGGGACAACCATTGCTAAATATATGAAGTAAATTTGAACAAACTTATTGAATATGATATGTTGTTGAGTTATCGTGAAGGAACTATTACACTGAGTGATTCTTCTTTATTATAAACACTTCCAAAGATAATTGAAGCCCCAGATCATGCTATGTTGAATCTATTTTCGACAATGACAATCAACCTGCTGCTGGTACTTCTAAAGCCTCCGAAATTGTTCTCAATAATATCACTGTTAATAATATGAACAGGTACGGAAGAAATCAATGTTTCTTTGGACAGTACAAAAATTTCCACTTCACATTATGTCATTATAAGCAACTGTAACAACTGTGTTAATAATATACACAAACAATAAATATTATGTATTTCACTTACTCTTAAAATAAAACCATTTAGTGAAATATTTTACTTTCTCCGGTTCTTTTTATTAAATGTGTACAGATTAGATATACTGCAATTTAAGGTTATGTTTATAAACGTCAAAATATACTACTGCATATTTACTAGCGCTGGCTCACTGCATCTTCTTCTTCCATTAGCGTCTGTGGCCAAAATATGAATTCCGCACTCGGCGCGAAATTTAAATCGCTCTCAATACAACTTTCTTTTGATAGTTACGTAACAAATTACTTTCCGCACTAGTGTTTCTTTGCTTACAGAAACGCACTTGGTCTGCATTTGTCTCCTTTCCACCCGTAATCAAGGCAACAATAGCTACGTAATAACAAAGAAATCGCACAGTTGTAGGAAAAATACATTTAATGACCTGGATTACCAATTGGATTTTACAAATTTTAGTAGAGGATTCTCCAAAGGAGAAATATCAGTGTTTAATAACTGTTTACTCGAATAAAATTATCACTACGTGGATCCGCCGTTTAGAATAGGTCTCTATATCTACGGTAGACGAAACCACAACTGTCTAAATGGACAAAACGCAATGAACATATGTGAACGGGACAAATTTCATATGTCGTTACGGTTACCGCACATGATTCATTAAGACGGACGAAACGCATGCATGTAGACCTATCATTAGTTAATATCTATCAACATTTCTAAAAATGAAAGAACTATAATAGTAGAAATATTCTGAATGTAGAGTGAATTGAACTTAATAATTTTCCTTGGCCTGTTTTGAACCAATTATAATGCAGAATACAGTTTTCACTAAAAAATCCTGCTACTAATATAAAATCTTGCGGCCAACTAAATATGGTTATACTGTCATTTGACATAAGATTATTTTGTTTGCCTTGGGAAATTATTTAGTAAATAGCACGCGATCTCTCAGATTTTCTATAAATACATTTTTATTTTCAAGCACTTAACTTTGTTGTTTTTAACAAAATCATTCGATATTAGCATTATGTAAAACCCCTCGTCCTACGGACTCTGCATGAATTTACTCGCGTGCTTGTTGCTAAGCAAAAATATTTTGAGAAACAATAATTTACCATTAAAATTAAAAGGTCAATAAGCTTATGATCCGCCTTTTTTGTAAAATGAAGTTACGTTACGTTCATGGAACTCTGTACTGTCGTTGCCAAGAGAGAATGCCAAAGGGATAAGGGAGATCACGACACTGTGAAATTGTATTTATTCCACTGGTTTATTACAGTTAGTATTGGTCAGCAGAGCAGTTCATGTATTACGCATAAAGCCTCATTCACAATACGAAGTTAGTAGTTATAGTTAGCATTTATAGTTAACGCTAGAGTCTGACATGCGCAATAGCGCATAAGCGTTCACAACAGCAAAATTAACTTCACACTGCCTAGCGTTAATAACAGTTAACGCAAGAGTTTGCAAGCTCCAAACTTATAGTTAGTAGTTAGCGCCTTCTTGTCTAAACTACCAATCAGAAACGTGAATGAATTTTGACGTTTGAAATCCATGCTTTTGTTTGTCAAATATAATGAATCGTAAAGAGAAATGACTATTAACTTCTTTGTTGCTGACATACGTTCAATTAAAAAAAATAATAAAGAAACAAGTACCAGAAGTTGGTGGATTCGTCCAATAAATAGTAACCGATCATTTTAAGGTGATTGGGAAAATCTAATGCAAGAACTGAGGCTACATGATAGAGATATATATTTTTAATTAAATCGGTTTGATTATTTATTGGCACAAATATCGAAATAACTAATCTTTAGATACTAAGTCTGTGATAACCAACAATACAATACAATTTTACAATTGTCAAAAATATGTAGATTCAACTGACATCTAAGCTAGCGTTTATTTATAAGCGTCACGCTAGATGGCCTCTATCTCAAATCTTTTCAAAATTTTATGTACAGTTAGTGCTAGGTTTGTTCTAGTTTGTTCTAGTTTGTTCCAGATTCCTAAAGTTTGTTCTATTCATATATACAAGTTATTAACAGTTGACGTGGGGAATCCAGCGTGACACTAAGAGTAAACCTATCTAATCTTTTCAGTTTTCACTTCACGCGCGAAAACATATCACTAAGATCTGCAACAGCAGAATGGCATCCTCTGTAATAGGTAGAAGACGTGATTGTATATTTATTTTATTTTTTAATAAAAAGTGTATATGAAAAGCACAAACTTTCAAAATTTGTATCTGAGTAGAACAAACCTAGCACTAACTCCTCATTTAAAAAGATTTTTATAATCTGAATATATTAGGTAGGTTCTCTCTTAGTGTCACGCTGGATTCCCTACGTCAACTGTTAATAACATGTGTATATAAATAGAACAAACTTTCAAAATGTGTATCTAAGCAGAACAAACCTAGCACTAACTCCTTATATAAAAAGATTTTTTTTAAATTGAATAAATTAGATAGGTTCTCTCTTAGCGTCACGCTGGATTTCCCAATTCAATTATTAATAACATGTGTATATGAATAGAACAAACTTTCAAAATATATATGTAAGTAAAACAAACCTAGCACTAACTCGTCATATCAAAAGATTTTTAAAAACTAGAAAGATTAGATAGGTTTACTCTTAGTGTCACGCTGGATTTCCCACGTCAACTGTTAATAACTTGTGTATATGAATAGATCAAACTTTAGGAATCTGGAATAAACTAGAACAAACCTAGTACTAACTGTACACAAAATTTTGAAAAGATTTGAGATAGGGGGCCATTTAGCGTGACGCTCATTGTTTATTTTATTAAAATCGGTATTCTGCGTTACCAACAATGTCACTAACTACACCCTTAATTTTGGTATTGTTAACGACCATATATACAATACAAATGCTAACTATAAATACTAATTATAACTACTAACCATAACCACTAATTTCGTATTGTGAATGAGGCTTAACACTAATAGTAAAATATTTCTAATCGCAGTGCCACTTTATACAGATCTTACAATCATTTCACATTTATCAGCTTGCCATACTCTCATGCTGATAACAGTAATACTCGTATGTAGCTATGTGAAGATTTGAAGAATTTTTACCGTGTACTTCAACATTAAGTCTGATTTCGTACTTGTCTTTTCCTTTGCGTTATCACCAAAGTGCAGAGTACTCTCAACTAATACAGATAAACCTCAGCAAGTGCCCCGTACCCTGCAGTATCACCGATACCGGCTCCGCCTCGTTAATGTTATACCCGTGTCTTATTGCGTTTCTCACTTTGGTCTGATCAAAGATCCCTGTTCTTTCGTCAGGGCATGGATGCCGGACGGTCCAGACTTGAAGCTCATGCAACGAATCCTAGAAATACTTCCGGTCCGTGACTAAATTTCAAATGATAGAAAAGGGAATCGCAAGGATCGGAATCACTCATACTATGAACTAGGAATTATGAAATGTACAATTAATTTAAAGAATATTTTAAAATAAATATAAATATATCATCACGCCTTTTACCTATTACTGGATGTGGCACTCTGCCGAAGCAGATCTCGGTAAGTGATATATGTATGCGCGTGAAGTGTGGTTAACAGTCATCAAATCACGGCACCCAAAGATGTTAGTGGTGGGGGAGCCACAGGGGTAATATTAAATTGGTGAAAATGTTTTTCCGGTTGTGTTATTAGGATCCACAGGCCAACTCGGATACCACTGAGCCATTACCCCAAACGCTGATTTCTAAGCGATGTTAATTAAATTAAAGTAATAATAACAGGCATTTTTCTAAAAAAAAAAATTGTACGTTATTATATTTGAATTTTGTATTCTTTGAATTAAAAAAAAATACTGAATCGAATAAACAAATAAAAAAATATGTTTCCATTTAAAATAAGGAAGATGCACCCTGTATTTTAAGAACCACTAGTCCAAAAATTCTTGTTTCACTTATTAAAGTAGTCTTATAAAATAGAAATTGTTTGTTAATATAACTGACTTCGTAGCTCCTATACTTCTCGAAATAACAATGATGCGCCACTTAAAATGAACAGCCTGTATATTTTTTACCGTGGACAGTAGAATCATCAATCAAATGAATGAATTATAGAATTTTTCTTTTGCGTTAAAATAGAAGTATTCTGGCATTGATCCAGGAATTCCTTGACTTAAAACGACACAAGCCATCGACATCACTTGCTCTTTAACTCTATCTATCCCAGATTTGTAATTGGAAAAGATACGAGGTGTGGCTATTAAATAACGAGACTGACGCTGCTACAGACGAAGTACGCATGCGCCAAACACCAGCGACCGACAGCTTTTTAGCATGAAGCTTTCTCTTTCGAATGCAGTACCTCTCGCTTCTGTAAACTTGGCAAAATTGCTTCTGAAACTTATAATTTATTAAAAAAAGTACCGAATTGTGGAAGGACAAGTCATGGTGTCTCCATCAAAACAATGCGCTGGCTCATTCCGCAATGTCTGTCAAGAGATTTCTAGCCAAGTACAGCATCCCAGTGTTGGATCATCCGCCTTATTCGCCAGATCTTGCACCGTGCGACTTCTATCTGTTTCGTAAAGTGAAATTTGCCTTAATAGCAACAAGATTTGAGCTTTGAAAGAGAAATCGGCACGCGTTCTGAAGGAGCTGACAGAAGAAGACTTACAGTACTGTTTCGAACAATGAAAGATTCGCATGGAACATTGTAGAGATAGAGGAGGGGTGTATATTGACAGTGATAATAAGTAAATATGTATGGAATCAAAATAAAATGTTAAATACAGCATAAGTCTCGTTATTTAATAGCCACACCTCGTATGTACGAATAGTAGAACGAAGATGAACCCTACAATCATTTAAAATTCTATGTAAAGTTGTGAAGTGGAAGAAAACATAAAAAATGCTGGTTGAAAAAGTAAGTGTAAACTGAAATACGACTATTATACGTATAATAAAAGTTATAAAAGAAAAATGATAAAAACAAGGATTAATTTTTGTGTTAAGTGTGAAAAGATTAGATAAAAAGTAACAAACTTTCAAACTCACACTTCAAAAAAATACACCAGCGCAAGTAAAAAAATTTAAATACGTTTTTTCCGTTTCATGCAAACTTTCCACATGCACGAATACAAAGACGACTGAAAACTTTAAAAACAAAATGAACCTGTTTGCCTTTTTAGAACAAAAAAGATAAAAGAAGTTTGTGGAAACAACAATATTCACGGAAGAAACAAGCAGTTATTACCCCTAAGAAGGGGGTAGTTTAAAGATAGCACCGGGTTAAAATTAAAGCAGCAATGGTGACCTTAACACAAAGAAGAATAAATGAAAGAAGCAAAAGTTCAGACAATTCTCAGGCAAAAACGTTGCGGAGTGCGCTCACATTATGAGCTTGAATAAACGAATGGGCTTCGGCAAGGAACTGTATTTTTGTATTTTGTACACCCTTGCCGTATTTTATAATTACCGAAAGAACAATAGAATTTCGGCTTAATCCTTCTGGTTTTTTTATGTCTTAATCTTAATTTGGTTTTCGTTATATTATGCAACTTTTTACCTAAATATTATCCTTAGTTTTTTTCTGTTCTTAACTATAAGACATAGGCTAGAGACAAGGGTTGTTGTTCCATCTAAGCCGATAAGAATTTTACAGATATTCGTATCTAGGGTAGTGTACTGAAAGTTACCTATTAAGGACAAAATTTAAACACACTAATGCTGGGTTGCATGAAAGTTTGATCGGTTCATTAGCAACTAACGGTTCAATAAATTTTAGAAAATTCCTATTGATTCTGTTGCTAGATAAACAATTCTTTAACTAAAGAGCTCTTAATTTTTTTCTTGCAACCTAGCATTAGTGGAACTTTTATTGCTCAGTGGTTTCCATGGTTATATCAGGACTTTAATATTTACTTACTATCCACCCTGGACAGTAAGTAAATATTACATTTCAAGGTCCTGTTTATTTTGACAATTTGACAACTGTCAATTTTGAAACCTTTTTTTTCTTTTCCTTCTTTGTGCAAGTATTGTAAAAAAGCGCTTACTAACCTCGAACTGTAAGGGATTTTTTTAGGAAATGTCAACCGTTTAAGCCTCGATTTCCCAAACTACATTCTTGACCTAAAAACTGTCACTTACAGTTTCTAATACATAATATACAATTCAATTCAAGTCACAAGTATCTTTAGTGACTATCAAATACTTTGTTTCAATATACCTTTTTATAGAAAGTGATCTTATTATGTTGATTATTTTTTGACGTTTCTCAAAACCAATAAAATGCTTCATTGCATGTCACGTGTCTGCGTCTTTACCAATCCTGCCATTATTATACTGAGAATAAAGCTATTGTGATTATTCCCGGGAATAATATCTGTAGGTGCTTTTTTGTTTGAAACGAATGATAGGTAGTTGTTAAATAATTATTTAAAACTGTCAACACCTCAAGTGAAATGTGTGAAAAAAATCGATTCAGTTTAATTTCAGATACAGAAATACACAAACAAATTTTGAAAACAACTTCCAGAATACATTAATAAGTAATCAATCGATATGAACCCAGTTCAAAATCTTTTAAGTTGGATGAATCAATCTCAACAGCTAAGTCAAACAATAATCTAATTAAATATAACTCGAGAGTTGGATAAATTAGCAAATAATTCTACAGTATCTTTCTCAAACTTGTTGCAAGTTATTTTCAATTTATTCCCACTCTCTTGTTATATTATTACTGATTATTTTTTCACGTTTCTCAAAACCAATGAAATGCTCTATTGTATTTCACGTGTCTGCGTTTGAACCAATCCTGCCATTATTATACTGAGAATATAGCTCTTGTGATTATCTTTGTAGGTGCTTTCTTGTTTGTAACAAATAATAGGTAGTTGTTAAATAATTATTTAAAACTGTTAACGCGTCAAGTATAATGTATGAAAATAATCGATTTAGTTCCATTTAAAATATAGAAATACACCGATAAATTTTGGAAACAACTTCCAGAATACATTAATAAGTAATCAATCGATATGAACCCAGTTCAAAATGTTTTAAGTTGGATGAATCGATCTCAACAGCTAAATCAAAAAATAATTTAATTAAATATAACTCGAGAGTTGGATAAATTAGAAAATAATTCTCCAGTATCATTCTCAAACTTGTTGCTATTTGGCAATAGCCACTCAAGTCCTACGGGCTTTCGTGACTATTGCCTGGCAACAAGTTTTCGAAAGATCTGTCAAATTATTTTCAATTTATTCTCACTCTCTTGTTATCTGATCTGATAATAATTTTTACTTGATTTCAAGGAAACAGTGCCACGTCAACCTTCTTTTTATTCCAGTTCAGAAAAGTTACTTTTTAAAGGACAGGAGCCCCCATAGAAATGTTAAATGCAGGGCCTATCATGCACTAGCTACGTCACTAGTTCTTAGATTTGTTGATCACACTAATTAAATAAATAAATATATGTACAGGAACTATAGGATTTTGGTGTATACCTCAATTTAAATTGTTGAATTTTCCTGCACTATCATTCCACCACTAACCATAATGGATACGAGTACGAGAAGTTTCTTTGAAGAATTTTATTTCTGTAAAACATCCAAAAAGTCAGTAATGCGGAGCTATATTCCGCATACACACGCCAAATGAAATTTAAAATTCTTCTTGATCGTTCTCGGAGTACGGGCGACACAATTTGATAATGCCGGCGAGTGACGCATCAGTCGCGGAGATCGTACCTGCGGCATGCGGGCTATTGATTGAGCATGAACCGTGATGGCGAGATGGTCAACCACCCAGTCATGTTACTTTTGCTAGACTTGCTCTTCCGTTCGATCGCCTCTGGTGATTCACGGACGCCGCTGCTTGCATTCAAAGGTGGTCATTTGCTGCCTCCAGTGGCGTGGATGATTGGATTGCATGGGAGCCGTATTTCTTTTATATTCATTTTATTCAGATATTTCTTGTGAAAATATTAATGAAAGGCGGTTAATGCATTCAAGTGAGCTTGTTTGCTGCTGTACATGATTTGATTTTCATTAGGGGGTGACATGTATTTTCAGTGGTGTATTGCGATAAAATTTTTTGAATAAAACTACCTTACACTCTTGTGACATAATTTTGTATACATCCACTGAAATATAAATATTAAAGAGAAAGTCGACAATTTTTTTTTTGTGTTCAGCGTTAAATTTATTTCAGTTATTGTTGAAAATACACTCTACAATATCAGCAATAGTAAACTAACTTTAAAATTGCGAAATAGATTTTAAAAAATTGTACCAGCAAAGTTAACATACACTGCTCAAAAAAAAAACCGGTCACCTAAAGAATCCCAAAAAATCGTCACTTTTCAAACCACTGTCAATTTGTCAGTTTTGAAGCAAATTGGATGAATTTTTTTTCCGAAGTAGCCCAAAGTCTAGTCTTTGAAAACCTGTGAATTGATTTTGACTAACCTCCCTTTCCCTTCCCCCAGCCACCCCCAAACGAGAACCACTTTTTTTCTAAAAAAAAGATGATTTTCCAAGCTTTCTCTGGGAATCATCAGCCGTCAATTGACAAATCTGTCATCAGATAATGAAAATATGGACATTTTTGTTACTGGAACTTAAAACAGAATCAAAATCGGATGAATTTAAAAAAAGCTATGATTTTTTGAAAAAAAAAAACATTTGCAGAGGTTGTCATTCAATTGTCCGTAGTACGTAGACACTCGAACACATACGGACACTCAAACGCACACGCATACGCACACACACATACGCACATACGCACACGCACACACATACACACACACATACACAGACGAC
Source organism: Pterostichus madidus (assembly GCA_911728475.2). Classification (NCBI taxonomy): domain Eukaryota; kingdom Metazoa; phylum Arthropoda; class Insecta; order Coleoptera; family Carabidae; genus Pterostichus; species Pterostichus madidus. The sequence goes on from OU452318.1 coordinate 10,710,989, forward strand.
GCACTCGCATATGTAAACGCAAACGTTCACGCACACGCCATACTGAAAAAATTGGTGATCTTTTTCCGGCACATTGTTAAGTACGGCCTTCTAAATGTCTTTGGAAGATTTTCACCTACCCTCGTAAAAAAACAAAAAAAAGGTCACCAATTTTTTCAGTATGGCGTGTGCGTGAACGTTTGCGTTTACAACTGCGTGTCCGTCGTCTGTGTGTGTGTGTATGTGTGTGCGTGTGTGCGTGTGTGTGTGCGTGCGTTTTAGTGTCCGTATGTGTTCGAGTATCTACGTACTACGGACAATTGAATGCCAACCTCTGCAAATGTCTCTATTTTATCAAAAAATCATAACTTTTTTAAAAATCATCCGATTTTGATTCTGTTTTAAGTTCCAGTAACAAAAATGTCCATATTTTCATTATCTGATGACAGATTTGTCAATTGACGGCTGATGATTCCCATAGGAAGCTTCGAAAAATCATCTTTTTTTTAGAAAAAATGTGGTTCTCGTTTGGTGGTGGCTGGGGGAAGAGAAAGGGAGGTTAGTCAAAATCAATGCACAGGTTTTCAAAGACTAGACTTTGGGCTACTTCGGAAAAAAAAATTCATCCAATTTGCTTCAAAACTGACAAATTGACAGTGGTTTGAAAAGTGACGTTTTTTTGGGATTCTTTAGGTGACCTGTTTTTTTTTTGAGGCGTGTATTATTATTATATATTTTCAACAATAATTATTAGTGTTCCAAGTGTACGTGTTTCGACATTTGGCAGATTGTAGTAAGGATCATTCTTTTATCTCTTTCACTCTGTTTCTCTAGGATAGTAACAGTACATTTTTGCAGTCACATGGAAGATATGAAGTTTCATAGACATAAACTCATCACACACTGCTCGTTTTTCTTTCTCCCTACACTGTATACGAATATTTTATTACACTAACCGAGACACTAACATCTGTTCTAAGACCTAAGATATTGATATCCTATCAGAAAATAGATCTTGTGTATATATTGTAAGAAAATAAACATTTCCAGGCAATCGTAACCCAATGGATAAAAGCGAGGGAGAGCTTGCATTTCTTAATTAACAAACAAGAGGTCGTGCGTTCTAATCTCACTGATTTCATCATAAATCCAAAAATACGATTGTGTCTGAGTGGTTCGGATTCCACTAAAAGCTGTAGCCCCCTGTGTTGGGATTAAGTTACTGTTAAATAGAGTAACAAATAAATAAATACATTTAAGAACAGAAATATGTTTGAGTGATTGTTGTAATAAAACAACAATAATATGATTACAACAAAGGGAAAAACATTTCAGAACTCGTAGTTTAAATTAAATACACTTTTGGTTTACGGCGTTCGGTAAAATCATGGTTTACAAACGATTTTGAGATATGTTAAACTATGAATATCGGACGGGGGTGCGAAAAATCTTTTTTGTACTTGCATCATGCAAAATAAGGTTTACATTATCCTGGAAACTGAAGTAAAGTTTGATTTGGCGCACTAATACTTTAAAGTAATTGAAAAATCACCCATTTTTATGGTTCTAAGTTTTGTCTATTAAAACGGTAATTGTACTTACATACACACATTTCAAGGAATTTATAAAAGAAGTAGAGACATTAGCTTATAAGTTGGATAAATTAGAAAATAATTCTCCAGTATCTTTCTCAAACTTGTTGCCATTTAGCAATAGTCACTCAAGCCTTACGGGCTTTTGTGACTATTGGCAACAAGTTTTCTAAAGATCTGTCAATTTATTGTCAATTTATTCTCACTCTCTTGTTATATTATATTACTGACAATAATTTAATTCAAATCGTATAGGATTCCACGTGCTATGAAAGAAACAAATGAATAAAACATAATATTTTCGTTCGTTTGATTAATTATTAAATGTCAATACGACTATTTAGTGAAAATTATATATTAAAGAACTAGTTTCATAAAGTAATCTGTCTATGAAACGTGTCTTTTATACAATTTTTTCTATTAAAATAATTTTATAATTCTATTAGATTTTTAAAAACTGCACTTGTCAAAAATATAATTTGGTATTTTTTATCAGTCGTGCTTCTCATAACACAGATAATTGAAATTTCAATTTTTTAGTCAATCAATCAATATTTTTTCATATATTGTGAATGTTGCGATTTTTTTCTGATTATGGTATATTCTTTCAGTAATATTTCGACACCGCCCACTGATTTAAAAGCATTCATACCACTTCTACAAAATAAAAAGAGCCAAAAACATTGCGCTTAACAATGTGTTTACAGAGCGTTTATAGACCTAGGGCTAGTTTTTCAATCACCGGTTTACTCTCGATTAATGTTAATCATGATTAAATAATAATGGTAACCATAGTTTCCATTATTATTTAATCATGATTAACATTAATAGGTGATTGAAAAACTGGCCCTTATTAGAAAACCGGAATAGAAAAACTAAATAAATATATTTTGGTATTCATTTGTTTTTGTCATAGCCCATTTCTTGGCCTGTATGTTGTGGTAAGTGGCAGTGCTGAAAATAGTATCTTTTTAAATACTATATTACATATTTTTTTGGATGAACCGGAAGTAGAGACATTAGCTTATAACGCCATCAATCAGACATATTTTCACAAGTTTTACGAGAAAAATTAAACAATTTGTTTTCAAATAACAAATGTCAATTCATGGCATTCTAAACTGTCAATATAAATTCACGCTTCAAGATGTAACAGACAGGATGTACAAGAAATAATCGTTTGCAAAATTGTTGATTAGATTGCGTCTTTAAGACACATGTCATGTTATTCACCTTTTGGAACACGCGCTAGCGTCTGAGGCATTTGTCACATTCAGCGAAATTATTGCGATCTAGCATTTATTTAGTATAAATGCCGTAGTTTAAGATAGTTCGTAGATGATAGTATAAATAGTATATAATGTAGCATACAGTTCGATGATAGTAGATAGATAGTATACAATGTAGAAGTATGTAGCACACAGTTCGAAAGTAGTAGATGTTGTTAGTAAGTAGTCAATAGTTATGATTTGTGAGTAGAAGAATATTCGAGGGTGTCTATCCCGAGAATATAACGTTATTAATTTGTTATTTGTTGTTTAATTAATTCATTATCTATATTTTATGTTGATTCTTATTATGTTGTTTTAATAAAATATTTACCACTCGCACTTGCAGCGTTCATTACTTATTATTCAACTTCAGCACGTCGACAATCAGTGGTCAAGATAAATTCTCATTTTGACCACCATGATTTGTTACAAAATTGAATAAATTTTCTCATTATCGGTTATACAATTTTTACTCGTTACAAAAAGCATTGTACAAACCTCGTGTACGAAGACGTCATTAATCCATTCGCGCAAATTAAAGCACTCGCTTCGCTCATGCTGTTAAAATTGCGCTCATGTGAAAAGTATGTCTTTGTAGTATGCAAATAGCTATTATATATCTTTGAATGGTTTATTTTTAACCTTAATCTATATTGCGCCCTTGTCGCATCCCGTTCGCTCCGGCACTGTAAACATCAACCCCAACACCCTAACCCTGTATCAAGTTCATATCACTACACTCTCCACTATCCTGCCGCGGCTAACTGCAGGTTCCGAGGTGCGAAAGCGTGGCCGTGTGCACTGAGCTGAGGCGTGCTTTGTCCCTGCGGAGGCGATTCCTGCGTCCAGCGGCTCCTGTTGGCCAGGAAGAACGCGCGCTGAATACACTCAGCAGGAAGCCGACTGGAACACGTCGTAATTGTGTGCTTGTGTTGAGAGAAAGACACCGATGTACGGAAGGAGGATATGATACAAAGTGAAGACTTTTAAAAAGTTTTGAAAAGAGAACAGTCTTTTTTTTTTGTTCAAAAACGCGTTTTGTAAAGTTTGATGATATGAGTTACACATTGTTAAATGTATATTCAATTGTGACCTTTCCAATGGTGCATTTGGTTGTAGAAAAACTCGTTTAATTTCAGAGAGAACCAAATTTAAAATATCTACGTTTTTGCAAAACTAATTTTATATTCTTTCAATATTTTCAAAACTGACTGTGTACTCATATTTCAAATTATGTACTTCACATTTTTGCATTTTAAGTAAGATAAAATGAATGAGTATTTTGAAATATCTGACGATGCATAAACCTTTCATAAGGATATGATAAATAAAATATAGTCCTACTTAAGAAAGTAATATATGTGTAAATAATGTTTTGGAAAGTATAGAAGACCAAGAAACAATCTGAAATCTGTATGTAAAAACTGCTTGTCCCACAATTTCCCATAATCGTCCAGGTAGAATCTTTTCTGCATGTAACATATACTTTTTTTTTCGGTCGGCTTATACTCAATAATTAGTTATTCTACATTTCATTTATAACGATTAGACAATCAACAAGACAAAACTATTGCGTTGTTTTGATAAAAGTACCTTATGATAGCATAACCATGGTTTGTTTATATAATTTCCTACAACAGTGCGATTTCTTTGTTATTACGTAACTATTATTGCTTTGGTTACGGGTGGAAAGGAGAAAAATGCAAACCTAAGGCGTTCCTGTAAGCGAAGAAGCCCTAGGGCTAATTGAGAGCGATTTAAATTTCGCGCCGAGCGTGAAAATTCATATTTTGGTCACATACGCTTATGGAAGAAGAAGGTAAATATGAAGTGGTATATTTTGACGTTTAAAAACATAACCTTAACCTGCAGTATAGCTAATACATCTAGTACATCACACTGAGTAGACAAGAACTAAAGTATATCATTATTAAATATGATAATTAATAAAAAGAACCGAACAAAGTGATGTTTTTTTTTTACGAATATTTTAATCCGCTGAATCAAGCAAAAATAGTATTACTTTACTGTTTTGTACCTTACCTAATAATTTTTACTGTACCTGACTGTTTTGTACTTTACCTGACTGTTTTGGTAAAAATCTACTTCCCATACTAAAATTGGTCAGAAAAGTAAGTATTTTCTTGCCGGTTTCAAGAAAAAAAATATTCTTGGACTGTTATTTCTCGTAGCCTAATAACGACACTATAATATCGGAATACACTTTGCGGACAAAAAAATATACCGGAAAGGTGTCAATTTACGCCGATCAAAAAGACAAAATGTATACACTAGATTTTGATATAACTTGCACTAAGGCTTCTCAATACACGCCAAAGCACCATTAGGTAGGTACTGAAACTCTTTCAAAAATCAGATATTTCCCTTTTAATATTGTAATATTATGAACGAAAATGTAATCTTTTCCGTTTCAATTTAATGTCTATATCATATATACAATTGTAAAATAGTTCTCAAAGAGTTCCACTTATTACTCATAAATTACTAAAATTGAGTTAAACAGAGCTTGGTATAGCAATAACGTACAAATATTACAAAACAACGAAATGGAGATATCATCTCAGAATTTATTAATGTCGTGAAGTGCTGTTTCGAACTTCATAAATAATTTCATCAACATATCCAGACAATTGCTAAATACTGTCATAACTAGTTGAATGCGAATTTATGACGGAATTATCTCTGTAGGTGCTTTTTTGTTTGTGACAAATGATAGGTAGTTGTCAAATAATTATTTAAAACTGTCAACGCGTCAAGTAAAGTCGATTTAATTGTATTTTAGATACAGAAATACACCAACAAATTTTAGAAACATCTTCCAAGAATACATTAATAAGTAATCAATCGATATGAACCCAGTTCAAAATCTTTTAAGTTCGATGAATGGACCTCAACAGCTAAGTCAAAAAATAATCTAATTAAATATAAATCGAGAGTTGGATAAATTAGAAAAATAATTCTCCAGTATCTGTCTCAAACTTGTTGCCATTTGGCAATAGCCACTCAAGCCCTACGGGCTTTCGTGACTATTGCCTGGCAACAAGTTTTCGAAAGATCTGTCAAATTATTTTCAATTTATTCTCACTCTCTTGTTATATTATTACTGTGAATATTTGACGAGGACTGATTATTTGATGAATGTAATGAGTGAATGTTTTATAAGTGATTTTATGGTTCGTGCTGCCCCATTTGATGGGATATAGCGTGATGATATGTATGTATGTATGTATGTTATTTTGCTGATCCACTAATATTACTATATTAAATTTTTTTCTAAATTTGTACTGAAACCTTCAAAAATCATAAATTTTTCTATATAAGAATGTATGACATGTGGCCAATAACAAATAGTGAAGACATCTGGTGGGTTAGTTTTCACTGTGACAGGTCTGACCAACATTTTGTGGGTCTAGGAAAGTTCACCGAAAACAATTCACCGAATGCAATTCACCGAATACAATTCACCGAAAATCAATTCACCGAAGTAGCAATTCACCGAAATACAATTCACCGAAAAACAGTTCACCGAAATATGATTTACCGAAATGCTAATTAATTTTCCTTTACATTCTATCCAGGCTTATGAATGGCAGCAAAATGCAGGCGTATTTAAAAATAGAAAATTGATTGATTTGTCATGTCTCGTTTCATTTTTATAAAACTATATGTTTTACATTAATAACATAAATTATTTGCTATGCCTCGTAGATACTCATGTATGTTATTCTTGTTGTAATTTTGAACTAGATGCTCTGTCCTCATAGCACAGTCTCTGTACATTTTATGCATCGGTGCGCCGTCTTGGCCGCACACGTACTGCTCTATTTGAATAAATCCTAATAACATATTGGCAGCGATGCTATTATAAGTACTATACATGCGCGAGTGCAGTAATGTCATTAGAAACTGTCCCAACTTAAACAAATTTTAGCCGATTCAATAATAATTCCATTAACCCTGCAATAATTAACGATATTTAACGTAATGGATAATATTCAAAAGATTCAGAATTTACTGTAAGTATCCTTTTCTAAATGCCTGCATTTTTCTACCAGTTCTAAGGAACATTAAAAATACTACAATTTAATTATCATTTCGATGAATATGTTTTTCGATTAATTGTATTTCGGTGAATTGTTTGTTCGGTGAATTGTTACTTCGGTGAATTGTTTTTCGGTGCATTGTATTCGGTGAATTGTATTCGATGAATTGTTTTCGGTGAACTTTCCGGAAAAATGTTTGTGCATCATAGCAAACGAACAAACCTGTGTATTGAATAGTGAATCAACCTATATTTTATATCACAAACAAATTATCCAACACAGTTTACCAAACCATTTGATATGGCGTATATCTAAGTCATAAAATCTGCAATCGAAATTTGCAATTGTGCCCTATGACTTTAATGAACAATCGCCCTATAAGCAGTCGTAGCAGTTATACTATAAGCTCGCGAATTAATTGTTTAACGTCGTATTTATTACGTCACACAATAAATTATTCTCAATTACAGTGCAAGCGATCATTTATTTTTAGTGGTCTATAAACGTCTGCGGCCATAGGTACCTATAAATCTTGTAAGGGTTTAAAAACTGCACAAAAAAATATAAAAAAACTAAAATCACACAAGGGGATTAGACAAAACATCGCAGTAGAATTGACGCGTAAAATTTACATGACGCCGTACAGTGCTAATGAGGAAATGTAATATAACACGTTAATTAACACACAATTCGCGCCGAGACCGAAACGAACAAAAGAAGATATTAAAACCATGGCTGACGTTGTTTGCTACTGAATTTCATTTGGGTTTTGTCATCCGTTGGAAAAGATTATGTGGGTAATTATCGTAGAGTGCTGGAAAAATTAAAATAATACGTTGCAAATAAATGATTATCAAATCTAGGCCGTTTAGTATGAACATATATGTTTTATGCTGGGTTGCATGAGAACTGGCTCTGTAGCAGAGCTAGGCAGTAGCTAGCTACTTTTGTAGCTTAGCTACTAGCTTAGCTACATTTACCTTAGCTGTAGCTGTAGCTTAGCTAACTGTGAAAAAATATAGCTGTAGCTTGTAGCTAGCTACTTTTTTTCTAATAGCTTAAAAATAACAACTGAAGCTACTTTTAAAGCTACTTTTTAAGCAGGTCAACAAAGTACGCATGCATACAAGCTAAACCCACACAAAATAATTATTTGTTGCCGGTTCTAACTGGCTCTAATACGCAAAAATACACAGTAGGTGCCAGATGGTATTTGCTATTTTTGATATTTATGTATATAATAGTAAATTAACAGTCATTATAACAAAAGACTGATCATATGACAATGGAAAATTTAATTATTTCACAATAATTTAAAAAGAAGCTTTAAAATTTAACAGCTACTTTAACGAAAGCTTTTAGTTGTAGCTTAGCTATATCTTACAAAATATAGCTTATAGCTGTAGCTTAGCTACTTTTTTAAAGAATAGCTGTAACTGTAGCTTAGCTACTTTTTTTAAGTAGCTTGCCCAGCTCTGCTCTGTAGTTACTAGTCCTACAAAGTTAATGAATCGTTAAAATTCAAACAGTTGCATGAAAAAAATTTTGAGATCTTTAGTTATTGAAAGGTTTGTCTAGCAACAGTATCACTGCAACTGTCATTGCCACTGACTTGTCATTATCGATAAATGTAAATACGAATCAATTAAAAATGGGTAAAAGGAATAGAAGCCGAAATTATACGAAAAATAAACCCTGGTTCGATCCCCACAGCCGACAAAACATTTTCACCAATTTAAAATTACCCCTGTAGCTCTCCCAACACTAACATCTTTGAGAGCCGTGATTTGACGGCTGGTAACCGCACTTCACGCACATAAATATATCACTTACCGAAATCTGCTTCGGCAGAGTACTACACCCAGTAATGGGTAAAAGGCGTGATAATATATATATATAAAAAAAAATAAATATATCATCACGCTTTCTACCCATTACTGGATGTGGCACTCTGCCAAAGCAGATCTCGGTAAGTGATATATTTTACGCGTGAAGTGCGATTACCAGTCGTCAAATCACGGCCCTCAAAGATGTTAGTGGTGGGGGAGCCACAGAGGCAGTTTTGAAATGGTGAAAATTGTTTGTCGCCTGTGGAAATCGAACCAGTGTTCTCAGGATCCATAGGCCGACTTGATACCACTGAGCTAGCTACCCCATAAATATATATATATATATATATATATATATATATATATATATATATATATATATATATATATATATATATATATATATATATATATATATATATATATATTTAACATCCGTCAGTTCAGCTAAGACAGTATCACAGTTCATTAGTCCCTAATTGGTCTAGTTGGATAGTTGATCGCACCATACTGATGAGTTCCTAAAGGACGAAACACGTCTATGGTTAAAGCTGAACTGACCAGCCGTTTGATGACGACCTGATAAGTTGATTCAAACGTGCTGTAAAAATTAGTGGAATTTGGAGAAGTGATGGAAAAATTTGTTTTTTTTTTCCTATTTTTTTCTTATTTAGTATATGTATGTTCGTTCATTAATACTGAAGTAAAGCAACAAATATCTCATTTGTCAGATGAGCAAAAATATAATTTATGGATTGTATACTGTGATTTCATCCGATAGTTGTTTACTTATCTGATACATTGAATTTTATTGATAACGGAATGGAACGAAATTCATCGAATGTGAAATACCAAACTATTTATTTTTAACATTCACGTTTATTAATTATTTTTTATTGAAACATAAATATTAGTCAGCTAAATTAAAATAATATATAATGCACATACTTTATGAATAATCAATAAAATAATAATTAATCTTTGTTTTAACGAAAATATAAAATTGGATGTCAAAATATAATTTGATTTTCCTACTATGAAAATAATTTTATTTGAACGTAGTTAAAATACAAGTCGGTGATTGATTATAATGAAAAACATTAATCATATTTATTAAAATAGTTATCCAATCTTGAAAAGAGTTATTTTTTATTTGATTTATTTGTAACATATATTCTGTACTTAATTTCTAGTTCCCTAAATAAATGGTTATTTAATTGATGCCACTGAAGATACTCGAATTTCAAGAAGTACGAACTCTTCGCGTTATATTCGACAAGTCGCATTTTTTTTTAAATCAAACAGAATTATGAAATTATTTCAATAGAAAAGGTGTTATCGCACTTGTCGTAGAGTGGCACGTTTTCCAAATTTGGGCTCGTAAATTGTGAAACTAGTTCTTTATTATAATATTTGTGTAATTTGAATAAAGTTTGACAAAATTTATATTTGTTTTAAATATTGGGTGCAAGCTAAAAAAGCTTAGAATTCCTTGTTTTAAATACATCTAACTAAAATATTCTTATGGAGTAAGGTTGTTGATTTTACGAATATTCGAGACCTCGATTTATTGAACCTTCGAATATAGATTTGAACTTTCGAACTTTGGAATATTTCGAATTTTAGAATTGTAAAAAATTTTGGAATTTTGGAATTTTTCGTATATTCGAATTTTCAAATTATTTGAAATGTTTAACAGCTCGAGGACAAGTCAGTCAGATTGCAAACTGAGCATCGAGAGTTCAATTCTCGTCTTAGTCATTCTATTGCCAGATCTTAGCCTCATCACAATTTTTACTAGGGACGTGTTAGATATTCTTTTTTAGGGAGTTCAATTCACTAACCATATTATGGGATAACAAAGGCATGACACATTAGTAAAACAACTTCAATGCATTTTTTGTACATAAATTTATGTATTATTATTTATTTCTAAATAATATAAAATATAATTAAGAAAGCAGATGTCTTAATTAAGATGCCTAAACTTGCAGAGTTTTTGCAGGATACTTCGCCGAATTTATTATTTAATTCGTGGTCGTTTTTTCGCGAATTATGCGTGAGCGTGTTTGGAGATGACAGATGGCGTTAATTCAGTGGCAAAAAATTCGAAAATTCGAAGCTTCGAAGTTTTTTTGACGAAGTTCAAAACATTCGAATGTTCGAACTTCAAAAATTTAATCTTCGGTGGAAATCAAAGACCCTATTATGGAGTAAGTGGCACAGTGGTATCGTGTCGGCCTGTAGGTCCTGATAACCCTGGTTCGATTCCCACTGTCGACAAACATTTTCACCACATTAATACTACTCATATGGCCCTCTCCACTAATATCTTTGGGAGACGTGATTTGATGGCTGGTAACCGCACTTCACGCGCAAAAATATATCACTTACCGAGATCTGCTTCGGCAGAGTGCCACACCCAGTTATGGGTAGAAGGCGTGATGACATATTTATTTATTTCATTTATTTAATTAAAATATTTCTATCTAATTATGCCATAAACAATATCACATTTAATTCTAATAATAGTAATGAAATAATTATATTGTAATATTCGAATAAATAAAAATGCAGAATTTAATCATCTAATACTACTATTTAAATCGTTTTCTTTTAGATTCTCTAGGGTGGCAACGTTAGTAGAAAACAAATTTCCCATGGGCCTTTCCTTTTCAGACGACATTCTATACATAAATAAATAAAGTCGGATTAGTCACAGGAATGACTGAAGGTTATCATTTACATATTTCTTATAAAACAATAAACGGTACTGACATTTATAAATTAATCAAATGTTAATAACCGACTAGATGTTATGTTATATATTGAGTGCGAAAAATTCAGTAGCAGAAAACACAGTGGTGGAAACGTACAGAGTGTAATTTCGCATATTTTATTCATTTCCAACGTGTTGTATAAATATGGCTCTGTTTATTTTACATTATTTCATTATTTATTCAGGTAGAGAAGTGTTAATATTACAAGAATGAAGTAGATGTGCAAACGATGTTTTAGGTTAGGTCTGCTCTGGAACAAACTTTGTTATATTCTCTTGCACGTCATATCTTTCATAAAAGGTTAGAAATAAAATTTATCCAATACCGACTTATAATAAACCTGTTAGTATAGTTATTCGAAATAAATAATGTACATCCTGAAGCGGATTTAAAATATTTCGGTCCCTAGGCAAAATATTTATTTCGGGCCCTACTAACATACATTATAAGGGACTAAAATTATATATTTTTTTATATATTTTTTATATAGGTCCCTGGTTCAATTCCCACAGGCGACAAATTTTCATAATTTGAAAAAGCTATCCCTGTGGCTCCTCCACCACTAACATGTTTGGGGGCCGTGATTTGACGACTTCACGCGCAAAATATATCACTTACCGAGATCTGCTTCAGCAGAGTGCCACACCCAGTAGAAGGCGTGATGATATATTTATTTATTTTTATTTATATTTCTATTACTTATATGTAATATAATTACTTGAAAGACGCTTGTTAACAGAAATGACAGATTGCTGGGCTGCCAATATTAATAAAATAAAATTCACTACAACTAATATAAAATATAACATAAAATCATAAAAATAAATAGTCAAAACAAGCATAAACTAAAAGTTTGAATCCGGGCCCTGAAATTTTTGGGCCCTAGGCTATTGCCTCTTTAGCCTAGGCCAAAGTCCTCCTATGGGTTCAACCTGCCAACCCACTAAAATAGCTGGGGCAGTAGGCTCAGTTCAAGATCAGTTCCGGGTTACTTAAAGCGTGCCAATTAAACAAAAGCTCCCTACCGGGTTACATTAAAAATCCCAAATAAATACGGCCATTGTAACTCTGGGTCTAAAGATGACCTTCAGCGATTCATCCCTGTTCACTTAATGAAAAATTCACGCTCCGGGCGCCTCTGACGGAAACTCACCCCTGGTAAAACGGCGCAAGTCTTCATTGTGTTCGTTTGCCTCCCGGGTAAGTTTATAAGTTGATGAAGAATTATAAGTTTCATGTAAATGAAAATGAAGCGATGGAAGGTGCAGTTTTTAACTGAAGTTTATGATAGAGAAAATAACAAAGTGAACTACAAGCGCGGAGGTATAATTACCTGGGATTTTGTTTGCAAACAATCAAAAACTTTGGTTATTTATCATGATACGATGAGAGAAAGAATTGCTTTAGAATATTTTTACAGAAGCCGCAAAACAAATCATCCGTTTGTTATTTTACAGGCAAAATATATACAGACGTCTAACTAACTATATTCAAATGACTGCTTGTTTCAATGACATTTGTAGTTCTGGACATGTCTGTATTGCAGCGCTAATGTTCATTTAGATTATGGACATTGAATTAAAGCAGTAATATGTTTCTTATTTATTAAGACACAGTTCCACATCGTAATTGACTTTTTGTCTTTATTTTATTTCAATTGCTGTCATGCAGTTTGCGATTCTGTCGGTAGATGGCATCACGGGTTGCTCCTTAGCTCTCATGTCTTGTCTACCGGCGTAGTTACTTTAACGTCAGTCAGTTCAGCTTGTAAAAATATCACAGTTCACTAGTCCCTAGTTGGTCTAGTTGGATAGTTGATCACACCATACTGATGAGTCCCTAAAGGACGAAACGCGTCTATGGTTAAAGCTGAACTGACCAGCCGTTTGATGATGACCTGATAAGTTGATTCAAACGTGCTATAAAAAATTTTTGGAATTTGTGACAAGTGATGGAAATTTTTTTCCTATTTTTCTTATTTATTAAGACACAGTTCCACATCGTAATTGACTTTTTGTCTTTATTTTATTTCAATTGCTGTCATTAGGGATGTTGCGATACCTCTAAAATATCGATACCAGTATCGAAAGAGTATTCAAAAGTAAAGTATCGATACTGGTATCGGAATCGGTATCAAATGAAAGTATCGATACTAGTATTGGTATCGAATGACTATTTTTATAAAATCTTGTAATTTTCTAAATACATTAGGTTTTTATATTAAATGTTGAATTCATACTACCAAAATAAACTTTTATTATACAAAAAAAATCTGTTTTTTCAACAGTATTATAATATTAAAATAATACCAAATATTTGTTATAATGTTTATCTACTATCTTTATTTAACTCTGACTGTCTCATTCTACAAGTTCTATCATTCGTCGAACACATGGCCATGTTTTATTAAAATAAAAAAAAATACAAGCATAATATGAAATTTTCATGAATTTATTGCAAAATGTCATTAGATTAAAAATAGTTTGCGATACTTTAGTATCGAAATAAAAGAAGTACTGATATGGGTAAAACATCGAAAGCAAAGTATCGAATACCAAAATAACCGGTATCGAAACGAAAGAATCGATACCGGTATCATATCAGTAGTATCACAACATCCCTAGCTGTCATGCAGTTTGCGATTCTGTCGGTAGATGGCACCACGGGTTGCTCCTTAGCTCTCATGTCTTGTCTACCGGCGTAGTTACTTTAACATCAGTCAGTTCAGCTTGTAAAAATATCACAGTTCACTAGTCCCTAGTTGGTCTAGTTGGATAGTTGATCACACCATACTGATGAGTCCCTAAAGGACGAAACGCGTCTATGGTTAAAGCTGAACTGACCAGCCGTTTGATGATGACCTGATAAGTTGATTCAAACGTACTGTAAAAAAATTTTGGAATTTGTGACAAGTGATGGAAATTTTTTTCCTATTTTTCTTATTTATTAAGACACAGTTCCATATCGTAATTGACTTTTTGTCTTTATTTTATTGCAGTTATATGTAGTTAAGGTAGTACTAGCGTGAAAATTTTTTTTGCAGATTTGAATGAAATTTGGCACACATAATCATTGGATAGTCACACGCATCCTGTTAAAATATGAAACACATTCATATTCTGCGAACAAATATATTCGCTTGGTAAAAAACACACTAAAACATAAAGCATAAAACAAAAACTAATTTCGATTTGTGAATGTAGCTTTATTGTAATTCTTTTTTAATTGCTTAGCGACGAAGTTATCTAACATATAATAATAAAATAAGTATATTATGATAAGCATGTCAAAATATTAATTTTATAACATTTTTGATTATTTTCGTGGGACTTAACATGTGCACTGAATATTCTCAGAAATATGATATTCAATGCACTAATTATATTATAAGTGATAATATACCCAAGAATTAATTTCCCTCATATGAAAGCGTCGGTAGCATGTGAGGCACTTGTAAACAGCTCACATGATCGCGTTACCGCTGACAAAGACATGAGGTGTGAACTGATCAGTGTTCAGTGAACATTGCACACTTACAGGTACCTAGTTATTATGTCACACTAAACATTAGTGCCTTTCTGGTGCTTGTCTTTCTACATGTTTTAATGCTTCATTTGCTTCGAGAATTATTCACTGAGTGTGTACATATTTCATTATTTATCACGGTGTTGTGCCTCATGTGTTAGTAGAAGTTTGAGTTATCGATAAAATTAAGAATTAATAAAACTTTTATTGAAGTTTATTACGTAAATTTTTTTTATTTGCTTGAAAATATAATTTTTCTACATTTGACTCTTATAGTCAGTCATTTGGGTCAATAAAACTAAAATTTTAAGCTCAATATTGCTGGGATAGTTCCGCATTACGTCTATTTTTTCCAGTATCATGACAAGTTTATCGTATATTACAGTTTTTTTTAATAAATACTTTTTTTCAATGCTAGAATCTGGGGTATAGTGATAAATAGCACATCTATCAGATCACAAATTAATTGAATAGATTATATTAAATTTATTTATACAATATTTTTCATATGGTAATGGCTCAGTGGTATCAAGTCGGCATGTGGTCTTACACAAAATTCCACCATAAAACGTTGTAACAAGTCAAAGTCAACACATTTTTAGTGAATACGATAGAGTAAATATGCTGTAATAAGACTAGATATGTATATTAATAGTATTTGACGTAGTAGCTAAATCTTTGCTGACTTAGTACTTTGGAGTTATGTGATAAATAGGCTAGTTTTAGGAAAACGATAGGAGAGTCACGATAGTTAGTCAGAATAAAGGAAGTATGAAGTTAGTGACGAAAGTAGAGGAAGTAAAAAGGATAGTTAAAGTTAGTCATTACGTTGTTGTACTAAAGAAGAAAGAGTCAGTGACAGTGTAAGAAGAAAATCTGTATTAAATAAGAGTGTCAGTTAAATAAATCATTGTTTGTTATATCAAGACTGTAAGTATCTATTTATTTCAACAATACCCTAGTATGGGGTAATGGTTCAGTGGTATCAAGTCGGCCTGTGGATCCTAAGAACCCTGGTTCGATCCCCACAGCCGACAAAACATTTTCACCAATTTAAAATTACCCCTGTGGCTCCCCTACTACTAACATCTTTGGGGGCCGTGATTTGACAGCTGGTAACAACACTTATTCATGATAACAATGATAGATTAAAATATTTTTTCTATAACTGTGCGATTTCTTTGTTATTAAGTAACTATTATTGCCTTGGTTACGTATGGAAAGTAGATAAATGCAGACCAAGTGCGTTTCTGTAAGCAAAGAAACACTAGTGCGGAAAGTACGTTGTTACGCAACTGTCAATAGAAAGTTGTGTTGAGAGCGATTTAAATTTAGCGCCGAGCGCGGAATACATATTTTGACCACAGACTCTTATGAAAGAAGAAGATGCGGTGAACCAACGCTAGTAAATATGCAGTAGAATATTTTGACGTTTATAAACATAACCTTAAATTGCAGTACATCTAATCTGTACACAACTAATAAAAAGAACCGAACAAAGTATAATATATCGATCAATGGTTTTATTTTAAGAGTAAGTGAAATACATAATATTTATTGTTTGTGTATATTATTAATACAGTTGTTACAGTTACTTATATTGACATAATGTGAAGTGGAAACGTCTGTACTGTCTAAAGAAACATTGATATCTTCCGTATCTGTTCATATTATTAACAGTAATATTATTGAGAACAATTTCGGAGGCTTTAGAAGTACCAGCAGCAGGTTGATTGTCATTGTCGAAAATAAATGCAACATAGCAAGATCTGGAGCTTCAATTATCTTTCGAGGTGTTTATGATAAGAAAGAATCACTCACTATAATATTCCAAGCTAGACGATTTTGAAGAAGTTATCTTGAAGTTAGTGAAATATTTTTAAATAACGTAGAACAATGTGCAAGCAATCAACAAACAAACCATAGCAACGCCGTAAAACATTGTTCTCGTGTAATATCATTAAGATTTTATAAATTTTGATAATATTTTAGTGATTTATTAAATCGCACAGTTGTAGGAAAAATGTTGTTTATAACACGTGCCGAAAAAGGTTACGTGCTTATGCGTTAAATTCTGCACTTGCACGTAACGAGCCTTTTTCGGCACTTGTTATAAAAATATCTATAAAACAAATTGCATGCATTTTACCTCAATAGAAATAAAAGAGTGGGACGAAAAATTAGGAATTATTTCATTAAATTACCAAAATGAAATAAAAATAAATATAAAATATATCAATCACACCTTTTACCCATTACAGAGTGTGGCAGTCTGCCGAAGCAGATCTCGATAAGTGATATATTTATGCGCGTGAAGTGCGGTTACCAGCCATCAAATCACGGCCCCCAAAGGTATTAGTGGAGGGGAGTAACAGGGGTAATTTTAAAGTGGTAAAAATGTTTGTCGGCTGTGGGAATCGAACAAGGGTTCTCAGAATTCACAGGCCGGCTATATATTGGCAGTATTGTGATTATGCTTGCCACCTCTCCGGGTTTGAGTGAGTTATCTCCGGGCTCCGGGTTTAATTATTATTTCTCCGGGTTGTGTAAGTAAAATTGAATATGTAGTGCTATGTAGTTAGTTGTCCAGGACAAATCTATCCCACTTTCGGAATCTTCTGCGCCGCTAAATTATTAATTTTTTTTCTTTGATGATCTTCTACATCTTACTGTTATCTAGTTTAATTTCTGTCACTAAATCTTCCAATTTCTTGATTCTGTCCTCATGATTTTAAAGAAGAATTTATACAATTAATTTCGGTTCTAATAGTTGATATATCATCTTGTATCAGATCAAATCTTTTAGAATTGTATCAAGTTTTCAAAAATAGACATAATTTTAGGTGAGGGGATGTCCTGTTGCATATTATTCTCTTCAATTTTGTCAATATTGTTACAGTTTAATCGTATATATGACGTTGAATACACTAATTTTATTGTTACAGTTTAATCGTATATATGACGTTGAATACACTAATTTTATTGTTACAGTAGATTTATCATTTCCAATCCTGTTTTATCTTATTTTATATGTAATTATTTTACCATGATAACAAAAACACTTGTCTTTAACAAAACAATGTAACCCTTTTTTATCAAATATGGTAATAATAATAAAATTGCAAGATCTTCTTTAAAAAAATAGACATCTAATTGTGATATAAAATTTGATCCCAAGATTTTTTGCCAGACACTTTTTATTGACAGCATACCGTTTCTGAAAGTTTTCAGTATTTCTGTAAAGATTTAAGAAAATAAAGCAATTATTTTTATTATTAGCAACGCCACAGGAGTTATTTAAAGATCATTTATGTAAGAACTATCTTGCTCGAGGATAACTTGTGTGAGAACGATATTGCAAAAGGACCAACTGTCGGGGATCGAATGCCGTGTTTTACATTCATAATCAAATCAAAAATTGTCTAACACTAGTATTCATAGTCGTTCGCCAGCGGTTCGCCAGCGTTTCGCCAAGTGTATCGCTTATGGGTGCTTCCTCAGCGCGTTGCTGGGCGAACGACTATGCATACCAGTGTAAGTGTTAAAATAGTAAAATGTTCGATTTCTTTAAAAAACAGAATCTATGCTTGCTGTATTCTACAACTAAACTTTAATTTGTAAACCTAGTAAAATAAAAAACCGCGCAACATCGTGAACTCGTATCCTTTGTTCATTTTCTATTACATGCACCCTATGTGAAGTAACAATCGCGCCATGTAAATACGTCCGGTCAATCTTTGTCGCACAACTAATTAAAAGCGAATGCGGTGACAATTAACACTTCCTTTATAACGAGGACGTGGAGGTGACGCTGCTTTGCAGGACAAGAGAACATCAAAAGTGCGAGAGCAATTAAAACAGGAATGTTGGCTGCTGTGTGCTCGAAAGAAATTGTAATTCGTGCGTTTTATTTCCCCGAATTACATTTTAAAGTATTTCAAGTACAATATTGTAGAACGGATACATGTCAACAAATTTCTGGAATCTGGAGGGATTTGCATCACATTAAAACTACCTCTGTGGTTCTCCCTCCAATAACATCCATGAGGACCGTGATTTGACGACAGGTAACTGCACTTCACGCGGAAAATATATCACACCCATTAATGGGTAGCAAGCGTGATGATATATTTATTTTTCTTACAACTACTGTGAAAAGTTTACTTTATGCTTTCAGTTGTTGGTTACTAAGGAACAAGCAAATATAGTTATTTATGTACCAAGGGTGAAAACAGGCGTTTCTGGCCCTTAGCATGATTATTAGCACGAGGCGCCAAGCGCCGAGGACTAATAATATATTCAGGAACAGAAACGCTAATTTCACCCGTGGTACATACGAGGGCAGGGTGAAAAGTCCCTGAAAAATGAAACAAGAAATGATTTATTTGGTCAAAACATATTTTATTTCTCAACATAATCTCCTTGTAGCTCGATACACTTCGTCCAACGTTTTTCTAATTTTTCGATCCCTTCCAAATAATACGATTTTGGCAATCCTTCAAAATAGGCGTTTGTCTCAACGATGACCTCATCGTTGGGGCCAAATCTCTCTCCGCCGAGCCATTTCTTCAAGTTTGGAAATAGATAAAAATCGTAGGGGGCAAAATCTGGAGAATATGGTGGATGACGAACCAATTGAACATCGTCAAACACTACGTGATACTAGACTACGTTAAAAGAGCATATGACGCATAATGAACCTAAAAATATGAAGTTATTGAAGTTGAGAGTTGAAATTACAGTTTTTAGGCCTTAAAAAAATGGTTGTTTTCGCCAACATGTCTGTCCGAAAGTGGATTTGGCGACTGAAATGCATTGAATACTTTATGTTTGAATGTAGTAATGTCTCCCAAGCGTCAAACATCCCGTTATTGTAGAACAGTGTTATGAAACCTCACAAAAATTGAGAAAAAAACTTGAAAAACCTGCAGGTTACTTGACACACTTTAAGTAACCTGGAACTAACCTTAAACTGACCCTACTGCCCCAGCTATTTTAGCGGGTTGGTAGATTCAACCCGTTTACTATCTCTATCTAATCAACTTGTGTTCCTTGTTATTCGTGGCGGCATCGCGATTTATAATAGTATAGAGAGGTTAGGAGTTATTTTTATGAAAAACGTAAGTAATTTTATAATAATATTTTGAAAAATTATTTATGCAGATGATGGAAGAGCAATATGCATTATGTGTTTCTTGCAATATAAGTCACAGAGGATAATATTACGACACATTGCGACTCCGAAATTCATTATTTTGATACTGCTGACAAAATTATAAAAAAAAACAGACCCTGACGTTATTTGCTTTTTGACTACATATAAAAAATATAAAGATGACTCAAAACATCCAATTAAAAGCGCAATTTAACACACAAACAAAACTATGCAGATGTCGCTTCGAACATGCATTAAGATTTTAAATTTACCGCCAGTGTTTACAACTGACACTAGATGCATCATTTATTTGGAAGTAACACGAGTTAGTTCTAGGTCAGTTCAGGGTTGGATCAAAATTTCCCAAACAAATACGGCCTAAGTCTCCCAAGCGTCAAACATCCCGTTATTGTAGAACAGTGTTATGAAACCTCACAAAAATTGAGAAAAAACTTAAAAAAACACGTTTTAGACTTGATGCACCTCTAAATGTTAACCGAATTGTTCAAAATTTTGGGAATCTGAATGAATTTGAACGGGGAATGATATACTCCAAGAAGAGCGAAATAAAAAAATATCGTTTTTTTTTGGCACAGTCTAATATGTATATTGCTTTATATATATATATATATATATATATATATATATATATATATATATATATATATATATATATATATATATATATATATCATCACGCCTTCTACCCATTACTGGGTGTGGCACTCTGCTGAAGCAGATCTCGGTAAGTGATATATTTTGCGCGTGAAGTGCGGTTACCAGTCGTCAAATCACGGCCCCCAAACATGTTAGTAGTGGAGGAGCCACAGGGATAGCTTTTTTCAAATTATGAAAATTTGTCGCCTGTGGGAATCGAACCAGGGACCTCAGGATCCACAGGCCGACTTCATACCACTGAGCTAGCCATCCCATATATTATTATATATATTGCTTTTTAAATAAGAAAAAATAGGAAAAAAAATTCCATCACTTGTCAAAGTTCCACAAAATTTTACAGCACGTTTGAATCAACTTATCAGGTCATCATGAAACGGCTGGTCAGTTCAGCTTTAACCATAGACTTTGACAAGTGATGGAAATTTTTTTCTTATTTATTAAGACTCAGTTCCACATCGCAATTGACATTTTATCTTTGTATTATATTGCTTTTTATTTATCTCGAAATGATATTTTCAAAAGTTTTTCTTCCGAAACGAATGAATGAAATTATATAACTTCTACCAATAAAAGAATTGAAGCAGTAAAAAGTCATCACTTCAAATTATTTGTTCCATAAATATCAATTTACCTACACCAATTTTTTATTTCATAACTTTTATATCTTTGTTCTAAAAATAAAAACGCCCGCGCCATTTATTCAAAAACAATATCGCATCTCGCAACCACAATCTTCCATCCCCTATTGAATCACACATCACGGTATCAGCACTCGTTGAAACAAGTTTTAATAAATTTATTTCGAGAAGTTTCGATGGTATGTCGTAAAAAACCGATATTCTAACGAAATTATCTTCGCGCGAGAATTTCCCGTCTGGTGTTAGTTTTTTAGTATGTATCGCACGATCCGGCGGTAACGAGAATATATAAAGACAGCCAGAGAGAGGAGAGCGAGAGGGATGAAATAGTAAGCGCATATGTATGTAACATCATCCCTAATGCCATGGGGAGTGGCTGCATTCGAGAGAATTCGATACGGGGAAAATAGCACACTAATAAATCAGTTTATAGATATTGGTATCAAAATAAAAAATAAACTAATATATCATCACGTCATTTATCCATTTCTGGGTGTGACACTCAGTTACAGCAGGTTTTTCACACGTGAAAGACGATTACCAGTCGTCATTTCAAATCCCCAAAGAGAGAAAACGAGAAATATAATGATAAAAATAAATGTTCAAAAAATTTAAGTTTAGATCCAAATCATAAAATTAATAAATATATATAAAAAGACTTCAAGATCCAATAATAACAACAAGTTATATATAAAACGTTTTTATTTGAGGACGTTTCGAATGTATACTACATTCATCATCAGCTATATAAATACAACAAAATAAGTAACAATATAATAATAATAATAGAATAAATAATAATTACCTGAAAATGAAGAGTAAAAAGTAACAAAAACAGAATATAAAATATTTAACAAAATATAAAGATTAACATTTTATTTTACTAATATATAAGGAAAATTTTTTTCATAATTTCAAAAAAACTATCCCTGTGGCTCCTCCACCACTAACATCTTTGGGGCTGGTAACCGCACTTCACGCGCAAAATATATCACTTACCGAGATCTGTTTTGGCAGAGTGCTACACCCAGTAATGGGTAGAAGGAGTGATGATATATTTATTTGTTTTATTTAATTTTTTTGTATTGTTTTTTGTTTTATTTTAACACCATTTTGAAAATTCGTTTTTGTTTTATGCCAATTTTCATCTTGCTAGCACAGTGGTATGAAGTCGGCCTGTGGATCCTGAGGTCCCTGGTTCGATTCCCACAAGCGACAAATTTTCATAATTTGAAAAAGCTATCCCTGTGGCTCCTCCACCACTAACATGTTTGGGGGCCGTGATTTGACGACTGGTAATCGCACTTCACGCGCAAAAATATATCACTTACCGAGATCTGCTTTAGCAGAGTGCCACACCCAGCATTGGGTAGAAGGCGTGATGATATATATATATATATATATATATACAATTTTCATCTTTATATTTTGGTAAATATTTGATATTTTGTTTTTGTTACTTATTTACTCTTCATTTTTTGGTAATTATTATTTATTCTATTATTATAATATTGTTACTTATTTTATTTGTTTATAGAGCTGATGATGAATGTAGTATACATTCAAAACGTCCTCAAATAAAAACGTTTTAAAAATAACTTGTTGTTGTTATTGGATCTTGAAGCCTTTTTATATATATTTATTGATAAAAATAAATATAAATAAATATATTATCACGCCTTCTATCTATTACTGGGTGTGGTACTTTGCCGAAGCACATCTCGGTGAGTGATATGTTATGAAGGGAAGCCACAGGGATAATTTTAATTTGGTGAAAATTGTTTGTCGGCTGTGGAAATCGAACCCAAGTACTCCAATTCACCGTTCGACTTAATACCACTAAGCCACTAATACAATTAAATGATAATTATAATGTGGGCAAAATAAATTATCAATTGTAGGAAACGAAATCGATTTCTCATTTTCATTTTCACAGATCTAAACGTTACCTCAGAGCTAGTTACTACATATAATAGTTATTTAAATTATAAGTTCAGTAAATAATGTTTTTTCTTAAACCGACAAGAAAGTATCTATTTTCCTGACAAATTTTAGTATGGGAAGTAGATTTTCACCAAAACAGTCAAGTAAAGTACGTATTCAAGGCTTACAACAAAATTAACAGTCTGGTAAAGATTTTACGTGACTGTTTAGTATTTTACCTAACTGTTTTTATGTTGTAACATTGGATACGTAATCTGTAAACACAATTCATATCAAAGAATTTGAATATTTTCAATTATGTATGATTAATTATAGGTTGAATTGAACGGTTCCAGAAAAATTAGTATACATAATACGTCAGGAAAGTATTTTTACTTGACTCAGCGGATTAAAATACTCGTATTGGAAACAACCACTTCGTCAAGTAAAATATCACTTTCCTGTAATGGGATCGTACCGTATAGAATTCTATAATAGAATTCAAGCGACAGTTTTCAAATGGTCAAATTGGTATTCCATTCTAAATAATTTTGCAGCAGAAAATTTCTGCATTTAATGTAGTTTACATCATTTATGCACTATCTGATATAAAAAGCACCGATTATTTTATGATATATTAGGAAAAATAATAATTTTTACTTGACAGGTGACAGCGATTCTATTGTTGGAAATAGAATTCTACATATATGGTGTAACCCTCCCTGAACTCTACCGTCTACTCTGAAACTTACTCTACTCTGAATCTGAATTAATACTAACCTTTCGCTACTATATATCTAACTATAAAAGTACTAAGTAAGCAATAGTTAGGTACTTACGTCAAACAATATTATTTTGAATACTTGACCTCCTTACAACATAACCTAATTTACTCAATTATATTCACTAAGAATGTGCTGACTTTGACTTGTTACAATGGCGCGATTCGGGGGCTGACTTATTATGTAATATACTATTACGGTACGAGTAAGATGTTTCCGGACGAGAGAACGAAGTATACCCGAACATCGTTGAGGACCGTGATTTTAAGGTTGGTAACCGCATTTCACGCTCATAAATATATCACTTATCGAGATCTGTTATGGCAGAATGCTGCATCCAGTAATGAGTAAAATTACTTTTTTATTTTATATCTTTCTCATTTTTTTCTCTAAAAAAATTTACAAAAGATGTAAAAATTAAATTTTCTGTCGTTTTATTTTGAAGCAAAAGCAAAATATAGCAAGTAAGGGAAAAATAATATCCCAGGCCAATCAAAGAAAAATAAATAATTCAATATAAGTATTAACAGAAAAACACCTAGAACAAATACAAAAGTGTTCCAATATGAATACATATTTAATGGTTCTATTCCCAAAGGTGACAAACAATTTTCACCATTTTAAAACTACCCCTGTGGCTCTCCCACCACTAACATCTTTGGGGTAGTGATTTGACGGCTGGTAACCGCACTTCACGCGCAAAATATATCACTTACCGAGATCTGCTTCGGCAGAAAGCCACGCCCAGTAATGGGTAGAAAACCACGCCCAGTAATGGGTAGAAAGCGTGATGATATATTTATATTTATTTATTTAGTAATTATTAATGATCGAATTTTTGTATTAAATCTTCGGTTTCACAAAACTAGTGGAACCAGGATATACCTATAAGAGATTGGTAGCCATGTGCCTGGTTTCGTGTATCTCGTTTAGTGGTACATTTAAGTCGGTGTAAACGGCGATTTGTAACTCTGCGGGAGTTTACAGCCTGAAACCGATGTCAGTCACCAGGAAGTCGTAAATAATGAAGCTCTTTAAAACAAAACAAATGTACGTTTATTTGCCATGTGCGCTGAATTTACACCACTACAATTTACAAGTTAATCAATGTTATTTCTCTATTACTTTTTCTTACATTACTGCTGGATTACAATGTCCGCTTTATATCAAAAACATTTTAAATACAGGTGATCAAAAGGAATAGTTATAGTTGCCAATACAATTACAGAGATCTTTTTATTCCACAGTTAGCACAACGTCAGATAAAGGCGGAAATGCTATTTGACATTTCTAATAAATACAAATAGGTTATGTTAGGAGTCTGACAACTAATACAATTTTGACTTTTTTCATACATACATACGTACATACATATCTTCACGCTATATCCCATCAAATGGGGTAGCACGAACCCTAAAATCACTCATAAAACATTCACTCATAACATTCATCAAATAATCAGCCCCCGTCAAACATTATCATCCAAACACACCATCCACACTTCAACCACATTCATAGATCCCTCCATATAAACTCATTTATTTATCAAACTCGAAATCATTCTTACATAACAAATCCTCAATCACATCCATCCAATCACTTATCATTCATCTTCTTTCTTCAACGTATATAACACATGCATAAAACATCTCAAATTACCCGCGCTTACTCCTAACAACGAATCTACAAAGATTAGAAAATATGAAACTGCACTTGTATATGAAAGAGAAGTCCACACAATGCAGTAACTGAAAATGAAACAAAAAGATAAGAAAGGAAGGGAGTGTCGCCCTGTACTTGTTTTTGGAAGTGAATTCCACACAATTGCAGTTAAACACTCTACTTTAAGTAATGGAAATACTTTAGAAATAAATGTAATAATAAATGTACTCAAATTTAAAATTTAAAAGTCACTGTCAACAACAGGAAATGAATTTATGTATCAGGCTTACTAATTTCAAGTAGTTTTTTTTATTGCCAACTGTAACAATTCCTTTTGATTACTCTGTATTGATCACGCTCAAAAAGTTGAAAGTTAAATTGCTATACCGAAGTTCAATTCGAAATCTTTTTATGTCATAAATTTCAACGTGACAAATAAAGAACAAACGAAATATATTGTTGATTTCTTGAGATATATGTATTGAAAATGGAAATGGCAGAAACAATCGTAGTAACGCTTGTCTTTTCCTGTAGATAAAATATATGACGTAACGAGATTCCGCATTGGCCCCGGATATCTTTGAAAGAGTAGGAGAAAAAAGAACACAGTATGAGACTATTTTGAAACGGAAGAGAATGCAGTTGGACCATGTGTTGAGAAGGGATACTTTAATGAAGGATGTAATAGAAGGGACAATAGAAGGAATACGTAAGGAGGAGGAGGAAGATGCTAGACGATCTGAAAGAAGGAAGAAGTTATTTTGAAATTAAGAGGCTGGCCATAAGTAGAAGAAGCTGGAGAAGGCATGTAGGACCTATGAGTAGATAACTATTGATGATGATGATCATTGAAATATTCTATAAATTAACATAGTCCAAGGATTACTAACTACTACCACTGATTAATTAATGGCACAGTGTTAGGAAGTCGGCCTGTAAATCCAAAGAACCCTGGTTCGATCCCCACAGCCGAAAAAACATTTTCACCAATTTAAAATTACCTCTGTGGCTCCCCCACCATTAACGTCTTTGGGGGCGTGATTTGATGGCTGGTAACCGCACTTCACGCTCATAAATATATCTGCTTTGGTGAAAATTGTTTGTCGGCTGTGGGAATCGTACCAGGGTTTTCAGAATCCACAGGCCGACTTCATACCACTGAGCCATTACCCCATTTAGCTATGTTATGTAATTTACCTGAACTGATTTAAGTGAACCAAATGGCAAATGAAATACAGCTAATATCGCAACACTGAAGATAGAAAAATTGTGTCTAATGTGAAATGAGCTTCTCTGCCGTATTATTTTAGATTTTGTCATTTCGATTGTGGTGGAAGAACTCATTGCTCGAGTCGTTTTATTTTAAAGCAACCAAGTTCAAGTGAAGGAAATAAAAATTTGGTCTGAGAAAACCTAAACTTCTTGTGGAAAATATTAAAATAATTTTATGGAATGGTTTTTATGGTATCGTGACTTTTCTATTATTCTCACGTTGAGTGACGGTCATTATTTATTTCAAATAACAGGCTTAATATGAGTCGATTGATAAAACCTTATTTACCTTTCTCACAACAACCCGATAAAAACTAATGTCATTTGAATTATTTTATTTTAATGTACAATTTCTTGCCGAATTACTCTCCAGTATTTCGGATAAATTTCAGTTTGACAATTCAATCTTGTTACCTGACAGAGATTTGACTCGAACATCTGTTTTAAAATAATCACGTTATCCTCGGTGTCATGGTTTTATTAAAACAGTTTTTCTTGCTAAGTAAAGCTACATTCACAAATCGAAATTAGTTTTTGTTTTATTTTTTATTGTGTTTTTAGGTGCCATTCACAAATAGTTTTGCTTTTGTCGATTTTAGTTTATAGTGACATCTATCATAAATTTTAGAAGATCGGCTATACTCAAAAGATCGGTAATACAGTAAATATAACTGTCAAAAGTGTCAGAAGTTACACGTGCTGTCATATGTTGTTTGTTTACTTTCGTATTTTTTGGAAGAGCAAAGTAAATATTATCATAATAAGAAAGTAGGTATTAATTTATTTTCATTCAATTTGACACTCGAATAAAAACAAACTTAGGTTATCATCAATGCGAAGGATGATGAAAAGAGAAAAGTATATATCATTACATCATTCTACGCTTCATCCTATTGGTCTATTCCTAAGTATAAAACGTAAAACTAAAACATAAGTTTGGATTTTGCAAACTTTTATGTTAAAACCAAACCTAAATACTGATTTGTGAATGGCTGCATAAGATAACATGTCTACAAGGTTATTAAAACAAAAATGGAAAACATAAAACAAAAACTAATTTCGATTTGTGAATGTAGCTTAACAAAGCTTCATGACAAACAAATTTACACGAAAAATTAAAAGTTCATGTGTAATTTTAGTAGATAAACAATTATAATAAGTAGATAATAATATGCATACACATCTTTATCTACATTTTTAATCACTATTAGTATAACTAGTTTCGCTGACGTTATGTAAATATTTATTTTCCTACAACAGTGCGATTTCTTTATTACGTAACTATAATTGCCTTGGTTACATATGGAAAGTAGATGAATGCAGACCAAGTGCGTTTCCAAAAGCAAAGAAACACTAGTGCGGAAAGTGCTTCATTACGTAACTGTCAAAAGAATATTGTTTTGACAGCGATTTAAATTTCGCGCCGAGCGCGGAATTCATATTTTGACCACAGACGCTTATGGAAGAAGAAGATACGGTGAACCAGCGCTAGTAAATATGCATTAGTATATTTTGACGTTTATAAACGTAACCTTAATTTGCAGTATATCTAATCTGTAGACAATTAATAAAAAGAACCGAACAAAGTAAAATATATCGATAAATGGTTTTATTTAAAGAGTAAGTGAAATACTTCATATTTATTGTTTGTGTATATTATTAATACAGTTGTTACAGTTGCTTATATTGACATAATGTAAAGTGGAAATTTTTGTGTCTAAAGAAACATTGATTTCTTCCGTACCTGTTCATATTATTACCAGTAATATTATTGGTAACAATTTCGGAAGCTTCAGAAGTACCAGCAGCAGGTTGATTGTCATTGTCGAAAATAGATCCAACATAGTATGATCCGGAGCTTCAATTATCTTTGGAGGTGTTAATGATAAAGAAGAATCACTCACTGTACTATTCCAATCAAGATGATTTTGAAGAAATTATTTTGACGTTAGTGAAATATTTTAAAATAACGTAGAACAATGTGCAAGCAATCAACAAACAAACCATAGCAAAGCCGTAAAACATCGTTCACATGTAATACGATATCATTAAAATTTTATAAATTTTATAAATTTTAATAATATTTTAGTGATTTACTAAATCGCACAGTTGTAGGAAAAATGTTGTTTATAACACGTGCCGAAAAAGGTTACATGCTCGTGCACGTAACGAGCCTTTTTCGACACTTGTTATAAAAATAACTATTAAGTTAAAAATTACATTTAATCCGCCTTTTTTTTCAATGCTCGGGCTGTGTGCTGTACAAGTTTCACCCTGCAATTAGCTCGTCAAATCAATGTACATAAGTTGTTGGTTTCGATTTTTATTCATGCAAATATACATTTAGGGCCAGTTTTTCAATCGCCGGTTTACTCTCGATTAGTGTTAATCTTGATTAAATAATAATCGAAACCATAGTTTCCATTATTATTTAATCATAATTAATATTAATCGGTGATTGAAAAACTGGCCCTTACAAAAACATATCTTAATTCCTTTGCAAAATAAAAATGGAAATTATCTTTCATTTGGTAAAACAGATGTATTACGAGTTAAGTTATTAAGTTTTGTATGAAATTGTATTCGATTTTAACAGCGGCGCCCTGGGCAGTCACTCGTTTCACCCACCCCTCCGTCGATTCTGGCTCAAAATGATAGCATTGAATCGGACATGTGTGAATGTTTACATAGCATACTACATGACGATATTTTTTTGAGAGATTCCGATCGCCCGGAAATGTGATGGTTCGCAGACGGACATGTATGAATATACCCAGGGGCGAAATGTCATCATTTGACCCCGGTAGCGCAAAAAAATCTACTGGTTTTGTTCGTTTCAGCAATATGTTGAAAGTTAACACATAACAGCCAAACTTTGAAAAATGTTTTAGTTGATCCTAAATTTTCGTTTAGTTAAATTTAGCCTTACCATATTTTTAAACATGGTTAAATGAACTCTAATATAATCTATTACCACTAGATTATCAGAATGAGATTTACATTAACTTTTTAATGTGAATAAAATTAATACAAAAACAAAAAGTCAATTGCGAAGTGAAACTGTGTCGTAATAAATAAGAAAAATAGGAAAAAACTTTCTATCACTTGTCACAAGTCCCATAAAATTTACAGCAACTTATCAAGTCATCATCAGCTTTAACCATAGACGCGTTTCGTCCTTTAGGGACTCATCAGTATGGTGCGATCAGCTATCCAATTAGACCAACTAGGGGCTAGTGAACTGTGATACTTTTCAAGCTGAACTGATTGATGTAAGGCATCAACCAAATTCCTCTGTCATAGTGTCTAACACAGCATCGATCGAGGTAAGATGTGGTCTAGTGGTTAAGACATTCGCCCGGCAAGCTGAAGGTCTCCGGTTCGAATCCGGGCGTCTCCCAAATTTTTCTGTCATAAAATTAACTTCAAAATTCTATTAGTGAGATATAAATATATATCTGTCTCCCTTCATAGCGGACGTGGAAAATATAGAATCATCAGTATATAGATAGTAAGTATATGTTAAATTTCCTATATTCGGAAAAAAGTAGACATTCGGTATACGTATTTAACATTCACTGGATAAAGTAAATACAGACAACAAACAATTCGAGATGAATCTCTGCAAACAAACAACGCATCTCGTCTGCAATCATCTCAACATCCAAAGACATTTCATCTGTTAAATGAGACACGCAAATTTCAGTCACAGGATTAATACTCGGTCGCATCTGTTAGGAACTCTAATCATTCTTCTCGCTCTTCCGCTGCTGTCGCGTCGTCCGAATTCCTTTCCTAATCGCCTCTTTTTGCTGCCTCTTACGCGACGTTACGCCAAGCATTCATTTTTATTTCTGCGATTTTCATTTTGAGAAAAGTTCATCTAAGACGATCTCGAATATTTTGTGTATTACTGAACATGGAAGTCTATCTTTTTTATTAAATTTTGTAGTTTTTCTAATAATGTTTTTTGCCAAAACAAGTGTTGCAATATTTTTCACAAACTATATGTAACTGTAACTTTATCCCAATTACAGTTCAGGCAGCCTACAGTTTATAGTGGAAACCGAATCACTTAGACACAATAGGATATTCCAAAAATACGGCGTTTAAAGAAATATTTAAAGCACATCAATTTTACTTGTTACAATAATGCTAAAAAAATTATCAAAAGCAAGGTATTAATATCCAAAATATTAATGATTCAAAACGATGTCCTTGTGACATAGGTGGCTTAATTAAACTGCAACTTCACCTTATGAGACAATGCGCATGTGCAATGCGGAACAAAATATTTAAAACAAAAAATGTTATGCCTGTTTTACACTGAGCAATATTGCAAGTGCAACTGCAACTTTCAACAAGTTGAAGCAATATTGAATACAGAAGTTGCAATTGCAAGAGACAGAAGCAATCTTGCATCAACCTCTTGCACGAATTAGAACATGTTCTAATTTTTGCAAGAATTGCAAGGCCACTGTTAGTTATTTCTAGTAATTTTAAGTTTGTTAGAATGCTACCAACTTAATATAAATGTCAAAAACGATAAAGTTGGGTTAAAGATATTAAAATGATTTACTGCATTGCAAATAATTGTGCAAATACTTATAAGAATAAATTTTTATATCAATGCAATATAACATATGAAACAAATGTTAATAATACAAGTGATATAAGAGGTTAAGCTGATATAATATGAAGTTAGTAACGACAAAAATTTGTAAATAAATAAATATTATATTGCAGTTGCAAGTTGCTGAATGTAAAGTGAAAAAAATAACTCTGCAACATTTTGGTGCAACTAGTGGAACGTAAATCTTGCAAGTTGCAATTGCAGGTTCTGCTTGCTCAGTGTAAAACAGGCATTAGAATAGCAAAGTAACCTTCTTCTTCAATGGCGCTACAGCCCGAATCGGGCCTGGGCCTATCGGGTACACCGAGTCGCAGTTTTTTACGCTGCCGTACTGCCGGTTTTCGTAGTCGATGTTACTTTAAGGCATATGTATAAGTGACTAGCTAGCGCCCGAGTATGATTAATACAAGTAACTATATTTTTTTATTTAACGACATATAATACTTTGTCGACAGGCGAATTCGAACTGACGAACCTTGGTTCGGGTGACGTCACAGTATGTTAAGAGATGTGCATTAACACGCTCGGCCACCGCGCCTGTTAGCATAGTAACCTAGATCATGAAATTCTCCCATTTTAATTGAATCTAAAAAATGTACTTTTGTTTATTTCTTAAATTTGTAGAAGTATTATTATTTTTATTTTTACCTAAATATTAGCAGTTGGAACGTGATTAACATAATATAGTTCTTCACAAATTTCGTTGAATATAAATAAAAACTGGCAAGAACAAGTGTTGACAAGCGTGAACTTAGTTCCATGAGATGTTACGCGTTCTTGTCAAAGTATCTCTCTCAAAAAAGAAAGCCTTCTTTCTTATTATTATACTTTCTCTCTTAATATTAATGCTGTTTATGTAACCAAGAGCTGTCACGATTATATCATGAATCTTTATTAATTTTTTTCCCGTAGCAAGAATAAAAAAATCTGGTGTGGTCACCACACGACTTTCTTATACACAGCATATTTAATATCAAAAACGCTGAATTGAACACTTATTACTTGTTCCTTGCGTTTGACAATTATTATTTGACATATAAATGTGAAACATGTTTTTGTTTTTTGTTTCTATTGCTACTATGATTATTCGAATATATTATTAAATATAAAAATTAGCTTTTATCAAAATTAGACGCATATACAGGAAAATTGTAAATAACATTTTATGTTCCAAATAT
This sequence comes from Pterostichus madidus, assembly GCA_911728475.2. Taxonomy (NCBI): domain Eukaryota; kingdom Metazoa; phylum Arthropoda; class Insecta; order Coleoptera; family Carabidae; genus Pterostichus; species Pterostichus madidus. Next base: position 10,743,950 of record OU452318.1, read on the forward strand.
TTTTGCTAACATCTTTTGTTTGAAACTTTTTTTCGTAACTGATTACATTTTTGAAATAAATGGAATTTATTGTTTTGTGTGTCGAGTAAACTTCCTCTTCCGGTTTTTCAATTTCATTCAAAATCAACTCAGCTCTTCATATTTTCATGAAACTTATAATTACCAAGTTTCGTTAACCAATCTTATCTCGTTGATGAGATATTGCACACTCGGACATACATTCATCCATCCATCCATCCACACACACACACACACACACACACACACACACGCACAGACATCATTGAGAAAATGATCAAAACGGATTCAGTGGACCTCAAAACACGTATTTCCGCGAAAATCTCGTCAACGATTTTTTTCATGATTCCAATACTTCCTTATACTGCGTATAAGAAAGTAAAAAAACGAGGAAAATTTATTCTTGTACGTAGATTAATTAATAAAGTAATAAATTTTTTCTGGAATAGCCTATTGTATTTTTGGATATAAGTTCAAATCAGTGAGATTTGAACACACGACCTCATGCTTTCTAATTAAGAAACGGAAGATTTACTTCGCTTTTATCCACTGAGCTACGATTGCCCGTTACTTATATCATTCTTCTTTAAAATTAATTGGAAACATATTAGAGGGATGTATTTAATGCCTATTAGGATAGGTTAAACTGAGCATGGCATGAACACGAACAAATATTTTTTACGTTTCAGCATGTTAAACATAAAAAATATTCTTTTTAAATAATTCAAAAGAAAGAAGGTGTCAAAACATCAAGTCATTTCATTCGTGACAAGTTTTAAAACAAGAATTCTTCTAGTTTATTTCAATGGTAAAATGAACATTTTACAAAGTTTACGTCCGAGAACTTCATCGTCGGCGAACAGAGAAGATATCTTGTCTAATAAAGTTCTTGGATTCGGGTGAGTGATTCCAAAACGTACGACGATTTTTCCACCGCGTGAATTCATAGGGAGATTTACTGCAACAAGGTAGCAGAAATCTAAATACAAAATGGTTTTATAGGCCTAGCTAACGGCTACAAGATGATATATTATTGTAAATATTAAGACAAACTTTTTGATTAAAAGAAATGGATAGCATTTAATTCCTTTACTATTTTCTTGGCCTTTTGGATAATATAATTCTCCACAGAAATGGGATGGCTAGCACAGTGGTATGAAGTCGGCCTGTGGATCCTGAGGTCCCTGGTTCGATTCCCACAGGCGACAAATTTTCATAATTTGAAAAAGCTATCCCTGTGGCTCCTCCACCACTAACATGTTTGGGGGCCGTGATTTGACGACTGGTAACCGCACTTCACGCGCAAAATATATCACTTACCGAGATCTGCTTCAGCAGAGTGCCACACCCAGTAATGGGTAGAAGGCGTGATGATATATTCTATTTATTTATATATTTTTGAGCGTGAAGTGTGGCTACCAGCCGTCAAATCACAGCCCCCAAAGATGTTAGTGGTGAGGGAGTCACAGGAGCAGTATTAATGTGGTGAAAATGTTTGTTGGCTGTGGGAATCGAACCAGGGATCTCAGGATCCACAGGCCGACACGTTATCACTGTGCCACCTACTCCATCAATTCTTTAACTAAAGAGCTCTTTACATTTTCTTGCAACCCAGCATCAAAGTGCAAAAATTTTATATCTGTCAAAGACTAATTTAAGGCCGCTTTTACTTTATGGTCGCATTTACATCACTGGTTTGTTTAAATAGTAAAATTCAGTATTTTTTAATTGATACATATTTATTTATTTGTTATTCTAAGGACCAGTATTTCTAACTTTGGAAAAAGTCCATAATAATTTTTTCCGAGTAACAAACAAAAAACAGTTCAGCAGAAAATGACAGGTAATATAATTTTTTTCGATCGGACAAAAACTGATACCTTTCCGGTGTGTTTTTTGTTCGCAAAGTGCATTATTCCGCTATTATAGTGTCGTTGGTAGGCTACGAGAAATAACAGTCCGGGAATATTCTTGCAAAGTTTTCCCGTATAGTACATTTGTGAAAATTAATGGTTATGTTATCATCAGATATTTTTATCAAAACAACGCAATAAATGTATGTCTTGCTGATTGTTTAACGTTTAAAAATAAAATATAAATTAACTAATAACTGAGTATAACCCGAACAAAACAAATAAAATAGTAAGTGTAACATGTATGAAAAATGTATCCCAGACTTCTCATTTAGTTTGACTGTTCTGCTATCTTTCATAAGCAAAATAATTGTAAATCGGTGTTTGGTAATTTCGTTTTTATTCATTTCAGTAAAATTCGTTTTCCTGACCAGTTTTAGTATGGAAAGTAGATTTTTACCAAAACAGTCAAGTAAAGTAAGGTATCCAAGGTAACAACAAAAGTAACAGTCTGGTAAAGTACAAACCAGTCTGGTAAAGACTGTTTTGTATTTTACCTGATCGTTTTTTTTTTGCAACCTTGGATACGTAATTTGCTGTCAACACAATTTATTGTAACAAGTCAAAGTCAGCACATTCTTAGTGAATACAATTAAGTAAAGTAGAGCATGTTGTAATGAGGTCAAGTATTCTAAATAACATTCTTTGACGTAAGTAGCTAACTATTTGCTGACTTAGTACTTTTGTAATTAGATATATAGTAGCGTTAGGTTAGTTATAAGATAGTCACACAGTCAGATAGTCAATACGAGAGAGTGATGAAGAGTCATTCAGAGTACAGTAGTCGTTAGAGTTCAGTAGGAACTCGACAACATCAACCATGTAGTAAGTGTGAATAAATCTTTGTTATTTGTTGAACCAAATTGTAAGTACAAACTTATTTACAACAACTCTAGTACTTGTCCTTTCTCCGGTCTGGGTTACATTATATCAAAAAAATAAAACATTTTGAATTATTTAAGATTAATTATTGATTAAATGAAATGATTTCAGGAAAAAAAAGTATACATAATACATCAGGAAATTGTTTTTATGTAACTCAGCAGATAAAAATACTCGACCTGAGGCCTCGTATTTCAAACAACCGCTTCGTTAAGTAAGAATTAGATATCCAAGTACTCATTTGAACGCAAAATAACAAACCTTTTATTTGTACCAGTGCCAATCCAGTGGAATGTATGAAGAAGAAGAGAACACTTACCTGAAACAAAGAAAAATTGATTTAGAATTAGAACAAGTTACATCATTTCAAATGAGACAAATTAATTTATTTATCTGCTTCTTTGCACAGCCGAAACTTTAGTTCAATTATGGTTACGGTGAAATCTGAACCATTCAGACATACATAGTTGAATATAAATTGAAGACAGCGAAGTTTGTCTCCGAGATCTTTCGCTAATGAGAGTTGTATTCAATGGACTAAGACTACCTGTTAGATAAATAGCTGAGCACATTAAGCTGATTGACTTGTTGGCTTTGAAATACCATCGATTCACATAAATGATTACTATTTTATTCATATTTCCCCTCTTTTTTCATAGACGACACCTATTTTTTGGCGATTGTTTAGATATAGTGTAGCACTAACATCTTTGGGGGCCATGATTTGAAACAATACAGACGTCTGTCATTCTCGAAAAAATAAATAAAAATCATAGAGACAGCTGTTATTCTCTAGAATAACAGCCGTCTTTATGGTTTTTGTTAATTTTATCACTAGTATATTTACGACAACTAAAATCCATTTCCGGTAGAAATTAGTAAAATTGCATTTATTCAATATGATTTTTTTCATCTTTTTTCAAATAAAGTTTTTATTACTTTTTTTTCTATTTTCTTTCTTAAGCTACAGTCACAAATCGAAATTAGTTTTTGTTTTATGTTTTCCATTTTTGTTTTAATGATCTTGTAGACATGTTATCTTATGCAGCCATTCACAAAACAGTATTTAGTTTTGGTTTTAACACAAACGTTTGCAAACTCCAAACTTATGTTTTAGTTTTACGTTTTATACTTAGGAATAGACCAATAGGACGAAGCGTAGAATGATGTAGTGATATATGCTTGTCTCTTTCTATCATTCTTCGCATTGACGATAACCTAAGTTTGTTTTTATTCGAGTGTCAAAATGAATGAAAATAAAAACAAGATTTTAATACCTACTTTCTTATTATGATAATATTTACCTTGCTCTTCCAAAAAATACGAATTTAAACAAACAACATATGACAGCAGGTGTAACTTCTGACACATCTGACAGTTACATTTACTGTATTATCGATCTTCTAAAATTTTTGATAGATGTCACTACCAACTAAAATCGACAAAAGCAAAACTATTTGTGAATGGCACCTAAAAACACACTAAAACATAAAGCATAAAACAAAAACTAATTTCGATTTGTGAATGTAGCTTTACAGCTTTATAAATGCACTTTAAACACGTCGTCAAGGAGATCTATAAGCGCACTGTTTTTGGCGCTTTTTATTTTGTAGGAGTGGTATGAATGCTCTTAAATCTGACAGATGAATGACACATAACCTCAAAATTGTAAATTGATGATGTTGAAATATTACTAACAGAATGTGCTAGAATCAGACAACATTCAAAACATTCACAATACAGAAAAAAATATTGATTAATTATCAAAAAATATGATATTTCAATTGTCTGTGTTATAAGAAATGCTACCAACACGAATGATAAAAAACACCAACTTATATTTTTGACAAATCGCAGTCCTTTGTAAACATCGCCGCAGGGCCGCTCGTTTTTTAAATTTGGATTCGTGCGTTAACAGATTGTCTTATGAAACTAGTTCTTTAATATACTATTATATATTTGTATAGAGCAAAAAAAATCACTCTTTCGAATGGGATCAAAAATATTATAACCTGCCATGAAAAAATGCCGTCCCCTTCACTGTAAAAAAATGCCTATCGATAAAAAATATCTGATCTCCCCAAGATATCCGTAATCATATAAAATATAAAAAAATATATATCATCACGCCTTCTACCCATTACTGGGTGTAGCACTCTGCCGAAGCAGATCTCGGTAACAGATATATTTTGCGCGTGAAGTACGTTAACCAGTCGTCAAATCACGGCTTCCAAAGATGTTAGTGGTGGAGGAGCCACAGGGGTAGCTTTTGAAATGATTAAAATTGTTTGTCGCCTGTGGAAATCGAACCAGGGTTCTCAGGATCCACAGGCCAACTTCATACCACTGAGCTAGCCACCCGTAATCATAAACCCGCGAAACATTATATTTTTTTTATTATTTAGATTAAATGATTATTTTAGGAGATAATATTAATATTTATGGGATGGCTAGCTCAGTGGTATGAAGTCGGCCTGTGGAACCTGAGGTCCCTGGTTCGATTCCCACAGGCGACAAATTTTCATAATTTGAAAAAGCTACCCCTAGGGCTCCTCCACCACTAACATGTTTGGGGGCCGTGATTTGACGACTGGTAACCGCACTTCACGCGCAAAATATATCGCTTACCGAGATCTGCTTCAGCAGAGTGCCACACCCAGTAATGGGTAGAAGACGTGATGATATATTTATTTTTTAATTTATTTATATTAATATTCCTTACTTATGATACCCCTCTCACAAACTTGTAACTTTTGAAAAACCATGTGTTTCATCACACTTAACAACACTTCAACCTCAAGCGTGGTACACTTCCTCCTCTTTACACTACGCCCCCCAACCCTCAGCGAAAACACAGCCAGTGGCGTGCACGATGCATGTTCGGTTTTGCGGTGAATTTAGCAGTTCGTAAGTTGTATGATTTACACCCGGGGCTATTAATCTCCGCCGTGCCGACTCGACAAGAACTTGACGGTGAGGGGATGAGGAACAAATGCGGCGCGGCAACATATGGCAACATCGCAGTCAGACTTCGAGATGTGGAGAATGGAAATTTTAGGTTATGACGTGTTTAGGGGAGTAGAAACTGCAAACCTGTGTTAGAAACCTAATTTTGTTTTTACGCAAATATTGTGACGGATTATTAGAATAGTTATTTTTATAACAAGTGCCGAAAAAGGCTCGTTACGTGCAAGTGCAGAATTTAATCTGCCCGAGCACGTAACCTTTTTCGGCACGTGTTATAAACAACATTTTTCCTACAACTGTGCGATTTAGTAAATCACTAAAATATTATTAAAATTTATAAAATTTATAAAATTTTAATGATATTACATGAGAACGATGTTTTACGGCGTTGCTAAGGTTTGTTTGTTGATTGCTTGCACATTGTTCTACGTTATTTAAAAAATTTTCACTAACGTCAAAATAACTTCTTCAAAATCATCTTGATTGGAATAGTACAGTGAGTGATTCTTCTTTATCATTAACACCTCCAAAGATAATTGAAGCTCCGGATCATACTATGTTGGATCTATTTTCGACAATGACAATCAACCTTATGGGATGGCTAGCACAGTGGTATGAAGTCGGCCTGTGGATCCTGAGGTCCCTGGTTCGATTCCCACAGGCGACAAATTTTCATAATTTGAAAAAGCTATCCCTGTGGCTCCCCCACCACTAACATGTTTGGTGGCCGTGATTTGACGACTGGTAACCGCACTTCACGCGCAAAAATATATCACTTACCGAGATCTGCTTCAGCAGAGTGCCACACCCAGCAATGGGTAGAAGGCGTGATGATATATTTATTATTTTTATTTATTTTACAATCAACCTGCTGCTGGTACTTCTGAAGCTTCCGAAATTGTTACCAATAATTTTACTGGTAATAATATGAACAGGTACGGAAGAAATCAATGTTTCTTTAGACACAAAAGTTTCCACTTTACATTATGTCAATATAAGCAACTGTAACAACTGTATTAATAATATACACAAACAATAAATATGAAGTATTTCACTTACTCTTTAAATAAAACCATTTATCGATATATTTTACTTTGTTCGGTTCTTTTTATTAATTGTCTACAGATTAGATATACTGCAAATTAAGGTTACGTTTATAAACGTCAAAATATACTACTGCATATTTACTAGCGCTGGTTCACCGTATCTTTTTCTTCCATAAGCGTCTGTGGTCAAAATATGAATTCCGCGCTCGGCGCGAAATTTATATCGCTGTCAAAACAATATTCTTTTGACAGTTACGTAATGAAGCACTTTCAGCACTAGTGTTTCTTTGCTTTCGGAAACGCACTTGGTCTGCATTCATCTACTTTCCATACGTAACCAAGGCAATTATAGTTACGTAATAACAAAGAAATCGCACAGTTGTAGGAAAAATATTTTACTAACGTCAAGATAATTTCTTCAAAATCGTCTAAATTGGAATAGTACAGTGAGTGATTCTTCTTTATCATAAATACTTCCAAAGATAATTGAAGCTCCGGATCATACTATGTTGCATCTATTTTCGACAATGACAATGAACCTGCTGCTGGTACTTCTAAAGCCTCCGAAATTGTTGTCAATAATATTACTGTTAATTATTTGAACAGGTACGGAAGAAATCAATGTTTCTTTAGATAATACAAAAGGTTCCACTTTACATTATGTCAATATAAGCAACTGTAACAACTATGTTAATAATATACACACACAATAAATATTATGTATTTCACTTACTTAAAACCATTTATCGATATATTTTACTTTGTTCGGTTCTTTTTATTAGTTGTGTACAGATTAGATATACTGCAATTTAAGGTTATGTTTATAAACGTCAAAATATACTACTGTATATTTACTAGCGCTGGCTCACTGCATCTTCTTTTTCCATAAGCGTCTGTGGCCAAAATATAAATTACGCGCTTGGCGCGAAATTTTAATCGCTCTCAAAAAAACTTTTTTTACAGTTGCGTAATGAAGCACTTTCCACACTAGTGTTTCTTTGCTTTCAGAAACGCACTTGGTCTGCATTCATCTACTTTCCATACGTAACCAAGGCAATTATAGTTACGTAATAACAAAGAAATCGCACAGTTGTAGGAAAATGTTATGTATTTGATACTTTGCATAATATGAACTTATTGCTAGATTCAATACAAGGGCCCTTTAGCTCATAATGGAATCCGAACCAATCGGACAGTCGTATTTTATTTACGAGGTGTGGCTATTAGATAACTAGACTGATGCTGTTTTAACATTTTATTTTGATTCCATACCTATTTACTTATTGTCACTTTCAATATACACCCCTCCTCTATCCCTACAATGCTCCATGCGAATCTTCCATTGTTCGAAACAGTGCTGGAAGTCTTCTTCTGTCAGCTCCTTCGGAACGCGTACCGATTTCTCTTTACAAAAAGCTCAAATTGTTACAATTTAGGCAAATTTCACCTTAGGGAACAGATAGAAGTCGCACGGTGCAAGATCTGGTGAATAAGGCGGATGGTCCAACACTGGGATGCTGTACTTGGCTAGAAATCTCTTGATAGACATTGCGGAATGAGCAAGCGCATTGTTTTGATGGAGAAACCATGACTTGTCCTTCCACAATTCGGGTACTTTTTTCAATAAATTATAAGTTTCAGTAGCAGTTTTGCCAAGTTTCATGTGAAATTTCACAACAATTCGTTGCTCTAATGTTGCTCTTAACATTTTTTTCGGCGAAACAAAAAAACAACTCTAATTAGAACCAATGCTTTGGCTCTACGGATTTGTCTACAGAAGCGAGAGGACATGCATTCGAAAGAGAAAGCTTCACGCTAAGAAGTTGACGGTTGCTGGTGTTTGGCGCATGCGTACTTCGTCTGTAGCAGCGTCAGACTCGTTATTTAATAGCCACATTTCGTATACCAGTTGACGTTGATTAGGGATGAATATGGATATACCGTGTGCCCCACGTAAATGTTAGCATAGAATATATAAAATTAGTTTCTTGTAAATAAAAATTGTCCGGCAAAAAAAATAAATAGATATATAAATATATTATCGCCTTTTACCCATTACTAGTTGCGAGGTTGACATTTTTAAATATCTCAAAATCGTTCGTAAACCATGTGTTTATCGAACACCGTTCGATAAAACTATGGACTTTTGTAATGTTAGTATTGGTAGCACTGGCTGTCAGTTCCAGTGAGTAGTTGGAGGTTAGAAATTTGTATCAACTTTAGGGCTAATTTGCGCATTGTAAACTCATATGTAAGTATTTATAATTCAATTTGCAGTTGCTGTGTACAACCAATAAAAATATAAAATAAGTAAATAAATATATCATCACGCCTTTTACCTATTACTGGGTGTGGCACTCTGCCGGAGCAGATCTCGGTGAGTGATATATTTTTGCGCGTGAAGTGCGGTTACCAGCCTTCAAATCATGGCCCCCAAAGATGTTAGTGGTGGGGAAGCTACAGGGATAATTTTAATGAAAATGTTTGTCGGCTGTGGGAATCGAACCAAGGTTCTCAGGATTCACAGGTCGATACCACTGAGCCACCAATCCCATAAAGAATTATGGGACCAAATTTTATATCACAATACTGCCATTATCCCTACATCTTATTTAATACCGATTATTTCATTTTAATTATGGAGTATTGGCTCAGTGGTATCAAGTTGGCTTGTAGATCCAAAGAACCCTGGTTCAATCCCCACAGCCGGCAAAACATTTTCACCAATTTAAAATTACCCCTGTGTGTAAAACTACTCCATCACTAACATCTTTGGGGGCCGTAATTTGAAGCTTGGTAATCGCATTTCACGCTCATAAATATATCACTTCCGAGATCTGCTTCGGCAAACTGCCACACCCAGTAATGGGTAAATGGCGAGATGATATATTTATTTATTTATATTTCATTTCAATAATTTATTGAAATTAATAAAAATTATTCCTAATTTTTCGCCTACTCTTTGATTGCTACGGACGTACAATGATTACAATAGCTGTATTCCATTTGCCTCTTGAATCACTTAAATCAGTTCAGATTAATTACAAAACATGATTAAATTAACTGAATTACGGAATCTAATGCACATATTGGAGTGAATTACTTCAAAGTAAATTAGAAATTAGAAAACTGGAAATAAAGTCAGCAAAGTAATCCAGCGTAACAAATACGTAAGTGATGTGTTTTAGTAAATGTAAGTTAGATCTGATCAAAATGGCAAATGGAATACGCCTAATTTGTTTTATAAATATTTTAATCTGTCACTGTCATCATGACGGTTTCTGGCGAAGAAAATTCGCCATTCAGTACTCAGATATTAGTCTTGTACTGCGCCCCTCATAATACATTCTAATAATATTTACGCGGTCCTCGACATTTAAAATATTCATGATGACAGTGACAGATTAAAATATTTAAAACAAATTACAAGCACTTTAAGTCAGTAGCAATAACAAAGTAGGTAAAATATTAGAAATTAGTTTTTATTAATTTCATTCAGTAAAAATAAATAAATAAATATATCATCACGTCTTCTACCCATTACTGGGTGTGGCACTCCGCCTAAGCTGATCTCAGTAAGTGATATATTTTGCGCGTGAAGTGCGGTTACCAATCGTCAAATCACGGCCCCCAAAGATGTTAGTGGTGGAGGAACCACAGGGGTAGCTTTATTTTGAAATAATGAAAATTGTTTGTCGTCTGTGGGAATCGAACCAGGGTGCGCAGGATCCACAGGCCGGCTTCATACCACTGAGCTAGCCATCCTATATTTATTTATTTATTTATTTCATTCAGTTATCCTATCAAAATGGAATAATTTGTATTAAATAACTTATATGGGATGGCTGGCTCAGTGGTATGAAGTCGGCCTGTGGATCCTGAGGTCCCTGGTTCGTTTCCCACAGGCGACAAATTTTCATAATTTGAAAAAGCTATCCCTGTGGCTCCTCCACTACTAACATGTTTGGGGGCCGTGATTTGATGGCTGGTAACCGCACTTCACGCGCAAAATATATCACTTACCGAGATCTGTTTCAGCAGAGTGCCACACCCAGCAATGGGTAGAAGGCGTGATTATATATTTATTTATATTTTTTTTTAAATAAGTTGTAGGGATATTGGCAGTATTGTGATTTTAAATTTGGTTCGAAGATTTTTTGCCGGACAGTTTTTATTTACGAAAGACAGATTTTACATGTTAACTGTTCATGCCAACATTTATGTGGGATACACAGTATAACATGTAATATTAGTTTTATGCAATTTCCTGCTTACAGTTGTTTAGAATTACATGCAGCGCCCGCTCTAGCTTTTACGTTGTCCCGGGTAAAAAGAAAATTGCCAACCCGTTAAACATATACAGTCCAATTCTCAAGAGTTTTAGCTAGAATCTAGCTAATCTTGAATTTTGGATTTATCAAAATAAGCTAAACCATATTGCCAGAAAACTTACTGTTTCTGGCAAAGTACTCAGATATTTGTCTTGCCCTGCGCTTCCCATAATACATTCTTAATAATATTTACGCGGTCCTCGACATTTAAAATATTCATGATGACAGTGACAGATTAAAATATTTAAAATAAATGGCAGGTACCTTACGTGAAAAGCAATAAAAGAGTAGGCGACAAATTAGGAATTATTTTGATTAATTTCATTAAATTATGCTATCAAAATTATCTATATTAAAAAAGATATAGGAATATTGGCAGTACTAGGATACAAAATTTGGTCCCAGGATTTTTTTCCGGACACATTTTATTTAGAAACGATTTTACATGTCAACTGCCTATGCCAAAACTTACGTGGGACGGTATATACAGGGTGTTCAATTTAGTAGTGTCACCATTACTATCTCGAGAACTATAAGAGCTACGAGGTTGGTTAACTTAGCAAAGAACCACCATTTTACAAGACTATTACAATGAACAAAAAATTTTTTTTATCAGTGGCTTTAAAAATACGGGACACAACTTTCTTATTTTAAATGGGAACATAAGTTTTTTTTTAGGTTATTCGATAGAGAATTTTTTTTTAATTCAACGATATAAACATATCATATTTTAATAATGGGGTGTCAACGGCTATGGCTGCACTCGTTGGAACTGATCTAAGCGATTGCGCGAGTTAAGTAACGTTGCGCGTGGGTAGTACAGGGTGATCAAAAGGAATTGTAATAGTTGGCAATACAATTCCAGAGATCTTTTTATTCTACAGTTGGCACAATGTTAGATAAAGGCGGAAATGCTATTTGACATTTCTAATAAATACAAATAGGTTATGTCAGGAGTCTGACAGCTAATAGAATTTTGACTTTTTAAGTAATGGAAATACTTTAGAAATAAATGTACTCAAATTTAAATTTTAAATGTCACTGTCAACGACAGGACATGAATTTATGTATCAGGCTTACCAATTTCAAGTAGTTTTTTTTATTGCCAACTGTAACAATTCCTTTTGATCACTCTGCACTTGGATGGGTGAGAGTCCAGAGAAACCCGCGTTGCTGTTGACCATAATATCTAAAACGCAGATCAGGGCGTAATGGCGGCATATGACCTAAGTAGTTGGTCCGCCAAAGAAGACACAAAAAAAAAAACAATAATAATGGGGTAATGGCTCAGTGGTATCCGAGTCGGCCTGTGGTTCCTAAGAAACCTGGTTCGATCCCCACAGCCGACAAAACATTTTCACCAATTTAAAATTACCTTGTGGCCCCTCCACCTCTAACATATTTGGGGGCCGTGATTTGACGGCACTTCACGCGCATAAATATATCACTTACCGAGATCTGCTTCGGCAGAGTGCCGCACCCAGTAATGGGTAAAAGGCGTAATGACATATTTATTTAATTATTATTATTAATTATTAATATAACAAAATAACTGAGAAAAATGCATATAAAATTTATATGTATTTTATTTATATCTGGCTGAAACAAGAGTGCTCTGGATAGAAAATAATTGAATATATTGTTCTGTATAACATTGTTTCATTGTTTGTTGTTAAATGTAAAATAAATAAATAAATAAATATATCATCACGCCTTCTACCCATTACTGGGTGTGGCACTCTGCCGAAGCAGATCTCGGTAAGTGATATATTTTGCGCGTGAAGTGTGGTTAAATGTTATGTTCTCAAACTGTCAATTTTAAGAAGAAAATGATTAATCTTACTAGTTGTACCATTGTTTCATTTGTTTATTTTTCAATTTTATTTTTTAAATTGGTAAAGAACGAATTTTATGTTCTTTTCGAAAAATAAAATAAAAGTTTCATACGAAATTTGGAACAGGAAGTAATAAAATAATTTTGCATAGCCATTCTTTACTGTGTTATGTGAACGAAACTATTATTTTTTATTTTATTTTTACGTTATGTACCATTTAAGATCAAAGGTGAGGTTCAGCCGACCTCTGCTCTTCCACCGAACCCTTACAAATACATCACAAACATCCATACTTTGGGTGGGATTCAAACCCACGACCTACGGCGTGCAATAACAAGCAACTGCTTCGCTAACCGCTCGCCTACCGTGTCCATTTCATTTATAAATAAAATAAATATATCATCACGCCTTCTACCCATTACTGAGTGTGGCACTCTGCTGAAGCAGATTTCGGTAAGTGATATATTTTGCGCGTGAAGTGTGGTTACCAGTCGTCAAATCACGGCCCCCAAACATGTAGCTGTTAGCACAGGGATAGCTTTTTCAAATTATGAAAATTTGTCGCCTGTGGGAATCGAACCAGGGACCTCAGGATCCACAGGCCGACTTCATACCACTGAGCTAGCCATCCCATTTATTTATTAAATCAATAAATAAGTGAAATACTTCTTAGTTCATCTATGATCATAACATATTTATTTTATGTTTGACGCTACATTTCTTCTCCGAAAAATATGGATTTTTAAAAGCAGAGTTGCTTCAGAATTTGTGGATAAATATTTTCAAAGTTCGTATAAGTATTATTATGAAATATTTGATATTCTCTTTTCCGTAAACTAGATACAAGTCATCAAAACTTTTGACATAATTTTTTACGATTTTCAGGTCACGCACAAAGTATTAGGTAATCTTTTACCCAAAGTTTTCTTTCAAGAATGAAGTATGGTTCTTTAATAATAAATAAGTAAAAGAAAATTAAAATGCCTTTCTAAAATAAAAAAAAATAAGTTAAAGTAAGTTTCCTATTTATGTTAATAGAATAATAAACATATTAAGAACAGCAGATAATGAAAATTTTTGCGGTTTGAAAGTTCAGAATGTAGCATGTTAATTTTGAATTAATTCTCATCAACATGGCTGTGGGTACAAAGTTTTGTAATTCTATTTTAGTCTACAAGCTCTAGAGATGATTCACATGTTAGTAAACTTGAACTTTCACTTGTACCACATGAGTCAGTGGAACTTTCTATAATGAAAATGACCTTTATTAAAATCTAATCGTATTGATTATCTATAATAATAATATCTGATATTGATATTCTACAGTCTCTTCACTGTACAAACTGAAATTAAGGGGTTGCACCCATGGGCGTCCACAGACATTTTTCCAGAGGACCGGGATTTTCGCAAAAAAACTCTCAGATATATATACATACATTTTTAAAATATTTTTTTTACATAACATAAATACAAATACACGTAACAGAAAGATAAAAAAGTATTTAAATTTGTCAAATAAATTACTAGTCTTTGTCGTCTGGGTTTGAATTGAAGAGGAAGGACAATTTTCTAATAACTCTTCTATAAATTGACACCATTTCTTCAATAAATTCCGATTTAGCAGTTTTACAGTTTTTAATTTCTAATATTTTGTGTCTGTGTATACTTAATAAACTTAGATTACGATAGGGAACATGTCGCTAGCTGGCCATAAGAATGCAGCTGAAAATTCAGTTTCAGCTTGAATTTATTATCTTTAAACTTATAATTTAATTTTTATTATATTATATCTATATATAGAGGATGGTGACCGCGACTCTCGAACAAAGGACTTTAACATGTAAAATCATATTATTTAATTTCCTGTTTCGTAATTATTTAAAAGAAAAAAGCTTCAAATAAAAGTTTTAGAGCATAAAATACGAAATTAATTTTGCATGCTTTGTTACGGCACAAATTAGATCTGAAAATGACTAAAATTGTCTCAAAACCATCGATAGCTACGAAATTGAAACAAAATTAAACAAATATTTTACGTTAAATTTGTCAAAACTGTCAAAATAAATTCTTTATTTATTATTTCATTTATTTTGACAGATAAAACAACAAATTTTCGTCATTTTCAATGCTAATTTGTGTCGTTATAAAGTACGTAAAATTTGTTTTGTTTTTTGGTTCAGATGCAGAATTTTATGCCCTAAAACTTGTATTACGAGCTTTTTTGCTTAAAATATTTAGGGAAGCAGGAAAGCAAATTATAATTTTACAAGGGGGTGGATAGCTCAGTGATATGAAGTCGGCCTGTGGATCCGGAGAACCCTGGTTCGATTTCCACAGGCGACAAACAATTTTCATAATTTCAAAACACTACCCCGGTGGCTCCTCCACCACTAACATCTTTGGAGGCCGTGATTTGACGGCTGGTAACCGCACTTCACGCGCAAAATATATCACTTACCGAGATCTGCTTCGGCAGAGTGCCACACCCAGTAATGGGTAGAAGGCGTGATGATATATTTTATTTTTTAATTTTACATGTTAAATCCTATGTTCGAGAGTCGTGGTCACCACCCTATTTAAAACCCGGGGGGGTTCAAGCAGGAGCGCTCGCTCCCCCTGCGGACGCCCATGGTTACACCACTGTAACAATCAGAAAATAGCGTTTTTTTGACATTTTTTTTTATATAAGGAAAGGTTGTAAGAAAATACTATTAAAGTATGTTATTAGTCATAACCATTTTTTTTTTCATTACAAATATTTTAGAATGGCGGCGTCCGAGCCATTCTCCCAAGTCATGTTGAATTTGAGGCGCTCCACGGCATGCAGTGTAGGTGGTGCAAATTTTAATTTGGAACAAAATAAAAAATATACTCTTAATCTACATGATTATAGCTAGTGAACTACGTACGAAATTTTAAAAATATTGATTTTTGTGTGATTGGCGAGTACTTGAAGTTAAATCTCGATTTTCGACCAAAAAAGGGTCAATCATTTGTTTATAAAAAATATTAGAATTAACATATCGAAAATCCCATACGAGTTTCACTTCAAAATATTGTGTTAAAGATATGGTTCAAATTTCAAATGAAAATATTGAAAACCGTTGGAGTTATGCTGCATGCCGCTTTGAAAAATCGTGTTTCGAGAAAAACGCGTTTAAAGTTTTAATATGAGTTATAGACTTGAAAAATGGGAAATAATTACTGTTTATATTTTTTTACCACTAATCTGCAATCTCAGGACCATAAAGATGCCCTTCCAAGTTCAAATACTCCTCCAAATACTTCTTCCAGCGACGATTTAATGCTAGAACGCGCCTTTTTTGCATGTAAGACATTATGCTGTACCTTCCGAGCAGGTATTTACTTAACACAGGTAGTCATATCAGAGACGTCCGACACGCTTGAAGAAGAGCGCGAAATGTCAATGAAAAAAACAAGTTTCACGCATAAAACTTTTTCGTCATATTCTAGAAGGATCAAAGTATCTTTTAAGCAAAAAAAAAGATAGATTTTTTGAAAAATGTACAGTGGTGTAACTCCTTAAAGATTTAAATAGATATTTGGAATCAAAATGTAAATGGATAGTTTTCATGGTTATGACCAATACATTCCAGCGTTATGGGATATAGGATGTTCACTATCTCAGGATCCAAAAGCCTTATCTTAAGCTGCGTTCCCCGTTATCCAATTAGTAATTTCGATTAGTAATTACATATATTAATTAGTGGAAGCGTGTTACAACTTCAAATTAATAGCACTATATGAGTAAGTGATAGGAAGAACAAAAAAGTCTTTTGAAATAGCATAATTATGGCGTGCGTCTTTTTCTTGAAACTATTATAATTAATTAATTAGTCATTTAAGTAAATGCTTAACAATTGATGTCGTAACGCTATCCACACTAGCGTACTACCGGACATAACATTACGCTATATCCCATTTAAAACATACATAGAACATCCCATTCATCAAATTCATCAAAGAATCAGTATTCGTCAAACATTCATCTTTACATATCATCCTAGTGTCAACCACATTCACGTTCCTTTCAAACAAGCACATAATCACTGTCAAAAACAACCAAAAATACTTAGTAATGGTAAAAGATAGAGACGAAATAATATATTTATCACATTAATGGTAACTGAAACGTTTGAAGTTTGCAAACATGTAACTTAGTAAAATAAAATGAATAAATATATCATCACGCCTTTCATCCTTTGTAAGGTGTGGAACTCTGCCGGAGCAGAGCTCGGTAAGTGATATATTTATACGTGTGAAGTGTAGTTATCAACCGCCAAATCATAGCTTCCAAAGATACTAGTAAAAAGGGGCGCCATAATTAATTTAATTTGTTGAAAACTGTTTGTCGACTGTGGGAATTGAACACGGGTATTTAAATTCACAGTTCGACTCGAGCCACCTATCCCGTATTAACTTAATACTCACAATTAATTCCCTAATTTTGTTTATATGTACGCTACCATAATTTTGTACATTGGACAGAAATAGAGTAGACACCGTGTATAGTAAGCAATTCCTTCTTCTTTAATAATTTATTATGTTTTAATATTTAATCCCAGTATAAGAAATTGATGTTAGTACATTCATTAGAGGTGTGTAGTTTGTGAACGAACTAGTTCATATGAACTATTCCTTATAGTGAACGACACGAACTAGTTCGTGAGTTTATTAAAGACTAGTTCACTGCGAACTATTCAGATATGATTCACCACCACGGAGGCGCGGCCGATGAGGTCGAATCGAAAGCGGAGAACGATGAACAAGTGAACTAGTGAACGAGGTTAATTACTAGAGGAGCTTATTAAGCTTACTAAGCTTACTTCATACTTCGTTCGTTCGTGTCACAAATATTATTTTTAAATAGTAATTTTTAATTTCTTTCATTTGCTCTTATCATCTCTGAAACTTTCCCTGCTTTGCTCCTTGTATCTTTCAGCAGCAATGTTACGCGTATCTACACTTTTGGTAGAGGTGTGTAGTTCGTGAACGAACTAGTTCATATGAACTATTCCTTATAGTGAACGACACGAACTAGTTCGTGAGTTTATTAAAGACTAGTTCACTGCGAACTATTCGGATATGATTTACCACCACGGTGACACGGCCGATGAGGTCAAATTGAAAGCGGAGAAGGGAGAACAAGTGAACGAGTGAACGCGACTAATTACTAGAGGAGCTTACTAAGCTTACTTCATACTTCATTCGTTCGTGGTCGTTGCTATGATCACCGCTCTGCTCCTGCTGTCTGCTGTCAAATAATACTAGAACCAGATCCCAAAAGTTCACTTGTTCTCGCTCGTAAATCACAATACAATAGGTTTTCCGTTCATCATAGTCTTAAAAATGTCGTGAATGAAAGTAAACTAATGAACTAGTTCAGTGAACTAATCTTTTTGGTTAACGAGAACGAATGAACTAGTTCACTCAAATGGCCTAGAATTCCCATCTGTATAGTACATACATACATACACATCTTCACGCTATATTCTAACAAATGGGGTAGCATGAACCCTTAAATCAGTCATAAAATCTTCACTCATTACATTCACCAAATAATCAGCCCTCGTCAAACATTACCATCGAAACACATCACCCTCACTTTAACCACATTCATAGATCACTCCATATAAACTCTTTCATTTATTACACTCGAAATCATTTATCACACAATAAATCTTCAATCACATCATTCCTATTCACTTATCATTCATCTACTTTCTACAACGTACATAACATATGCATAAAACATCTCAAATTACTCACGCTTACTTCTAACAACGAATCTAATAACGAATCTAATAACGAATCTAACAACGAATCTACAAAGATTAGAAAAGATGAAAGCGATAGTCCACATAATACAGTAACTGAAAATAAAACAAAAAGACAAGAAAGAAAGGGTGTCCTGCCCTTGTTTTTGAAACTGAATTCCACACAATTGCAGTTAAACACTCAAATTGATGTTAGTGCGGTTTATATTTGCGAATTTTTGCTTAATTTAAGGTCTCATAGAATGATAACTCCTTCGAGAATGTCAACTATGAAATTGCAATTTTAATAAAAAATATATTTCTTTTAGAGATCTATATAAACATTTTCTACCATTACCATCGTAACCTTGATCAGCCGCCACTAACATTAAGTCGCCACAAAGGGCACGCGCCTAAAACTTGTAACGACAAAACTTCTCTATAGATGTTCGCTGTTGGAATCAGCACAGAGCCAGTGGCGTCCGTTCCCGGGGGTGCTGCAGACAAATCGCCACCTCATCACGCGAACTATCGACAGCCCATCGGCCGCGCTCCCTTGAGCCCGGCGACGGACTTGATGCCGGCAAGCGAACCGTCACTTGCCGGCATTGGATGATCTGCGCGGTGGAGATACGACATGAGCTTGATGCTGGACTATAGGGACTAGGGATTCAAACTTGGTGGTTTTTGGTTTTTTACTGGTGATACTGCTATCAAGAAGTAGGACAATATTAATTTTATACTATTCAGTAAAGGCAAACTTAAAATAAATATATATCATCATGTATTTTACCCATTACTAGGTGTGGCACTCTGCCAAAGCAGATCTCGGTAAGTTATATATTTATTCGCGTAAAGTGCGGTTACAAGTCGTCAAATCACGGTCCCCAAAGATGTTAGTGGTGGGAGAGCCACAGGGATGATTTTAAATTGGTGAAAATGAGTGTTGACTCTAGGGACCGAACCAGGGTTCGTAGGATCTGCAGAGTGATCAAAAGGAATTGTTTCAATTGCCAATACAATTCCGGATCTTTTTATTCCACAGTTGGCACAACGCCAGGCAAAGGTGGAAATACTATTTGACATGTCTAATAAATACAAATAGGTTATTTCAGGAGTCTGACAGCTAATAGGATGTTAAGTAATAAAAGAAAGGGTGAGGGAAACAACAATTTTATTTATGGATATTTAAGAAAAATATAACTAAAAACGAATAAGAACTAAATATACTCAATAATTAAAGGACATAGGCTTAAGTTGTTTGTCATTTACCTATTGAAGATATGTTGACAACGTTTCAGCTAAGGTTATAGCCATCTTCAGGTCAAAAATAAAGATATTAGAAACAGTGAACAAAATAAAAATTTTGTAAATTGAAGTTCAGGGTAAGCTACATGAAAATGAAAAAAAAAATAGTAGAAGCCAACTTGGCAAAATACGTGAAGCTAAATTGCGATGCTTACCCTGAAGAGTCGATCCATCGACATCTTTATTTATGACCTGAAGTTGGCTATAACCTTAGCCGAAACGTTGTCAACATATCTTCAATGAATGACTAACAACATAAGCCTATGTCCTTTAATTATTCTCCTACATTATTTCGGCTTATTAAAACATACTACTAAATGTACTTAAATTTAATTTTATATTTTCAAATGCCACTGTTAACAACAGGAAATGAACTTATGTATCAAGCTCACCAATTTCAAGTAGTTTTTTTTATTGCCAACTGAAACAATTCCTTTTGATCATTCTGTATTAATATTTAACTGTGCTTTCCAACTTATCATATTTATAAATTTGAAATTCAGATTACGAATTTACAAATTCTAAATTCGGAGTTCAAAATTCGAAAAATATTCTTAATTTCGAATTTTACAAAATACGAAACGCTGCTTTTAGAATTACATCAACAGCACTTATCCGAACAATGGTAGCACCGTGATTGTGTGGTGAATGTTTATGACCAGTTGTACCAACAAAAATTAAATTACCTATACTCTTGATTTTATTTAAGGTAGTACTAGTATGACGGTGGCGCCATCGGTTATCAAGTGGCGAAACTGACGCTCAAAAAAAAAATATAAAAATTGAATAAAATAAGTGTTTTATACCTATTATGATTAGAATATCATGAATTGTTAACAGGTTGTTTATTTAATGAATTTTGAAATACCATACCAGCGTGTGGTGTTGCCATCATAAATTGGTATTCTTAATTTTTTGTTAAAAACAAGGCTTTGTATGGCTATATATCCGTTACTAAAAAATAAAAAACTTTCTCGTCCTGATACAATATACATGGATAGTTCTAGAACATCATACTACGAGTAGTTTTTCAAATGAAACTGCAAAATTTTAGAGGTAGTACATAAACCAAATATGTGCGATTCTGAGCGATGATCGCCATAAGCCTCGTGTATAAGAACCCAACTTTACAAGTGAATATATTTGTTCACAGACGATGAATGTGTTTCATATTTTAACAGGAAGCGTATGGCTATCCAATGTTTACGTGTGCCAAATTTCATTCAGATCTGCAAAAAAATTTGACGCTAGTACTACCTTAAACCATGTTGCTGATACAACGTGTTCATTCAACTGTCATTCGTTGTACAGTCCCTTATGTGGCCAGTAGTTTAATGATCACCGTGTAAATTGGGGGTAGCCGAAACAGCAGCACGTGTTGTATTGGCATTGCCAGCTTTGCAACATTGGAGTTCGATGCGCGTAAATCTCAATACGGCGCAACAAATAGAAACTTAATTGCTAGGGAACAATCAACGCATGGCTCCAATATAACGCTTGAGTGCGCGCGACGAGCAACGAGCGATTCTCTGCACCCTATGCCCTACTTCCGGTTCCTGCACTGCTCGCCGCAGACTACGTCGATGCTGAAATGCTGAAATGTCGAAAGACATTGAATCAATGCGATGCAATGGGGGATTCAAGTGGTAGAGCTTTTTAATATATATTTATTAAAATAAATTCTTGACCGTACATCATATTTAATGCAATATAAAATCATACCATAAATGATATCTTTATTGCTGAAATATGAAAGTTAAAGTTGAATAATTTAAAACGTTCGCACTGCTATATTGCAATGACGTAGTTGCATTAAGCCAATCACAGAGCTTCGTCTGAAACGTTTGTCGGTGCTCAAGAATACGAAGAAGAAATAAGCATTCAGCATTCTACGATTCTACCAATGACGTATAATACTAGACGAATTATGCCGTATTCAAGTCAATGCAGTGTTGTGAAGCAGAGAGAAATGGAATAATTTGATGGTCCGCCGGATGCGCGGCAAGGAGCGAGTACACTTTGATGTTATGCAAGTTGCTCCTTGCCGCGTACCCGCCTCACCGACCAGTTATTCTATCCCTTTCTGACTCACAACAAACGCCGATGTTATCCGTCTAGTTATGTTTTGTCTGAGGATTCTACTGACAACGACAAGTTACGTGTTATTTATCTCTGTCTTATCTGTCTCTCTTTAAGCTAAGATGCAAGTACGTCATATTCATTTGTTTCGAAAGTTTAAATATTTTTATCATGCTTAATACAAGTTTTTTTAAAAAATAAAAAATTTGGGTATAATTATTTTATTACGTAGATTAATATATAAAAAATTGAAAAAAGTCTTGAAAGGCCCATTTAGGAACACATTTTGGAGTATTTTTATTTATTTATTCTACTCTGAACAACAGGAACTTGATCCTAATTAGTGTAGGATCCGGTCTCACCTAGACGTAGTGTGGTAGTTTATATATAATTTATTTAAGTCGGAATCCAA
Organism: Pterostichus madidus; assembly: GCA_911728475.2. Lineage (NCBI taxonomy): Eukaryota > Metazoa > Arthropoda > Insecta > Coleoptera > Carabidae > Pterostichus > Pterostichus madidus. The sequence goes on from OU452318.1 coordinate 10,766,518, forward strand.
CTCGGGGTCTATCTACACCATCATATCATTATCACAATACTTAATATTTCCTAAACCAATAACTAAAAATTAGCTGATACTGCGCTAAACACATAATTTCGACAATTATAACCTCAATTAAAAATACATACATCCATACATACATACATATCTTCACGCTATATCCCAACAAATGGGGTAGCACGAACCCTAAAATCATTCAAAACACATTCACTCATCACACTCATCAAACAATCAGCCATCGTCAAACATTTTCATCCAAACAAACAACCCTCACTTCAACCACATTCATAGATCACTCCATATAAACTCATTAATTTATTACACTCGAAATCATTTATCACACAACAAATCTTCAATCACGTCATTCCTATTCACTTATCATACATTTCCTTTCTTCAACGTACATAACATATGCATAAAACATCTCAAATTATTCACATTTACACCTAACAACGAATCTAATAACGAAACTAACAACGAATCTACAAGATTAGAAAAGATAAAAGCGATAGCCTGCACTTGTATATGAAAGAAAAGTCCATACAATGCAGTAACTGAAAATGAAACAAAAAGATAAGAAAGGGAGGGAGCATCGCCCTGCGCTTGTTTTTGAAAGTGAATTTCACATAATTGCAGTTAAACACTGTACGTAAGAACTGAAAACGAATTAAAAGATAAGAAAGGGAGTGTCGCTCTACGCTTGTTTTTGAAAGTGAATTCCACACAATTGCAGTTAAACACTCAATGTTAAATCAGAAAACGAATAAAAAAGATAAGAAACGAAGGGAGTGTCGTCCCTGTGCTTGTTTTTGAAAGTGAATTTCACACAATTGCAGGTAAACACTCTAATGAAATTACTAAACAACAAAACTAAAATCTAAAATCCTGCGCTTTTCTGAAATCTTCAGATTCATTCCGCAATTAATCTTCGCCAAACGTTCCTGTCCTGACACACCACTTTAGCTTCATCCACATTCATAATTCCTTCCTACAAGCAAGTTTGTTCCGTATACTCGGAAACTTTCGTTCACGCAACAATCCTTCAATCATATTCATCCATTTATTGATAGGCCCACGCAATCTTTAATCCTCAATTTCACCAACATATACCTGTTTCACTAATCTCTCATTCGACATACGTTCCACATCCCCAAACCATCTCAACTGACGTATACCTACTTTTCTAACTACATTAAAAATAATAAATATTTATATAAATATTACCACATATGCTATAATAAAAGTCTCATTATGAAGATAATTAACATAACTTGACGTCTAGCTGAAAAAAAAATTGTATATTAAAGAACTAGTTTCATTAGGCAATCTGTTAACGCACGAGTTCAAATTTGGAAAACGAGACGCTCTGCGGCGAGTTTTACAAAGGACGAGTAATCAAAACTATAAGTTGGTGTTTTTTTTATCAGTTGTATTGGTTGCACTTCTCATAAGACAAACAATTGAAATATGAAAATTCTTGACAATTAATCAATATGTTTTTTTTGTAAATAAGAAAAAATAGGAAATTTTTTTTTCCATCACTTGTCTCGTAATTCCACAGAGGTTTTACAGCACGTTTGCATCAACTTCTCAGGTCATCAACAAACGGCTGGTCAGTTCAGCTTTAACCATAGACGCGTTTCGTCCTTCCGGACTCATCAGTATGGTGCGATCATTTATCCAACTAGATCAACTAGGAAATAGTGGATTGTGATACCGACTTAGCTGAACTGACTGATGTTAACCTATCTACAACGGTAACATGACATGAGAGCTATGTGTTGCGAATGTTGTAAATTTTGTCTGATTATAGCATATTCTTCTAGTAATATTTCAACATCGACAATTTGCAATTTTGAGATTATATGTCATTCATCTGTCAGATTTAAAAGCATTCATACTACTCTTATAAAATAAAAAGCGCAAAAAATAATGCCTTTATAGATCTCCTTAACGACGTGTTTACAGTGTTTTGATAGACTTGTAAGAACACCGAAATAGAAAATAGTTATTTATGTGTTAAGGGCATAATCAAAAGATTATAGCACTGAGGGAATGTTTAAAACTCGACGTGTAGCGAAGAGCTTTAAATTTATCAATTTTTTTATTTTGGTCCTCGAAATTAAAGGATTGTCAAAAGGTATTCGTTAATGTTTTGCTGGCGTTGTTAATTGTAGGTACGATCTAGTTTCTATGCATGTACATATATTGTTAGTAATGCTATGTTGTTTATTTACGAACAATTTTTCTTTAATTTATTGGTAAATTGACGCTTACGAATACAATCAATTCAAATATAATTGGGTAACACAATTAAAGTTATTACTAAATGACATGTGATACTAAAATATATGGGAAAAACAATCGATTACCAAAAATAAAATTAATGAGATATGCAATAACTATGAACAAAAATTACAACAAAATGACCTACATAAAATTCAAGCTTCTTCATATAATGCTCACTATCGATTACTAAAAATAGAATACGAAACCGAAACCTACTTAAAGAGTGATTTAGGTATGACCATGTCCAGAATATTTGCGCAAATCAGACTATCAAATAAGAACGGTCTTACAATATTCAACAAACAATTTAAATATACATTAGTGGCGACGACGGACTGCACGATATGTAATATGAATAAAAAAGAAAATCTTCAACATTTCTTTCTGGAGTGGCCAATTTACCAGCCATACAGAGAAGCATACATTATTCCTCTATTTAACACTTCTTCCCTAAATGAAATAAATTATACTGTATACTCAAAATTTTAGATAACCAAAAAATAAACAATATATTTTTTTAAACTATTAATTCTCTAAAACTCAGAAGCTTCTGCTTGGGTGAATAGAGAAACGCAATAATTAAACTTAATAAAACAAACTGATTATTATAATACCAGTTGCACCAGGGTTTCTGTTTCAGTATTCTCAAGCTATGCGAGCAACGCAATCGACTTTACTTACAATAGTTACTATGGCTAGGTTTTCTTATGGTATACATTTTGTATTGTTAATTAATAGTTGTTAAATGTTAGTTTGTAGGCATTTATTATTCTTGTTAGTCTTCTAAATATGTAATATCAATCCTATGTAATAAGTGTACAGCTTTATATGCATTAAATATATATTTTTTTTTTCTGGCTTCTTTGGCGGACCAACTACTCAGGTCATATGCCGCCATTACGCCCTGATCTGCGTTTTAGTTGTTATTGTCAACAGCAACGCGAGTTTTCTCTGGACGGTCACCCATCCAAATACTACCCGCGCGCAACGTTGCTTAACTCGCGTTATCGCTTAGATCAGTACCAACGAGCACAGCCATGGCCGTTGACTTAAATATTATTATTATTATTACTATTAATATTAATTTATTGGTAAATTAAAATGTAAAATATCAATAACTTTTCCAAAGATATATTGAATTAATTTGAGTCTGCCAGCTAAAATTTGTCCTACAGAAATCATGAGAGCTTTACGAAAAGCAGTACGAACTTATTGTCTAACATTTATCCATAAATCACGATTTTGATTCGTTCGAATAGCTGTTATTTGGCAACTTTATATATCCTAGGGCTATAATAGGCAAATTGCGCTCGCTTCTAAGGGCCAATAAACAAATTTATGATGCCATAATAAATTAAACTCTAGTTATAATCGCACTTTTGTAGCAGAAATCATTAAATTTGGAATTAGTACAGTGCAAACGAATATTGCATAGATTTTCTGAAAATTATCTATGAACACATGTAGCCAATGTAGGTTGGAGAAATAAAAAACATAATCCCTTATTAAACTACTAAAATGTTTGTATTGTGTACTGATATACATTTTAATTATCGTAAAAATAAAAAGGAGCACCAAGTCATAGAGAAGAGAATGCATACAAATTAAAACCACACACCAACACAGGACTATTCAAAGCAACATTAACACCTAATGAAATTATTATATAAATTAACCAAACAACAAAGCAAGTAATTGTGAAACTACCCATAGTTGGTTAGATCCACCAGCAATGAATTACAAATAGTACTGTGAAAAGTTAATTAAATATTATTTTAATTCATTGTTTTAATTAGCCAGGGTTTTAGAACGGGAGAAAGAGATAGCCGTGGTTATTTACAACTCGAGTATTTCTTTTCTCTTTCTCTTTGTATTCTCATTCCTCGGCGCTATATTTTCAGCTATTATTCGCCTCGAATTGAATACGGAAATTTAATTAAGCGTTTATCCACCTATTCTGAGGAAAATTATCACTTGAGAAGAGTATTCACTATTCATGTTATTTCATGTTGTGTAAAACTTCTTACAAAGACGAAATGAAATTCCATGGAATCTGATTTTGCATATTCGATGTTATAAGCATTTTACTTTGTATATTTCGCTAGTATTGAAGTGTTTTATTAAATAATAGTTATTGGAAAAAGGATTATATTAAGGGGTAAGGCCACTCTAGGCAAGGAAATAAAGGGTCATTTTCTAGATTTTTTTTAACGAAATCTAAACGTGCTGCTTAAGAACTGTTTTTGGATCTTTATTTAGTGCTCTTTAAACTTTATTTCTAAATTTTTTTTAAGAAAATATTCAAAATTGTCGTCAGAAATTAAAAAAAAATGGCGACTCTTCTCGGCGCGTAGGGCAAATCGGGCGAAAACATTCCGGGAACAGCAATGGACATGGAACAAAAAGGGATATGTTTTCTTAATCTCTGATGTATACTCTACAAAACTACGGGCTGGATTTTGAAAATTTAGATTTTTAACAAAATGGCGCACGTTTGAAAAAAAGTTCATTATTCGGGACTAAATTTCTGTATAAAAACGACCATAAAAAACGAATGAAGCACTTTAAAAAAAAAAGCCCCGTAGTTTTTGAGTATTTTATATCTACAATAAGAAATAAAAAGATTCAGCACGATCCATCAATTAGTATTTCAGATTTCTTTTCGCCCGATTTTGAAAATATGATTTCGAAAAAAACGCGTTTAAAGTTTCGTGTCATATTTTTCTTGGGGATATTGCCACTGGGCAATAATTCCCCCCACCGCCTCTTAAACCGCCAAAAAATTTATTTATTATTTAATGTTAACAGATTGTAAATATCAAAATCAAATTAAAAAAATATATATATATATATTTCATAGATATATTGTATTTACCTCTAATCTGCAATGCCTGCGCCATAAAATTGTAGCTTAGCGCGCGCCCTTTTTCCCTTCTGAAATACTTCCGCGCGACATTTAAATTAATTGTCCCTTATTCCTAAGGGTTTAAACTATAATTTAAGCAAAAAAAAAATGCATTTTTTGAATATTGTAGGGTGGCCTTACCCTTTAATTTAATCCTTACTTAGGCGCACGACTGTCCACGATCCCAGGTAGATTGCATTCAAATGTAAAGTGCTAGTATAAACTAAGAATATGGCCAAAGTATCGGTTAATTTCTATTGGTAGTCTAAGGATCGAGATATCCACCTCCTAATAAAATTCCTAATAAATTTATTTAACGAAAGTTTCGGAGTATGAGGATCAAACGTGCTTGTATAAAAGGAATTATAAATGTAGATGAAACTAAAGTGGTGTGTCAGGATAGGATGTGATGTGGTTCAGTAAATGTAAGTTAGATTTGATCCAAATGGCAAATGGAATACGTCTAATGTCATCAACTAATATCAATTTTTGTGAAAAAACTGTACTGCTAGTAGTAAGTAAGTGATCATATAATAAATAGTATTTAGATAAGAAAGTCACAACATATATTCAAGTTCACAAGGGTTGGATAAAACTGTGATTGAAATAGTTCAAATTATAAATAAATTGGATACACGAGAATATTTTAATAAATGTTTAAATAAATAAAAAAAATAAATATATCATCACGCCTTCTACCCATTAGTGGGTGTGGCACTCTGCCGAAGCAGATCTCGGTAAGTGATATATTTTGCGCGTGAAATGCGGTTACCAGTCATCAAATCACGGCCTCGAAAGATGCTAGTGGTGGAGGAGCCACAAGGGTAGTTTTTTGAAATTATGAAAATTGTTTGTTGCCTGTGGGAATCGAACCACGGTTCTCAGGATCCACAGGCCGACTTCATACCACTGAGCTAGCCACCCCATAAATAAAAAAAAAATGTTTATATTGTGTTTATGAATTTTTATTTTATGTAGTTCTAATAAATATAAAACAATAATAAAAATTACAAGCTGCCTATATGCATGACTTTCGTTAGACTTCCACTACTCAGATGGTACAAAATACAGTCACAGTGTGTAACATGGCAGTTTCTTATCTATAGTAGTATATTGTGATCTGTGCTCAAGAGAAAGAAAATATTAGCGTCTACTATTTTAACTATTATTGAGAAACTAATAATTACAAGTCTTGAATAACATGGAATTAATAGTTAATAAATTTACAGGATAAAAAATAAATAAAAACATAACAAATATCATTTGTATGCAACACTTCATATTATAATTTCTATGACAGTGTGGAGTGGTTAACCACAATAATAATGTCTGCTTGTCCTTTGTCAAATAATTATGACACTTGGTTACACAATACATATCACAATACCACAAAATAAATACAATACAGATGCAATTTCTGATCCTGATGCAAATTATAGGTACAGTGAGTTTATTTAAAAGTGAAACATGGAATTTGCCATACGAGGTGTGGGTATTAAACAACGAGATTGACGATGCTACAGACAAAATACGAATGCGCCAAACAATAGCGACCGTCATCTTTTTAGCGTGAAGCTTTCTCTTTCGATTGCAGTACCTCTCGCTTCTGTAAACAAATTTGTATAGTTGTAGCATTTGTTCTAATTAGAGTTGTTTTTTTGTTAACGTTAAGTGCAACATTAGAGCAACGAATTGTTGTGAAATTTCACATTAAACTTGTCAAAACTGCTACTGAAACTTATAATTTATTGAAAAAAGTTCCCGAATTGTGAAAGGACAAGTCAGGGTTTCTCCATCAAAACAATGCACTGGCTTATTCCGCAATGTCTGTCAAGAGATTTCTAGCCAAGTACAGCATCCCAGTGTTGGACCATCCGCCTTATTCGCCAGATCTTGCATTGTGCGACTTCTATTTGTTTCCTAAGGTGAAATTTGCCTTAATAGCAACAAGATTTGAGCTTTGAAAGAGAAATCGGCACGCGTTCTGAAGGAGCTGCCAGAAGAAGACTTGCAGCACTGTTTCGAACAATGGAAGATTCGCATGGAGCATTGTAGGGTTAGGGGAGGGGTGTATATTGATAGTGATAATAAGTAAATAGGTCTGGAATCAAAATAAAATGTTAAAACAGCATCATTATCGTTATCTAATAGCCACAGCTCGTATTCATGGTTACGAATTTGCCGTATTTATAGTTACAAAATTAAATATATAACTGGAGAGAGTAAACATTGAATGAATCATTTGTAATTGTAATTAATTTTCACAATTAACCGTTTGCACTCCAATTTTTTTTTTATGTCGTATACCGGCAACTCTTTAGGTTATAATGCGAAATTATTAGGAAAAATTACTAAACTTTTTAAAAATTAGAAAACTATATTTTTTGGTACGGTATTAAATAAAAAAATGTAGTTATGCTAAGAAATATATATTTATTATGATATAATATTGGAAATCAAAGAAAAATAAGCATATTCTAATTTTTATAAATTTTTAATGTGCGGTATTTTAGAAAACAGTCTCCCAAATGCATATGTGGTTTGTTAGGACAATTGTCACAGTATTCACTAGTCCAAAACACGCGATTTTTTTCGTTTATGTCCTACAAAGCACTCTCACTACTCGAACTTATAATAAAATTGTCATATTCTATCGAAATTTCATCGGAAAAGTCACTTTGCACTTGAAAAACAAACTCGTCTTCACTACCACTAAATTCAACATTCTCCTCCATATTTATATTATTCGAATAGAATGAATGCGTATTTACTGTTATAAATGTAAAACATAGCAAAAAGCACAACGTATCACCAGTGTGTACTGTATACAACTGAATACAACTATTTGTAAACTTGTAAAAGGATCCTTTAATTTATTAAACAATAAAATGTAATCCTATTGTTTATGTCGCCGCTGCGGCGCCATTGGATTTGTTAAAATGATTCCTATGTCGCCGTGACGGCGCCAACGGAGTGCAAAGGGTTAATACAAAGAAACTATAAAATACGAGCAATCTTTTTTCCGTCAAAACAACAATCAGTTCGCAGCAATAGTTCGCAAGTTAAAACTTCTCTAATTAAGTTCGTGTTGTGCAGAGAAATAGAATGAATAATATTCATTCAAAAGGATCTTTTTCCCGTTTAATATATCTTTAAATAATAGAGTTGTCCTTGATTAATTCATGAATAATATAAAATCGCGTGAAAATAAGCAAACCACAATCAGCAATGAATTTTAACCGCCATGTTTGATGTAATGACACAGGTATTCGACTAAATAATTGAATATCAATAGGCCATGCATGTACATATTAAATTTGCAGAACTTTCCAACCTGTTGTACTACAGGTTAATTTTCGTTCTTTCCAATGAAATTGTAATTTCCGACCAATAATTCATCAACTGTAGCAATTGAATTATTGCTTGCTTCTATTTGCTGAAATGTTACGGAAATTAAATTGAAAATTATTTTTGAATGTATGTTTTTAAGCCAACGTATTTATTATTTCAAAATTTCAATATGTACTCGTAATTAAATTTCGGAGTAATTGAGTAATACTCAAATAGAAGTAAAATGTAATACAAAATTTATATGAACAAAATAATGGTATTTAGAGGATTCAAATATTTTGTGTGAAATAGAATTATTTATTCAGAAATTTTATGAAATATTCAGTGGAGATAACTCAGGAACAATGCATCGAAATATGAATTTGAGAACCCGAGTTTGATACCCACAGTCGAGAAACCGACTTTCACCACATAAAAATTACCCCTGTGGCTCCCCCTCCACTAACATCTTTGGGGGCCGTGATTTGACGACTGGTAACCGCACTTCACGCGCTAAATATAATACTTACCGAGAACTGCTTCGGCAGAGTGCCACATCCAGTAATGGGTAGAAGGCGTGATGATATATTTTTTTTTTTATTTATGTGTACAAATATATCACTTACCGACAGGGTTGTTTATATTTTACTCACCCAGAAAAACCCACCTAAAAAAACCCAAATAAACCCATTAAAAAACCCATTTGGTTGTTCAAAAGAGTCAAATTAATTTTCGTATTAGTAAGAAGTGTCATACGTTTGCATTAAAATAATTAATGTGATAGAACGTGAAAAAACATGAAACGTGTGTCTGTACTTATTAAAACATACGTTAATGCCATTCGCATATGTTTGAATATGATTAAAAAAAGATAGCTATAATTTCATCGTATCTATGATAACCTCAACCACATATGACGTCATCGTTTTCATACAGGGAATGGAGTTTTTACCACCATCTTACCCCTTGTCAGCGCATCCCATGGAAAACAACAACAATTAGTTAGTGGTAGCTTAGCATTGGTAGAGATCAATCGTCTCTTTAGCGTGTAAGATGAAGTCTCGCCATGTCCAATTTAGTAATTTTGTAAATTAAATAAATAATACTTTTGTTCATACGTTATTGTTGTTGTTGTTTGCCATTGTCGGCCAATTTATTTGATTTTAATATTCTTTTGTAAATTTTACCATTTCATTTTTATGTTTCAATTTATTTTTATACAAAGATTGTCCATTTATTTCATCGACTTATTTATTCGCTCTTGTCGAAACTTTAAATTAGCCATCTCTTAATATAGTCTCAGTTTTTGTTTTTCGACATAATCTTGCGAGTTTGTTATATGTATGTGAATATGGTTGAGTGTTTCCAGCACTGGTTTAGTCTATAGTCGTTGTCTTTGTAGTTGTGCATAAACACAAAGTTTGCAAACTTCAAATTTACAACATAGTCTTCCGTCATTGTTCTGTCAGACATAGTTAGCTGTGGTAATGCTGTCTCTTGTTATGCTGCACTATGCACTAAATTCTATGCTCTATTTGTCATCTGTCATTAGTTTTGTGTTGAAGGAATAAAGTAAATATAGACAACAAAACAAAAATAGGAATAAGTTCAAATGGGGTTGGTGGCTCAGTGGTATTGACTCAACCTGTGATTTTATGAACTTGGGTTGGACTCCCACAGTCGAAACACAATTTTTACCACATTAAAACTATCTCTATGGCTCCCCCTTTATTAGCATCTTTGGGGGCCGTGATTTGAAGGTTGGTAAGAGCACTTCACGTGCAAAAATATATCACTTACCGAGATTTGCTACGGCATAATGTCACACTCAATAATGGGTAGAAGACGTGATGATATATTTATATTTTTATTTATATTTTTTTGATGATTTAAGAAGTGCAGGAATTTTGATTTTAGTTTTGTTGTTTAGTAATTTCATCAGAGTGTTTATCTGCAATTGTGTGAAATTCACTTTCAAAAATAAGCGCAGGGACGACACTCCCTTCGTTTCTGATCTTTTCTATTCGTTTTCTGATCTTTTCTATTCGTTTTCTGATCTTACGTTGAGTTTTTAACTGCAATTGTGCGGAATTCACTTTCAACAACAAGCGTAGAGCGACACTCCTTTCATTTCTTATCTTGTCAGTTACTGCATTGTGTGAACTTTTCATTCGAATACATTTGCAGGCTATCACTTTCATCTTTTCTAATCTTTTTAGATTAGTTGTTAGATTCGTTATTAGATTCGTTGTTAGGAGTAAGCGTAGGTAATTTCAGATGTTTTGTGCATGTGTTATGTACATCGAAGAAAGATGATGAATGATAAGTGAACAGGAGTGATTGGATGGATGTGATTGAGGGTTTGTTTTGTACGGAATGATTTCGAGTGTGATAAATAAATGAGTTTATATGGAGGGATTTATGAATGTCGTTAAAGTGAGGGTGGTGTATTTGAATGATAATGTTTGACGGGGGCTGATTATTTGATGAATGTTATGAGTGAATGTTTTATGAGTGACTTTAGGGTTCGTGCTACCCCATTTGATGGGATATAGTGTGAAGATATGTATGTATGTATGTGTTTTTTACATAGATAATTAAAAATTCGAATTTGTTGACACTTTTATTTATTTATCAAATATTTTCACATTCTCTTCGTTATAATACATCAATAGTATTAAATTCATGTTATTTTTTATTTTGTTCCTTCAATTTACTTAAATAAATTTAAAAATATATTATTATTCTTTTAAGAAAGTTGTTAAACAGATATTGTTCGTATTTAGTTGGCCAAATTCTGGTGGTCTCGTCTAGAAGCAATATTATCACAAGCAACAAAAAACACTCACTTCACGCACTTAATAGAAGAATAACTATTAAAGCATTTCAATTAGCTTTTTTATTTAAGTGAACAAATATTTACTAGAATAATGAATAAGGTTACTTTTATTTTAAGGGCAGGAAAAGGCCGAAACTTTTTCGAAAAATACAGTAACAAAAAATCAAAGATAAAGACTAAAACAGATACTATGTTATGAGGAAGAAACCTATCGTTGGCTAAACTCCAGTCTACCCTCTTATCGACTAACAGTAGTTTGATATATGCGCATTTTACATGATTAGAATGGTTCTAAAACAGTGGGTAGTCCTAGACAGACAGTTGACAGGTAGGTTGTTGTTATTGCGATGAAGAATCTAAAATCGGATGGCCAGACAGTGTGAAGGCAACGGCGGCAGGAGCGGTGGAAAGCGGGGATTGTTTATCTAAAGCGCGAGCGAAGCGAGCTAACCTAAAAACTGTTTTAGAATCACTGCAAAAATGAAATTCTTCAATGACAAATTAAGTCAAGAGTGTATATTGGAGTTTCACCCAATCCTTAAATTTAATATTAATTATTAAGGTTTCAAATAATTTTCACGCGTATAAATATATCACATACCGAGATCTGCTTCGGCAGAGTGCCACACCCAGTGATGGGTAAAAGGCGTGATGATATATTTCTATTTATTTTATTTATATAATAATGGGATGGCTAGCTCAGTGGTTTGAAGTCGGCCTGTGGATCCTGAGGTCCCTGGTTCGATTCCCACAGGCGACAAATTTTCATAATTTGAAAAAGCTATCCCTGTGGCTCCTCCGCCACTAACATGTTTGGGGGCCGTGATTTGACGACTGGTAACCGCACTTCACGTGCAAAATATATCACTTACCGAGATCTGCTTCGGCAGAGTGCCACACCCAGTGATGGGTAAAAGGCGTGATGATATATTTCTATTTATTTTATTTATAAATAATTTTCAAACATTAAAGATAATTTGGCAGGTACATTCCAGTACCCCACAATCGACGCCTATGGGTAAAGAGTACGTTACTACGCCGACACATCGGAATTTGAATTTTAAATTCAACGCGCCATTAGACAGTACGCTATTAGTATGTTTGTCGTTCTAATTTATTTATTGCGCTACCCCCAACCCCATCTGAATTTCAAGTACGGCGATGCGAACTTCTTTTATTTCAAACTTTGAATTCGATTCTCCTCGCTGAAATTCTTGTATTAAACATTCTTGATTTAATGCACTTTCAACGTACATGAATAAACGAATACCTGAGCATTGTTGACTACAGCATTGAAATATGAATGATTGTAATATGATCTTTGATATTGGTATTTGATTTCACATTGATATTATTGAAATATTTTATATAAATTCTTCAAAAATTCCTCTATTTTCAATGTTCAGATATATAACTTGTCTATAACTTGTTCTACGTATGAATGCAGCAGAGAAGCACCTACTAGTAGAGATGGGAATTCTAGTTCATTCGTTCTCGTTCACCAAAAAGATTAGTTCATTGAACTAGTTCATTCGTTCATTTCGTTCATGAAATTTTGAAGACTATGATGAACGGAAATCGTATTGTATTGTGATTCACGAGCGAGAACAAGTGAACTTTTAGGATCTGGTTCTAGTATAATTTGACAGCAGACAGCAGAAGCAGAGCGATGATCATAGCAACGACCACGAACAAATGAAGTATGAGTCTCGTTCGCTCGTTTACTCGTTCAGTTGTTCGCTGCTCTCCGCTTTCGTTCGACCACATCGGACGTGCCGCCGTGCCGTGGTGATGAATCATATTCCAATAGTTCGCAATGAACTAGTAGTCTCGTTCACTCGTTCACTTGTTCGTCGCTCTCCGCTTTCGTTCGACCTTATCGGCTGTGCCGCCGCGCCGTGGTGGTAATCATATCCGAATAGTTCGCAGTGAACTAGACTTTAATAAACTCACGAACTAGTTCGTGTCGTTCACTATAAGGAATAGTTCATATGAACTAGTTCGTTCACGAACTACACACCTCTACCTACTAGTAACGGTGTCTTTTTACTAATAAATAGCAAATTCATTATTTTTTAACAGGTAATGATACTTCATAAATTTCAGATGCAGTATTAAAAAACTCATTATACATACATACATATCGTCACGCTATATTTTATTATTATTTTTTTTTTCTGTGGCTTCCTTGGCGGACCAACTACTTAGGTCATATGCCGCCATTCCGCCCTGATCTGCGTTTTAGGTATTATGATCAACAGCAACGCGGGTTTTCTCTGGACGGTCACCCATCCAAGTGCTACCCGCGCGCAACGTTACTTAACTCGCGTTATCGCTTAGATCAGTTCCGAGTGCAGCCATGGCCGTTGACAATTTTATTATTATTATTATTTTTATTTTATAAACAAATGTGAACAAAGTAAATATAAATTTTCGTATTAGTAAAACATGAAACTTATTAAGACATTACTGCCATTCGCATAGGTACGAATAATATTTTTTTTTAAATATAGCTATATTTCATCGTATCATTGCAACTATGATAACCTCGTCCACATATGACGTAATCGTTTTCATACAGGGAATGGAGTTTAATTAATTCATTGTCTTTAGTTTATGTTAGTTTTCACCATTTTGTATTTATAAAATATTAATTATTCGCAATTGCAACTCTCATTACTTATTATCCAACTTCAGCACGTCGACAATCAGTGATCAAGATAAATTCTCATTTTGACCGCCATGATTTGTTACAATAATTTGCAAATTTTATATAGATGTGCAATAATGAAGCAAAAAATAAAGCACTAAAGTTAAATTTATTAGGGAAAATTCTAAAAAAAAAATTAAAATACAGTGAAACATTTCTAACCCGAATTATTCTTTAAGTCGAATTTTTATCACAAATATTTACGTTTCCTTTTATTTTTAATGTATTTTTGTCTCCCTATGTCGAATTTCTATAACTCGAATTGATATTTCACTAGTAAGTCGAATTTTTCGGGGCAATTTCTAGTTACGGGATTGAAAACACTGTCCGTAACTAGAGATTTCCCCTTAGGTCGTGGACGAGTTCGAGTTGACGACAAGTTCAGTGGCAATTAGAGTTTTCTTCCGTCTAGCACTGTTGTGGAAGTGCACCTCTAAAATAACGAAGTGAAATTTAAACTTGAAGAAAAATGTTTATTAATCACCGAAGTAGAAAAAGGCGTAAAGTAAAAAGGATATTGCTACACAATTTGGTATTCCTCCCAGCACCTTGTCCACCATTTTGAAAAACAAGGATACACTTTTAGGAAAAATCAAAGACTATGGTGTTAGCAGTAAACGCAAAAGGCTTACAACCTGTGTATATGATGATATTGACGAAGCTATGATCAAGTGGGTAACCACTGCACGAAATACAAATTTACCTCTTTCGGGAACCATAATTATAGAAAAAGCTCAAGAATTTGCAGAGGCTTTGGGGCATGTTGATTTTTTATCTAGTGTAGGGTGGTTAGATAAGTTTAGAAAAAGGCATAATATTGTCCAAAAGGTTATTTGTGGTGAAAGAGCTGCAGCGGATTTGCAAACTCGTGACCATTGGCTTGAAAATGTTTTACCAAATTTGATTGGACCATATGATAGTCATGACATTTTTTTGTTGTGTATTTTTTGTCCATTTTCTAAAACTCGAATTTTCCGTAACTAGAATTTTTTTTCTTGTCCCTTGAGATTCGAGGGAAGTTTCACTGAACTACAACCCAGAGTAGCAAATTGCACAGATGTGACGCCCATGGTTTATTGTGTAACACCACGATTAAGTGCATTACTCTCCCTTACCCCTTTGACATTCTCTCTTGGTAACGACAGTATATCATAAATTGTTGGCTGGCAACGCGTCTCTGTATATTAATAAATGTGTTCTATTTTCTCGATGAAAGGAATAGAATCCAGTTAGAGTTTAGAATATAACATGTATCCCCAATTTTTCTATTGTAACCGTAGATGCGTTAACATCTCTGAAAGCTGCTAGAGGCAGAATTTATATTTGAAATAGAGCACAATATTATTCTTTTAAACAAGTAAAAATACCGGAAGGATCAGGACACCGTTGCAAATAAAAAGATAACATCAACCATTCTACACTTGCATTGGCAACAGTGTAAAGTTCTACCGTGCAGGCTGGCAACGTCACATTACCTGATGTTTACATTATGTGGAGCGCAAAAATATTCGTTCACCAGTTCGCGAAAATAACGATTTCGGCAGGGTATTTGTAAACGGAATTTTCTTTGTTTTAGGTCTCTCAATTCGATCTGTGTATACGTATGACGCAATCATCAGTAAGCAGCTTAATTACTAATACTAATAATGGTTCAAGTAGTCAGGTATCAAAAGCACAAACTAGTTTGACGTTCAGAGAACTGTCGATAACTTTAAACTGAACTATAATCTTATTCGTTGTAAATACAGAGTGATCAAAAGGAATTGTTACAGTTGGCAATACAATTCCGGAGATCTTTTTATTCCACAGTTAGCACAGCGCCATGTAAAGGCGGAATTTTGACTTTTTAAGTAATAGAAATACTTTAGAAATAAATGTAATAATAAATGTACTTTTGTCAACGGCCATGGTTGCACTCGTTGGAACTGATCTAAGCGATAACGCGAGTTAAGTAACGTTGCGCGCGGGTAGTACTTGGATGGGTGACCGTCCAGAGAAAACCCGCGTTGCTGTTGACCATAATACCTAATTTTTTTTTGTTTAATTGTAATTGTAAATAACAAATTCGTTGAATGTTAATTAAATTTGAAAAAATCAACTTATCTCCGCCATGATTTTTTCAAATTTAATTAACATTCAACGAATTTGTTATTTACAATTACAATTAAACAAAAAAATAATTATCTTTATGATTTGAAGTATTTCAATCGTGTCAACGTTTGTATATCATTTGCATTGTCGAGAAAACCCATTCGCACATTTGATATTTACTTACAACCGACACATAGAAAAAATCGCTTGTCAGTGCCAGCAATCAGACACACCCCAAGTGGAAGGTCCGGGTTCAAATCCTGGCGGAGGCAAGTCGATTTTTTCAAATATAATACCTAAAACGCAGATCAGGGCGTAATGGCGGCATATGACCTAAGTAGTTGGTCCGCCAAAGAAGCCACAAAAAAAAAATTACTCAAATTGAAATTTAAATTTTCAAATGTCACTGTCAACAACAGGAAATGAATTTATGTATCAGGCTTACCAAATTCAAGTTTTTTTTATTGCCATCTGTAACAATTTCTTTTGATCACTTTGTAGCTCTAATAACAAAATTCTCAAAAGAGTTCAGCTATACTAAAAACTTTATAAAGTGCGAATGACGTACTCCATCCTGATAAAACTTATATCATAAGAAACTGGTGCAATATTTTAAATGACAGTTTAAAAAAGAAGGCATTGAAACACAAATCTTTACAATTTATTAGAGAGTACTGGACGCATTAATAGTCTCTGAAATATCTGCGATGTCAAAGAAAAATGTAATCTTCTCATCTCCAAAGAAGCAACGCGTAATACAATGAAAAACTGGATACATGTAAACGTAGAAACACCCTATGTCATTCATCTAGTTATATTTTTTGATGACGTCTGTCCCTCTTTATAGCGTTTTTTTTAGACTTATATATTACAGTGGCTATGTTATTGCACAACTAACATTTCTAATATTGCAATTCTTATATTAAACTTCAACTATAATTCCGTTTTTCGAATTAAATTTCAATTTGACCTACATCATATACCCTTCCCAGTCTGCGAGTAAAACTAGGATCGCTCGTCTGAGTAGTTATAAAGATGCAAAGCATGTAGAAGAATATTCCGCATTCCATCCTCGGCATGTCTTGGGCCCCAGCTTCAGTTCCAGCGACACCGACACAGACACGGAGCAGCGTAGAGGGCGTATTGATCGTGGCTGTGTTTTTATCGCTCGCAAATTGGATATGACACCCTGGCGGGTCACGCGTACTCAGCGTGTAGCACCGAATAGCAATGATATGGCTCGTGACAACGACGAGGGACATTAGACGAATAGTTGTGGAGGAATTGAAAATGGAGATGCTATTACTAATTTTCAACGTGGTTTTCTTGTTTTAAGAGGATGAAGGTTTTATACCTTCGAATAATATTCTCGATAACGCAATTGTAATACAAACGATGTGATATTTTTTATAAAGGTATAATATAAGCGCACTACATATAATGGGCGTATTTGTTTGAGAACTTGAGGTTCAACCCTGTAGTGGCAGCATGCCTTATAGAATTATATTTTGAACAATAGAATCGCTGTTATCTGTCATGTAAAAATTAAGATAGTGTAACAGGCACCTTACAAAAATAAGAAGAGAATAGCAGATCAGATATCAATTAACAGATTAAAGTAATAAAACATTTGTATATAACACATTTTTAAATTGGCAATAGGTAAAGTGAAAGATACTGGTATAAAAAAGCAAATAAATAAATATATCATTACGCCTTCTACCCATCACTGGGTATAGCACTCTGCCAAAGCAGATCTCGGTAAGTGATATTTTTTGCGCGTGAAGTGCAGTTACCAGTCGTCAAATCGCGGCCCCCAAAGATGCTAGTGGTGGAGGAGCCACAGGGGTAGTTTTTTGAAATTATGAAAATTGTTTGTCGCCTGTGGGAATCAAACCAGGGTTCTCAGGATCCACAGGCCGACTTCATACCACTGAGTTAGTGTAACAGGCACCTTGTACTTGGTACTAAGAGGTAACTGACATACGAAAGAATTTACTTGATTAAGCGTAGCGTAAACGCTGCCACCACGGAATATTTAACTCTATTCCGAAAAGTAATTAAAATGGGACCGATCATCAAATGGCGAGAATATGCGCGCGTGCAAAATCAAACACGTACTCAACAATAACAAGATTATATAATATTTAATAACGAATAACGAGTCATAATAAATTATATAAATCAAAGATATTTACCAACTGAATACGAGCACTAGATGCTATATAAACCAAGGTATCACATACTCACTAAATACACAATCAATTCAATATTCCAGATTACTACAAATATATCCAATCAACAATTCTCATTACATAACTAAAATCTACTTACATGAACTCAGAACAATAAACTTCACAAAATAACAATGCGATCGAGAGAGGCCCTTAAACTGTGTAATCTCCTTGACCATTTCACACGGAAAGCCAAAATGCAAGTCGTTGCACTGCCCATGGTTCGAACATTTTATAACTAACGGATGGGACAGTGATTCTCAAAATAACGCTAACTGGGCACTACTCTCGCATAAGAAACTAGATGTTTAGCACAAACTTATTGACATCCCCTGATTAAGCTCCCCACTGAACAAAACTAAAATTCTAAGAATTGTGGAATTTTCCACTGACAACTGAAAAACTAACCGTCAACCTTTTACCTTACTTTTAAATCTATTCAAATACAAAGTCAACTTTTATAGTAATAAATGCGCCTGGTGTCCATAACAAGCTCAGGGCCAGAAACGCTAATTTCACCCCGGGTACATACAATATTTTATGCACACCAAAAGAACATATTGAATTATATGTTCAAAAGATTATAATATGTACCTAGGTTATATGTCAAAATGATATTTTGCAGAATCAAGTAATCACAATAAACAAAAATTTTCATTTATTTATGTATCCATAGGAATTATTTTTATGACTCTAGGGTCAAATGGAAGTATTTAAGCCCGCTTTTTGGGGCTAAAACACATGCTTTTCGATATGTTATGCACAACATTATTTGATGTTTATACCGCTCGAGTGACATCGCACCTGGAGAGTATAAATATCTTTATAATACTCTAGGTACATAAATAATTATTGTATATTCTTTACCATGGTTGCCACAGAATAATAGATTTTTCAGTGTTATCAATAATTTCGTGATTTTTCTTGATGTTTTCGATCGTAGATAAAATATTGTACGATATACATACGTAAAGCATTTTTAGTCATAAGCGAGGTTTGAAACATTCGCTTTGCTTGTGTTTTATTTCTGATCCGCTCGTGACTAAAGACTAGCTTTACGTACTAGTATCGTAAATAACTATTAACCACTCGTTATTAATGAAATATTGTTATTAAACATACAACTAAAAGTCCATTTTACATATAGGTAGTATTAGATAAAATATAATAACACAGAGCTGGGCAGTAGCTAGCTACTTTTGTAGCTTAGCTATATTTACCTTAGCTGTAGCTGAAGTTTAGCTAATTGTAAAAAAATGTAGCTGTAGCTTGTAGCTAGCTACTTTTTTTTCTATTAGCTTAAAAATAACAACTGAAGCTACTTTTAAATCTACTTTTTATAGCTTAAAGCTACTTTTTATAGCTTAAAGCTACTTTTTAAGCAGAAGGTCAACAAAGTACGCATGCGTACAAGCTAAACCCACACACAATAATTATTTGTTGCCGGTTCTAACTGGCTCTAATACGCAAAAATACACAGTAATAGTAAATTAACAGTCATTATAACAAAAGACTGATCATATGACAATGGCAAATTGAATTATTTCACAATAATTTTAAAAAGTAGCTTTAAAATTTAACAGCTACTTTAACGAAAGCTTTTAGCTGTAGCTTAGCTATATCTTACAAAATATAGCCTATATCTGTAGCTTAACTACTTTTTTAAAGAATAGATGTAGCAGTATCTTAGCTATTTTTTTTAAGTAGTTTGCCCAGCTCTGTTTGAACATAGCAAAGAAAAGAAGAAGTTGAAAGATACTTTCCTTATTATCCTCCTGTTACCAATATTTTATACATCCACTTTTAAACGTAACATCATCTCAAATTTTAATCTCTCGTACTTCAAAGTTCCCGTCATTCACAACATTCGATACAGCACCTATGCTACCTTACACATAAACTCTTCTCGTAGTTTGAAGCGTAGCGTACCGCTCCGTACCGCTGCGTTTCGCTCGTAACGTGTTATAAATCTCACGGCTAACTGAGACGAATGGAGGTACAAAAGCCTACGCATCAAGTTCAATTATTGCGGCGAAGCGCGATGCTACTTCGAAAGAGTACAGGAAACAGGAGGGAGGACTCTGCAAGAAGAGGTTTGCGTTCAGATGAGGAAATGCTGGCGTGAAGTTGAGATAATGCTTTGGAAATCCAGGAAGAGGCTGTTTATAAATTCTAAACTCTGCGAAAGGTTTTAAAAACTGTTTGATGTTTTTATACTGTAAATGTGTTTTATAATGTACTCGTATTGTGCGATAAAGAAAAGAAAATACGCGAAGGAACCAAATAAACGAAGCGATGTATTTCTGTATATACCTGTAAATCTAAATACACTTATTTAAATTTTGGTTTTAAATATAGTAATCGCAGTTTACAGTGATTTTGTTTTCAGGTGAAATTCTCTTATAAAACAAGCGCAAGCCGATGACGTTTCCTTCCTCTCTTATCATTTTGATTGGTTTTCAGTTTTTACTATAGAGTGATTGACTGCAATTGTGTGGAATTTCCTTTCATATACAAGTGCAGAGCGGCAGTCCCCTTCTTTCTTATCTTTTTATATCCGTTGTTAGAGGAGTGGTTGTAAAAGAGTTCGAATGATTTGAGCATGTGGAGCGAACGTAATGAAAGACTAATGAAACAGGCGAATGGATAGATGTGATTGAAGGTTCATTGTGTGATGGAAGATTCCGAGCTTGGAGGAAATGTGAATGTGGTTAAAGCGAGGAAGGTGTGATGGAATGAAGTATGACGAAAACTGATTCTCTCATAAATTAGTGGATGTTCTTTAGTTCATGCTATCTCGTTTGATATATATATATATATATATATATATATATATATATATATATATATATATATATATATATATATATATATATATGTATATATATATAAATAAGAAAAAATAGGAAAAAAATTTCCATCACTTGTCTTGTAATTCCACAGAGGTTTTTACAGCACGTTTGCATCAACTTCTCAGGTCATCAACAAACGGCTGGTCAGTTCAGCTTTAACCATAGACGCGCGTTTCGTCCTTCCGGACTCATCAGTATGGTGCGATCATATATCCAACTAGATCAACTAGGAACTAGAGGATTGTGATACCGACTTAGCTGAACTGACTGATGTTAACCTATCTACAACGGTAACATGACATGAGAGCTATGGAGCCACTCGTGGTGCCATCTACCGACAAAATCGCAAACTGCTTGACAGCTATTGAAATAAAACAAAAGACAAAATGTCTATTGCGATGTGGAATTGAGTCTTAATAAATAAGAAAAAATAGGAAAAAAATTTCCATCACTTGTCTCGTAATTCCACAGAGGTTTTTACAGTTGATCTAGTTGGATATATGATCGCACCATACTGATGAGTCCGGAAGGACGAAACGCGCTTCTATGGTTAAAGCTGAACTGACCAGCCGTTTGTTGATGACCTGAGAAGTTGATGCAAACGTGCTGTAAAAACCTCTGTGGAATTACAAGTGATGGAAATTTTTTTCCTATTTTTTCTTATTTATTAAGACTCAATTCCACATCGCAATAGACATTTTGTCTTTTGTTTTATATATATATATATATATATATATATATATATATATATATAACGGCTGTATTTGCAATTCACGCGTAATAATATGTCATCTTCTGTATCACAATGCCACACTCAGAAATAGGCAAATTGGCGTAATGATTTATTTATTAATTTATATAAGTTACCCTGTACAATAGGAATTTAATCCCAATCACAGTACAGAACCCGGACTCACAGAGCCAGTTACAGTTAAAGATTTATAGTTCTTGTTTCAGAAAAATCACGAGCTCCAAAGTTGTTTGTGGTAGGGAAGCGTCAGGGGTAATTTGAATGTTGTGAAAATGTACGTTGAACCAGAGTTCACAGGATCCACAGGCCGACTCAATACCACTGAGCCACCTACTCCATAAATATATTTACGTAAATTGTAAAATATGTTGATAAGAATATAATTTATATTTGTTTTTCCTTTTTTGAATGTGTTATGTATTTATTATATTCGTATATTTTGGATTGAAACAAAGATATTTCTGGCGTTTAACAGGAATTTTTTGCTAAAATGTATGTATATAATATTTGGTGAAAAATTATTTATAAACGTGTGGAGGTGGTTTGAAAAGCGCATAATTTTAAAATAAATTATTTTCACTTCAAATTGATTTAAAAAATAATTAGACTGAAATATTAATCTTCTAGGAAAAATTATATTTGACAGATTTTTTTCCTACAGAAATATATGCGTAATAGACACCCCATTTCAGGTTTTTTCAGTGAACGAAAAATGCCCAGTGAGAGGAATAAACGAACTTGTATTAATGTAGATATAGCTGAGGATGAAAATTAATAAATGTAGAATAAATCTGATAAATAAATATTTAGAGCTACATCATTTAATGGGACACAGGCTGATGCTATGTATATATGCAAAATAATATCTAATATTAATAATGAGAGAGCTACAGCGGTAATAATATTTTGTGAAAAAAATCTTCATTTTAACGAACTGTTTAGTATTGTAAATACACTTACAGGCAGATTCATAAAGCGGGTTAGCGCTAATACCATTTTTTATTTCGTTAATTAGCATCAAATTTAATTTATTTCATAATTCTGTTTTAATTTAATACATAGTTATAGATGATATTAAAAACGGTGTTAGCGCTAATCCGTTTTATGAATCTGCCTGTAAATTGGCTATATATTATTAGTCTGAATAAATCTAAATAAAATATTGAACAAAATAATATTTAAAAATAAATAAATATATTATCACGCCTTTTACCTATTACTGGGTGTGGCACTTTTCCGTAGCAAATCTCGATAAGTGATATTTATGGGCTTGAAATGCGGTTATCAGCTGTCAAATCACGGCCCTCAAAGTTATTAATGGTGAGGGAGCCACAGGGGTAATTTTAATGTATTAAAAATTGTTTGTCGGCTGTGATTATCGAACCCAGGTTCTCAAATCCCTAGTCCAATTCAATACCACTGAGCAACCAAAAATAATATTTACTGTATATAAAATTAGTATGCGCTGATTGTAAATAACTAAGGTCAAATTATTTTTCAATACTAGTAAGTGTAAAGTTATGTCTTACTCTATGAAAAAATCTATTTTTGTTTGTAATTATCACATGGCAAATGCGACACTATCTCGAGTATCACAAATGAGGGATTTGGGGGTATTGTTTGATCCAAAATTTCAATTTATTTGTCATGTTACAGAAATTGTCAAATCTTCGTATCGGAATTTAGGTTTTATAATTCGTAATTCTCGTAATTTTAATAAACTCAGTACCGTCAAATCGCTTTATTATTGTTTTGTACGTGCTAAACTAGAGTATTGTTTTTTGGTATGGAATCCACTATATAGGAACTCAATTAGACCAATTGAATCTATCCAAAGAAAATTTGTACGACATTGTTGGTATAAGTTCTGTAAAACTACATTGCCCGTTACTCTTTTTCATTATGATGATTCTCTATTTGAGTTCCAAATGATATCACTTGAGAATCGTCGTAGCTTGCAGGCTTGCAATTTTCTATATAAACTTATTAATAATGCTATCGACGATTCTTATCTGCTATCATTATTATGTTTAAATGTACCACGACACTGTAACACGCGGATAAAAGTTGCATTTGCTATTAAAACTGTAAAAACAAACTATGAGGCAAGGAGTCCTATAAGATATATGTGTAATATTTTTAATAAATTTGATAACCCAGGAAGTAATATTGATATATTTAATGATACTCTACAGCAGTTTAAAAACAAATTATTTGGGTCTTTACTATTAGGTATAGAATAAGTATAATTGTAGTAGATTATTTATGTCTTTCATTAATTTTTGTATGTATCTCTGTCTAATTGTGGTAACGTGTTTAAATACTTTTGTATTATTTACTCATATGCCCTCTGTAATTGGGACTCTGTCCTGTTGAGAGTTTAATAATAAATAAATTAATTAATTAATTAATTTGTAAATAGGTCCACAGCGCTAGAACAATAACCCAATTCATCTTACAAAATCTAACATTCTGGTACTTGGAATGAGAAACATACCCTGTGACGTCATTACCGGTACATAAGGGCTTAGAGGGCGTCCTCGCACGTCGATGTGCGACGCAGTCGAACCCTCACGGGAAAACGGAAGTTAACGGAGTAAAAAGTTACTTCCGCCCCTATACACACTCACACACGTATACCCTCACCCTCTGTATGTATTTGTGGTGATACCAGGAGTGTAGATACGCGTAACATTGCTGCTGGGTGATACAAGGAGCAAAGCGGGGAAAGTTTCAGAGATGATGAGATAAAATCACGATGATGGACTGAGTTATGGTTCAAATGAAATTGTGCTTGAGGTGCATGAAGATTTGATGATGTTTTAGTTTTATGCTGCTAGTTTAATTGCGAGATATATTAGAAATTTACCAGTGCATCCACATTATGAACAAGTTACTACCTTAGCATCATTTTAATTTGTTTTTATCTACGACTAATATATTATATGTATATTAAGGGTCAAATTCATTCAAATAAATATATCATCAGGTGTTCTAGCCATTACTGGGTGTGGCACTCTGCCGAAGCAGATTATCGGAAAGTGATATATTTATGCGCGTGAAGTGCGGTTATCAGCCGTCAAAAAACGGCCCCCAAAGATGTTAGTGGAGGGGGAGCCACAGGGATAATTTTAATATGGTGAAAATTGTTTGTCGGCTGTGGGGATCGAACCGAGATTTTTAGAATCCACAGGCCGACATGATACCGCTGAGTCACCTACCCCAGAAGTATAGTATACAACTTACTGTAATAGCTATTATTTCCAAAGATGAAGTTTACAACACGAGCGAGCAAAGCATCCATTATAGCGTTGTATAATATACTATTATATAGAAAAATCCGTAATTTTGTTCTTTATAGCTTCTATAGAATTCTATACTTTAACGAGAAGCAATGTGAACAAAAAACTGATATTACATGCTTTATGTACATACTGTATGTGACGTATTTTTATGATTATTGTGCAGAATATTAATTAATACTAGTTTTTAATTAATATAAAACAAATAAATATCGCTGAGATTCATATTATTTTTATTTGAAAATCCCTTGAAACTAAACTGCATGTTTTGCTAAATAAATATTTACGGTTCAAAAACGCCACAAATGTAAAATTAAAATCTGTCAACCGATAAAAATAAACAAAACTATAAATTAAATATTTGTAATAATGCCGAAACAAAATATTTTTATCATGATATTTGTTTACTAAATGACAGAGTAGAATCATAAATATATCGAATTCAAAACTTCATTTTTCATTTATTTTTGCGCCATTATTGAAATGTTACAAAATAATAAAAGAATTATTTATCACTTCTTGCTCACAACTCATTTATTTATTAATATTTAATGAAAAATTTAAATTAAATGGTAGTAATGAATTTTAATAAGCCAAAAATATTGGATAGAAGTAATTAATGGACTAAGGCTTAATTTGTTAGATATTCTTTATTGAAGATTTGACAACGTTTCGGCTAAGATTAAAGCCATCTTCAGACATAATATAACATTATAATAGAGAAACAATTTTGTACTTGTTATAATTTTATATTAAGTAGACATGATGATGGCCTTAATCTTCAATAAAGAATATCTAACAACTTAAACCTTAGTCCGGTAATGACTTCTATTAAATTAAATAGGGTTGTTGATTGGGTACTAATGAAGTAATTAATTCTATTCTAAATCATTTACTCTGTCTAGCTTATTTTGCAGTCATGATGTTAGTAACTCTAATATTGTTGTGCAATAATATATTGTAATACTAGTGTAGAAAGGGTTTCACTGCAAAAGAATACGAAAGTTGGAGCATGAGGGACAGTTAATGTTCCAATAGAACGAATTTTGCTTTAGCCTTTTCCCGCGTGTATTACATACAATTTTTTTCAACATTAAAAATGAAAATTACCTTTTTACATTTAAGTTTATCAATACAAGGAATTTAATAATTATTTTTATCCACAACTCATATATAATAAAGACATTATTACACTGATTTCCGTTGAATTATATGGCTTATAAAACACTAGTGTTTTATATTCCATAAAACACTGTAAACAACTTAGCAACCACTTCATAATCTATCGTATTTTGAGAAACTATAGCTGTATTCAATTTGCCACTTGGTTTAATTGAATCAGTTCAGATAAATTAGACAACATGACTACATGAACTGAATTAAGCAAACTGATGTACTTATTGGAGTGAATTACTTCAAAGTAAATTAAAATTAGCGATTCTAGTACTGGAACTAAAGTCAGCAAAGTAATCCAACGAAATAAATAATTGATCTGGTTCAGTAAATGTATGTTAGATCTGATCCAAATGGCAAATGAAATAGGCCTATTATATAACTGAATCAACATTAATCGTTCTTCGATACGTATAATTATGAGTTGTGGATAAAATTTTGTATTATACTTGTGTTTTATTGGTATATAAAACAATTCAGAAAAATTAAACACTCCGCCTTCGGACTCGTGTTTAAACTTTTCTTGCATATTTTATATACCTAATAAAACACTTGTATAATAAATAACTATTTATGAATCAAAGGACTTGTATTTACAAATATGCATCATGTTTCCTTGGTCACCACAAACAAAAATAATAAGGTACGTTACAAATTTTTCAAATTGATGTTTTCGTCATTGTGATGAAAGTAATTTATTTTTATCACCAATGAGGGAAATGCTTACTGTCACCACCAAATTGAGTGAGAAAAACGTTATTTTCATAAGTATTGTTGAAAAACATTGTTTGTTTCGCAGATAACCTCACTTAAAAAAAGTAAAAAGTTACTTCCGCCCTTACACACACTCACACACACATCCTCTCACCCTCTGTATGTATTTGTGGTGATACCAAGAGTGTAGATACACGTAACATTGCTGCTGGGTGATACAAGGAGCAAAGCGGGGAAAGTTTCAGAGATAAATAATTATATCATCATGTCTTCTACCTATTACTGGGTGTGGCACTCTGCCGAAGCAGATCTCGGTAAGTGTTATATTTTGCGCGTGAAGTGCGGTTACCAGTCGTCAAATCACGGCCCCCAAAGATGTTAGTGGTGGAGGAGCCACAGGGGTAGCTTTTTAAATTATGAAAATTGTTTGTCGTCTGTGGGAATGGAACCAGGGTTCTCAGGATCCACAGGCCGACTTCATATTACTGAGCTAGCCATTCTATAAGTTTCAGAGATGATGAGACAAAATCACGATGGGGTAGCTAGCACAGTGGTATCAAGTCGGTCTGTGGATCCTGAGAACCCTGGTGCGATTCCCACAGGCGACAAACAATTTTCACCATTTTAAAACTACCCCTGTGGCTTCCCCACCACTAACATATTTGGAGGCCGTCATTTCACGGCTGGTAATCGCACTTTACGCGCAAAATATATCACTTACCGAGATTTGCTTCGGCAGAGTGCCACACCAAGTAATGGGTAGAAGGCGTTATGATATATTTATTCATTATTTTATTTATTTACCGAGATCTACTATGACAGAGTGCCACACCCAGTAGTGAGCAAAAGGTGTGATAATATATTTATATTTTTATTTGCAAGCAAAAGACATGAGTATTGCAAAATTTTGCCTATTTTATGAATTCAGCAATTTCAAGAATCCAGTGTAGCAGATACACATCTCTAAGGAATAGCTGAAACTATTTCACAAAATTGAAATAAATTCATAAAGTTTTGATTCGATTCTTCGGCTAACTAAACCAAGTTTAAAAATTGATTGTTTGCGTTGCATATGAAAATTCAATGCAATTTTCTTGTGTCCCGGTTGGAAAATCCATCGGAGAAAATCGAGCTCATTTATTGAGTGTTCCTACCAAGAGTCGAGAAACGCTTCACTTCATATATGTCGATAGGAGAAATTTCAAAACCCAATTCCGTTGCGTCTTCACCAATACCATTTCTGGTTCCTTTTTCTCCGAGTTTCTCCTCTTTTGCCATTGCAGAACATGTTCATGTTATGGTGCGAGGAATATCGGCCGATGGAATCGAACGAGTTTATATGCAAATTTGATGTTTTCAATTAAGAATTTTATAGTTTTCTCTTGTCTAGATTCTTTTATTGAACTTAATGAAAATTACAACCAGTTAAACCGTCGGTATTTAAATTTTAATTACACTATTTTGTAACGATCATCTAATTACGTATTATTAGAAATGAAGTAAGTACTGGCATTGCCGTCTATATGTAGAGGCCTGGAACAGCGTTTCTGTGACGTTACTGCGTGAGGCCGACAAACGCGTCTGTTGCCATTAGCTCTCGTGTTAAAATACTGTTCGTAATATATAAACTAGCTTCTATCTCGTTAACTCTCAAAGATATTGAAATTATGTACATGACATAAAATGTGCTTCTTGTAAAGACGAATCAAATGGCTATTTTAATTTTCAAAATCTAGTCTAGCTTGCGGAGAAACATTACTGTTTCCTCTTTTGTACTTTGTAATATACATTTTTAAAAGTATATAACTCGTACTAGAAAATTTTCACCACTCATATATATAGTATCCATAAATTAGTACAAAATAATGAAATAAAAACAAGCAGTATTCTATAATTAAATATTTGATATATTTATTTTACACAGCACACAACCAGGTACAAAATAAAAAGTCACTCTTAAAATAAGAAAAAATATAAACTTTTTAATTAATAATAATTATGTAGGCATATTTTAAAAAATTAACACAATCACTTATTTTGACTGAGACATTCTAACTTACGGTTTCTTTTGGTAGTATTTTCCATATTATTATTTTTTATTTGTGTATAATTATTTAGTAAAATATTGCACATTGCTTCATTACTGAAGTTATCATTACTTTTACCACATTTGCAAATACAAATTTCTATTGAAGTATACTTTCCTAATTTTTCTATACATATTTCTTTCAAAAATTGCCTCTGATTTTTAACTGATAACAACATTTTTTTATAATCGCTATTGCTAATTATTATTTTAAATATTTGATATATATTTGAAACTATATTAACTAAAAAATCTTTAGGCCATTTAAGTTCACCTCTATCAATTAATTTTAAGTACTCATTTGTGGAGCTGCCACATTCTGTTATCATTTCACGATTGTGTACAAGAAACTTCTGACAGTCCGTACATTTTGACAATGAAGTGAACCGTCAAGGTAAAGCCTTATATAGTTTTTAAAATACATGTTAGAAAGTACAAAAGGAGAAACAAGTCATGTTTCTCCGTGAGCCAAACTAGATATTGAAAATAAGAAATATCGAATTGATTCGTCTTTATGAGGAGCACATTTTATGTTATGTACTTAATTTCAATATCATTGATATTTACCGAGATAGAAGCTAGTTTATACGTTAGGATCCGAATTTTAACATGGTAGTATATGGAAGACAGACGCGTTCGTGGGCCACACGCTGTGACATCACAGCCACTTGCGCTTCCCTGTTCCAGGCCTCTACATATAGACGGCAATGGTACTGGCACAGACATTAGTATATTGTACATACATGTTTTCTACGGTCGTAGATTTCTTCAAATCGATATTTGATCTCTGTCATTTACTATTATATTTCACATTAATTAAAAAAAAGATTCTTCAATAATAGTTGTCTTAGAAATCACATCATAAACGATTTCTTGCTGCACTGATGCTGGGTAACAATAAAAAAAAAGAGCTCTTTAGTTAAAGAATTGTCAACAGTAGATGTATTCCATTTTCCACTTAGTTCACTTAAATCAGTTCAGATAAATTAGACAACAAAACTAAATGAACTGAATTAAACAAACTGATGCACTTATTGGAGTGAATTACTTCAAAGTAAATTAGAATCAGGAATTCTAGTACCGGCAATAAAGTCAGTGAAGCAATTCAGCGAAATAAATAAGGAAGGTGGTTCAGCAAATGTATGTTAGATCTGATTCAAATGGAAGACGCCTATTATCATTAGCAATTTTTTGAAACTTATTGAACAGTTAGTTGCTAATGAACCGATAAAACTTTCTTGCAACCCAACATGAGTGCGGCAAGAGATCATGCCACACAGAATGTTGCTAAAAGGCACTTTCCACACTAATTTTGAATATTGATATGTTGATTTTTTAACACAATCGTAGAAAAATTCTATACCGACATCTTTGACAGCGTTTATATCTGTAATGCAGCACTAATGTTGATTTCATTCACAATATATATATATATAGTTTTAATATTTATAATTCAAAATAAATTGTAAATTCGTAAACCCTAAATATAATTGTATATTTTTTGGCATTTCTCAAAATCAATGAAATGATTCATTGTATGTCATGTGTCTACGTTTCAACCAATTCTATTATTATTATACTGAGAATAAAGCTCTTGTGATTATTCTCGATAATAATCTCTGTAGGTGCTTTTGTTTGTGACAAATGATAGGTAGTTATCAAATAATTATTTAAAACTGTCAATATGTCAAGTCAACTGTGTGAAAAAAATCGATTTAGATCCATTTCTGATACAGAAATACACCAACAAATTTTGGAAACAACTTGCAAGAATACATTACTAAGTAATCAATCGATATGGACCCAGTTCAAAATCTTTTAAGTTGGATGAATCGACCTCAACAGCTAAGTCAAAAAGTAATCTAATTAAATATAACTCGAGAGTTGGATAAATTAGAAAATAATTCTCCAGTATCTTTCTCAAACTTGTTGGCATTTGGCAATAGCCACTCAAGCCCTACGGGCTTCCGTGACTATTGCCTGGCAACAAGTTTTCGAAAGATCTGTCAAATTATTTTCAATTTATTCTCACTCTCTTGTTATATTATTACAGATAAAAACACTGGCATTTGAGTCCATTTAGTTGGACGTCTGTACGAGTGTATACATATTTTGTCTGTGGTATTACTTATTGTGAATTCGTTTGTCTTACAATTTTTATTCTTATAACAGCGATTCCTTTTCCTAAAAATCGAAGTTGTGAAAATTCTTCTTTTCAATGCAGACAAATAAATACAATATATAAAACTAATTTCTAAAATTGCATATTATCAACATCCAGCAGTACGGTGGTATGGGTAGCGTTACGGCATTCGAATCCAAAGAGCCGAATCGCATTCATGTTAAAAATATATGAACTACCACAATGCGTCGCTGTGAATCTGGACTCTATACTGTAATTGGGATTAAGTTCTTGTATTAAATAGTATAAATATATAAATCTTTCATTTTGCAAAACGAAATGTTATAGTAGCAGATTAATAAAATAAAATTTGAATGCAAATAAAATATCATAATAATAAGGAAAACAACTGCGAGTATAATATATCAAGTAAACACAAATGAAAGTGTGGGTTGTTTACAGTCTATCGCAAATAAAAGTAGTGTATCAAAAAAAAATAAGATACTGGATTAGATCTATTGCTCTACAGATAAATATTTATGATCATAAAAAATATATCATCATGTCATTTGTCCCATTTCTGAGTATGGCACTTTGCTATAGTAAATTTCGGTCAGTGATATATATTTTTGCGCGCGAAGTATGGTTACCAGCCGTTATTATATATTATAATACAAAAATTTGTAGGTATTAATAGCATAACGACAAAAAATTAGAAAAACAAGACCCGCAGGCCAGGTTTTTTTTTGTTTTGACTGTATTTAAATAGTATATTGTATAATGTTAGTTGAAAATTCAGTACAAATTATAAAGTATACTTAAATTAATCCAAATTTATTAAATTTTTCCAGGATAGAATTTCTTCTTGGATGTTTAGTGGCGTGCACTAAAATTATGTTCAGTACAGTTCATAGCCATTTCAATGCAGTTTCATTGCTGTGCGCAATTTGTATTTTCAGCGGATAGTATGTCATGCAAAATTAGGAGTTCTTGATTGTGGTCGACGAAAATATGTAATATATTACGTACCATGAATTATAAGTGACAGTTTTTAGGTCAAGAATGTAGTTTGGGAAATTTAGGCCCATAGGGTCGAGATTTTCTAAATATTTGCGACCTAAAAAACCACTTACAGTTCGAGGTTAGTAAGCTATTTTTTACAATATTTGCACAAAGAGAAGGAAAAGAAAAATAGGATTCAAAATTAACAATCGTCAAATTGTTGGCAAAATAAGTAAAACCTTGATCTATAATATTTACTTACTGTCCACGTTGGATGTTAAGTAAATATGATAGTCCTGATGTAACCATGGAAACCAACTGTGCAATAAAAGTTCCACCGATGGCCAGTTTTTCAATCACCGATTAATTTTAATCATGGTTAAATAATAATAGAAACTATGGTTTCCATTATTATTTAATCATGATTAACGCTAATCGAGAGTAAACCGGTGATTGAAAAACTGGCCCTTACTGTGTTAAAATTTTGTCATTAGGCGTATTAGAAAAAAATATATCAACAAGTTGCTATCAGAAATTATAAGTACCAACACAAAATACTCCGTCGTTCCTATTAATACCAACGTAAGAAATTAAAATCCCCATGATATTGACTGTACTGTGACGTCATTGACGTAGCGACTGAAACTAGTCGCCAAGCAGTCGCCAAGAAGTAGAATAGGTCTACTGTGTAGGGACGTAGTTTGCTCCAAAGATGAAAACTATGTAGGGCAGGACTTTCTCACGGACGATTTGTCAAAAACTAATTCTCCACAAACCAACGATTCACACTAAACACTTTCCTTGGTCGCACCACTGAATTATCTTACAACATCTAAAGTCCTTCCTAGAAATAAGAAGAAATACCGTAGCAGTTGCTTGAGACACGTTCCAGACCTCCAGATCAGTTTGCTCTATCGTCGATCCAACACCAAACACTTTATTTGAACTCAAGGCATTGCTGCTGATATTCGCAATATACGATTTCACAGCGTGCAGAGGTATGTGACAACGTCGCAGACTGCATCGTCTTGTAGCTCGACACCGCGGTGTTGCACGACGCCGGCAGGATGGCAAAGCTTTCGTGTCTAATGACATAAACATGACGTGGGACCGTACGAGGAAGGTATTTCTGGAGGGATTCAATGTGTAATTTGTTTTACCAGTGTTTTAGATGTTATATGGAATAGTTTTTTTGCAAATATTTTGAATTGATGGACAAGATTTTAGTACAGGATTAGCAGAGCTAATGATATGAAAACTTATTACAAAAATCTGGTGTGGTCACCATACGACTTTCTTATACACAGTATATTTAATATTTAGAATATATGAATGTTATATACACAACATATAATTTATTTTTTCAGTAATTCAGCATTTATCAGTTTGAAACATATAAAATATCAAATTTGTTTACGTATAATTTTTTAGTAATGTTGACTACTTTATGTCTAACTTTACTGATGAGGCATATACAGGATGTCCGTTTTCCGAGCCTAGCCATCAGTATCTCAAGAACCGTGAGATACGAAGTCGATTAAATTGAGGCAAATTTGCCAAATTAGTTGACCATTTTAACGATGTATTTGTTTTTCCGAAAAGACACATAGATAACTAGAAAAAGCGAAAATTAAAATTGTAGTCCATTTAAAATTACTAACTATTTGATCAATGAAAATGATATAGCATCAAAAACGCTGAATTAAACACTTATATGACTTGCTCCTTACGTTTGATAATTATTATTTGACATATAAATGTTAAATATGTTTATGTTTTTTGTTTCTATTGCTACTATGATTATGGGAATATATAATTAAATATATAAATTAGTTTTTCTCAAAATTAGACGCATATACAGGAAAATTTCAAATAATATGACATCCTGACATCTTTTATTTGAAACTTTTTTTCGTAACTGATTCCATTTTTGAAATAAATGGAATTTATTATTTTGTGTGTCCAGTAAACTTCCTCCTGTTTTCCAATTTAATTAAAAATCAACTCAGCTCTTCGTATTTTCATGAAACTTATAATTACCAAGTTTCGTTAACAAATCTTATCTCGTTCATGAGATATTGCACACTCGGACACACATCAATCCATCCATCCACACAAACACACACAGACATCATAGAGAAAATGATCAAAACGGATTCAGTGGACCTCAAAACACGTATTTCCGCAAAAATATCGTGAACGAGTTTTTTCACAATTCCAATACTTCCTTATACTGTGTATAAGAAAGTAAAAATGCACGCCCGACTCTAAAACTCATCACACGCCACTGGTATGAACTACAATGCGGATCTGTGAGTCCGGACCCTGTAGGGAGACTGGGTACGTTTCTGACAATTTTGGTTTGATCGCCAATAATTTTGTTAGCTGCGAGAAAAGTAATTTAAATCTTAATTTGTACTTTTGTCTACGTAAAAATACCAAAATGTTGTCCCTAAATAGTTATAGCATCAAATTAAAAGAAAAAAGAGAGAAAGTGTCACACCGACCACACCCCAAGGACGGTTGTGACAGTGGTTGGGGTCAGTAGTGACAGACATAATAATTACTTTAATTGTTAGAAATAGGTAACATAACACAACATAACTGTCTTCTATAAAAAGTTAACATTCATAATTAAAGCAAATGAACTTAAATCTACGATCACTTCTATTCTTACAATTAATAATGCACTGCATCTAATGTTATTATAATCAGGGTTGAGAGATTTAAATCAAATTGATTTAAATCATGATTTAAATCAAGAGATTTAAAAAAAATCATTGATTTAAATCGAGATAAATTAAATTTAATAATTTAAACATAAATGAATAATTTTTATTATTGTATGCGTATTTATTAAATTAAATATGCAAAAAAATCACAGTAAAAAAATAAAAACATATTTAATAAATCATAAATATTTGAATATGAAAATATAACAATTCAAATAATAATAATAAAAACAAAGTAGAAACGTTTATTCATTTAGTGGTAAAAAAATCACAGTAAAAAAATAAAAACATATTTAATAAATCATAAATATTTGAATATGAAAATATAACAATTCAAATAATAATAATAAAAACAAAGTAGAAACGTTTATTCATTTAGTGGTACATTGTTATTAAAATGTTTAAATAAAAAGACCAGTTTTCTAGCCTTTTTAATTCCTAGTCGGTTTCTCAATTTTGAATGCACAAGTCCAAATGATGAAAAAACTCGCTCAACACATCAAAACGTTAACTAAACTTAAATTACCGTAATTATGACAACATGCTTAACAAATA
This sequence comes from Pterostichus madidus, assembly GCA_911728475.2. Lineage (NCBI taxonomy): Eukaryota > Metazoa > Arthropoda > Insecta > Coleoptera > Carabidae > Pterostichus > Pterostichus madidus. The sequence goes on from OU452318.1 coordinate 10,802,208, forward strand.
TTCATAAACTGGTAACATCGAACGTTATTATAACAGCCTCTTTCGGTCTTTCGCAAGCATTTTCTGGGCATCTAAAGCAAAAATATAAAAAAATATATGTCACAACCGTACCCACAACATTTGTCACAACCGTACCCAACGCATACTTTCGAAAACAAACAATCGCCATGACTGGGCCAAGTAATCTACATAAAAACTAATCACTCGTAATTAACTACTAATATTCAACTTATAACAAAAAAATATATGATATAATCTATCTGTATACAAATAAGAGTAAATATTAAAAGAAATTAAACAAAAAAACTTACTTTTGACTGTTAAAAAGCAATGTAGACTCCTGGTTACGTTAGTGTCGCGCGCTGGCTGACATAATCTGGGGAACGCGTTTAGAAATGCATGCCACTTCTCCCTTCCCTTACACCCATTCCCGAATTCCGTATAGTTTTGCTATTATGACGACTGTGACTACCGTACCCTGGCACAACCGTACGCAGTCTCTACTGTAATTAGGAATTCTTATTGTACTGAATAGCATAAGTGAATAATTTAAACAGAATTTCTAAATTTACCATCAGATGGTTATGGATAAATTTTTATCGTAAATACAAAGAGAAGAACAATAATTCAAGTATTAAACATATAAGTTACATTGGCAAATTTCTACATTTACTGGTTTTAATTTAGTGCGATCAAGTAGAAGTATTTTACGAGTTTCATAAAAGATGAAAAATTCTGAAGACTCTATTATGGTTGAGTAACACATCAAGAAAATTTGATTTCATTTTACGAGCTGCGGTAGCATGTGGCTCTCGCGTCGCAAGACAAAGAACAGCAAAGTGATATTAACTCGGCGATAAAATTGACTCAGACGATTCTACCAACTCCCCAATATTTTTTAAATTAATTTACGCGAAAACTATAAAAGTCCTCGGCGTAATATTGGTCCGTAACCTACCGAGCAATAAACGCTAAAGCTAAGAGAATACAAGACGATGAGAATGGAAGAAAGAAGAAAGAGCGGCGGCTGAAGATGGTTGGAAAAGTGGAAACGGTTCCGATCTATATAAACAAAGAGCGCAATTACAGGCGCATTTTAATTAAAACTGAAACGAGCCCGTAAAATTGTTGTAAAAAGGGAAAAAAGCGAATAAAAACAGTTTGTTCCCAGGTTGGGTGAATGTTCGCTTATATTAGCCTATGCAAAGCCGTGCGATAACGAAACGAATGCTCTCGGCGCGCCAGAAAAACTTTCTTTGTTTGGAAATCCAATAATCATGTTGTAAACTCTGTCACTAGCGCATAATAAATGAAAAAATCTTGCTGTTGTCGGTTCCGCGTGGAATATAAAAGAATGCGACGTGTCAAAATCACGGTAGGTACTTCATTTTTCTCATGACTTCATATTTACCGGATTTGAATGAAATTCCCACTCACTAGGAAAAATCTAGTTGTCATTCACGTTGGCTGACTAATAGAGCTGTTTGTGTTATTTTTATCTAAATAAATAATATAAAATATTTCACAACGCATAATAAATATAAATAAATAAATAAATATATCATCACGCCTTTTACCCATCACTGGGTGTGGCATTCTGCCGAAGCAGATCTCGGTAAGTGATATATTTATGCGCATAAAGTACGGTTACCAGTCGTAAAATCACGGGCCCTAAAGGTGTTAGTGATGGGGGAGCCACAGGGGTAATTTTAAATTGGTGAAAATGTTTTGTCGGCTGTGGGGATCGAACCAGGGTTCTTTGGATCCACAGGTCGACTTGATACCAGTGAGCCATTACCTATTACAATTTAGTTTATTATTCATAGATAAGAAACTTTACTCATTTCGATTGTCACTTATATTTTCAATATACCACAAGGTATGAATGTGGTTGACATAATTGTCAAGCCATTTAATATAGCCTTAAAGTTGTATGGAGTTACATAAATGGGGTAATGGCTGAGTGGTATCAAGTCGGCCTGTGAATCCTAAGAACCCTGGTTCGATCCCTACAGCCGACAAAACATTTTTAACCAATTTAAAATTATCCCTGTGGCTCCCCCACCACTAACACCTTTAGGGGCCGTGATTTGACGACTGATAACCGCACTTCACGCGCATAAATATATCACTTACCGAGATCTGCTTCGGCAGAGTGCCACATCCAGTAATAGGTAAAAGGCGTGATGATATATTTATATTTATTTTTAAATATATACAGATAATTTCATTGTAATTGTAAAATTATATGTTTGTTTATAATTTAGTCTTTAGCCATTGAGGAAACAACACAATTTTAAATATATATAAAAAAATATATATCATCACGCCTTCTACCCATTACTAGGTGTGGCACTCTGCCGAAGCAGATCTCGGTAAGTTATATATTTATAAATATATATATATCATCACGCCTTCTACCCATCACTGGGTGTGGCACTCTGCTAAAGCAGATCTCGGTAAGTGATATATTTATAAATATATATATATATATCATCACGCCTTCTACCCATCACTGGGTGTGGCACTCTGCTAAAGCAGATCTCGGTAAGTGATATATTTTGCGCGTGAAGTGCGGTTACCAGTCGTCAAATCACGGCCCCCAAACATGTTAGTGGTGGAGGAGCCACAGGGATAGCTTTTTCAAATTATGAAAATTTGTCGCCTGTGGGAATCGAACCAGGGACCTCAGGATCCACAGGCCGACTTCATACCACTGTGCTAGCCATCCCATAAGTTATATATTTATGCGCATGAAGTGCGGTTATCAGTCGTCAAATCACGGCCCCTAAAGGTGTTAATGGTGGAGGAGCCACAGGGGTAGTTTTTAAATGGTGAAAATTGTTTGCCGCCTGTGGGAATCGAACCACGGTTTTCAGGATCCACAGGCCGACTTCATACCACTGAGCTACCTACCCCATATATTAAAATATATAGAAGTATTTAATGGACAAGGGCTTAAATTGCAAAAAATCTTTTATTGAAGAATGGACAATGTTTCAACCAAGATTGTGGCCATATTCAGGTCTACATAAAATTATAAAAATATAAAATTATAAACAAATACAAAATTGTGTGTCTAGTTAACAATTACAACTTTCCAAAGGTACAGATGAGGTACATTTCAAACAAAAGTATATAAATTGACGTAATTATTCGTGGCAAATATGAATGATACGATAAAATAACAGTCAAGGAATCTAAATTGTATGTCTGTCTACGTCAAGTTGCAGTTTAATTGAACCACCTATGTCACAAGGACATCAATGGGGATCGTTTTGAATTAAATATTCTTGATATTAATTCGTTTGTTTTGATCATATTTTTAGCATTATTAGGCCTTTTAGCATTTTCCATTTGGATCAGATCTAACTTACATTTACTAAACCAGAGCACTTATTTATTTCGCTGGATTACTTCATTGACTTTATTTTCAGTACTAGAATTACTGATTCTAATCTACTTTGAAGTAATTCACTCCAATAAATGTATCAGTTTGCTTAATTCAGATCATTTATGTTTTCTAATTTATCTGAACTGATTTAAGTGAACCAAGTGGCAAATAGAATGCAGCTATTGTAACATATTTACAACTAAAATTGATATGCGTTAAATATTTTTTTAAACGCCATACTGTTGGAATATATTATCGCAGATGTCTTCGAATTATGTCAAGGCATGTACGTTTATTAGTTTTGAAGAAAGATAACGAAGATTCTTTTTTGCTTTCAACATGTTTTAAAAATTTGGCACACTTTTAAAATAAAGTAAAATATCTAATTAAAATTTCGTCCAATAAGGAACACGCAGCCTGAAAATCACCAGTACTAACAATTCATTAGATTTATTTTCCCTACGTTTAATGAATTCAAATCGAACGGCCCATTTTAAAACCCACGCCTTCAGGCAACTCAGGCGTTCATTACACCATTTCGAACCCTCGGAAAGAAAATGCTAAAACTCCCCAAAAATTTCGAATCTTGGCCATTACATTCCCTCATCAGAAGTGATGAAATTCCGCATAAAATGCATCTCTGTACCAGGTTTTAACTCTAACACAATTTTACTCAACAAAGCAAAAGCACTCTACAATTTTATTGGAACGCAGAATTCAATTATAATTTAATTATAAATGAACGACAATAAAAAATAAAATGGCTGCCTCGCTTTTTAAATAGTCCCAGATAGCATCTTGGCGCATTTATTAAATGCAAATTCATTTCAAATTGATAGGCGACGGGTATATTTAATTACGAGTCCCGGTTTCCCACCTGGATGAACAGGCCGATACAGTATCGACCGGGATGCGTTTTTAATAATCCCAAATCCGGTGGGATTATTTAGGATCAACGACTGCGACTCCGATGAAGAGATTGTAATACAATAATGGGAATTTATGTTCTACTGTTTATTTAGCTTTATTTTCTCTGATGCTGATGATAGCTCTCACAATATTTCATTTGCCAATTATCTCATTTTACTTAACATGCACATGTATGTAATACACAATTAATTGTACATATTATATTCTGCGTATATTTTCATAATTAGAGTTAATAATTTATTACTTCTTTAATATTTAAACATTGCCAGAATAAAATATTACTGCGCATCATATAATACAGAAACAAAGCTTTCAACGATTACAATTAAGAACAAAAAGTACAGAATGATCAGAAGCATCGGCGTCCGCAGGAGGGGGGGGGAGCAACCAGGGGTGCACGTCCCCCCCGGGTTCTAACTAGAGCGGTGACCACGACTCTCGAACATAGGACTTTAATATGTAAAATTATAATTTTGTAATTTCTTGCTTCCCTAAATATTTTAAGCAAAAAAGCTTGTAATAAAAGTTTTAGGGCTCAAAATTCTGCATCTGAACCAATAAACAAAACTAATTTTACATACTTTGCAACGACACAAATTAGCTTTGAAAATGACGAAAATTGCCTCAAAACTATCGATAGGAATGAAATTGAAACAAAATGAAACAAATGTTTGACGTTTTATCTGTCAAAACAAATGAAATAATAAATAAAGAATTTATTTTGACAGTTTTGACAGACAAACGTCAAATATTTTGTTAATTTTGTTTAAATTTCATAGCTATCGATAGTTTTCAGAAAATTTTAGTCATTTTCAGATGTAATTTGTGCCGTTACAATGCATGCAAAATTAATATCGTCTTTTATGGCCTAAAACTTTTATTTGAACTTTTTTTTCTTTTAAATAATTACGAAACAGGAAATTAAATCAAAATATATATATATATATATATATATATATATATATATATATATATATATATATATATATATATATATATATATATATAATAAAAATTAAATTATAAGTTTAAAGATAATAAATTCAAGCTGAAACTGTATTCTCAGCAGTATTCTTATGGCCAGCTAGCGACATATTCCCTATCGTAATCTAAGTTTATTAAGTATACACAAAATATTAGAAAATAAAAACTGTAAAACTGCTAAATCGGAATTTATTGAAGAAATGGTGTTAATTTATGGAAGAGTTATTAGAAAATTATCCTTCCTCTTTTATTCAAACCCAGACGACAAAGACTAGTAATTTATTTGACAAATTTAAATACTTTTTATCTATTTGTTATGTGTATTTGTATTTATGTTATGTAAAAAAAAATTTTCTAAATTTAGGTATATCTGAGAGTTTTTTGCGACCCGCCCCCCTGGAAATTTGTCTGTGGACGCCCATGATTAGAAGAACTCGTAAGAGTTTTAGGTGGCACTACAATTGTAGGGATATTTTTATTCCACAGTTGGTACAACGCCAGTAAAGGCGAAAATGCAATTTGACAAGTTATTTTTATAATAAATGCAAATAGGGTAAGTGATAAAAATACTTTAGATTATTGCTCTGTGAGTAAGATTAAGGAATAAAAGGATGTAGGTAAGGGAAACAACGATTTTTACTAATTTAAATTTTCATATGTCACTGTTAACAACGGTAAATAAATTTATGTATCACTCCTACCAATTTCAAGTAAATGATTTAGATAATGTAGATCCTATCGATATATTAAGAAAGTAAAGAGTAGGTCTCAGGATAAAAAATAGCCACGAAATCAATGTAGCCAATAAATTTATTTGGACGTTTCGTCCAGCGAAATGGACATCATCAGCAAAAAACAAATAATAATATAACAAAACAGTTATACAAAAATTGAAAAAACCTTTAAAAAAGTCATAACAATATAAAGTCACCAAAATTTTAGTCACAAAATCTGGGATGCCATATTTGACTATTGTTTTTGTGACTAAAAGTTTTGTGACTCTTTTTATTGTTATGACTTTTGTAAAAGTTTTTTACAATTTTTGTATAACTGTTTTGTTATATTATTATTTGTTTTTTGCTGATGATGTCCATTTCGCTGGACGAAACGTCCAAATAAATTTATTGGCTACATTGATTTCATGGCTATTTTTGATCCTGAGACCTACTCTTTACTTTCTTAATTTCAAGTAGTTTTTTTTTTATTGCCAACTAAAACAATGTAGCGCATAATTCGATAGATCTAATCTAATAGTAAATAATAATAAAATAGTGTACATAACTAGCACGAAAGTGTGATAACTGTGCTCGTGCGCACCTCGTTTTTCAATTTGTATACTCGCACGATATCTTACATTTTCGATGCTTGTTATGTAATATACTATCAATACAAATGGTGTCAAATTCATATGAAATTATGCTAAGAAAAAAAAATTAAGCGGAAACGAAAAATTTTGTTAACATTTGAAGTTGAAACTAAACTACTTTATCAAACTTCTTGCATAACGAAATATGTTTGCACAAAATTTGATATTTGCAAATCAATTTTCATCAACAACTGATTGTCTGTAACTCCGAGTGAGAATACAAACATTTATAAAATGCAAAACAATACAAAGCAAATAGATGTTATATACTCAATTATAAAACAGTGTTTATTTATACGATTGTTTTCCCCCTTATTTACTCTAAAATATTTACTAATCTACGTAACAATATTTTCACATCTGTTAAATTTATTGGATGAATATTTGTACGACGGTTAGGGCAATGGAAACGCGGGTAGTTTTTCCTTATCATAATATTTTGGTTACAAAATCAAAATCATCGATGATACCCGAATATTCCAATAGATTTAGCATGAAGTTTTTATAGCCGTAGAATTTTATTGACTGAACCGAGGCCTCCATAAACGATATTTAAACATCCAGAGCCGCTCTCATAAAATGGCGGGTCGAGATAAAACCAATCCTTTGCTTTCTCTTTCTCGCCAACTCAACATTCGATACTGTGGTCTCTCTTTGGGATTTTCGGGCTGAAAGATGTTTTGTTTGTCCATAGTGGCTTCTTTATTACTCACCACTTTCGAATTGTCGGATTCTCGCTTGAGTTTTTCATTTTTGGTGAGTTTCCTGCGGTAATTTATTAAGAGCTTTCGTTATTCTCATGAAAATGATTACTGTTTATTCCCGGCGTCTTACTTCATAAATTACGCTCTCATTTGAATCAACAGGGCTGGAAGTTTTGCCCGTGACGGCTTTACGATTGTCGGGAAGCGGCGAGCGAACGCCGCATAAAAAGTTTTGCGATTCGAAGGCGAAGCGAGAATTGCCGCGTCAACATTACGATGTATAATCGCTGTTCTTTTACTTTGTGCTACTACTATTCAAGCGCTCTATTTTATACTTTCATGTATCTGTAGTTTGTAGCTTTAAGTTAGATGTGTAATTAATATTAGTGATTTGTATGCTGTTATAGCAACATGCGCTAGGCGCCTCCGCCATTTTGCGAATAATATCACCAAGTGTAAAAAGATATTTTTCCTACAACTGTGTTATTACGTAACTATTATTGCCTTGGTTACGTATGGAAAGTAGATGAATGCAGACCAAGTGCGTTTCTGTAAGCAAAGAAACATTAGTGTGGAAAATGCTTCATTACGTAACTGTCAAAAGAAAGCGATTTAAATTTCGCGCCGAGCGCGGAATACATATTTTGGACACAGACGAAGATACGATGAACCAGCGCTAGTAAATAAGCAGTAGTATATTTTGACGTTTATAAACATAACCTTAAATTGCAGTATATTTAATCTGTACACAATTAATAAAAAGAACCGAACAAAGTAAAATATATCGATAAATGGTTTTATTTAAAGAGTAAGTGAAATACATAATATTTATTGTTTGTGTATATTATTAACTCAGTTGTTACAGTTGCTTATATTGACATAATGTAAAGTGGAAACTTTTGTACTGTCTAAAGAAACATTGATTTCTTCCGTACCTGTTCATGTTATTTACAGTAATATTATTGAGAACAATTTCGGAGGCTTTGGAAGTACCAGCAGCAAGTTGATTGTCATTGTCCAAAATAGATGCAACATAGCATGATCCGGAGCTTTAATTATCTTTGGAGGTGTTTATGATAAAGAAGAATCGCTCACTGTACTATTCCAATCTAGACGATTTTGAAGAAATTATCTTGAAGTTAGTGAAATATTTTTAAATAACGTAGAACAATGTGCAAGCAATTAACAAACAAACCATAGCAACGCCGTAAAACATCGTTCTCGTGTAATATCATTAAAATTATATAAATTTTGATAATATTTTTGTGATTTACTAAATCGAACAGTTGTAGAAAAATGTTGTTTGTGCCGAAAAAGGTTTGTTACGTGCAAGTGCAGAATTTAACGTACGAGTCTTGCCGAGTGCGGAAACCTGCTCGAGCACGTAACCTTTTTCAACAAGAAATGATTTATTTGGTCAAAACATATTTGATTTCTCAACATAATCTCCTTGTAGCTCGATACACTTCAGCCAACGTTTTTCTAATTTTTCGATCTCTTCCAAATAATACGATTTTGGCAATCTTTAAAATAGGCGTTTGTCTCAGCGATGACCTCATCGTTGGAGCCAAATCTCTTTCCGCCGAGCCATTTCTTCAAGTTTGGAAATAGATAAAAATCGCAGGGGGCCAAATCTGGAGAATATGGTCCTTCTTATTGCGCTTGAACATCGCCAAACACTCCTTTGAACTTGTCACACGGTCGCGCTTGTTGTCAACAGAGAGCAAATGCGGCACCCATCTGGCAGATAGCTTTCTCATATCCAAAAATTTATGCAAAATGTTCCGTACCCGTTCGGTTGAGATGCTCATAGTCTCAGCACGCTCGTACACTTTAACTCGCCGATCGTCCAATATCATACCTTGGATTTTATCGATGATTTCTGGCGTTGTAACCTCAATTGAACGACCAGAACGTTCGGCGTCCTCTGTGTACCACAACGAAAATCAGTAAACCACTTGTGAATCGTTCCGATCGATGATGAGGAGTCCCCATAATGTTTAACAAGCGATGCTTTGGTTTGCGTAATGATTTTTCCACGCAAATAATAATGTTTAATCAAGACGCGAAATTCACTTTTTTTCAAGGTTGCTTGCTTTCGATGGGTGTCAAAACAGAACTGAATGACATATCAGTCTGAAAATTTTAATGCGTTCTATTTAAAGATGGTACATCACAAATGTCACATGAGATTTGCGATTGCGAAGCCATCTGTTTTATTTTTCAGGGACTTTTTACTCCGCATTTTTACTATAGAATATATTTTCCAAGAATATCTTGGAATTGGAAAACAGTGTTTGTGTACGTTTCTTGTTTGCTTATATCTATCAAACATCAAAACCAATCAACATTGGTTGCTAGAAAGGTTTTTTCACTTGCTTAGCCCTAATATAGGTCAGTCCCCAGATCGCATCATATAAACTTATATTTGCGATAATAGAATAGCTACCATCTGTCAAATACAATTATGACTTTATATAATATAATATGCTTTTTGTATCAAATAGTAAACAAATAACATTACTTAATAAATAAGAAAAAATAGGAAAAAATTTTCCATCACTTGTCTCGTAATTCCACAGAGGTTTTACAGTACGTTTGCATCAACTTCTCAGGTCATCAACAAACGGCTGGTCATTTCAGCTTTAACCATAGACGCGTTTCGTCCTTCTGGACTCATCAGTATGGTGCGATCATTTATCCAACTAGATCAACTAGGAAATAGTGGATTGTGATACCGACTTAGCTGAACTGACTGATGTTAACCTATCTACAACGGTAACATGACATGAGAGCTATAGAGCCACTCGTGGTGCCATCTACCGACAAAATCGCAAACTGCTTGACAGTTATTGAAATAAAACAAAAGACAAAATGTCTATTGCGATGTGGAATTGAGTCTTAATAAATAAGAAAATCGCAATAGACATTTTGTCTTTTGTTTTATAACATTACTTCCATTTCCATTGCAGAATTATTAAAACGTACTAGTAATTTGCCGATTTAAAAATTATCGTCTTCATTCTACTATAGAATTATACAGAATAATCAGAAGCAAGTATTTCAGTTGAGAATTAAAAAAAAATATTTGAAATTGGTAAGACTGATACATCAATTTACTTTCTGTTGTGGACAGTAACATTTGAAAATATAAATTGAAAAAATCGTTGTTTTCTTTACCAACATCCTTTTATTTTTTTAACATTACTCACGGGGCAATAAACTAAAGTATTTCTAGCACTCAACCTATTTGCATTTATTATAAAAATTACATGTCAAATAGTATTTCCGCTTGTACCTGATATGTCAACTATGAAATAAAAAGATCCCTAGAATTGTAATGCCAAATGAAATATGTTCTTTTGATCACACTGTATTTGGTCCGATCCCATTACAGATGTGATATTGGCCGTATTTATTTGGCATTTTTAAAGTAACCCGATAGGATACTATTGTTTAATTGGCATGTTACATATGCCTCAGCTATTTTGGTGGGTTGGCAGCTTGAATTAATTATCTATCTCTTTCTAATCAACTTATGTTCCTTGTTATCCGTTTTGAACTGGTGGCATCGCATTGTATCGTATTTAAGCAGATTTCACTCAGAACGTGCATTCAGATTTTAAATTTATCGCTAATTTTTACAACTAACACAAAACATAAGATGCATCATTTATTTGGAAGTAGTTTTGAATCAGTTCAGGGTTGAATCTATAGTTCCCGAACAAATACCGCCATAGATGTACGGTGTAAACGTAGCCATTGACTGATTTGGTAAATACATATTAAATTTAGTTAGTGTGTGTTTATAAGAGATGAAATTAATCATTTTCTTAAAAGTAATTACACATTACCCTTTACACCTCTAGCAATTAGGTATCTGTTATACGAACAACAAAAGGAGGAATCAAATTATTGATTACTCCTTCACTCTGTTACACGTATACACTCTCATATCCACTATCAATACACTTCATACACACATACACACAGGAACAACTACATGCTCGCCGTATTGAACTGACAGGAACATGGTTCCTTTAGTACTTGGACAGATTAAGTTGATTTGTTCGACTAAACACTGTAATTGAAGGCTCTGAACTCCACGTTGCCTTCGTCTGCTATCTACATTCGTATCTGACGAGCTGAGAATTCTTCTGCGTGTTTAACACGTCGAGATTCATTACCATTCTCTTTATAATGGTTTCTAGCGATAATTGATTAAACGGTATTATTTGTTTCAGTTAGATATGTACTATAATATGTATGTAATTATAGAGCCATTTTATTAGTTTCTGTATAATTTCATATTTTACACTTGTATCTTGCTACTTTGATTTCGATTATTTTTCTTCATCGTCAAGTCAATGTAGGGTTGAAAATATTATCTCGAAAAATTCCTTTATTACTGCATAATTTAAATATGTCATCCAAGGGTAAAAAAGTTCCCCACCTATAGTTTATCTCAATTACATTTATTTATTAATTTAATGGGGTAATGGCTCAGTGGTTTCGAGTTGGCCTGTAGATCCTGAGGACCCCGGTTCGATTCCCACAGCCGACAAACAATTTTTACCAAATTAAAATTACCTCTGTAACTCCTCCACCACTAACATCTTTGGGGGCCGTGATTTAACGGCTGGTAACCGCACTTCACGTACATGAATGTATCACCTACCGAGATCTGCTTCGGCAGAGTGCCACACCCAGTAATGGGTAAAATGGATATATTTGTTTTATATTTATTTTTTTAATTTATAAAAACCACCATTTGATTGACTTAGAAAGGGCAACAAATTGGAGACCGCCCTGGGCGGCAATAGTTCTAGGTACGCCACTGAAGTTAGCTATCCAGTGTTTATATAAAATCATGACTCAAAAATGGGGTGGCTAGCTCAGTGGTATGAAGTCGACCTGTGGATCCTGAGAACCCTGGTTCGATTCCCACAGGCAACAAACAATTTTCATAATTTCAAAAGCTACTACTGTGGCTCCTCCACCACTAACATCTTCGGGGGCCGTGATTTGACGACTGGTAACCGCACTTCACGCGAAAAATATATCACTTACCGAGATCTGCTTCGGCAGAGTGTCACACCCAGTAATGGGTAGAAGGCGTGATGATATATTTATTTATTTATTTTATCTTGCTATTTTTTTGATAACTATACAATTGTTTTGGCTACGAATGTAAATATATTGTTTTTACAATACCTGCACTGTAAGTTATCCGTTAATAACAAAATTGAAACACAGTAAGTGAAATTTTTATTGTACAGTTGGTTTCTATGGTTACATCAGGACAATAATATTTACTTACCATCCACCAAATAAGTAATTATTAATTTAAAAAAATAAGATTTATCTATGCAAATATGTTGAAAAATCTGCCAAAACTTTGATTTATATAATATTACAAATTATGGATGGCTAGCACAGTGGTATGAAGTCGGCCTGTGGATCCTGAGGTCCCTGGTTCGATTCCCACAGGCGACAAATTTTCATAATTTGAAAAAGCTATCCCTGTGGCTCCTCCACCACTAACATGTTTGGGGGCCGTGATTTGACGACTGGTAACCGCACTTCACGCGCAAAATATATAACTTACCGAGATCTGCTTCGGCAGAGTGCCACACCCAGGAATGGGTAGAAGGCGTGATGATATATTTATTTATTTATTTATTTACAAATTATTTTCATTTATTTGATTATTTTCTTTCATCGTAACGCCATCTGTTGTCATTCAGTGGGACTTCACCTGATATGTTAGAAGTGTGCGTTATACTAACATATCTGTATATTTATGTTATTTTCAACTTTCCGTAGTCATTTATGATGTTATTATGATTACTTTCATACGTGGTCGTCTGAAAAATATGTTAATTGTCTTTCTAATTGATTTCAAAATATTTCAATGTCAATATTTAACAAAAAATTATTTGAACTTATTTCTAGGTACATCTTGCATAGAGTTTTATTGCTGGATCGTACCAATATAGGAAAGAACGATTTTGAATTCATAATTATAATTGGCAAGCGCAGAACTTTAAATTCTAGAGTAGTTTCTAACTTAAGTTTCGAACAAACCCTTACACCTAACTAGATATACGTGAGGGATTGCTGTGTAAACCTATTTAGAATACGAGCAAAGATAGTTAGGTTAATTTGATCACCTAATGAGAATGGATTGCTAATTCTTAAAGTATGAAGAATGAAGATCAAAGAAAAAAGGATCGTAAGAGGCTGAGAAAAATCTACCTGGAATAAAACAACAACAAAAGGTTTAATCAGTAAAGGAAAAATCATTCCAAATGCAAGGGTACTAGCAGAAAACGGAGAACATTGATCAAAAGAAATTGTGCAGGAATAGAAACTCTAATCCCTACATCGAATAGCAGAAGATAATCTGAATATATTATAAATAAAATTAAAAAATAAATATATAACCGCGCCTTTTACATATTACTGGGTGTAGCACTCTGCTGTAACAGATCTCGGTAAGTAATATATTTTTTTTGAAGTAATTTTAATGTGGCGCAAAGTTTGTCGGCTGCGAGAATCGAATTCATGTCCTCAAGTCCACAGTTTATTCCGAGTTATCTGCCACCTTAGTATATTATATATCTAATAATAATAATATAATATAATAATATGGAGTCAGCTTCGACATAGTGCCACACCCAGTAACGGGTCAAACGCGCGATGGTATATTTATTTATTTTTTCTGAAACAGACAAGAAAGTGCCTACTTTCCTGACCAATTTTAGTACGGAAAGTAGATTTTGACCAAAACAGTCAAATAAAATACGTATCCAAGACAACAACAAAAATAACAGTCTGGTAAATTACAAAACAGTCTAGTAAAGTACAAAACAGTCTGGTAATTTTATTTTTAGTTATAACCTTGGATACGTAGTCTGCTGTCAGTACAATTCATATCAACAAATTTAAACATGTTTAATTATTTATGATTAAATATTGATTAAATTAAACGGGTATACATAATACGTCAGAAAAGTGTTGTTACTTGACTCAGCAGATTAGAATACTCGGATTGCGGCTTCGTATTTCAAACAACCGCTTCGTCAAATAAAATATCACTTTCCTAACTTATTATGTAATATACTATTATTTTATAATATAATAATATTTGTGTCGGCTCTTCAAGTAATAGGTTTATAGCCCAATCAAATACTGTTTCTCGTTTTATTTTAATACATATTATTGCAAATTGTGGTTTTAAGTATTTATCGAACCAGCGACCTCAGTGATAAGCGGTAAAGGTTGTTATATTGTAATTTAATCAAAAATTATCATTTGATTTATATGTCCATAAGAATTATTTTTTATGGCCCTAGGGCCAAAAACTAGTCCACTTTTTAGGGCTAAGACACATGAATTTCGGCCCCATTCTGCACAAATGACAATTTTTATTTATTTTGAATACTTGATTTTGCAATATATCATGTTGACATATAAATGTACCTTTTGAATATAACATTAAATGGTCTTCTGTTGTGCATAAAAAATTGTATGTACCACAGGTAGAATTAGCGTTTCTAACCTTGTCCTATTAGTCCTAGGCTTCACACCTCGTGCTAATAATCATGTCACGAGCCAGAAACTCCTGTTTTCACCCTTGATACATAAATATCTATTTCATCAAAACCAGAAAAACTCGACTACATTCACAAGCATTTATTTCTGCTCATAAAATATGAACGTACCTCCTATCATAATCAGTTAGTTATTAATGAAGAAGAAAACGACGAACCGCGACGAGTAAATTGACATATTTCGCGGTGAAACCTAACCAGCTATCAGTTCACTTTTCATTTTTCTTCTTCAGCTATAATTTCTCGTTCACGTCAGTCCACCACGTGAATACAGTCATTTATTTTCATTTTCCACTATAAATGAGGTCCTCCAATCCATTTTATCGACACGCGGATAGCGGATCCATGAAGCCACACATTTCAGACTTCTTAAAAAGCCGTCGCGAAACTTTACGATACATAAAATGACCATCACGCTATTAGGACGAGACGTCTACCGACGAAACAGTAAAGAGTATAGACGACAGAAAAGTCGGGAAATATGATAGCTGAGATTTGACACAATTTTTCAAAGAAATTAATTGTTTATTTGTAGAGTAGATATTACATGATCGATTCGTTTTTTTCACTACTAGCATAGAAACAAATCATGATTTACCTGTTTTTGAGTCATAAAAAAAATATATATATCATCACGCCTTCTACCCATTACTGAGTGTGGCACTCTGCCGAAGCAGATCTCGTTAAGTGATATATTTTGCGCGTGAAGTGCGGTTACCAGTCGTCAAATCACGGCTCCCAAAGATATTAGTGGTGGAGGAGCCACAGGGGTAGCTTTTGAAATTATGAAAATTGTTTGTCGCCTGTGGGAATCGAACCAGGGTTCTCAGGATCCACAGGCCGACTTCATACCACTGAGCTAGCCACCCCATTTTTGAGTCATGATTTTATATAAACACTGGATAGCTAACTTCAGTGGCATACCTAGAACTTTTGCCGCCCAGGGCGGTCTTCAATTTGCCGCCCTTTCTAAGTCAATCAAATGGTGGTTTTTATAAATTTTAAAAATAAATATAAAACAAATATATCATCACGTCTTTTACCCATTACTGAGTGTGGCACTCTGCCGAAGCAGATCTCGGTAGGTGATATATTCATGTACGTGAATTGTGGTTACCAGCCGTTAAATCACGGCCCCCAAAGATGTTAGTGGTGGAGGAGTTACAGAGGTAATTTTAATTTGGTTAAAATTGTTTGTCGGCTGTGGGAATCGAACCGAGGTCCTCAGGATCCACAGGCCAACTCGAAACCACTGAACCATTACCCCATTAAATTAATAAACATAAATAAATAATTGTAATTGAGACAAACTATAGGTGGGGAACTTTTTTATCCTTGGATGGCATATTTATATTATGCAGTAATAAAGGAATTTTTCGAGATAATATTTTCAACCTTACATTGACTTGACGATGAAGAAAAATAATCGAAATCATATAGTAATTCATAATTCGTAGAAATCAAATAATAAACTTATGTAGTGAGCAAGTTGTTTTTTACAACTAAAAATAGGTATAAAAAATGCCGCCCGGTGCGGACCGCACTCGCCGCCCCCCCCCCCCTAGGTACGCCACTGGCTAACTTACGCGTACAAGTAAGGCAACTGATGGGGGTATGCCGTCATTTGCAGTAAAGTCAAAGCATGCATTGTTTTACTATATTAGTCCTTAAATTTTTTTAAATAAGCCGAAAGGGAAAATATATTTTAAATATTGAATATTAAATACAGGCTTAACATGTAAAATCATAATTTCGTAATTTCCTGCTTCCATAATTATTTTAAACACAAAAGCTTCAAATAAAAGTTTTAGGGCATAAAATTCTGAATCTATGCCAATAAACAAAATAAATTTGGCATGCTTCGTAACGGTACAAATGATATCTGAAAATCACGAAAATTATCTCAAAACTATCGATAGCCATGGAATTAAAACATTAAACAAATGTTTGCCGTTTAATCTGTCAAAATAATTTCTTTATTTATTATTTCATTTATTTTGACAGATAAAACGTCAAGCATTAGTTTAATTTTGTTCCAATTTCATGGCAATCGATAGTTTGGAGGCAATTTTCGTCATTTTTAGATCTAATTTGTGTCATTACAAAGCATGCAAAATTTATTTTGTGTATTGGTTTAGATGCAGAATTTTATGCCCTAAAACTTTTATTTGAAGCTCGTGCGCTTGAAATAATCAGGGAAGCAGAAAATTACGAAATTATGATTTTACATGTTACAATCCTATGTTCGACAGTCGCAGTCACCATCCTGTATGTCTACGAGCACTGACACAGATTAGTACTGACATTAGCTTTAAACATTTTTATAGTAAAAAAATCATAGTGTACTAAAATAAAATAAAATCAAATAAATAAATATATCATCACGCCTTCTACCCATTACTGAGTGTGGCACTCTGCCGAAGCAGATCTCGGTAAGTGATATATTTTGTGCGTGAAGTGCGGTTACCAGTCGTCAAATCAGGGCCCCCAAAGATGTTAGTGGTGGAGGAGCCACAGGGGTAGTTTTTGAGATTATGAAAATTGTTTATCGTCTGTGGGAATCGAACCAGGGTTCTCAGGATCCACAGGCCGACTTCATACCACTGAGCTAGCCTCCCCATAATAAAATGAGTCGTTATTAACCTGTCGTATCCGGAACTTTTGCTTGAGGCTGTAGACAGCTGCAATATTCATAACAAACTTAAAATGAAAACATTAATATAAAATTTTAAGTTTTACTAAAACTTCAGTATTTCAAAACACTACAAACAATTTTAACTGTCACATAAACTTCTAACTTCAAATAAGATTTATATTACAAACAAAAATATTGCACGTAACGCTATATAAAATAAAATACTTATGGTATTTGGTACATCATCCGGCCGGCAATAAAATTTGATATAAAAATTTCCGCTTAGACACACACAACATATTCGACGATGTATAGAACCCAGAGCACGTGTGTCCAGTCACAGTTTCGACGCGAAAATTTATTGCAGACGATAGAGTTTAATGCTGTGACTTTATCCTGTAAATTTATGTTTTTGTCTTAGTTTTCGGACCTTGACAGAAGATAGTTGTGTGAAAATGTAGCTGAAATTCTATATTATATAAATTATAAATAAAGATTTATCGTTTAGCTTTTCTGTTAAATATATATTAATAATAATAATAATAATAATAATTTATTTGTCTATATAGAAAAATATACAAATGGATTGGATACATTGCAAGCTTATTACAGTTATGTGGTAATTTACTTATATGGAATACTCAAACATTCAAAATAAAAGCACGTATTTTTAAAGATTCTTTATAGTATTGAAATATGTCGAGGCATTTCTTCTTTGACAGTTCCGAAAGGAGGCTTGTGTAGTTGTCTTCAATGTTGTTAAAATATTTTGTTAGGTATACGGCTCTAATAGGATCCAGTATAGGACATTGGAATAGGAAATGGGCTAAGTCGTTTGCTGCGAAAGAATTGCAAATACTGCAGGTTTCTTCTTGGTAGAATTTGTGTTGGTACCCGTCTTGATAGCATTGGAAATATTTGGTATTAGCAGTTCTCAGTTGTATAATTATTCTAATAACGTTGTATGGAACATCTATGGAAAGGTAGTTTAGACACGTGTTGAGGGTTTGGTACATAGGATTATAGGTGGAATTAATTATTTTTCTTGTATCCTCCTCATACCGAAGCTCTCGGTATGAGGTGAGTATGTTTTGAGTTTCGTTTCTCGCAGTTATACAACTTTGACTATGCCATACCCACTCAAAGTGTGCAGTCCTTAGCGACTCCTGTAGATACTGTGCCCAGTTGTTTTGTTTTCTCCTAGTGGGGTTAGGGTTAGTTTTGTTGCTCAGCAATAAAAGTTTGTCGTAACATAATTTGGGAAATCTCTCATCTGGCATGATTAAAATTTTAATCCACCAGTTGAGGGTTTTTTCCAGGATTCTCACCTCAAGAGTTAATTCGCCCGTTTCCCTTCTTATTAGATGATTTGGTGTTGTTCTGGCCAGAGAGTATAAGTTTTTAAAATACCGTGTCATTCCCTTTTCAATATTTAGTAGCTGTGACATGCCCCATATTTCTGCTCCATACAGGAGTGTCGGAACTATTATTGATCTATATAGTTCAATGTTTGTATCCCAGCAATTTAATTTTGCTTTGGTAAGAGTGTTTTTTACTGCTCCAGTTTCTCTAGCTGCTTTTGATAGGTGAGCCCTAGTATTTTCGTTAAAAAGTCCTGAGGTTGTGAAAACCATTCCCAAGTATGTATAATTCTTTGTATATTCTATCACATTGTTTTGGCAGATATGCATTATTTTACGCTTAGGAGTTCTTCCCTGATGAAAATGGAGGATTTTAGTTTTCTCGGGATTGATTGTTAAATGCAGGGCATCACAGTAATCCGACAAGGCTGTGAGCTTTCTTTGTACGTCATGGGGTGAGTGTGCTAAGAGGACCAAGTCATCTGCATATTGTAAGGATAAGATGTCGGTTTTTTGGTTAACATGGAAGCCTTCCAGGTTTCTTCCTCTGATGAACGTCTCCAAGTCCGAGATGAATAGAGCAAACAGAAGCGGACTTGTGCACTCACCTTGAAGTACGCCTTTTGTTATAATTATTTCTTCTGTTAAATATATATTGAATTATAACTTGCGCCTGTGTTATAATAGAATTATACAGTATATAAACATAATATAGGAAGCTATGATTGCAATGCTACTTTGTTCGAAAAATTTAATAATTTTCACTGTCAAAATATAAATAAATAAATAAAATAAATAAATATATCATCACGCCTTCTACCCATTACTGGGTGTGGCACTCTGCCGAAGCAGATCTCGGTAAGAGATATATTTATGCGCGTGAAGTGAGTTTACCAGGCGTCAAATTACGGTCCCCCGGTTAGTATATAGGGAGTTACAGGAGTAGTTTTAGTGTGGTGAAAATTGTTTGTCAGCTATGGGAATCGAACCCGGGTTTTCAAATTCACAGGCTGATTCAATATTATGACAAATTAAATGAAGACGACTACAAAATTATATTTTAAATACGTAAAATTCAAATCAGTAGTATTAGAGAAGTATACTTTATAAATAAATAAAATATATCATCACGCCTTCTACCCATTACTGAGTGTGGCACTCTGCTAAAGCAGATCTCGGTAAGTGATATATTTTGCGCGTGAAGTGCGGTTACCAGTCGTCAAATCACGGCCCCCAAACATGTTAGTGGTGGAGGAGCCACAGGGATAGCTTTTTCAAATTATGAAAATTTGTCGCCTGTGGGAATCGAACCAGGGACCTCAGGATCCACAGGCCGACTTCATACCACTGAGCTAGCCATCCCATACTTTATATACCATTTAATTAGCTTTGTATGCGGAAACGATCTCAAACTAGTTCAGGCATTGTACGAATGCGCAATTTAATATTGGCCGTTCGCAGTAAAAAGAAATCAAGTTCAAAATTAGAAATTGACTATTCCTGGAGACTTATTCTAATTCTTAGTGACTGCTTGGCGACTAGTTTAAGTCGCTAAGTCAATGACGTCACAGCGCAATCATTGCCATAGGGATTTTAATTTCTTACATTGGTATTAATCGGAACCACGGAGTATTTTGTGTTGGTACTTATAATTTCTGACAGGCACTTGCTGATATTGTTTTTTCTTTGTTAAATTCAAATATTTGTATGTAATTGCTTAAACTTGACATATCATAAATTGACGGAATTTTTAGTAATTTTCAAACAATTAGTAATATTTTTAAAATAAATAATATAAATTTTAACTAAATCCTAAATAAACATTGTTACATTAAAAATTATCATTAATGTGTAAACGACGATATTGTTGTCCTAATTATCGGTAATGTACATCTGCAGCTGGATTTTGTACAATAATTGGTAGATCCTACTCGTATTTACATTTTATAATAATAAACATAAATATAAAACTTTTCTAACATCGGAACAAATCAACCAAAAAATGCTAAGCGACTGACGCCATGATATTTCGCAACAGCCTTGTACTAGTCGCCTGCATACGCGACTCCGTAAGTGACCAGTCGCCTACAATGACGTCAGGACTGTACTTTTTAACTATACTAACAGATGGCGCCAGTATCAAAGTCGCCAACTATAACGTCAAACGGTCGCTAAATCTAGTTGCTAACGAATTAGAATAGGTCTCGACCTATTCTAATTCTTGGCGACTGCTTGGCGACTAATTTCAGTCGCTAAGTCAATGACGTCACGGTGCAGTCAATATTATGGCGATTTTAATTTCTTACGTTGGTATTAATAGGAACAACGGAGTATTTTGTGCTGGTACTTATAATTTCTGACAGCCACTTGATATTAATTTTTCTTTGTTAAACTCAAATATTTGTATGTTGTTGCTTAAACTCGACATATCACAAATTGCCGGAATTTTTAATAATTTTCAAGCAATTAGTTATATTTTAAAAATAAATAATATAAATTTTCAAAAAATCTTAAATAAACATTGTTACATTAAAAATAATTATTAATGTGTAGACGACAACTTCGCTCTTCTAATTGTAGGTAATGGATATCTGCAGCTGGTTTTTGTGCAATAATTAGAATGATTAATTTAATAATAAACATTTTATAATATTCAGTGCACATAAATATAAAACTTTTCTAACATCGGAACAAATCAACCAAAAAATGCTAAGCGACTGACGCTATGACACTTTGCAACAGCCTTGTATTAGTCGCCTACATACGCGACTCCCTAAGCGACCAGTCGCCTACAATGACGTCAGGATCGTACTTTTTAACTATACCAACAGATGGCGCCAGTATCAAAGTCGCCAAATATGACGTCAAACGGTCGCTAAATCCAGTCGCCAACGAATTAGTGTACACATTTATTTAATACTGGATTAATTCGGTACGTGCTTGACAGATCCTAGGATTTCTGCAGGGATAAAACATCCGACGCATGCGTATTGCTATTTACATTATTTTTTAAATGACATTGTATGAGTTCATATTTTTGTACGAATCTTTGGACGACCTCTTAAAGATAAATACTCGTTATTTTAGATTACATAAAATTCTACTCCTCAAATTTAAAAATCTTAAACCTGCAAATAGTTATTTTCAAATTTTAGTATTTAGATAATGCACCATATAAGTTTAAATGATGACAATGTTAAGAATTTGTTAAAATGCATAAGAATAGAATTTTTATTGAAGAATTTGTAGCGGTAGAATCGGTCAGCGTTCGCACAATCTCAATATTCCGAACTTACTCGAAATGACGCATGCGCTTTCTATCAATACACCAACATATTAGAGATGTGTTCAGAATTATTTCCATGAACAAATCTGTATACATTATTTATTAAGTAACTTATTGTCTGAGCTTTTGTTTGACATTTTATAATGATTAATATTAAATTTCACACACCTTTTGAAAGCTTCAAGTCTTTGTAGTGGACTCCGGACCAAATTGCTGGACACCAACTAACTTCTTTGTAAGCCACATTTTCAATTCATGTACACTAATTACACTTATACTTATTAGTTATTCATATAATCAAACACACTACACAATGATTTACTGCAAACTGCATTTGCATTTGTGGTATCTATTATTATAATATTGATATTATAAGATTATGCAAACACTAGTTGTAGAAGTATTTAACAATTTGTAAAAATGTAGAAATAGTTTTATTTTCCGTATTTAATACTGTTTGTTGTACACACGTCCATCGTTTATAAAATTGAGGAATGAACTGCTTTTATATTTGTACACTGAATTGTTCTCCCTGCTTGAGACCTGCAGTCTGTAGTGTACAGAGGTAGGAACTAGTCTGATTAGGCAAACTCGTTTAATAAATTTGAAAGTGTATACCATTTATACATATTAAATGATATAAAGAGTTTAATGACAACAATGTTTCTATCAGCGGTATAAGGGATTACATTTTTATTTACGTATTCTTATGATTTATCCTTAAAAGATAATTTTAGAATTTCAGATTATTACTATTTATTGTTTAAATAAGGAATCAAATAAATGATCCAGGAGTATTGGATAAAATGGCTCTATTAATGATGTTAAATTATTAATTTAATAATAATGACGACGTTTTGAACAGAAATCCATGTTCATTTTCAAGTCTACTAATAACCACATGTGGTTATTCACAAGAAGAAATAAAATTAAAAAAAATAATTTACGTTAAGTTACATGTTGATCAAAAATTATATTGTATCTCGATACACTTCGTCCAACGGTTTTCTAATTTTTCGATCTCTTTCAAATAATACGATTTTGACAATCCTTCAAAATAGGCGTTTGTCTCAGCGATGACCTCATCGTTGGAACCAAATCTCTTTCCGCCGAGCCATTTCTTCAAGTTTGGAAATAGATAAAAATCGCAGGGGGCCAAATCTGGAGAATATGGTGGATGACGAACCAATTAGTAGCGCAATTCATGCAATTTTTGAACTTGTCACACGGTCGCGCTTGTTGTCAACAGAGAGCAAATGCGGCACCCATCTAGCAGATAGCTTTCTCATATCCAAAAATTTATGCAAAATGTTCCGTACCCGTTTGATTGAGATGATCATAGCCTCAGCCAGCTCGTGCACTTTAACTTGCCGATCGTTCAATATTATACCATAGATTTTATCGACGATTTCTGGCGTTGTAACCTCAATTGGACGACCAGAACGTTTGGCGTCCTTTGTGGTCATACTACCACAACGAAAATCAGTAAACCACTTGTGAATCGTTCCAATCGTTGGTGAGGAGTCCCCATAGTGTTTAACAAGCGATGCTTTGGTTTGCGTAATGTTGTTTCCACGCAAGAAATAATGTTTAATCAAGACGCGAAATTCACTTTTTTCCATGTTTTCAAAAATCTTCAAGGTTGCTTGCTTTCGATGGGTGTCAAAACAGAACTGAATGACATATCAGTCTGAAAATATTAATCCGTTCTAATTAAAGATGGTACATCACAAATGTCACATGAGATTTGCTATTGCGGCGCCATCTGTTTTATTTTTCAGCGACTTTTGGCCCTGCCCTCGTAGTTTAAATTTTCTATAATTTCTTCGAAACTTTAGTTTACATATTAAAATCTTAACTTTGATTACGCTAATATATCTACATAAATTAGAAGGAAATCTGCTTACATTTATTCAATAAATATTTATCTTCACACATTCAAAGCGCTTTGATAAACTATTCAGCATATTTAGCATATTTCAAGAAAGATAATACGGAGCCAGAGTAGGAATTAATTTATCTATTTCAAGTAGGATGAGACATTTAAAGCAATTACAACCTAGTAACACAATTGCGAGAATGTCCAACGAAATACAATTACTCTATTATTACCGATGTCCGCGCGCAAGTAGGAGGACATGGCGTCGCAAATACAAATTTCATCACAGGGAAGACAAAGCTTAGACCATGCATAATTCTAGTCAATTACAAGGCTACTGCCCGGCCTGCGAGAAGAAGGAGAGAGAGAGAGCGAGAGAGAGAGGGACTAGGAGAGAAGAGAAGGATCTTGTCTAATTTTACTAAGGAGTGGTGATGTTTCGTCCAGCAGGAATTCGCCCAGTTATCACTTTACAGGAAGACACTTCATTTTCCAGAAGTAATTCTGTATCAACCAGATTCTCTAAAAAGTTTAGCTAATCCTGCATTTTGGATTAGCTAATCTTGTACTAGTCCGACTTAAAAAAGTTAATTCAATTCGCTATCCGAAAACTAAATGGAAAGAAGATTGTATTAAAGTTTATTTAAAGTTTTTTGGGAATATGGTTTAGCTTCATTTGACAAATACAAAATTCAGGATTTCAGGAATAGCTAGATTCTAGCTAAAACTCTTTTTAGAATTGGGGTGTATACGTTCGTTTTATCGAGAATGATATATATGTTCAAAAATTTGTTTTAATGTTTTTAGTGCAATTTTATGGGTGCCGGAAAGTTCACCGAAAACAATTCACCGAATACAATTCACCGAATACAATTCACCGAAAAACAATTCACCGAAGTAACAATTCACCGAACAAACAATTCACCGAAATACAATTAATCGAAGAACATATTCATCGAAATGATAATTAAATTGTAGTATTTTTAATGTTCCTTTTATCTTGTAAAAAAAGGCATTTAGAAAAGGATACTTACCGTAATTTCCGAATCTTTTGAATATTATCCATTACGTTAAATATCGTTAATTATTGCAGGGTTCATGTAATTATTATTGAATCGGCTAAAATTTGTTTAAGCTGGGACAGTTTCTAATGATATTACTGCACTCGCGCATGTATAGTACTAACAATAGCATCGCTGCCAATATGTTATTAGGATTTATTCAAATAGAGCAGTACGTGTGGGGCTAACACGGCGCACCGATGCATAAAAAGTACAGAGACTGTGCTATGAGGACAGAGCATCTAGCTCCAAATTACAAGAATAACATACATGAGTATTTACGAGGCATAGCAAATAATTTATGTTATTAATGTAAAACATATAGTTTTATAAAAATGAAATGAGATATGACAAAGGAATCAATTTTCTATTTTTAAATACGCCTGCATTTTGCTGCCATTCATAAGCCTGGATAAAATGTAAAGGAAAATTAATTAGCATTTCGGTGAACTGTCTTTCGGTGAATTGCATTTCGGTGAATTGATTTTCGGTGAATTGTATTCGGTGAATTGCATTCGGTGAATTGTTTTCGGTGAACTTTCCTAGACCCCAATTTTATATTAGGTAAGTTTAAATAAAAAGTAAATTTTAATGCAAAGGAAAAACCATAAGTTTACAGTTTACAAAAACCAGCCTGAAGTAAAAATACGATGTGGTATCAATTATTAATCAAGATTGTGACGTCTGTCCCCATGAGCGTCCGCAGTGGGGGCGGAGGGGTAAGGAGGGACGCACGGAAATAATAATTAAATATAATATAACAATAAGTATTTTGTAATATCTGTTTATGCGTCTTTAAATAAATTCGTTTGTGATGCCCTCCTTATGACACTGAGATCGGCGTACAATTTATTATGGTTTTCAACCGTATGCGTATTTATCACTGCACATTGACTTTTTGGAGAGGTACAACAAAATTAAAAATATCACTGATCGTACGAACAAATTAATTTTAGAAACTTGTTTCTCTTTCCAAGAAAATAAGATATAACGATTAAAGACGCGACTTGCATGTAATAACTGCTGCCAAAGTTGACTAATGTTTGCGAAGCACACACATATTTGAGAATTAAATGTAAATAAGAAGACGCAAAGGGGATGACATCACGTATTTGGTATTCTTCGTTGCATGGTCGACGACATTTTATTTCTTTAGCTGTTAAATATTTACTTCTCGTTAAAATAATTCGATGAGAAAATATTACATATTTTAATTAATCTTTAAATAGATATAATATAAAGCCTTTTTCACTTTATCACTGGATGTGGTGTAATTTTAATGTTGTGAAAATAAATTGTCGGATATGGGAATCGAACTCGGGTTCTCCAAATTAAAGGTCGATGCGTTGCCACTGAAGTAGCTATCCTATGGCTGTCAATATACTCAAAATTGTATTTGGTACTAAATGAACATTTTGCGATCGGCAATTGATTTCGTTAAAGTGTCTTAACATCTATCCTGTTTGGTATCAAATGCTCTGTGAGTTCGGACCTTGTTCTATTATTAGGATTAAGTTCCTGTTAATGAGCGTCCGCAGGGGGAGCAAGCAGGGGTGCACCCCCCCTGGATATTAACAAGGTTGGTGACCACGACTCTCGAACATAGGACTTTAACATGTAAAATTATAATTTTGTAATTTCCTGCTTCCCTAAATATTTTAAGCTTAAAATTCTGCATCTGAACCAATAAACAAAATTAATTGTACATACTTAGTAACGACACAAATTAGCTTTTAAAATGACGAAAATTACCTCAAAACTATCGATAGCTATGAAATTGAAAGAAAATTAAACAAATGTTTGACGTTTTATCTGTCAAAACAAATGAAATAACAAATAATTTATTTTGACAGTTTTGACAGATTGAACGTCAAACATTTGTCCAATTTTGTATCAATTTCATAGCTATCGATAGTTTTGAGACAATTTTAGTCTTTTTCAGTTCTAATTTGTGCCGGTACAAAGCATGCAAAATTAATTTCGTATTTTATGCCCTAAAACTTTTATTTGAAGCTTTTTTGTTTTAAATAATTATGAAGCAGGAAATTAAATCAATATGATTTTACATGTTAAAGTCCCATGTTCGAGAGTCGCGGTCACCACCCGGTATATGTATATATAAATAAAATAAAAATGAAATTATAAGTTTAAAGATAAAATCAAGCTGAAACTTTTCAGCAATATTCATATGGCCAGCTAGCGACATGTTTCCTATCGTAACGATTGAGTAATCTAAGTTTATTAAGTATATACGGACACAAAATATTAGAAAATAAAAACTGTAAAACTGCTAAATCGGAATTTATTGAAGAAATGGTGTCAATTTATGGAAGAGTTATTCGAAGATTGTTCTTCCTCTTCAATTCAAACCCAGATGACAAAGACTAGTAATTTATTTCACAAATTTAAATATTTTGTTGTCTATTTGTTATGTGTATTTGTATTTGTATGTAAAAAAATATATTTTAGAAATTTATGTCTATCTGAGAGTTTTTTGCGAAACGCCCCCCTCCTCCTGGAAAAATGTCTTTGGACGCCCATGTTCCTGTTGTATAGAGCAGCACAAATGAATAAGTAAATATAATATAGTAATAGACTGTTGTCAATTACATTTTCCAAGATACATTAGAAAAATATAATGCTTGAATAGTATATTAAAATACAAGTTAAAGAAGGCATCCTATTCTAGCACGAGTTTGAAATTCGGACACGAGCCGCGTGGCGGTGAAGGGACGAACGAACGAGCGTTAGAAATGCCTTTTGTAACGAGTGTTTTATACTATTTTCTCTTTTTCGGCAATCCTTTGCACAATTTCTTTATTAAAATAGTTAGTATTCTCCATGAAGGAAAATTTTTAGTAGAATAGTTAATTTGGTGATAGTGATTTGAAATTAATTTTGTCCGTTGCGTAGGTATTTGTATAAATTGTGTTTCTTTATTTTGTCAGTTGCCTAGATATTTTGTATATTATGTGTATTCCATTTGCCATTTGGATCAGATCTGACTTACATTTACTGAACCAGATTACTTATTTATTTCGCTGGATTACTTCGCTGACTTTATTTCCAGTACTAGAATTATTGATTCTAATTTACTTTGAAGTAATTCACCCCAATGCATCAGTTGGCTTAATTTAGTTTAATTATTCATGTTATCTTATTTATCTGAACTGATTTAAGTAAACCAAGTGGCAAATGAAATAATCAAAAAAATCATTTAAGAACGAAGCTTATCCTAGCATCAATATGCGTGTGAGAATGTGTTATTCTAATGCCGAAATAGAAAAATAAATTTAAAGTTTTTGAAGAGACATTTCGAACAGAATAATTAAAAATTATGACTGACTGCCATTTGTATTTCCCAAACGTCCTTACTAATCTATCGTAGTTGGCATAAACTAAAGGCTTTGAAGAGATATTTCAAGCAGAATAATGAAAAATTGTGATGATTTATCTCTAAACATCTGCAAGTATCTCTAAAGTACCCTCCGTACGATGTCCCACCGGATGAGAGCAACTCTCTTGTCAACACGTTGCGGTGCAGATGCTAATGGCGATGTCCGAATTGAATTCATGGCGAATACCGCAAGAAACAAGGCTGTATAAATGGCTTAGTTAGCATCAGGTGTTATGGTAATGTATCGCTCGTGTGTACTGAATCGTATATGGAATAGTTGCGCGGCCTGGGTAAACTTTACCCTCCTCAAAGCGTGCCTTCCAGCGAGGAACGAGATTTTTATGCGGTGTATTGATGATGAATTATGCAAAATCATTCTATTTGTACAGCACGTGCGCGAAGATGGCGCCTGTATGGAGAACAAAGAGAATTTCAGGACGCTACGGAATTTCTTATTCTTTTGGAATACTTAGATGAGCTGTCAATACCATATATCACAGTAGTCGAGCGGTTAGCTTAGCAGTTGCTTGGCATTGCACACCGTGGGTCGCGTGTTCGAATTCCTCCCAGGGTATAGATGATTGTGATGTATTTGTAAGGGTTAGGTGGAAGAATAGCCCTTGAACCTAAGTGGTCAATAAAGCCAAATAAAATATATATCTGGACGTATGGTAAACAATTAATATTGTGTAATATGAAATACTGATTATAAGAACCAATCACTGATGAAATCCGAACAAATTACCTATTCGCGATATACACATAGACGGAGCCATATGCCATATACACTAGGGTGTCAGTTATTTACCAAATTGATTGTTTTTCTTGCGACGTCCCCTAAATTTTTAGTTTATCGTCTAAAAAAAAAATGTCAGAAAAAATAATCCCTTAATATTCATAATAAACCTTGCCCTAAAGACGATACATTTCCCATTTAAATTACATGGGATTTTGGCATTTTCTTAATTTTTTTTTTCTCGGACAAGATGACATACAGCAATGAAACATACATATTCTTATAGGAAATTGAACGCTCTACAAAAAAGGTCTCTTCTAGTTTTTCGATTAATTCACTCCTTCAAAAGTTATTCGAGGTTAAAATTGAACTCTGTGTATATTTTCAGATTTTTTTTACTTTTAAGGCAATTATTATTATTTCGATGAAAGTTATTAGTTTATTTCTGCGGTGGCCGAGCGGGCTAATGCTACATCTCTTAGCACGCTGTGACGTCACCCGAGCCAAGGTTCGTCAGTTCGAATCAAACGGCCGACTACGTGTGGCTTGTCGTTAAAAAAATAAAAAATACAGCTTCCTGTATTTGCCACACTCGGGCGCTCTATGCTAGTCACATATTCGCCTTAAAACAACTGACTGTGGAAACCGGCAGTACGGCAGAGTAAAATCTGCGGCTCGGTGCGCCTGGTCCGCCAAATTTCTACTAGGAATATTTGGGGTCTATAGACTCCCAAAGGCGTGCAATATAGATAATTCTAGAGGTATTATTGTAAAAAATTGCAAAAAAATTTAAACATCTGTAAGACCAATGAAATTCACACCACCTGAGTAACATAATTTGTTTTATTAAACATTCTTTAGTTACATTTTGAATTTTTTTTTCATAATCTGAATCAAATATTGTTTTTCATCTTCGTTTCTAGCTAAAATATTAAGGTATTTTTCGGTCATTTTACAGCCCTTTCTGTAGTATCATTAACTACTCCTACATGTTTCACAATCGCTAAGCCTCTTAAATATATGGGATCCTTCAACTATCCAGCTGAAGTCAGTTTGTACCGATATCGAATCTCTCGAAAAATTTTAATGAATTAGCATTTATGAAATAATCTATGTTTTTATTTACAAACCATTTAAAATCATCAAAATTAAAAATAAAGCGTTTAGGAGTATCAAATTCATCATCACTTAATTTCTAAACCATCTGAAAATTTACACAGAGTTCAACTTTCACCTCGAATAACTTTTGAAGGAGTGGATTAATCTAAAAACTACAGAGTGATCAAAAGGAATTGTTACAGTTGGCA
This sequence comes from Pterostichus madidus, assembly GCA_911728475.2. Classification (NCBI taxonomy): domain Eukaryota; kingdom Metazoa; phylum Arthropoda; class Insecta; order Coleoptera; family Carabidae; genus Pterostichus; species Pterostichus madidus. The sequence continues at coordinate 10,832,864 of OU452318.1, forward strand.
ATAAAAAAAACTACTTGAAATTGGTAAACCTGATACATAAATTCATTTCCTGTTGTTGACAGTGACATTTAAAATTTAAATTTGAGTACATTTATACATACATACATACATATCTTCACGCTATATCCCAACAAATGGGGTAGCACGAACCCTAAAATCACTCATAAAACATTCACTCATCACACCCATCAAACAACCAGTCATCGTCAAACATTTTCATCCAAACACACCACCCTCATTTCAACCACTTTCAAAGATCACTCCATATAAACTCATTCATTTATACACTCGAAATTATTATCACACAACAAACCTTCATTCACATCATTCCTTTTCACTTACCATTCATTTTCTTTCTTCAACGTACATAACGTATGCATAAAAAATCTCAAATTACTCACGTTTACTCCTAACAACGAATCTAATAACGAAACTAACAACGAATCTACAAGATTAGAAAAGATGAAAGCGATAGTCTGCACTTATATATGAAAGAAAAGACCACACAAAGCAGTAACTGAAAATGAAACAAAAAGATAAGAAAGGGAGGGAGCGTCGCCCTGCGCTTGTTTTAGAAAGTGAATTTCACACAATTGCAGTTAAACACTACGTAATAACTAAAAACGAATTAAAAGATAAGAAAGGAAGGGAGTGTCGCTCTACGCTTGTTTTTGGAAGTGAATTCCACACAATTGCAGTTAAACACTCAATGTAAGATCAGAAAAGAATAAAAAAGATAAGAAACGAAGGGAGTGCCGTCCCTGCGCTTGTTTTTGAAAGTGAATTTCACACAATTACAGGTAAACACTCTAATGAAATTACTAAACAACGAAACTAAAATTTAAAACCCTGCGCTTTTCTGAAATCATCAGATTCATTCCGCAATTAATCTTCGCCAAACGTTCCTATCCTGACACACCACTTTTGCTTCATCCACATTCATAATTCCTTTCATACAAGCACGTTTGTTCCTCGTACTCGGAAACTTTCGTTCACGCAACAATCCTTCTATCATATTCATCCATTTATTCATAGGTCGCCCACGCAATCTTTCACCCACAATTTCACCAACATATACCTGTTTCACTAATCTCTCATTCGACATACGTTCAACATGCCCAAACCATCTCAACTGACTTATACCTACTTTTCTAACTACATTCTTCTCAATTTCACACTCATCATTTATTATTACATTTATTTCTAAAGTATTTCTATTACTTAAAAAGTCAAAATTCTATTAGCTGTCAGACTCCTAACATAACCTATTTGTATTAATTAGAAATGTCAAATAGTATTTCCGCCTTTATCTGACGTTGTGCCAACTGTGGAATAAAAAGATCTCTGGAATTGTATTGCCGACTATAACAATTTCTTTTGATCACCCTGTATAAGAGACCTTTTTTTGTAGAGCGTTTAATTTCCTATAAGAATATGTGTGTCCCATTGCTGTGAGTCATCTCGTCCGAGAAAAAAAATTAATTGTAAAAAGTGGCAAAATCCCATATAATTTAAATTGGAAATGTATCGTCTTTAGGGCAAGGTTTATTATGAATATTAAGGGCTTATTTTGGTCTGACATTTTTTTAGACGATATACTAAAAATTTTAGGGGCGTTGCAAGAAAAAAATCAACTTGGTAAATAACGGACACCTTAATATACACTAGGAAGCCGAGTACTCTTGAGGTTCCTGGTGCTCTCTTCAATACGACTAAATTTTTTCTATCTGATTTTGAAATATTTAACTTTATAACTGAATACCCGGAAACTCAAAACAACAGCCATCTGTTCTTCAACGAGTAACATGATTTTGTAAAAAAAATAAGTGTGTTTGAAATTTATTAACTACGTCAATATTTTCTACTATAGCATTCTGTTTAAATTTCAATGATTAAATTTTATGATAATCGTTACTGCATATTTTACATATCTTCCTCCTTTTCCTTCTACTGTCCCTTCTATTGCATCCTACATTAGAGTATCTCTTAACGCATGGCCCAATCACATTCTCTTTCTATTCAAAATTATGTAAATTATTTAAAAATGTAATGAAGTAGAAATATTGAAGTATTTCTTGTTGTGATTTCGTCTGAATAAATTTTAATTTATTTTACAATATATTTACTTGCAAACACTTATATCGCTTTTCCAAAGTATAGTATCCATCCAATCACCCCGTCCCTTTCCGTCAGCACATGTCAAAATTCGATCAAATTTACTTCTCTCCTTAAGTCAATCGGTAAACAGGCCTCGACATCCCCAGGATCATAGTAGGCGTTGCTCCGTGTCTCAGGAGCCGAATTAAGGATAAGGCCGGGGGGTTCGGGGGCGCGGTGTGTAACAAGTCTGCAACAAGCCGCAGTACAACCCTTGGCCTGTTGGGACTGTGGCTACGCAAATCCTCGAATCCCAAGATGGGCATACTGGACCTACTAGCTTGGACAGTGGCGTCGGGATTACTTACATATCAAACAAAGGAGTGACAGTGGAACTACTATTTTACATCTTTAAAAAACTTGCAAATCAAATTTGTTTGTTAATATGTAAAAGAGGAATTTAATCCCAATTGCAGTATAATCGATAAATTTTAAATAAATAAATAAATAAATATATCATCTACCCATTACTGGGCGTGGCACTCTGCCGAAGCAGATCTCGGTAAGTGATATATTTTGCTCGTGAAGTGCGGTTATCAGTCGTCAAATCACGGCCCCCAAAGATGTTAGTGGTGGAGGAGCCACGGGAGTAGTTTTTGAAATTATGAAAATTGTTTGTCGTCTGTGGGAATCGAACCAGGGTTCTCAGGATCCACAAGCCAACTTCATACCACTGAGCTAGCCACCCCATTAAAAATAAATTTTAAACTAGGTTTAAATCAATAATAGCAAATTGAAGTTACATGTCACATTGCATAAATTATATTGCTGTGAAACATTCGATATGCTTTCATTTATTTAAACTAAGTTTAAAATATAAGTTTTCTTTACGACATGCAATCTGAATAATTATTATTGTACTTTTGCCGATAATTAGAGGGAGCAGTTGGAAGTGTATCACAGTGTAGGCTATTATTAGCAAACAATTATTCGGAAATTGTGCTGACAATATATAAGTTTTTTGCAATATTTTTTTTGTATATCAAGGGTAAAAAGTAGTAGCAGTTTTCGGACCTAGGCTATGCTCGTGCTACAATTAGACAAGTTCTGCAAAATACTATTAATCAGAAGTGTACACAACATTTTATCTGCAAATTCAAATTAGAATTAATAGAGATTTAATTGAATTAATACAATTTTTGAATGTAAATAACTAGGAAAGCGATACAAACCAAACAGAAATGTAAAAAAGTTACATTTGTAATTTGCAACGAACTCCGTTTCCATAAGCAATAGTATACAAAGAGCCTTGCCTTGCAATTGTTCACTTTCTTCCACCAAATGCCATTTAAAAAGCTCATATTTGGGGGCCGTAACTTGACGGGTAACTGCACTTCACGTGCATAAATATATCACTTACCGAGTTCTGCTTCGGCAGAGTGCCACAACCAGTATTGGGTAAAAAGGCGTGATGATATATATATACAGGGTGGTGAACGCAACTCTCGAACATAGGGATTTAACATGTAAAATCACAATTTTATAATTTCCTGCTTCCCTAATTATTTTAAGCAAAAAAGCTTCGAATAAAAGTATTAGGACATAAAATTCTGCATCTAAGCCAATAAACAAAATTAATTTTGCATGTTTCGTAACGGCACAAATTAGATCTGAAAATGACAAAATTAGCCTCAAAACTATCGATAGCCATGAAATTGAAACAAAATTAAACAAATGTTTGACGTATAATCTGTCAAAATCATTTCTTTATTTATTATGTCATTTATTTTGACAGACAAAACGACAAACATTTGTTTAATTTTGTTTTAGTTCCATTGCTATCAATAGTTTTCGGGCTATTTTCGTTATTTTCAGATCAAATTTGTGACGTTACAAAGAATGCAAAATTAATTTTGTTTATTGTACTAGCTGCAGAATTTTATTCCCTAAAACTTTTAGTTGAATTTTTTTTGTTTAAAATTATTAGGGAAGCAGGAAATTACTAAATTGTGATTTTACATGTTCTATCCCTATGATCGAGAGTTGCGTTCACCAACCTGTATATATTTACTTTTTTATTGATTGCAAAAAGAAAATATTATTTTAATAAAAATTTTATACAAGAATTGTAACAAGTATAAAATACACAGAATGATGTACATGTATAATAAAAGTATAGTAAATTATTATTATTATTACAGTATACAAGATGAGATAATAGTACATTATATTATAAGTGAGTATATAAAGACATTTTACTCACGTGTGATATACAATATTTTATCTTACAGCAGAGGTACTACAGTAAAGTTAGATATAGGTTCAAATTAAACTGCATAAAGATGCTGTCAAATAAGTGATAAACAACTGTTGTCAAACTGGTTGCATTTGTATAAATTGTTAGTTGTTTATCGTTATCATGGATTTAAACATTTGAGTCATATGTGAATATTTGCTGTTTTTTTTTAGTAACTAAAAACGATTGTATAATGACATAAGAAACAGCTATTGCAAAATAATACTGCATTATATTATAAATGAGTGAAATACTCGTAAGTCATTAAACGCCAGTGAGATGATTGACGCACGAACGCATGATAATACAATCATAAAATGACATTTCACTCACGTGTGATCTACAATGTTTTGTCATACAACAGCGGTTTCTCTACAAACAATAAAGTTAGAAAAAGGCTGAAATTGAAGGAAGATACTGTCAAATAAATGAAATATCACTGTTACTAAAGAAGTATTCCATTTGCCATTTGGATCAGATCTACCTTACATTAACTGAACTAGATCATTTATTTTTTTCGCTGGATTACTTCGCTGGCTTTATTTCCAGTACAAAAATTACATATTCTAATTTACTTTGAAGTAATTCACCCCTATAAGTGTATCAGTTTGCTTAATTCAGTTCATTTAGTCATTTGTCGAATTTATCTGAACTGATTTAAGTGAACCAAATGGCAAATGGAATACAGCTTAAGCTGTTGCATTTGTATAAATTATTGTTTAGTTATAGTTGTCAAGGATTTAAATAATTTAATCATAGGCGTATTCCATTTGCCATTTGAATCAGATCTAACTTACATTTACTGAACCAGATTACACATTTATTTCGCCGGATTACATCGCTGACTTTATTTACTGTACTACAATTAATTACTCTAATTTAATTTGAAGTAATTCACCTCAATAATTGCATCAGAATGCTTAATTCAGTTCATTTAGTCATGTTGTCTAATTTATATGAACTGATTTAAATGAACCAAATGGCAAATGGAATACAGCTCATATGTGTATAATTGCTGATTTTAGTCACTGGAAAAAGATAAGGATATAAAAAAAGGTAACGTCTACTCAAAATTTACCTCAAAACTTTGCAATATATGAACAAGAAGTATACTGATACCAAAACACTATTTATACAATAGGCATATTCCATTTACCATTTGCATCAGATTCAACTTACATTTATTGATCCAGATCACTTATTTATTTCGCTGGATTACTTCGCTGACGTTATTTTTAGTACTAGAAGTACTTATTCTAATTTACTTTAAAGTAATTCACCCCAATAAGTGCATAAATTTTCTTAATTCAGTTCGTTTATTTATGTGTCGAATTTATCTGAACTGATTTAAGTGAATGAAGTGGAAAATGGAATACAGCTAATATTACTCAGTTAATGTACTTCTGAAGTCACATGTATTGAAACTTATGTATCTAAAAAGCGGAATTAGTATTGATTTGATTGCAGATAACGCCACAACTGTCACAAGCTAGTATAAAGTCATTTCTGCATCTACACTGTAGGTAAATTTGAAATTTGAATTTTATAATCACTGTCCCGATAAAATAACATGACGTCATAAATAAGCGAAGCATATCTGTTATTTCCTCGATTAGTCCCTTTCTTTAAAAATAGTTTCAAATAAGCGGCCTAACTGAAATCAACTGTATTTAATAATAAAATTGCCATCCAGGGAAGTTAAAAAGAACGAAGAATGTATGCAAGTAAAAATAACGTATGTCTTCATCACTTTTGTAATTTGGCAAGTTCTAATGATACATTTATTTCCTCATCTCTAAAATCAGCAAATACATTTGTAATATTTTATTTGTGTTGGAAGTTGTTACGTTGTATTAGTTTCAAAGTAAAACAAATCTCGATGAAAGTGTTGATACATGAACTCGAGAAGTAAGCCATGCTGTGTATTTTACGAAGACAATCTCGAAACTACAAAAGTTCAAAAGTGACACAAGTTCAATAAGCTCTTGATAATACCTCTTACTTCTTCCGACAAATAGTTTCAAACTTATAACGGACAACTTTCAAGATGATCTCAAAACACAATTATATATCTTCTACTTATTGTTATAGGTGTCATTGCCTTACTGTAAACAAACACAAACTATAGATATTTATTTTGTAATCAATTCTGAAAGTTAACTTTCTCAATATTTTATACTATCATATTATTAAAAAAATCTGAACCCAATTACAATAATAGATTATTGAAAGAAACATTTTATATTAACCTTGACAAAAGTAAATTTGTAAATTCACAGACTGACTACAAGAATAACTTTTATTGATAGGTTCAAATAATTAAATCTTTACCAATTTAAATTCAACATTATATTTAAATTCAATTTTTTACATGTTTAAATCCTCATTTTTTCTCTTCTTGATCTCTCTTAACAATTTGTTTCTTATGTTTGGATTTTTTGTGATGGTTGTTGATCGCCATTTTGATTTCTCTATGTTGACTTCCGCTTTTTTCTGCTTTAGAACTGTTCCAACCTCCATGGGGAGATGTTGTGTCATTTATATATTTTTTTGACATGATTTTATTGGCTTGTGTGATAATGAGTTTTTTACTCTTATTATTGTAACAAAGTGGTTTTGAGCTGACTGTAGATATCCTGCTGGTTTGCTTCCCGGTTTTGTGCGATAAGATTCTGAGGAAGAATCTTACCGTGACAACGAATATGTGCGGTTATCTGCAGTCGTCAGCCATCGTTGCACCCCCGAAAATACCACCCTTCACCCCCGCTCAAAAACATAGCGTTTGTTTTTGAGCGGCAGAGGGTGATGACACGTTCGCGTCTTCGGCTGGTCAAGATGTGACCAGGACGCATCCGCTCCCGCTTTTCGCGCGGATTCTTAGTATTTTATCGTAGGTTATATTCTGTTTTATTATTAATTACTCTATTAAGTTTGTTGCTAATAAAGTTATCTGTGTTTTGTTATTGTGTGCGTGTTATTAACCAAATAATAATCGCTTCTGTTTATTAAATACGTTTGAATACTCGACATCTAAAGATTCGATTCACACTCGCGATGTACAGACCCCCGTCGTGTTACATTATATCGAAATTTTACGTTGAATATCTGCAATTAAATTTCATTTTGGTGAGTTACATTGACTTTTTGAACGGTTCAATTTTAATGTGTTGTGTTGTAGAAATAATTTTTTTTTGTCCATCAGCTGATGATGAATCGCGTTGTCGATTAGAAACGTCCAAATATATTTGTTATGAAATAAATACGATTATTTATTCATTTTCCATCCAAATTTGAGGATCTCTAAGGCCAGTTCGAATTTTATAAGATTTATGGATTCAACATAACCTCACTTTAACATATTATTAGTAACAAGCGAGTTTACACGCACATGTTCGCACATGTTCGCACAAGTTCGCAAGATTAAAATCGAGAACTTGAGCCAAACCAGAACATGAACCAAAACCATATTGAACCAAGATTATTAAGAAAAAAAAAAATGAACCTAGGATAGGATAGGAGTTACATATGGTATGTTGCTGTATTAAATTTGTTCCGATTATAATTTGAATCAATACTACACCTTTGCTGGGTTGCATGAAAGTTTTATCGGTTCATTGTAACTAACGGTTCAATAAGTTAGAGAAAATCGCTAATGATACTGTTGTTAGATAAACAATTCTTTAATTAAAGAGCTTTTTATTTTTTTCTTTTAATGCAGCATTTGTCTTGTAAATTATAAAAAGAAAAATTGGGTATCGCCAGGATTAAAATCTGGGACCTTATCAACTCTGGTCATATACTTTATCCAACTAAGCTACGGTGACCTTGAGATCAAATTTGGTTTTATCCCAATTTTTCTCTCTATTTTTATTATATGTATTTTATTTTAAATATAGAATGAACAATATTTATTCTTACCTACTGTTGTGTACTTGTGATGGCAAGGATTAATTTGCACAATAAAACACACAAGTACAAACTAAATATATCTTTATTTACTGTGCTTGTTAATTTTGTGTAACTCTACGCTGTTTTCTGTTGCTGCTGGATGGTGAATGAATCGGAAAGTGAATAGTTGACTGAGCTGACTGAGGAATGAGAATGAGAATGAGTATGAGTGAGGAATGAGTATGAGAGCGTCTTCTTGGACGGGTATGATTTTTATAGCATTTTAAGTAAGGGCCAGGGGAAAAGGGCAGTTTAGAAAGTTAAGGGTTGCGATGTTGCTGGATTTAGAAAGCGGATTGGGATTTAGGGTTTTTATGGCGTTAAGGAATGTTTCTGTATCTACAAAAAGTAGTTTTCTAAAATATGTACAAATTATATGACTTAAACTTAAACTTATATATAAGAAAATTAAAATGATTAATACATAACTAGACTTATATCTAACATGCATTAACTTAATTTAAAACAAGAAAATATAAATACGAATAATTATAGCTTATAACTAATAAGAATGCGGGGTACACAACACTACCATATATTTGTCATTGCTTTCTTTATTATAAAAAGCACGGAACGCCACTGCAAAAATATAATTTCTCCTATGATTTCCCTTTACCAATATCTTCTTTGGATACAATGTATAACAGTAATTTATTGTACTATGGTATTGTGACTAATATGCATTCCATACGACTGCAATACAACATTTTATCTAACACCTCTCTTAAAACGCTTTCACACTAGATTCCGCGGACATTGTAATCTGTAAGACACAATATAAATTGAATTATCGCCGATGCAAAACTTTACAATTCTGCACGTCTGTCCTTCTAAAGACCTTTAAATGAAACCAAGCACGATAGGTTTCAAAGCTCTTGCACTAATATGTTCATTTATTTTTTAATACTGACAAGACAATTGATAATGATATTAATAAAACATAAAAATTACAATGTAGTTATGGTATGAATGTTATGGTACCATGACTCCTCTATTATTCTTCCATTGAGTGACTAATGATGAACATTATTTATGTCAAGTAACTATAGTAACAGGCTTATTATAGCTATATTCTATTTCCCACTTGGTACACTTAAATCAGGGGTGGGATCATGTAAAAATGACTAGAAGTGAATAGTAGTGACTCGTGTCAATTGCGATTATGTAAAAATGAATAGCGAAAACGATATTGTTTTGCGTTAGTTAAATTGTCATTTCTAAACGCAATGTTCATTGTGGGTGAAAACGTTACTCACTATTCACATCTTTGTTTAATTCATTTATATTTCTATAAGTCGTTCTTTATTTCAAAATTCTTCTTTTTTTTTCAATTTTTACTCAGTGCTTACTATGTCACAATTTAAAGAAGTTTGACGTTTGCACTACACACAGGTAAAAAAATCAAGGTAAATCAATTATAAATAATGAAATATGTTAATGTTTTATATGAAAATATTTGACGATTAATGTTTTCATAAAATTTATAGTAATTAATATTACAGGACAATAAAATTTCAAGAATGGCACGAAAGGCTGATATATGGGTAACCTTTGTATCATATTTTGAAATAAATAAGGAAATGATACAAGGACGTATTAAGCAGTTTAAGGACAGGCCAAAATTAATTAACTGTGGAGCGACTTGACCATACGCTTAAATGCGCTGGGCAGTGCTATAAAAGCTGTTCAATAGTGGCAGAAAGTATAATTGCAATTTGACAATTATTATATAAAAAATATATATATTCATGTGACTTTGTAGGCTTGGTCAGATTATAAGCAGAGGGCTAAAAGCAAAGTAGCGCTTTAAAAAAAAGAACTATCAAAAACTGGCGGAGGAAAAATAGGGAGCATTATGTAGAAAGAGCTAAGAATTGTTTTATATGAATAAATTTTATCTACATAATATTGATACATATACTTAAATCATTATTATTTTTACAATTTATGTTTATTAAATCATGTTGATTTTTACTTGTCAAAGTTTTTTGACATAAAAATAAAAAGGTACTAAGAATACGATATCGTTTAGAGAAAAACGTAGTGAGTGACTAATTTTACGTGATCAATTGAATAACGAATATCGTTTTCACTCAAGTGAAAACGCAATATCGTTTTCACATTTACATGATCCGGGGGCAGTTCAGATAAATTAGACAACATTTCTAAATGAACTAAATTATGCAAACTAATGCACATATTGGGGTGTATTAATTCAAAGTAAATTAGAATCAGTAATATTAGTACTGGAAATAAAGTCAGCGAAGTAATCCAGCGAAATAAATAAGTGATCTGTTTCAGTAAATGTAAGTTAGATCTGATCCAAATGTCAAATGGAAGACGCCTATTGTTATCATAGATTGCTATAAACTGCATTAATTAGCTATATTCCATTTGCCACTTGGTTCACTTAAATCAGTTCAGATAAATTAGACACATGACCAAATGAAACGAATTACGCAAAGTGATGCACTTATTGGGGTGAATTACTTCAAAATATATTAGAATCTGTAATTCTAGTACTAGAAATCCAAATGGCAAATAGAATACATGTTATTACTCTGTGTTGGATAAATATATATTTCTCCCGATAATAATGAAAATAAAGTTTATTGTTTATAAATGAAATATAGGTATAGTTAGTAATAATAATATATCTTTATTGTATTCTCCCAGTTATACGTATTTTCAATCCTTTCAGTTTTGTACTCATAGTATAAGGAAAATATTCCAGAACCCACAAAATTGAAAAACAATAGTTGCAGAAATTCAATTATTCTCGGAAAATACCTCGAACAATACAAATTTACTTTTCTCTGGAATATACACAGCAGAAGAATGAAAAATAAATATATCAAAATTATATTTACTAAGGAAACATTAGTTCCCGTGGCACAGCGGCAGAGCAACCACGCCAGGCAACCAACCAACCGGCAACCACTAGGCCGATGTAACGTATCGGGTAAGTGGCGGGGACATGCGACAACATGAAAGGGTTACGCCACCCCCATACTAGTGGCAAGGGGGAAAAGGCACAGGAAACGGCAGAAGTGACCATTCATTACCCGTCGGACTCTGTGTAAACGACTTGGGCAAACTTGTAATTGGGTCGGAACGGTTTGAGAAGCGGTTGTCAAAAGGTGGGATGGAAATTATTACCTTCGTTGGCAATGAAATAGTTTTCACTTTACATCATTATTATACTATAATCTACTGTAAAGCTCCAACATCTTTGGAGGTCTTGAGCTTTCTATAGGTATTTCTTTCTATATCTGCTATTGCGCGCACAATACTGGGAAAGTAGGTAAAATAAATATATCATGACGCCTTTTACCAATTACTGACGACAAATGATATACCAATTATTTATTAGTAAAGTACGGTTACTAATCGACAAATCATGGTCTCCAAAGTTGTTATTGGAGAGAGAACAACAAAGGAAACTTTTAATGAATTAAAAATTAGTTTGTCGGCTGTGGGAATCGAACTTAAAATCTCTAATCTAGTCTATTTATCGATAGGTAAAGTAAAGTGATGATATAATTATTTTTTTTGTAATAGGGGGTAGCACAGTGTTACCCAGACGGACACTGGATATAAGAACCTGGGTTTGATTTCCACAGCCAACAAACAATTTACACCACAATAAAATTATCTCTGTGACTCCCACTATATAAACATCTTTAAGGGCCATGATTTGTCGGCTGGTAACCGCACTTGAGGCGCATGATGATATACATACTTATTTTTTATTATTTTCATATGGGGTGATGGCCCAGTGGTATCAAGTCGGCCTGTGGATCCAAAGATCCCTGATTCGATCCCCACAGCCGACAAAACATTTTCACCAATTTAAAATTACCCCTGTAGTTCCTCCATCACTAACATCTTTGGGGGCCGTGATTTTATGGCTGGTAGCCGCACTTCACGCGCATAAATATATCACTTACCGGCAGAGTACCACATCCAGTAATGGATAGAAGGCGTGATGATATATTTATTTTATTTATAATCCCAATGATATATTTAAATGGTAGAATAATAATATTCAATAAATTGTAATGTTACATATAATTAAATGGTATTAATCAATTAGTAGATTCGTTTAAGTCCACTTTTGGACAAAGGCTTCCTTAAATTTTTTGCATTATTCTCTATTTTTCCTGCTGCTTATTTCATTTCGTCCATTCATCTGATTTCTGATCTACTTTTCCTTCTTCTATGAAAAAACCACAATTTTTTATTGACGTCACTGTCAATATTTTATAAAAATATTTAGTATAAGACAAATTTTCATAGATTATTGGAATTCCTAAGATGGAATACTAATTTACTACTTTAAAGTGTTCTGGGCAAATTAATGTTAATGTTAAAAGGCATGATGATATATTTATATATATTTGGTTTTCATTAAAGAATTTTACTTTGTACAGGAAAAGATCTTTACCTCTTGAAAGAATGGGATTTTCATAAAATGTATACATTAACATTGCATTATTGTTCATACTAATCTGTGTAATAAATAATAAATAATTATTTAATAAATTTGAATAGGTATATCTACGAATATTTGTTTAAAGATTAGATTAAGAATTATAAAACTATTTTTTTAATATCCATTAATAGAAATGAAATTAAAGTTTATTTTAAATTGTTTCATGAAATTTTGTAACATTTTATAATTTATAAATATATATATCATCACGCCTTCTACCCATTACTGGGTGTGGCACTCTGCTGAAGCAGATCTCGGTAAGTGATATATTTTGCGCGTGAAGTGCGGTTACCAGTCGTCAAATCACGGCCCCCAAACATGTTAGTGATGGAGGAGCCACAGGGATAGCTTTTTTCAAATTATGAAAATTTGTCGCCTGTGGGAATCAAACCAGGGACCTCAGGATCCACAGGCCGACTTCATACCACTGAGCTAGCCATCCCATAAATTAATATTAATATTAATACGATAAATTTATATAAAAATCACGGTTCGCATGTGCTTGATTATTTATTTATTTATACTGCTCTGTACAACGAACTTAATTAAATTATTGTACAAAATACTACATACATATATGAATCAGTCCTAAAAAACAAGTAAAACAGAGATTTAAGTTTTGTTTCAAAATCAGCGTTTGTCCTAATTTTGCAACAGTAGCAGAAAGTTTGAGAACCACTCGGGTATCCTAACCTTACAGTACATATCGCACGGAAGATAGCAATGATACAATGCCATTCCCCTCCCTATTTCGGGGGATAAATCGCTGTGTTCGTCGCGGTCAGTTGTCGCCAGGACAATGATTCACGGGTAGCAGCCCCCTCCATACCTCATTGTACCTCCGACACTGGAAACGGCCTTTACTAGCTTTGCAGGATAGCAAATAGCGAACAATAGTACCTATACTGTGTTCAGATTCCACCGTCGTAACTTTATATTTTAGGCACGAAATTGAACAATACATAAAAAATTGTTGGATATTCATAAAGTTACAGCGCACAAAAATATAGGCCACGAGGAATCGAAAAACAGTTCATATAAAATATATGTCCGAATAGGATTTTAAATAAAACAAAATAAATATACCTTCACGCCTTTTATCCATTATTGGGTGTGGCTCTGTGCCGTAGCAGATATCGGTACGAGATATATTTTATGCATGAATTGTTAAATCACGCCCACCAACGATGTTAGTACAGTTCGCACCTATACCAGTTAACAATCTTCTCTAGAATGTGATTCTAAAAATAAATATATCATCACGCCTTCGACCCATTACTGGGTGTGGCACTCTGCCGAAGCAGATCTCGGTAAGTGATATATTTTGCGCGTGAAGTGCGGTTACCAGTCGTCAAATCACGGCCTCCAAAGATGTTAGTGGTGGAAGAGCCACAGAGGTAGTTTTTGAAATTATGAAAATTGTTTGTGGGAATCGAACCAAGGTTCTCAGGATCCACAGACCGACTTCATACCACTGAGCTAGCCACCCCATAGAATGTGATTCTAAATATTTATAATGGGAGTATATGGTATCGAGTCGGCCTGTGGATTCCGAGAACCCTGGTTCGATTCCCACTGTCAAAAAACATTTTCACCACATTTTAAATATTACCCTTGTGGCCCTCCCCCCCACTACTAACATCTTTGGGAGCCGTGATTTTACGGCTGATAACCGCACATCACGCGCATACCGAGATCTGCTTCGGCAGATTGCCACATTCAATAATGCGTAACAGGCGTGATGATATATTTATATATTTTTTATTTTATAATCCACAAGTGATGTTTTACATGACGAAGCAACTGTTTGAAATAGGGGACCGTTAAGCTGAGTATTTTAATCCGCTGAGTCCAGTTAAAACTCTTTTCTGACGTATTATGTACACTATTTTTTTACTGAAACTATTTAAAATAAATAATTCAAAGTGTTTCTTTTTTTTTTGTAAGAATCATATAGACAGCATACTATGTATCATTGAGGAAATGTTAGTAAATAGCGAAGAAAATGATAGTGAGGAGATGCCACAGTAGAGAATTTACAGCAGAAGAAATTTAATTTTGTAATTATTTATTTGAGTCAAAAAAGTACTTTCCTGACTAACAAGTAATAGTAATTTATGGTACTAGTGTGGAATGTTGTATATTAGTCAAGAAAGAAAAAGTTTAGCTGCGATGCCCGAAGGGCGGGTGGCTACTTTTCTTGAGTGACTAGTATGCATTCCACCCGAATCCAATACAACGTTTTATTCAACACCTCTCTTAAAACGTTTTTGTATGTTCGTTTATTGTTTGACATTGACAAGACATTTGATATGATATTAAAAAAACATACAAGTTTCAAAGTACCCATGGAATGATTGTTATGGTATCATGACCTCTCTATTATTCTCTCATTGAGTGACTAATGATGGATATTATTTATTTCAGATTCAAATAACTATAGCAACAGGCTTATAATAGTCACATTCCATTCGCCATATGGATTAGATCTAACTTACACTTACTGAACTAGATTTCTTATTTATTTCGCTGGATTACTTCGCTGACTTTATTTTCAGTACTAAAATTACTTATTCTATTTTACTTTAAAGTAATTCACCCCAATCACTGCAGCAGTTTGCTTAATTTAGTTCATTAAGTCATGTTGTCCAATTTATCGGAACTGATTTATGAGAATCAAGTGGCAAATGGAATATAGCTTATGAGTCGGTGTTGGATAATATAATTTATCTAACTGTTTTGGTAATGATCTGCTTTCCATACAAAAATAGGTCAGGAAAGCAGGCACTTTCTTGCCGATTTCAGAAAAAAATTGTTTCTTTTAATTAATTTATATATTTTTTTCTCAAACCAAAAGTGCAACCAATTTCTTCTGGCGGATGATCTTGGATGTTTAGTAGCAAGCTAATGCCCATGACACATATAGCGTTAAGACACCGAGTCTGCTACAAACTGCTGGAAAACTGAGAGTCACGTCCAAAACGGGTGACACCTCAGACAAAACATTAGTAGACGGAGAACAACGGCATTAGTTGTGAAGTAGAAAGAGTTAGAATAACTGGGTGATGAGACGGGTGCGCGGCAAAGAGCTAGTACTTACTTTGATGTATGAAAAGTAAGTAATTGAATATAAAAACAACTATACAAATGTTTGCAACTCGCATAACATCAAAGGGTACTCGCTCCTTGTCGCGCACCCACCTCACCCACCTGTTACTCCAACTCTTTCTACTTCACAACACTGCATTGACTTGAATACGGCAGAATTTGTCTACTTATGTTTTGTCTGAGGGTGACATATATATAGCCGATGTTTCGGCCAGTCAGAAATAAATATTTGTTAATTTTAACGTGTTATTTGTTAAATTGTATTATTTAAAATATTTATCGACTATTAAGAAATATAAAAACTATAAACTACGAAATGCAAAACAAAAAAATTCAATAAAAAAAAATACATGAACTATAAATAAAATATAAAAACTTAAATGTATTATTTAAAATATTTATCGACTAATTAGAAATATAAAAGATATAAACTACGATATATAAAACATAAAATTGAATTTAAAAACATTGACATGAACTATAAATGAAATATAAAAACTTAAAAGTATCTAACTATATATAAAGTAAATTGAATTTAACTATAAAAATGTACAAAATATCAAACAATAATAATTCATACGTCAAACAACAAAGTAAAGATAGCAAAAACCAGCATCATAATGAAGTTGGTTTTCGGCAGTCTTGACTGCTGAAAATAGAGGCATTTCTATTTTTGGCAGTCAAATAGTAGACTCAGAGTTTAAACTCTATATGTGTCATAGGCATAAGGTATCGTAGTGAGGCGTGTACATTCTCTGCGTTAAGGTGATTCCATCCTTCAAGAGACATTTGTAGTACTGTAAATAGGGACTATGAATTAATTTTAATTTTATATATGTAAGATGTAGGTACTTGCAAGTACGTTATATATGTAAAACGTCACGGTTAAAAAATGCGAGCAAATCGAGTCCTGCTCATAGTTTTTACAATATATGTCTTGTGAGGCCCTACAGAAGCTAAAATCCCCGAGGCGGCCGCTTCTCCTGCCTTCTAGTATAGATTCGCCACTGGCAGAGACCTACGCAGCAGATTGGTTTGGGTATTAATGACGGTAATTAGTGCCGCAGTGATTGCTCGAGTGTTGGATGATGAAAACTTTGACCAAGTTTAAACTAAGTGTAAAGAAAAAAACAATTACTTTACTCAATTGGTTTTGGGGTAGTTCTCGCAAGGAAGGAGCCAAATATAATTCAAGCGAGAGTCACCTCAAAATCAAATATCAGTTAATAAAGTTACATCGCAATTTCAATCAACAAGTATTGGAATATGGTTGGAAATGTTGTTGAAAATTAATCCGGAAGTTGTATAAGGGAAAAAACAAATTTGTACATTTTCCTGGATATTAGATTACATAGGTTTTATTATTGAAGCAATAAATTCGATGATGCTTTAGTCCATCTCCAGGTCGATATAAATACCAGCTCTTTTAATATACGAGGTGTGGCTATTAAATAACGAGACTGATGCTCCTACAGACGAAGTACGCATGTGCCAAACACCTGCGACCGACAGCTTTTTAGTGTGAAGCTCTTTCGAATGCAGTACCTCTCGCTTCTGTAATCAAATCCGATAGCCGTAGCATTCGTTCTAATTAGAGTTGTTTTCTTGTTTCGCCGAAAAAATGTTAAGTGCAAGATTAGAGCAAGGAATTGTTGTGAAACACATGAAACTTGGCAAAACTGCTACTGAAACTTATAATTTATTGAAAAAAGTACCCGAATTGTGCCAGGACAAGTCATGGTTTCTCTATCAAAACAATGCGCTGGCTCATTCCGTAATGTCTGTCAAGGGATTTCTAGGCAAGTACAGCATTCCAGTGTTGGACCATCCGCCTTATTCGCCAGATCTTGCACCGTGCGACTTCTACCTGTTTCCTAAGGTGAAATTTGCCTTAATAGCAACAATATTTGAGCTTTGAAAGAGATATCGGCACGCATTTTGAAGGAGCTGACAGAAGAAGACTTCCAGCACTGTTTCGAACAATGGAAGTTTCGCATAGAGCATTGTAGGGATAGAGGAGGGGTGTATATTGAAAGTGATAATAAGTAAATAGGTATGGAATCAAAATAAAATGTTCAAATAGCATCAATTCATTTCTGCATGAAGCCCTAAGAGACAACAGACTACAAGCGAGAAAAACAATAGAATACCTTCAGTCAATTAATATGTACTTACAGATATAAATTCATATATCAAATTATGTAAATTAAATGTAAAATCAACGTCAATGACCACGATGTTAAGACGTAACATGAATTAAAAAAAATATTTTTTTAACATTTGGTTTAAATACGTCAGAGTTTGATCAATGAGTGGTCACTCACTTTAATTATTTCTTTTTAAATTTTAAATGAGGTCACTTCTAGTTGACGTTACTATATTAAAAAAAAACAAATATTTATATTGACCTGAAGATAGACTAAAATCTTACGATCAAAATATAAGAAATAAACACGAAACATTTGCGCGACTACCACAGCTGTATTATTAACACACCAACCCTCAAAAAATGTGAACAGCATATTACAATTACTGTAGCTCGCCGAACACGGGACTCGCATCGACCTGTCAACACAGGCTACACAAAGAATTATGCTACCGCCAAGAAGTATTTGACGCGAGCAATTTGACAAAAGACCAGTCAAATACTAGGTCAATTGCCATCCCTATTTACGACATATTTAAATTTAAAATCAAATACATTTTTCTGAAACAGGCAGAAAAGAGCCTACTTTCCTGACCAGTATTAGTATGGAAAGTAGATTTTACCAAATTAGTCAAGTAAAGTACATATCTAAGGCTACAATAAAAATAACAGTCTGGTTAAGTGCAAAGCAGTCTGGTTAAGATTTTACCTGACTGTTTTGTATTTTACCTGATTTTTTTTTATTATTATAACTTTTGTTGCAAAATCTGCGGTCAATACAATTCATATCAAAAAATTTAAATATTTTGAATTATTTATGATTCACTATTGATTAAATTAAACGGCCTCGTATTTCAAACAACCGCTTCTTCAAGTAAAATATCATTTTCCTGATAACACTAACACGACATCATCAAGAAACTGGACATGTTTTTAAATTTTCAGAAACTGAAGTTCTAAGTACTGTCAATCATTTACATCATCGTCTAATTCATGAAACTTTGTACATAAATTTATATCGACATTCTTGTTTAAATTATCAAACTGATGCATTTGGCAATTTAAAATATACTTTAAATTTTTTATATAATTTCAAAAATATCTAGTTGTTTTTACTTTTGACGCCATTTTGTTTTAATTTTGATTTATTTATTTATTATTTATGACATATTTCAACATTTTATTTTAATTTCTGTTATTTTATATTGTTAATGGTATTTTATATTACTTATTTGTATATTATTTTGTTTATTTATATTTTATATTTTTTAGCTGATGATGAGTTTCGTTTGAAACTTGAAACGTCCAATTTTAAAAAATATATAAATATTTTATTGGATCTCTGAAGCCTTATTTTATGTATATTTTCCTGATTCATTATGTAATATACCATTAACTTTCTTTTCAACATATATGTATTATATATTGCCAAAACAATAGCATCACCAGCGATGTATTTGACACCCGTGCACATGTATGCCTTGAGGTTGATATATGCCAGATTTAGTAAAAGCGAAACGCATGAGCGAAGTGAAAAGACGAGGTCATGGGACTTGACGCGTGCGTTCGTCGATTCGACGCTCTTTTTGTAAATATGCGTGCAATGACAACGAGGGGAGAAAATGTGATGAAAACAAATTTTAACTTAATTTGAACACAATATCATATTCGCTCAGGGCTGCTGTTTTTAGTTGTTTTATTGTTGGCTGTATTTTAGTTGTTTTGGTGTGTGCAATTGAAAAAGACCGAATTGAAATGTGACGTATAATTTTATTACTAAAGAACGACCAACAGGCACAGAATTCATGAACATTACCACCACAAATTGCGTTGTCTCTCTGATTTTAACTTTTAATGAACATGACTATATTTTTAGTATTACACAAGAACATTTCCTGACAAGTAGCGCGTAAATTTTAATATGTTTTTGAACTTCTTGTATTCAGTGATGATTAATTTGTTTTTAGTATCAACAAAATCTAGTTAGCATTATATGTGTGTTCGTCATGCAAGAATATTTTTTAAATTATATTTTGAGAAGAGAAATCTAGATATTTGCCCATATGAATAGGAGACAGTTTATCAACTCTTCTGTGAGATAAAAAACAATATGGAAATATCGCATAGAAAAGTATGTAAGCTTTTTAAAATCAGTCAGTTCAGCTTGAAAAAGTATCACGGTTCACTAGTCCCTAATTGGTCTAGTTGGATAGTTGATCACACCATACTGATGAGTCCCTAAAGGACGAAATGCGTCTATGGTTAAAGCTGAACTGACCAGCCGTTTGATGATGACCTGATAAGTTGATTCAAACGTGCTGTAAATTTTGTGGAATTTGTGACAAGTGATGGAAAGTTTTTTCTTATTTATTAAGACTCAGTTCCACATCGTATTTGACTTTTTGTCTTTATTTTATTTCAATTGCTATCATGCATTTTGCGATTCTGTCGGTAGATGGCACCACGGGTTTCTTCTTAGCTCTCATGTCATGTCTACCGGCGTAGTTACTTTTTAACATCAGTCAGTTCAGCTAAGACGGTATCACAATCCACTATTCCCCAGTTGGTCTAGTTGGATAAATGATCACACCATACTGATGAGTCCGGAAGGACGAAACGCGTCTATGGTTAAAGCTGAACTGACCAGCCGTTTGATGATGACCTGATAAGTTGATTCAAACGTGCTGTAAATTTTCTGGGATTTGTGACAAGTGATGGAAAGTTTTTTCTTATTTATTAAGACACAGTTCCACATCGCAATTGACTTTTTGTCTTTGTTTCAACTTTAGATTTTCCAAAACGTTTGATTAATCTTGAATTTTAGATTATATTCTTAATCTAATCTTATTAAAAGTCAATCAAATCCCATTCTGAAACTTTTTTGAGAATACGATTTAGCTTAATTTGACAAAACCAAAATCCAGAATTATGAAAGATCTTTGAGAATCGAGCTGATTATATTTTGTTTGTACTTATTCAGAGAGCTAAACAACATTATTTTCCTTAAAATATTATAAAAATAACTTACGGTTTGTATGGCAGAGAGTCCACAATCCAGACACCGTCAGCTTGCTCAAATAGTCCTTTTCTCCCGTTCCATTGTACACAGGATTATTCATCTTCTCGTCCGTATGAAGCCACTGATTAGTCAATATCGCCACCACCACTATAATTATAGACACCGTGGCAGCCAATGGTGTCAGCACCCACAAACAAGTGACAGCCGCGTCCACGTGGCCCAGTTGTGGGGCCTCACCCGGCGAGGGGGGCGGGTTTCGCGGCACTGGCCGTTGCATTGTGGGTAGTTAACAACGAAATACATACGCCATTGAATAACTTAGGTTATGGGCCACAGATTTTAAAGTTTTTTAACCGGTGATTTTGAAATATTCATTTTATCATAATTTTCAGGAAATATTACTGAATTTTAGTGTAGTTTATAATGATACAACATACTTTATTTACAAAAATGTTTGTTTTTGAATTTAGTACGAATATTGAAGTTTCATGCATTAAATGTTCCTTGCAAAATTTTATTTACACTTTATATGTTAACTATCACGAAAAGTTGTATAAAATCAGTTCATTTAATTAATATTTTGATTTAAAGTCTTGTGCAGTGTCCGTTGATAGCAAAATAAATGTTTGTTTTAATTATATTTAGTTTATTTCGATTAATTTATTAATGGAGGGATTTAAGTTACATTTATTAAATTAATTTGCTAATTATTTATCACTATTAATTAAGTTAACTATTATTATCTCATAGTGCGATGATGAAGAGTCATTAACAACTTTTTTAACACTGGATGCTGCATCTTCTTCCTGCAACAGACAAAGAAATACGTTAAATATTATTAGACACTACAGTTTCACCTAAAATAATTGTAGCACACAAAAGGGTTCATGATTGAACATTTGTCATTTCTAGATGTACAAGTCGATTGAATACAATTTTTACTGTTGTAATAATCTCGCCTATAGGCGCGATGTACATCTCCTAACATGCTGACGTCATCCGACCATTGGGTCGTCAGTTCGAATCCGCCTGTCGACAATGTGTGATTTGTCGTTAAATATAAAAATACAGTTACATGTATTATCACGCTCGGGCGCTATGAGCTAGTCACTTATACACCTGAAATAATGTAACATCGACTATGGAAAAACCAGCAGTACGGCAGTGTAAAAACTGCGGCTCGGTGTGCCTGGTCTCCTATATGGAGCATGCCAAAATCCACAAAGGATTGTAGCGCAATGGGAAGAAGAGAAGAAATAAGCCCGCCTATTCTATAATTGAATCATTATCTATGGCAATATTTGTTTGGAAATGAACTGATCTAGAACTAACTCGTGTTACTTCCAAATAAATGATGCATCTAGTGTTACTTGTAAAAAATTAGCGATAAAGTCAAAATCTGAATGCACGTTCTAAATGTCATCTGCTTAAATACAAATTGCGATGACACCAATTCAAATGGGATGGCTAGCACAGTGGTTTGAAGTCAGCCTGTGGATCCTGAGGTCCCTGGTTCGATTCCCACAGGCGACAAATTTTCATAATTTGAAAAAGCTATCCCTGTGGCTCCTCCACCACTAACATGTTTGGGGGCCGTGATTTGACGACTGGTAACCGCACTTCACGCGCAAAAATATATCACTTGCCGAGATCTGCTTTAGCAGAGTGCCACACCCAGCAATGGGTAGAAGGCGTGATGATATATTTATTTATTTTATTTTACCAATTCAAAACAAATAACAAGGAACACAAGTTGATTAGAAAGAGATAGAAAACGAGTTCAACCTGCCAACTCAACAAAATAGCTGGGGCAGTAGAATCAGTACAGGAACTATTCTGGGTTATTTAAAACGTGCCAATTAAAAAAAAAATTACCTATCGGGTCACTTTAAAAATGCCAAATAGATATGGCCTAAATTAGATTCGTATATTAATGCCAATTGTTTCTATTTAATTATTATTTTACATATTATCACAATTTCGATATTCGCTGACCAAAATTTCTGATCTTTTTATTTAGCTTACATATAAACGTAGCTGTTATACAAAAAAATAAATGAAAGATCAGCTTCGTAAAAAGTGTGATTGGAACGAAATATTTTTTATTTTGACGTCTTCAATGAGAGCAAAAGGCATAACAGTAAAAAAGAAATAACAAAATGAATTATTTTGTTCACAGAATTTCAAAATTGTGGAAAAACAAACGCCGTTCTGACTCGGAGGTGTGCACAATTGCAAACTCCTAAATAATTTATTTAATCATAATTCTTTTTAAACATGTAACTTATTTAATTTTGTAATAATCAGGTTGTGGTTAATTTTGCTGACCTGAGGATGAGCACGAACATGTGTTCGAAACGTCGTCATCTTTAACTAAAATAAATAATTTTTATTAATTCTTTAAGCCTTTTATCCAAGAACCCTGGATCTTTCGACTCCTTTTATGAAATGAAGTGGTTTTTGAATACACAATATTTTTATTTTTCTCTTTGGGGCGTATACCAATAAATCAGAAGGTTTTCCTACGCGTGAGTATGCCACATACAGCTGTCCATGTGAGAAGCATAGATTTTCCAAATTTAGTCCACACACTTGTAGCGATTGTCCTTATGCTTTGTTGATGGTCGTTGCAAATGCGAGTCGTACCGGAAACTGCAAACGTTTGAATTAGAATGACATAGGACTGAAGCTTTATTATACCTATATGTTAAGATTGGTTCTCGTCTATGCCTATACAAAATTTGAATTGAATCAGTGCAGTACTTTTCAGGATAGCTAACGACCATTTTGTTTCAAGACGGCGGATTGAAGCTTTATTATACCTATATGTTAATATTGGTTCTTGTCTATGCATATACCAAATTTGAATTGAATCAGTGCAGTACTTTTCAGGATAGCTAGCGGCCATTTTGTTTCAAGATGGCGGACTGAAGCTTTATTATACCTATATGTTAAGATTGGTTCTCGTCTATGCCTATACCAAATTTGAATTGAATCAGTGCAGTACTTGTTAGGATAGCTAGCGGCCATTTTGTTTCAAGATGGCAGGCTGAAGCTTTTATAGCTATATGTTAAGATTGGTTCTCGTCTATGCATATACCAAATTTGAATCGAATAAATGCAGTACTTCTCAGGATAGCTAGCGGCCATTTTGTTTCAAGATGGCGGGCCTGAAGCTTATTATAGCTATATATTAAGATTGGTTCTCGTATATTCCTATACAAAATTTGAATTGAATCAGTGCAGTATTTTTCAGGATAGCTAGCGACCATTTTGTTTCAAGATGGCGGACTGAAGCTTTATTATACCTATATGTTAAGATTGGTTCTCGTCTATGCCCATATCAAATTTGAATCGAATCAGTGCAGTACTTTTCAGAATAGCCAGCGTCCATTTTGCTTCAAAATGGCGGGCTGAAGCTTTTATAGCTATATGTTAAGATTGGTTCTCGTCTATGCATATACCAAATTTGAATCGAATAAATGCAGTACTTCTCAGGATAGCTAGCGGCCATTTTGTTTAAAGATGGCGGACTAGACTTGTGCTAAGTCAGAAACCTTCCCGGGTATGTAATTGTATTATAACAAAATAAGAATGATTCCATGCTAAGTCAAAATTTGCCACGTAATCCTTGAATCCCTTTCACGTACCTCCGGGGGTATGCGTACCACATTTTGAGAAACACTGCCCTATAACGTTAATATTGAATGGAACAAAAAATATAACTACAAAAGAAATTATATGTAAATTTTTTCACTACTATGATTATATTTCAATTTGCATCTCTATTTTTATTTTGTTATTTTGCTTACCGTATCACTTATTTTCTATAATAAAAATAGATTTTATATATATTTATTGGCGCTTCCAGTTTTACAATATTCTTCATAAAAATATTTCTCAATTTCTTGCATTTCTTTCGAACCCAGATGAGTAAAATAAGTAGTGATTATGTAGATATTATTTATTTATATTTACAGTGGAAGAGTATAAAGAAAATCGTTTTCCAATGAAGATATGCTTTGAAATAAAAACGAATTCAATTTCAAGTTGCAATCAGCTGCATCTACAGGTTTCTGAAACTCTCGAAGGTCGAAGATACGATGATTTCTATTTACGTGTAAGTGTAATTTGAGAGCTGGGTACACATTGAGAGTCAACATTGAGTAAAGGTTTGATTTTCCCAACTGATATTGAAAATTCTTGCAAACATTTTTTGCTTTTGCTTCGTACGTGAAAAGCAAGTCCTTGCTGAAATGACAGTTGCCATTTCGTATCATGAATAAAAAACTGTTCAAGATAGAATTTCGATTTGTCTATGAATATTAAATATTTATTTGTTATGTTCAAAAGGAAAATGGAACTTTGAAGAAGAAATAAGAATTATAAATTAATATAAAATTTTCCGCAGTTTTGTTCAAGCAAATTTTATTTCTTATTCTGAAGTAGTAACAGCACAAGGGAATACATCAATGTATAAATAATTTAAGAACCAAGAGTGTAAACTAAGCGAATCTTTTCAAAGTTGGATTAAATATTTACCTGAAGATTTATTTATTCGACCAAAAAATTGCTGTCAGCAAGATAAGACAAGAATTAATGTTTGTTGCAGCTCTGGCTCATCTGAGCAGTTATAAATTTTAAGAGCAGTTCTTAGTAGTATAGTAAAAAATGAGATCAACTAATATTAACTTGCATACAGCCCAACATTACATTAATGAAAATATCTGGTGTGGTTCCACACGACTTTCTTATACACAGCATATTTAATATTTAGAATATATGACTGTTATATAATATTATTAAACATGTAATTTAGTTTTTCAGTAATGCAGCATTTATCTGTTTAAAACATATAAAATACCAAATTTGTTTACGTATAATTTTTTAGTAATATTGACTACTTTATGTCTAACGCATGTCCGTTTTTCGAGCCTAACCCTTGGTATCTCAAGAACCTTGAGATACGAAGTCGATTAAATTGAGGCAAAGTTGCCAAATTAGTTTTTAATGATGTATTTGTTTCTCGGAAAAAAGACATAGATAACTACATAAAGCGAAAATTTAAATTTATGTTTTTTGTGTCTATTGCTACTATGATTATTGAAATATATTATTAAATATTCAAATTTTGTTTTATCTTAAAGTAAGCTTTGTTATTGTTATTATTTAACCGTGTTATTTATAATTATTGAACTGTCAAAAACACTTTGTGTTCATAATGTCTCAAGATTAAGAAACATCTCAAAAGAAATAAAATAAAATGTATTAAATGCAAAAGAATTAATTAAATAATTAGATGCAACAATTGTTTTTACTTTTTACTTTAACTGGAGTCAAATTTTTACTATTTTATAGTACTAGTCCAATAAAGTGCTATTTTATGGACATTACATACTATCATAAATCAAACAGTTACGGTGCAATCGAACGTAAACATTAAAAACTTATAATTTTATGAAAAATAAATACTTAAAAAATTTAAGAAACTAAAATGCTTTTATTGTAATTAGATAAGGTATCTTTTTAATTTATTATTGAGCGAATGGCCTAATAAGAAGAAAAAGCCCGTGTATTTTATAATTACAATAAATATTTTTTTTACTACTCGTATTTATTAAAAAAATATATATATATTATATAATGATTCCCTTTTCATCCTTACAAAAAACTTGCACACCCGACTCTAAAAGTCGCCGCACGCCAATGATAGACGAATACACACATACAAAATTATTCGCTTTCATGAGCTGTTAAAACTACACTAACTGCGTGCGCAGTTTATACTGTGATACATTATTATATTACACGTATAATAAAATGAATTCTCTCTAACTACATTCATTTTTGCTCCATATTTATTTCTCAAATTCAAAAGGTTTCTTAGTATTTAAATTAAGAAGAATTATTGGCTACCTTTGAAATAAATGTAATAAATCCGTGAAAATATTTGCGCAAATTTAAGCACACCAAAGCAACATAAACAGGTTCTTATTGCCGGTGTAAATTTCCCAAATTATACTGGAGTAAATTCAGCTAAAATCTGTTCTGGCGTAACAAATTCCCGCGGCGCCTGCATAGTTCACCGGAGCCGCTCTGAGTCTGCCCGGAGTCCGGAGTCGGTGCAGGACACAAATCTACCCGGAACTTCACGCGTATAAATCCCGCTGCACGCAGGAGTGCGGATAGCAGGAGGTAGACGCCGACGAGCACAAATTCACTTTGTGTTGCTGTATTTGCAATTTGTTTATGAAATGTTCTACTTTTGTTGATGATGCGCTCTAACTATTAGAATATTTTATATTTATATTGCCCTACTTTAGGTTTAGACTTTCAGATTCAAGAATAAGGTTGAATCTTGAAAATGGTCATTTTTTTTAAGTGAATTTCATTTTTTTTTAATAAATTTTGTATTTTGTATTCAAAGATTTATACTAAGCATATTTTTAATATTTATCGTACTTGCACTGTTTTTTTTTTCAGACGACAACTTATGAAAGGAACCATAACAACGTCGTAATTTAGTTCGGATATATTATTAGACGTATTCCATTTGCCACTTAGTTCACTTAAATCAGTTCAGATAAATTCGACAGATGATTAAATGAACTGATTTAAGAAAACTGATGCACTTATTGGGGCGAATTCCTAAGGAGTAAATTAGAATCAGTAATTCTAGTACTGGAATTAAAGTCAGTGAAGTAATCCAGCGAAATAAATAAGTGATCTAGTTTAGTAAATGTAAGATTGATCTGATCCAAATGCCAATTGGAATACTATTCATTTGCCATTTGTATATTTACTGATCCAGATTACTTATTTATTTCGCTGAATTACTTCGCTGTTTTTATTTCCAGTACTAGAATTACATATTCTAATTTACTTTGATGTAATTAAAATAAATATATCAAATAAATATATCATCACGCCTTCTACCCATTACTGGGTATGGCACTCTGCTGAAGCAGATCTCGGTAAGTGATAAATTTTGCGCGTGAAGTGCGGTTACCAGTCGTCAAATCACGGCCCCCAAACATGTTAGTGGTGGAGGAGCCACAGGGATAGCTTTTTCAAATTATGAAAATTTGTCGCCTGTGGGAATCGAACCAGGGACCTCAGGATCCACAGGCCGACTTCATACCACTGAGCTAGGCCATCCCATAATTCTAGTACTGGAATTAAAGTCAGTGAAGTAATCCAGCGAAATAAATAAGTGATCTAGTTCAGTAAATGTAAGATAGATCTGATCCAAATGCCAATTGGAATACTATTCATTTGCCATTTGAATATTTACTGATCCAGATCACTTATTTATTTCGCTGAATTACTTCGCTGTTTTTATTTCCAGTACTAGAATTACATATTCTAATTTACTTTGATGTAATTTACCCCAATAAAAGCATCCGTTAGCTTAATTCAATTCATTTAGTCATGTGTCGAATTTATCTGAACGGATTTGGACGAACCAAGTGGCAAATGGAATAATACTTGCTCAGTGGTATCAAGTCGATCTGCGGATCCTGAGAACGCTGGTTCGATTCTCACAGGCGACAAACAGTTTTCACCATTTTAAAACTTCCCCTGTGGCTCCCTCACCACTAACATCTATGAAGGCCGTGATTTGACGGCTGGTAACCGCATTTCACGTGCAAAATATATAACTTACCGATATCTGCTTCGGCAGAGTGCCACACCCAGTGATGGGTAGAATGCGTGATGATATATTTATTTATTTATATTTATTTCTTTAATTATAACGCACATTTAAAACATAGCAGGTTTAGTTCCACTTATTGACCAGAGATGGCGTTATGATGACAGAAAATAATAAAATAAATAAAAATAATTTGTTTTGTTATATGAATCGAAGTTTTAGCAAATTTTGCAGCACATTTGCACAAATAAATCTTAGTTTTTAGCAACTAATAATTACTTATTTACTAATATTTTAGTATTTTTAAATATTTTGACATTACGGTTAGTACAGTTAGTATCACTAAGCTTAACCTCAAACGTCAACGATTTCAAGATCAATTCAGTGTATATTGTTGTATATTGGCAAAATTTAATTTAATTTAATTTGAAGAAGAAGTTGTTACATAACAGCAAATATTTTTAAAAACATTTTTCCTTTATTCTTTAATCATTGCAAATATGTATATAGTTTTCCACTTAAAATAAAAAAAAATCATGCAATTAGTATATTTACCTAGGTGTCATTAGAAAAATAATCATATTTTTGTGCCTAAATGTCAAATTGACTCCTGTATCTTGCAGGTAAATTAGTATCTTATTCAGTGGCCACCACCCGTATATAAACTAAACTTCGAGAACAAAGACCAAGTTCTGGAATCCCGCCACGCAGAAAGAAGCGACTGCGAGTTCTAGAACGAGTGTCATGCGCAGACATTTAAATGAAACTATTAAGAACAATAATAGAACTGTCACTTTCCGTTCACTAGAATAACAAGAGTACAATAACGTCGCAACAGGATTTCGAATAGCGAATACGCGAATTGCGTTTAGCGTATCTTTACGATCTGTATTTCTCAGTCCTTTGCTTGTTCGTTTACATATTTCAATAAGTATGAATTGTAAGTTCTATCTGTATGGATATAAATTGGCTTAAAATTATACGTACATACATACATACGAGGGCAGGGTGAAAAGTCCCTGAAAAATGAAACAAGAAATGATTTATTTGGTCAAAACATATTTTATTTCTCAAAATAATCTCCTTGTAGCTCGATACACTTCGTCTAACGTTTTTCTAATTTTTCGATCCCTTCCAAATAATACAATTTTGGCAATCCTTCAAAATAGGCGTTTGTCTCAGCGATGACCTCATCAATGGAGCCAGATCTCTTTCCGCCGAGCCATTTCCTCAAATTTGGAAATAGATAAAAATCGCAGGGGGGCAAATCTAGAGAAACAAGTCTATCTTATTGCGTTTGAACATCGCCAAACACTCCTTTGAACTTGTAACACGGTCGCGCTTGTTGTCAACAGAGAGTAAATGCGGCACCCATCTGGCAGACAGCTTTCTCATATCCAAAAACTTATGCAAAATGTTCCGTACCCGTTCGGTTGAGATGCTCATAGCCTCAGCACTCTTGTGCACTTTAACTCGTCGATCGTCCATTATCATACCATGGATTTTATCGACAATTTCTGGCGTTGTAACCTCAATTGGACCACCAGAACGTTCGGCGTCCTTTGTGGTCATACTACCACAACTAAAATCAGTAAACCACTTGTGAATCGTTCCAATCGATGGTGAGGAGTCCCCATAATGGTTAACAAGCGATGCTTTGGTTTGCATAATGTTTTTTCCTCGCAAGAAATGATGTTTAATCAAGACGCAAAATTAACTTTTTTCCATGTTTTCAAAAATCTTGTAGGTTGTTTGCTTTCGATGGGTGTCAAAACAGAACCGAATGACATATCAGTCTGAAAATTTTAATGCGTTCTAGTTAAAGATGGTACATCACAAATGTCACATGAGATTTGCAATTGTGGCGCCATCTGTTTTATTTCTCAGGGACTTTTCACCCTGCCCTCGTACATACATATATAACATCACGCTATAATCCTAGAATCATACATAAAACATTCACTCATCAGATTAATCAAATAATCATTCCTCGTCAAACATTCTCATCCTAACACACCACCCTCGCTTTAACCACGTACATGTTTCCCACATAAGCTCATTTACTCATCACACTCTGAATTATTTACCACATAACCAACCTTCAATCACATCCATCCAATCACTCCTATACAAATTTCATAATATTTCTTCGACGTACCTTTCATATTCTGAAAACATCTCAAATAACTCATGTTCGCTGCTGTAACAATGAATCTATAAAGGTTTATAAATATAATAATAGGATTAGAATATAATATAGTTATTTTTATGGGGTAATAGCTCAGTGGTATCGAGTCGGCCTGTGGATCCTGAGAACCTAAATTAGATCCCCATAGGCGACAAACATTTTCACCAAATTAAAATAACCTCTTTGACTCCTTCACCACTAACATCGCTTCGGCAGAATGCCACACCCAGTAATGGGTAAAAGGCGTGATGATATATATTTATATTTATTTACTCATGCTGCTACGGGAACTTATGGGGTGGTTAGCTCAGTGGTATGAGGTCGGCTTGTGGAACCCTGGTTCGATTCCCACAGGCGACAAATAATTTTCATAATTTCAAAAACTACCCCTGTGGGGTATTATGTCATTTATTTTGACAGATAAAACGACAAACATTTGTTTAATTTTGTTTTACTTCCATGGCTATCAATAGTTTTGAGGCTATTTTCGTTATTTTCAGATCAAATTTGTGCCGTTGCGGAGCATGCAAAATTAATTTTGTTTATTGTATTAGATGCAGAATTTTATTCTCTAAAACTTTTATTTGAAGCTTTTTTGGTTAAAATAATTAGGGAAGCAGGAAATTACAAAATTGTGATTTTACATGTTAAATCCCTATGTTCGAGAGTTGCGTTCACCACCCTGTATATATATTAATGTATAGAAAAAAAATGCTATTTAATAAATGGTTTTGATTTAAATATAAAAAATTATTTAACAGCTCCATTTTTACCCCAGAAAACCAGAAAGACCCCTTAATTGATTTTCATGCAGTATTAAATAAAAAATTCTTGCGTAGAAATTTGTCGAAATCGAAATACAATTTTGCTTATATTAGTTCCATACTATAATAGGGTGTTTTATGTAAAGTTACTCAACGGAGCTGTAGGCACTGAGTTCATTATGTTCTAGCTCACTGTAAATTTTTGCTAAATTAGTCAATTTAATAATGTACGAAATTAAATAGAGATTGTGTATTTTTCATTTAATTATTTTCAGTACATTGTACAAGCAATATCGCTTGAAATAATAATTTTTAATTACGTATATTAAATACATTATGATTGTTTTACTTTCATATTAATTGATAAACTCGAGCTGTAAATGAAATATTGATTCTGTGGTTTGTTTACGAAGCTGAGAATTAATTAGTTATTATTAATTTTGATGGGCTTCTGAAAACAAGTGCTATCGTGCGATCGTCTATTATTCAGCTGGAGTTCAGAGTAATTTAATTTAGTCGGTTGTTTACGTGACTTGCTGGAGAACCTAACCTAAACTGTTTTGAGATTTAGTGCCAAGTGCATTCTAGTGAAATATTATAATGGTGGACAGTTGAGGCTACTTCTAATTATTGTTGCTAAAACTTTTAATTCATTACATTTTTAGCATAAAAAAGAAACAAGTTAATATTAGTTATTTCTTCATAATATTAAATAATAATACCTTTTATTCATAATGGGGCAATGGCTTAGTGGTATCAAGTCGGCCTGTGGATCCAAAGAACCCTGGTTTGATCCCCATAGCCGACAAAACATTTTCACCAATTTAAAATTACTCCTGTGGCTCCTCCACCACTAACATCTTTTGGGGCAGTGATTTGGCGGCTGGTAATCGCACTTCACGCGCATAAATATATCACTTACCGAGATCTGCTTCGGCAGAGAACCACACCCAGTAATGAGTAAAAGGCGAGATTATACTGGGAGGTCCAGAATATAAATAATAGAAGTACTTTCTAAAGCGACAAGTTCTTTCCACGAAATCAAAACTGTATTACTGTCTGTTTCAATATGAACCAGATAAAAAATTCATCGAAACGTACATGTTTTTGGTAATATATTATCATCATATTTTTTGACAAGTATCATTATTGGATCCACATACCAACAAGGTTATTTTTATTATAAAAGATCAACCTTCAACTTTACATATTTAATGTTCATAGATCCCAGGTTCAAATTCTGGCGAAATCCCAATTTTTCTCTTTGTAATTCAATTAAATTTTTTATATTTCATGTATTTTGCTATATTGTTTCTATTTTTTTTTTCCTGAAACCGGCAAGAAAGTACCTACTTTCCTGAACAATTTTAGTATGGAAAGTAGATTATTACCAAAACTGTCAGGTAAAGTACGTATCCAAGTTTACAACAAAGAAAATAGTCAGGCAAAGTAGAAACCCGTCTGGTAAAGAATTTACCTGACTGCTTTGTACTTTACCTGACTTTTTTGTTGTCGTAACCTTGGATATGTAGTCAATATGTCTTTTATCAAAAAATTTAAATATTTTGAATTATTTATGTTTAATTATTTTTTAAATTAAACGATTGCAGAAAAATCGTATTCACAAAACTTCAAAAAATTTTTTTATTTGACTCAGTTTCGTCAAGTAAAACATCACTTTCCTGACATACTACGTAATATACTATGATTCCTTATTTAAACAATATTTTCAGCTTAATAACTCAAAATTCATTATATATTATATAAATGGTATTCATTATTTTATTTTTGTTTATATGTGAGCCTTCCTTCGTCAAAAATTCTAAATCCATCGCTGCAGCTTTCCTTAAATGACGTACACCATTTTTAACAAAAAATTAAATCATTTAAATAAAACATGACCAATATTAATAAATAAATCGCAAATTTAACCATTTAAACACCCGTCTCCAAAGATATTTCAACATAAATATTTGATAATTGTTCCGTCAGTACAGCATCATAATTCCCACAGTTCATTCATTCGCTGACATCTAAATTTGTTTACAAAACATTCGCTTTGGTCAGATTGCTTTTTTGATGCTTTACCGCGAATTTATTTATGCTCATTAGTCCTCTTGTGAGTATATCTGTTTGTTTGTCATTGAATTTTTGTTGAACAAAAGATTCAGTTCGAATATTCTGTCCGTGGTCCACTCATATTGTGTTACAAATCCAGGCATTGTTCATTTTAACAATCGCAGAGAAAGTTTGTGCAGCAGCGGACTAATTACCTGTGTTGTTTTGCATTTTCAAAAGCAAACTTTGAGGATAATGAACATAAGTGAATAGGATTGTCGCTATATGATTGTTCTCACTGCTCTTCTGAATACAGAGGAAGGAATAACATTTTGTAAAAGGAGTCGTTAGGATTTAAGTCATTGTTATGTTATTGTAAAATAATTATATTAAAACAATATGTATTATTTACATTTATCATATCAAAATAAACATTTCAATATTGAGTAACGGAGAATAATACATTAAAAGTATGGCTTATGGCTGTTCGTATACTAATATTTGTTTTTAATTACTGTTTCAGTGTTATAATAGTTTACTTTACTAGCATGGCAAAACTCAGAAAGATAACAGGCTCGCCTAATTGGTTCACCAGTCAATTCCTCCTCTCGGCAATAAAAACAGTTACCATGCGGGTACTGTATAATATTTGTAAACAAATTCAAAAATTATAAATAAATCCCGTCATTTAAAAATGTTATTATGGCAAAGCACTTGTTTACTAACCTGTAAACAAGTTGTAAATAATCATTTCCAAAGTCAATAAATATTTTGAATAAATGACGTATATAAGTGAGTAAAAAAATTAATTAATGATAATTATAAATTGCAATTACTTTGTGAAAAGTCCCTGAAAAATGAAACAAGAAATGATTTATTTGGTCAAAACATATTTTATTTCTCAACATAATCTCCTTGTAGCTCGATACACTTCGTCCAAAATTTTTCAAATTTTTCGATCCCTTCCAAGTAATACGTTTTTGGCAATCCTTTAAAATAGGCGTTTGTCTCAGCGATGACCTCATCGTTGGAGCCAAATCTCTTTTCGTCGAGCCATTTCTTCAAGTTTAAAAATAGATCAAAATCGCAGGGGCCAAATATAGCGAAAAAAGTCCTTCTTATTGCGCTTGAACGTCGCCAAACACTCCTTTGAATTTGTTAAACGGTCACGATTATTGTCAACAGAGAGCAAATGCGGCACCCACCTAGCAGATAGCTTTCTCATATCTAAAAATTATGCAAAATGTTCCGTATCCGTTCGCTTGAGATGCTCATAGCCTCAGCAAGCTCGTGCATTTTAACTCGTTTGTCGTCCAATATCATACCATGGATTTTATCGATGATTTCTGGCGTTGTAACCTCAATTGGACGACCAGAACGTTCGGCGTCCTTTGTGGTCATACTACCACAACGAAAATCAGTAAACCACTTGTGAATCGTTCCAATCGATGGTGATGAGTCCTCATAATGTTTAACAAGCGATGCTTTGGTTTGCGTAATCTTCAAGGTTGCTTGCTTTCGATGGGTGCCAAAATAGAACTGAATGACATATCAAGATGATACATCACAAATGTCACATGAGATTAGCGATTGTGGCGCCATCTGTTTTATTTTTCAGGGACTTTTCACCCTGCCCCAAAAAAAATAGCACATAAAAAATGAGAGTTAATATAATTTTCATACTTTAAATTATAATTTTGATGTGATATTTTTTATTTTTTGCTGAATATTAGGAAGTTTGTTAGGAAATTGAAATTTCGCCCCACGATATAACTGAAAACTAAATAATATATATCATCACACCTTTTACCCATCTGCTGTAGCAGATCTTGGTAAGTGCGCCTGATATGCGGTTACCAACTGTAGTAGAGGAGAAGTCACAGGGGTAGTTTTAATGTGATGAAAATAGTTTGTCGCCTGTGGGAATCGAATCCGGCTTCTCAAATCCATAGACCGACTCGATATTACTGAGCCACCTACACCATAATTGAAAATTGAATTTGTTAATATGGACGAATAGAAAACATTATTAATGGTTAAATTTGTCAAATGTAATGAAGAATAATGGACAGTGGTAAAAACAATAAACAAGGAAATATACGCATTAGAGTCAAATAGGTCAAGTGATCCCCGTCCAGCCATCATTCTCGTCTTTTGTTTATTTGGTGAAGTTCAGCTTGGGCCGGGCCTGCGTAGGGCTCGTGTTTGCGATGTCGTGACTGGCGACCGAATGGCCAAAGGCCGCTTGAACGGACCTCGCAAATATTTACCGCTTTTATTTAAGTGCGGCAAATTGCAACAAAAATACTCTAACGAGTGTCGCCCTCACGGGAAATCGCCCGGAACACCCGGAGTAATGTGGTCTGGAGGTCGTGCCCCGGAGCATGGAGTCCAGCCGGAATTTAGAGAGAGGAGATGATTTTGTTTTTTTATTTCTCCGGAGGTATTCGGTGAAAATCCAAAAATTATTGTTTTGTTCGCTTGTTTCTCTTTACGTACATTAATATTTCATGTATTTTAAATGAAATTATAACTGTTAACATATACGTATAAAACAGATAGCCGTAGTTATATGCTATAGCTGTAGCTCTATGCCATAACTGTAATTAGTTGCCATAGTTACAGTTATATGATATGTTAGAAGAGATGACAAGTAAAATAAAATAATAGTTATTTATTATACAAGTATTTTATTATCATTATATATCAGTTTCCAAGATCTGCTACGGCAGAGTACCACATCCAATAATGGGTAAAAAGCGTGATGATATATTTATCTATTTTCATTTTCTTATTTTAAAATGGGGTGGCTAGCTCAGCGGTATGAAGTCGACCTGTGGATCCTGGGAACCCTGGTTCGATTCCCACAGGCGACAAACAATTTTCATAATTTCAAAAGCTACCTCTGTGGCTCCTCCACCACTAACATATTTGGGGGCCGTGATTAGACAACTGGTAACCGCACTTCACGCGCAAAATATATCACTTACCGAGATCTGCTTCGGCAAAGTGCCACATCCTGTAATGGGTAGAAGGCGTGATGATATATTAATTTTATTTATTTTTATTTTAAAATAAAACAGTACATACTTTTTTATACAGGATGTTATAAAAAGTCTAAAACTTTGAAGTTGTATACATTTCGATGTTCTGATACTTAATCAATTTTTTTTTTAAATAAAGAACATTAACGCTAGGGTTCTTGAACTGACTTTTCAGTAGCACTGGTCGACGAGAAATTTTTAATAAAAATTCTAATAAAATTATTATATCCACAACTCATATATAATAAAGACATTATTACAATTTCAGTTGAATTAAATGGCTCATAAAACACTAGTGTTTTATATTCCATAAAACACTGTAAACAACTTGTTACTTAGCAGCCACTTCATAATCTACCGTATTTTGAGAAACTATATATATAACTGAATTAACATTAATCGTTACAACCAATCTTCTTCGATACCTATAATTATGACTTGTGGACAAAATTTTGTATTACACTTGTGTTTTATTGGTATATAAAAAATACAAGAAAAGTTTAAACACGAGACCGAAGGTCGAGTGTTTAATATTCTTAAGTGTAAGTGTATCTTAAGAATATTAAACACTCGACCTTCGGTCTCGTGTTTAAACTTTTCTTGTATTTTTTATATACCAATAAAACACAAGTGTAATATAAAATTTTATCCACAAGTCATAATTATAGGTATTGAAGAAGATTGGTCGTAACGTTTAACGTTGATTCAGTTATATATAGTTTCTCACAATAAGGTAGATCATGAAGTGGTTGCTAAGTAACAAGTTGTTTACAGTGTTTTATGGAATATAAAACAGTAGTTTTTTATGAGATATATAGTTCAACTGAAATCAGTGTAATAATGTCTTTATTATATATGAGTTATGGATAAAATATTTCAAACAAATTGCAAGTATTTCGCGGCAATAGCAATAAAAGAGACGACGAAAAATTTGATAATATTTTTATTAATATCATTAAATTACGCCATCAAAATTAAATAATGTGTATAATATAAGATGTAAGGATATTGACAGTATTACCAATATGTACCAAATCAAATAGAACTAGTCATAAAAGTAATAAATAAAATCGTTCAAAGAACATTTAACCATTTCTCACAATACCAACCACGTAACCACGCAGTTAATATCCCCATGTAATTACGAAACTTGAGCCGACGCCCTCCTGAAACCTCCACCGCCGTACTCCTGCGTCACGGCGCCAAGGCTACTAGGATTTTTCCACGCGAGAAACGCCCGTAATCTCAGAAATAAACAACAATGGCAAAGTTGTCTGTATTAAATTTCGTTGGTGGACAGTGAGGACTTGAAGCTTGAGAGCAAGAGGAAAGAGGTGTGACCATCGATTCACGGCTGATAGATGGTGGAAATAAATAGTGGAGACTCTGGACCAGTGGTGCAGAAAAGAAACATTTTTTTATAAAGGTTCGTAATATTTATACTATTGCTTGGAAGGTTAATAAACTTTGTTTCTCTGTTTCGGCATTGGAATAACATATTCTTGCACGCATATTGTTGCTAGAATGAGCTTCATTCTTAAACGATTTTTGGTGACATATTGTTATCTTGGATTGGTATAACTGCATTAAATACAGAGAATATCTAGGCAACTGAGAAAATAAAGAAACATTTATGCAAATATCTAGGCAACGGAAAATCAATTGCAAATCGCCGTCACCAACTTAACTATTATATCAAAAAATTCTCTTAATGGAAAATATCAACTATTTTTATAAAGAAATTATGAAAAGTTATGCGAAAACAGAGAAAATAGTATAAAACACTCGTTACAGAAGGCAATTCTAGCACGAGATCGAAATTCGGAGTGGTGAGGGGACGACCGAACGAGTTGCCTTCTGTAACTTGTATTTGAATTTACTATAAAGCCTTGTTTCCACCTCTTAACATAGTCTTAGTTTTAGTTTTTCGACATAACCTTAAGAATTTGTCGTATGTGAATACAGCTGAGCGTTTCAAGCTACTTTTTTAGTCTGTCTTTGGCTTTGTCGCTGCGCATAAACACAAAGTTTGCAGACTTCAAACTTTCGATATAGTCTTTCGTCGCTGTTCTCTAAGAGAGAGTTAGCTGCGGTAATGTTATCTCTTGTTATGCTGTCAATTCTATGCCGTATTTATCAAATGTCATTAGGTTTGTGTTGAAAATACGATAAATATAGACAATAAAATAAAAATAATAACAATTTCAACTGTGAAAAAAATAAAAATTACTAGGTTAATAGCACCAACAAAACTAACATGTTAAAAATAAATTATTTGGTCGCTGTCTTTTTAAAATTTATTTCTTTTCTTTGATTTCATAAGTATAATTGCAATTTAACCATATTTTAATCATATAAAAATCAATTTTGAAATTTAAATTACTATATTTGAAATATTCCGGTTTGTTCACTACAAAAAGTCTCATTTTTTTCAAATTGTTTTGGAATTGTATAACTTAATTAAACTAGTGCTTAATTTTAATGGTAATTACTATTCCATATTAATAATTTTATATAATTTTTATAGTATTTCAAATAGTTTTATACAATTATTTTCTCATTTAAGTGAACAAACCTTTACTAAAACAATGAATTAAGGTTATGTTTATGTTAAGAGCTGCAAATGACTGGAATTTTTCAGACATAAACAGAAACAAGAAACCAAACACAAAGACTAAAACAGAGACTATGTTAAGATGTCGAAACGTAGCTTTACAGTTCATCTAGTAAAATTATTAATAAAGAATAAAGTTATAAGACGAAATTCTTCTCTGTCTTAGAGTATTTTTATTTTACATTCTTTAAAAAATAGTCTATCAAAAGAGGAAACTGTTAACTTATATTTAAACTACTACAAAGCATCATATTATAGTTAATTTTAAATATAGGATGTTTTTATACTTCTGAAAAATGTTAAGAGTATAAATAAAATAAATAAATATATCATCACGCCTTTTATCCATTACTGGATGTGTCATTCTGCCGTAGCACATCTCGGTAAGTGATATATTTATGCGCGAGAAGTGCGGTTATCAGTTATTTTTTCTACTACCGTTTGAAGAAGTCTTTGATACCAATATTCATAAAAGTTAGAAAAAGTTGTATTTTTGCGCACTAGTGCAGAAATCTAAATCAATTATATTTCTAATAGAACATGTCATCGTATCCAGGGTTATAAAAAATATTTTTAAATTATTAATTATAATTATAATTATAAAACAATGCTGAGATGTCTCAGTTAGTCACGTTCTACTCAACAAATGCATCTTATATATCGCGCGAAAATACTTGTGACCCATGAGAACGCTTCCGACTTTGTGATGTCACTATATTTTTAATCGCTTATATCTCTGATGTAGAACATTATTTTTAATTATGTTTTTCACTAATAGCGATTATTCAATATATATATATATATATATATATATATATATATATATATATATATATATATATATATATATATATATATGTTTTTATCTTTTATTCTTGTTATTTCGATTATGGCATAGAAGACCTTCTATAAACTTTAGAAATATGCATGCAGATTCATAAAGCGGATTAGCGCTAACGCCATTTTTTATTTAATTTTTAACTCTCTTTCAATGTACGGT
Organism: Pterostichus madidus; assembly: GCA_911728475.2. Classification (NCBI taxonomy): domain Eukaryota; kingdom Metazoa; phylum Arthropoda; class Insecta; order Coleoptera; family Carabidae; genus Pterostichus; species Pterostichus madidus. Next base: position 10,873,295 of record OU452318.1, read on the forward strand.
ACAAGTTTATTAAAAAGAGAGTTAATTAGCATCAAATTTAGTTCATTTCTTTAATCTGTTTTAATTTGAAACAGAGTTATAGATAATATTAAAAACGGTGTTAGCGCTAATCCGTTTTATGAATCTGTCTAATAATGAACAATATTACAGATGAAAAGAAATAGTATATTAAATAATAAGTCAGGAAACTGATATTTTACTTGATGAAACGGTTGTTTGAAATAAGAGGCCGCAGGCCGAGTATTTTTATTCAGAAAGTCAAGTAAAAACACTTTCCTGGCTTATTATGTATACCATTTTTTTCTGAAACCGAATAAATTATTCAATAATTAATTATAAATATTTCAAAATATTTAATTTTTTTGATATGAATTGTATTGACAGCAAACTATGTATTCAAGTTTATAACAAAAACAGTCAGGTAAAATACAAAACATAGTTATTTATTACCTAGAGTATTATGAAGATGTCTATACCCTCCGAGGGTCACTGGCTCAAAGGTTTGTAAGACTCGCGAGAGACATAAACATCAAATGCCCTAGTATTTTTAATTATGAATTTTGTATTTACACTTTTTTTTCTAAAATTAATAGGAAAAAAATCTACGGCCTCTTGAAATTTGATCATTGCATTCCATATGCAACAAAAAAAATAGACACTCGGTAATTTTGTATTAACAAAAAAAAGACCATATGATTAAGAAAATTTACGTATAAAAAAAGGCTTTTAAAAATAAATTCCATCCTTCTATTCTTGCCTTGGCAAAATAATAATAATTCTGTTTCTCACTGAAATAATTAACAAGCCTTTAAATAAAGTAACTTAGGCACGACACCTTACACGCAATAATTTAATGTATGCATTACTGCTAAGCACTGTTCATCAAGCAGTGCCAGTGATTCCTACACTACCAAAGACGTATATCGGCGAATTTAGCCAAGGATAACCGAATATGGTAAAAGCAGTTAGGTACTATTTATTTATTTGTTACTCTGCACAACAGGAAGTAAATCCCAATTACAGTACAGGGGGCCTACAGCTTATAGTGGAATCCGAACCACTCAAACACAATCGTATTTTTTTTTATATAAGTTGAAGTCAGTGAGATTTGAATGCACGACCTCTTCCTTGTTAATTAAGAAATGCAAGTTTTACCTTGCTTTTATCCACTGAGCTACGATTGCCTGTAACTACCTTAAAAAAAGAAGTTTTTTTATGCATTTATTTCGTAATTTAGAGCGTTTAATTGTTTATTTACAATGTTCAAACGTTATTTATATCTTAAAAATGTTATATTGTATGTATATAATGCTTGAAAGTATTGTTATTATTTTTAAACAAAAACAAATTTGGATTTTTTCATTTTTCCTTTCGTGAATGAGAGTGCTACAGTACCGAAGTGCCTGTGCAGGAGACCCCATTGGTTATGTGTAACTTTCCAAATAAAATGAGAAATTCTAGCTATAAAATAGTTCATGCTACGCCTCTGACGCTCCGGCCACGTTAAATCCTCAGCCCTCACCGTGCACAAACTCACAGGGAAGGACCAAAGAGCGTCGAAGAGTAAATTGAGACCGGAACTCGTTGGATCCAGATCAAAGGTCTGCTGGTATCCTAGTGCCAAAGATCTCTTTTGTGTATAGTAAACCATCACTCCACATCCAAGGAGAAAATATTCCTAAATGAGGACCTTCGACGTGGACGTGAAGATATTACATCAGAAGAGGGTTCCAGGGATTCAATAAAAATCAGTTTGTGGTGGTTCGTTTCATACTAGATTTAAATTTCAATCTTGCGATGAAACCATTGTCAGATCAATGGACAGTGAATGTAATTCTACATGTAATAGTATTTTACTCTCGAGTTTTATTGTTACTGCTGGTTTCAGATTTAATTGTTATTTGTCAGTGTAACTAGGTAAAAAGTAGCATATTTACTGCCGCGGATAGAGTTTCATAGCTAAAGCGCAGTCGAAGTTATGAATCTAGCCAAGACAGTAAATCTGCTTTTTTGTCGTACGAATACATAATTTTTTGACGATTGTTTAAAATTAATATTAATTTTGTGATTAGTTTTCACACCTATGCAGCCCGATTCTCAAAAAAGTTTCAGCTAATCCTGAATTTTGCATTAACTAATTTTATTCTAGTCCAATTAAAAAAAAATAAACCAAATATAAAAAAATAAATATATCATCATGCCTTCTACTCATTACTGGGTGTGGCACTCTGCCGAAACAGATCTCGGTAAGTGATATATTTTGCGCGTGAAGTGCGGTTACCAGTCGTCAAATCACGGCATCCAAAGATGTTAGTAGTGGAGGAGCCACAGGGGTAGTTTTTGAAATTATGAAAATAGTTTGTCGCCTGTGGGAATCGAATCAGGGTTCTCAGAATCCACCGGCCGACTTCATACCACTGAGCTAGCTATCCCATTTAAACCAAATAACTTTCTAAAAACCAAATGGTAACAAGATTGTATTAGAGTTTAAATAATTTTTTTTGAGAATATGGTTTAGCTTAATTTGATTAATCCAAAATTCAGGATTAGCTAAAACTCTTTTGGGAATTGGGCTAATAATAGGCGTATTCAATTTGCCACTAGGATCAGATCTAACTTACATGTATAGAACCAGATCACTTATTTATTTCGCTGCATTACTTCGCTGATTTTTTTTCTAGTACTAGAATTACTGATTCTAATTAACTTTGAAGTAATTCATCCCAATAATTGCATCAGTTTGCTTAATTCAGTTCATTTAGTCATATTGTTTAATTTATCTGAACTGATTTAATTTGAACCAAGGGCCAAATGGAATACAGCTAATGTTATCAGTATCACCATAGTTATCATGTTATGAATTTGTTAAGCGGTTACGACGTAAAACCAAATTTGACATTTATAATTTCATAAATGTCTTTTTGCTTTTGTGAATATTGTCCATCACTATATATTAATTAAATTTACAATATACTCGTATAATGGCAAGTAAGGAAGGAATGTTAACCCCACCTGAGATTAAAAAAGGCCGCATGCGGGATTGTGATTATATTTATTAAATTAATCATAAATGTCAAATTTGTCTGGGCTGTAAAAGTTGCTTTTCAATATTAATGCAAACAAATTAATCATTAAGTATTCATATTCAATGCAAGAAGTAATTGTTAATTAAATTATTTCTTCATTATATGTATATCTAAATAAAATAAATATATCACCACGTCTTGTACCCATTACTGGGGGTGGCACTCTGGCGACGGAGATCTTGGTAAGTGATATATTTATGCGCGTGAAATGCGGTTACCAGCCGTAAAATCACGGCCTCCAAAGATATTAGTGGTGAGAGAGCCACAGGGGTAATTTTAAAGTGTTGAAAATGTTTGTCGGCTGTGGGAATCGAACCAGAGTTCTCAGGATCCACAGACCGAATCGATACGACTAAACTACCTACCCCAAAATATATAAAGATACTCATATTGCACTTGTGTAATATGAAAGATCATGTTCCACAGCCTATTTTCAACCAATAGCAATCAAATATTTTCTTATGTTGCCATGTGATTTGTACTTTGTGAATTCATGACAAATATAAGTGAAGTTTATATTATATTTGTACCATATTAAATAGTTATTGACAGTCGCGTACCTAGAAGGGGGCGGTGGGTGCGGTCCGCATCGGGCGGCACATATTTTGGGGCGGCATTTTTTATATTTAGTTTTAGTAAAAAACAACTTGTTCACTTCATAAGTTTACTATTCGATTTCTACGCATTATGAATTACTATATGATTTCGATTATTTTTCTTCATCGTCAAGTCAATGTAGGGTTGAAAATATTATCCCGAAAAATTCCTTTATTACTGCCTAATTTAAATATGCCATCCAATGGTAAAAAAGTTCCCCACCTATAGTTTGTCTCAATTACAATTATTTATTTATGTTTATTAATTTCTTGGGGTAATGGCTCAGTGGTTTCAAGTTGGCCTGTGGATCCTGAGGACACCGGTTAGATTCCCACATCCGATAAACAATTAACTTTGGGGGGCGTGATTTGACGGCTGGTAACCGCACTTTACGTACAAAGATACATATATCACTTACCGAGATCTGCTTCGGTGGAGTGCCACACCCAGTAATGGGTAAAAGTCGTGATGATATATTTATTATATATTTATTTTTTTAATTGATAAAAACCAATATTTGATTGACTTAGAAAGGGCGGTAAATTGGAGATCGGCCTGGGCGGCAAAAGTTCTAGGTACGCCACTGGGTATTGATAAATTATAGTGTTTAATTCTCATATAATTAAGCATTTTACTCTAAAAACAACATTTCGCAGAAAAAAATAACATTGTATTTCTCTTATATTATATAAATCAATTCATCACCAATTTTATTAATAATTAATTTTCATTTCATCAATTTCCTTACCTTCTACTTAAAAACTAATTAGATATGAGACATAATATAATTTGTGCAACATATGCTCCGATTTGGATGCGATATGTTTTTACTGATCTGTCAATTAATAGTGGGGTAAGTGGCTCAGTGGTACCGAGTCGGCCAGTGGATCCTGAGAACCCTAGTTTGATTCCCACAGACGACAAACATTTTTACCACATTAAAATTACCCCTGTGGCAGCCCACCACTGGGGACCGTGATTTGATGGCTGGTAACCGCACTTCACGGGCATAAATATATTATTTACTGAGATCTGCTTTGGCAGCGTGCGACAACCAGTAATAGGAAAAAGGCGTGATGATATATTTATTTATTTTATTTTATTAATCCTGGGATTGTTAATTAAATCCACAACGAAATAATAAAAAAAAGTACTGTTCATATTGATATCGAACAAGAATGAAAGCAAATTCAAATTTATTTAATAAAATTGAAGATTCACTCCAATATTGAACAAATTGCCTAAAGAGAAAACGAAGTCCTCACCAAACCGCTCCACTTCAATCCACCGTTGTGGACATTGTCCAGTTAGAGTCTCTCCCAGAGGAGAGAGCCGGGCAATCAGCAATCCTTCTCCTCTCTTCGCACTCTTTCCATCTCAGTCGCTCACGCCCGAGGCTCGTATGTGTTCGAGAGTGGATGTGACCTGTTTTCGAATGTACTCATTGTGATTTTCTTTTTTCCGTTTCGTCATCTCGGGGGGCTTCACTCTTCGCTGTTCGGTTGTTCGGTTATTCGTTGCCATCAGGAAGTCGCAGAAATGATCTCGCTATTTACGCATCATATAACTTATTCTCCCTTACGTACGTCATTATCCGAGATTGATTTTAGACGCTGAATGCAGTTAAGTGATATTTGTTTCGGCTATTAATGTTCCTGAGATATTTTTTATCTTCTGCACTCTACGGAATTGTATTGCATGCACACTAAGCGATTCTTAATATACGATTATTTACGCTGAAAGTTAAAGAAGTAACACTTATTGTTGAGTGACTGACATATTATTAAAAATATATATATATATGGGATGGCTAGCTCAGTGGTATGAAATCGGCCTGTGGATCCTGAGGTCCCTGGTTCGATTCCCACAGGCGACAAATTTTCATAATTTGAAAAAGCTATCCCTGTGGCTTCTCCACCACTAACATGTTTGGGGGCCGTGATTTGACGACTGGTAACCGCATTTCACGCGCAAAATATATCACTTACCGAGATCTGCTTCAGCAGAGTGCCACACCCAGTAATGGGTAGAAGGCGTGATGATATATTTATTTATATTTATTTTATTTTATATATATATATATTAGGCAGTTTATTTTACATATCTATCTTTATATCTTTGAGGGCCGTGATTTGACGGCTGGTAACCGCACTTCACGAGCATAAATATATCAATTACCGAGATCTGCCCCATCAGAGTACTACACCCAGTAATGGGTAAAAGGCGTGATGATATATATATATATATATATATATATCGTTTGTTTTTTTTTTAAACGAACATGGGAAATTAATTTTTTGCTTGCTGTTGCTTTGAAATCCTATATTTTTTCAATCAAATAATGAAAATACATATAAAATTTGAGCTATTTTGGTCTACAAAGTGAATTATTAAATTTCAAATGGGGTAATGGCTCAATGGTATCAAGTCGGCCTGTGAATCCTAAGAACCCTGGTTCAATCCCCACAGCCGACAAAACATTTTCACCAAATTAAAATTACTCCTGTGGCTCCTCCACCACTAACATCTTTGAGGGCCGTGATTTGACGACTGGTAACCGCACTTCACGCGCATAAATATATCACTTACCGAGATCTGCTTCGGCAACCATCCTTAAAATCGGCGCATTCACATCGATGCGATATATAATTGCCACCTGTTCCCAAATCTAATTTTCTTTTTTTTATGTTTATCATGACATAATCTATTGAAAAAACCATTTCTGTCGCTGAAATAAATGAGACATCATTTTGCGCCCTAGCTCTCTAACTATTATTACTTGACCTGAAAACTTGTATTTTTAGTCCGAATGAAACAAAGAACTACATAGTTATGTATTTATATTAAATTAAAACTGTCTTGTATTTTCAGATTGTGTAATCATTTCTTGAACTTCCTTAAAAGTTTATATCATGTATCAAAGAAGTAGGTACAAATTTAACTCAAATAGTAACACGTAGAGTCCTTCATTAATTTAAATGTAATACAATACAAACACTTTTAAGTACCATCAAACTTTGAAATCTTCGTCCACAAATAGAATGAATTTAAAATCTCCCTTCCTAGATGCATAACACATGAAACCACACACGATCAACCCGAACCCTGCCGACTTTCCCCGAGCCCACCCGAAGCGAAACGTTCCCCTGCGGATCTGGATAAGATTGGCAGGGACCGGAGGGCAGATAAGCTGTTGGGCTCTACTGCAATAAACAGAAGCAGGAATCAGATTACTGCAGCGGGAGTGACGCGTGAATCACTCATAGAGCCGAGTAATTACGGACAGGTTGCGGTTAAAACGGAGGATTAGACATAATCGTGTGGATTGTAATGGATGTTATACTACGGCGAATATCACAGTTGTCAAATGTGAAACAATTAACACTGAAATTTTGAATTTCAAACTACGTACAGGATTTGTTGCACGTAATAGTTATTTTTATAACAAGTACCGAAAAAGGCTCATTACGTGGAAGTGCAGAATTTAACGCACGAGGCTTGCCGAATGCGGAAATCTGCACGAGCACGTAACCTTTTTCGGCACGTGTTATAAACAACATTTTTCCTACAACTGTGCGATTTAGTAAATCACTAAAATATTATCCAAATTTATAAAATTTTAATGATATTACACGAGAACGATGTTTAACGGCGTTGCTATGGTTTGTTCTACATTATTTAAAAATATTTTACTAACGTCAAGATAATTTCTTCAAAATCGTCTAGATTGGAATAGTACTATAATTGCCTTGGTTACGTATGGAAAGTAGATGAATGCAGACCAAGTGCATTTCTGGAAGCAAAGAAACACTAGTGCGGAAAGTGCTTCATTACGCAACTGTAAAAAAAGTTTTTTTGAGAGCGATTTCAATTTCGCGCCAAGCGCGTAATTCATATTTTGGCCACAGACGCTAATAGAAGAAGACGATGCAGTGAGCCAGTACTAGTAAATACGCAGTGGTATATTATCACGTGAATGCCCGCATCCTATAGAGTTGATGTTAATTTTCTCTTGTTATTAAATTTAGCAAAATGTTCTTCACAATTAGGTGAGGCTAATGTTTTACATATTGTAAAATATACAAATGAGACTTATTTGACTAAATAATGTGCCTCAAAATTTAAGTTATACCACTTTTCATATACTTTACATTGTGGAACAGTGGCGTCGCCTGGTGATTGAAGGTACTTACACAAATAAAACATGTTACTATATTCTAAATGGGGTAAATTGCATCGAGTTGGCCTGTGGATCCAGAAAACCATGATTCGATTCCCACTGCTGACATTTTCACCACATTAAAAATTATCCCTTTGACTTCCCTTCCACTAACATCTTTGGAGGCCGTGATTTGACGTACTTTTTTCGGATATATATATATATATATATATATATATATATATATATATATATATATATATATATATATATATATATATATATATATATATATATATCACTTACCGAGATTTGCTAGGTAGAGTCCACATCCAGTAATAGGTAAAAGGCATGATAGTGTATTTATATATTTTTTATTTTACTATATTCTTTAGTCACATGGAGAATATCAATACTTTTTACTTAAGTGTACTGAGTGGCGTACCTAGAACTTTTGCCGCCCAGGGCGGTCTCCAATTTGCCGCCCTGTCTAAGTCAATCAAATGGTGGTATTTATAAATTTAAAAAATAAATACAAAATAAATATATCATCACGACTTTTACCTATTACTGGGTGTGACACTCTGCTAAAGCAGATCTCGGTAAGTGATACATTTATGTACATAAGTGCGGTAACCAGCCGTAAAATCACGGCCCTCAAAGATGTTAGTTTTGGGAAAGCCACATGGGTAATTATAATATGATGAAAATTGTTTGTCGGGAATCGAACTGGTGTCCTCAGGATCCACAGGCCAACTCGAAACCACTGAGCCATTACCCCATTAAATTAATAAACATAAATAATTGTAATTAAGACAAACTGTAGGTGGGAAACTTTTGTACCATTGGATGGCATATTTAAATTAGGCAGTAATAAAGGAATTTTTCGAGATAATATTTTCAACCCTACTTTGACTTGACGATGAAGAAAACTATTCTTCACATGGACGTCCGCAGGGGGTGGCAAGAGGGGGAGCGCGCGCCCCCCTCCTGGATATTAACTAGGGTGGTGACTACGACTCTCGAACATAGGACTTTAACATTTAAAACTATAATTTTGCAATTTCCTGCTTCCCTAAATATTTTAAGCAAAAAAACTTCAAATAAAAGTTTTAGGGCATAAAATTCTGCATCTGAACCAATAAACAAAATTAATTTTGCATACTATGGAACGACACAAATTGGATTTGAAAATGACGAAAATTGTCTCAAAACTATTGATAGGCATGAAATTGAAACAAAATTAAACAAATGTTTGTTTTTTATTTGTCAAAATAAATGAAATAATAAATATTTGAAGTTTTGACAAATTGAACGTCAAACATTTGTTTAATTTTATTTCAATTTCATAGCTATCGATAGTTTTGAGACAATTTTAGTCATTTTCAGATCTAAATTGTGCCGATACAAAACATGCAAAATTAATATATATATAAATAAAAATGAAACTATGAGTTTAAAAATAATAAATTCAAGCTGAAACTGAATTTCCAGCAGTACTTATTCTTATGGCCAGCTAGCGACATGTGTCCTATCATAACGATTGAGCAATCTAAGTTTATTAAGTATATACAGACACAAAATATTAGAAAATAAAAACTGTAAAACTGCTAAATCGGAATTTATTGAAGAAATGGTGTCAATTTATGGAAAAGTTATTAGAAAATTGTCCTTCCTCTTCAAGTCAACCCAGACGATGAAGACTAGTAATTTATTTCATAAATTTAAATATTTTTTTATCTATTTGTTATGTGTGCGTATTGTTTATATTTATGTTATGTAAAAAATATATATTTTAAAAATTTATGTATATCTGAGAGTTTTTTGCGACCCGCCTCCCCCCCTGGAAAAATGTCTGTGGACGCCCATGATTCTTAATCATATAGTAATTCATAATTCGTAGAAATCTAATAGTAAACTTATGAAGTGAACAAGTTGTTTTTTACTACTGAAACTAAATATGTGCCGGCCGCACGAACCACCCTCCCTCCATAGGTACGCCACTGAGTGCACTAACCGATTAACCATAAACTCAATCATTCTTATTTGCCAGTATTGTCACAACAATGTAAAATATTAAAACCTAGACAGCTTATAAATAAAAGAAAATTAATTTGTTATTATTTGAGCAAAAACTTACATAATAAATGGATTAACCTTGTTTAATTAAAGCTGGTTACAACTAGTAAAAATACCTGTAAGGCCAAGCTTCTTTGATTATAATAAACTGAATATAGCAATGAATATATTTTGAATTTCTCGAAAAGTGACAATGGGAGATTCAAGTGGTAGAGCTTTTTAATATATATTTATTAAACTAAATTCTTGACCGTACATCATATTTAATACAATATAAAATCATACCATAAATGATATCTTTATTGCTGAAATATGAAAATTAAAGTTGAATAATTTAAAACGTTCGCACTGCCATATTGCAATGACGTAGTTGCATTAAGCCAATCACAGAGCTTTGTCTGAAACATTTGTCGGTGCTCAAGAAGACGAAGAAGAAATAGGCATTCAGCATTCTACGATTCTACCAATGACGTATAATACTAGACGAATTATGCCGTATTCAAGTCAATGCAGTGTTGTGAAGCAAGGAAGAATGGCATAACTTGATGGTCAGCCGGAAGCGCGGCAAGGAGCGAGTACACTTTGATGTTATGCAAGTTGCTCCTTGCCGCGCATCCGCCTCACCCACCAGTTATTCTATCCCTTTCTGACTCACAACAAACGCCGATGTTATCCGTCTAGTTATGTTTTGTCTGAGGATTCTACTGACAACGACAAGTTACGTGTTATTTATCTCTGTCTTATCTGTCTCTCTTTAAGCTTTGATGCAACTACGTCATATTCATTTGTTTCGAAAGTTTAAATATTTTTATCGTGCTTAATACGTTTCAGACAAAGCTCTGTGATTGGCTTAATGCAACTACGTCATAGCAATATGGCAGTGCGAACGTTTTAATCTTAATGGGATGGCTAGCTCAGTGGTATGAAGTCGGCCTGTGGATCCTGAGGTCCCTGGTTTGATTCCCACAGGCGACAAATTTTCATAATTTGAAAAAGCTATCCCTGTGGCTCTTCCACCACTAACATGTTTGGAGGCCGTGATTTGACGACTGGTAACCGCACTTCACGCGCAAAAATATATCACTTACCGAGATCTGCTTCAGCAGAGTGCCACACCCAGTAATGAGTAGAAGGCGTGATGATATATTTATTTATTTATTAATACAAGTTTTTCAAAAAAATTAAAAATTTGGATATAATTATTTTATTACGTAGATTAATATATAAAAAATTCAAAAAAGTCTTGAAAGGCCCATTGATACATATCTTTTAAAATATTTAGATATATGTAATTATTAGAATAAAATTGTTATGAACAGCAAAATAATTTGGATTAACGTACATTTGAATAAAGGATATTTTGAAAAGGAAATTGTCTGGGAAAAATTTCATGTCAGAAATAAGATATACATTTTACTATTATTTATTTAGTATAAACATGAAAAGTTTTACATCAATTTTGATACTCAAAACCAAAAAGAACATAAAGCATATTAAATACAAAAAAGTAACAAACTCTAAAGAAACACTTATTAACACTTATAGAAATTACTTATTAGGTTTCACATTAATAATATTAAACTTGTGATGAAATAGTCCTTGGTTGTTGTAGCCTTGAAGGGTATCAATATGTACACTAACATGTGTGAATTTAAATACATCTGATTCGTCACAAATTGGAATACATTCGCAATTGAAACACACATCACAAGATTTCTTCGTTATATCATGAAATTCAATTTTGAACCGAAAGTCCTTAGTCCTACTCTTCTGCCCATAGTATTGCACAGCCCATTTCACTAGCCCAGTTTGTTGCGAATAAACACGATAGATTTTAAAAACAGATTTGAAGCAAAAGGAAAACATCGTGGCGGTGTAAATACTTTTCGCTGTGTACGGAATGTATAAGCTTCTATGTACGATATCAGACTCAAGATGTTTCTTCACGTCGCTTTGTTGTCCAATCCACGTGCAGTTCAACATATCTCTTACCGGACAAAAATAAAGTCCAAACACACACTCTTTAGCATGAAGCTCCAAAATGGACAAAATCGACTGGAAGGTGCAGCCATGTTGTTTGTTGCGGCATGGAAACTGCATGACGGAGATGATGTTCTCCAGGGCATAGTTCCTGATATCCCCGAAAGCAGCCTTACACAATGGGCAGACTGGGCAACGCTGTTTGCAGGATTGGCAGATACTATGACCTTTGATGCACATTGGTATGCTTGTTGTCAGGTAATCGTTGCACACTGGACACTCGAGTTCTAGCAGAACTAATGATAAATTCTGATTCATATTTATACAAACTTTATACAAACTAGTTGTGGAGACTGGTGAAATGTTGCTTCTATTTCGCACCTCGGTTCAAACGAAACTGAAATGTAGTAAACGAATCTGCCAGATTTATACCTCGCTACCAGTGCTTGTCAAACAGTTCCTTATGTTGTCCCTAAATTATTATAATGTATATAGTGTTAAAATATATTGCAAAAATTAAAAAAAATATATTGTGAACATGCCAATAGAATGCAAACTTTTATACTCGTAAATATAAATAATTATTAAATGTTTTAAATATTAATAATAAATTTAGTAGTGCAATGTTTGGGAAGCACTGGTATGGTATTCCCCGTCTTGAAGTTTCTAGAACCTGCAACATTGTTGCACTGCTCATTAGAAGGGATTAAAAATTGACCGTTAATATATTTCGTGCAGGTACAAGCTTTAGATACAAATTTCTTATAAACTAACGGTATTTGTGTTTGTCCATTTCATGGATTAGTTTTTAATTGTACTACAAGAATTGTTTAAAATATACCTCTATATTTAAACCTCTACTTCTCGAAATATTCCTTAATACGAAGTTTATTGTGGTTCATGGGCGTCCGCAAGGGGGGGCAGGAGGGGCGCTCACCCCCTCTGGTTATTAACTAACCAAATACAATATAAATATGTATATATATATATATATATATATTAGACTGTTTCAAAAAAAATCGATATTTTTTTTTCTTAATTATATCGAAATGGTAAAAAAAATCCTGTGAAAGTTTGAGCTCTTAATATTAATGTTAAGAGGTGCCGCATCGTAAATTTCAGTTTCCCATTTAAATAACATGGGAACAACGTTCTGCTGGACTTTGGAATTTTGTAATTCACGTTAGGGAAATTATTTTGAAATGATCGAAACACACTCTTGTAGAAAATTTAACGCTCTACAAAAAAGGTCTCTTATAATTTTTTGATATATTTACTTCGCTGACTTTATTTTCAATACTAAAATTACTGATTCTATTGTACTTGCAAGTAATTCACCCCGAAAAGTGCATCAGTTTGCTTAATTCATTCATTTAATCATGTTGTCTAATTTATCTGAACTGATTCAAGTGAACCAAGTGGCAAGTGGAATATAGCTATTGTAACGTAAACAACAAATAGTACGTCAAAGCACACGCAAAAATATGGAATTAATAAAAATGAAAATGTTTTCCAACTATATCATCCAGATAATGATGCAGGTATAATAAAAAATAGCGTATGGTACATGTGTATAAGTGCTTTTAAAGCACTGATCCTCTTAAAAGCCTTTCACTTTGCGTCGTGCTCCTAAACTCCTCACGCGTGCTTTAAAGACATATTTATACACTAGTATCATAATATACTATTTACGAATGATGTTTTTCAAATTAAATAGAGTCAATAGACGACACAAGATAAGAAATAGTTATCTATGACGAAAAGATTATTAATCCGCGTGTCATACACTATTTTTATTCGATTATGAAGAATTTTCTTTTTTAAGATAAGTTTTCATTCAAATATTATTTTAGGGGAGGAAAAGTATTTTACGGGCGGTAAAATAACCATCGTCTAATAATCACAACAAGCACTCATAGTTCATTGATAAGATTAACTCTTTCTACAAAAATTCGAACTAAAAAAATCTGGTGTGGGCACCACACGACTTTCTTATACACAGCATATTTAATATTTAGAATATATGAATGTTATATAATATTGTTAAACATGTAATTTATTTTTTCAGTAATTCAGCATTTATATGTATGTAAATAAATAAATAAATATATCGTCACGCCTTCTACCCATTACTGGGTGTGGCACTCTGCTGAAGCAGATCTCGGTAAGTGATATATTTTGCGCGTGAAGTGCGGTTACCAGTCGTCAAATCACGGCCTCCAAACATGTTAGTGGTGGAGGAGCCACAGGGATAGCTTTTTCAAATTACGAAAATTTGTCGCCTGTGGGAATCGAACCAGGGACCTCAGGATCCACAGGCCGACTTCATACCACTGAGCTAGCCATCCCATATCTGTTTGAAACATATAAAATACCAAATTTGTTTACGTATAATTTTTTAGTAATATTGACTACTTTATGTCTAACGGATGTCCGTTTTTCGAGCCTAACCCTTGGTATCTCAAGATCCGTCAGAAATGAAGTCGATTAAATTGAGGCAAAGTTGCCAAATTAGTTGACCATTTTAATGATGTATTTGTTTTTCCGAAAAGAGACATAGATTATCAGATAAAGCGAAAATTAAAATTTATATTTTTTGTTTCTATTATGATTATTGAAATATATTATTAAATATAAAAATTAGTTTTTCTCAAAATGAGACGCATATACAGGAAAATTGCAAATAACATTTTATGTTCCAGATATTTTTGCTAACATCTTTTATTTGAAACTTTTTTCGTATGTGATTCAGTTTTTGAAATAAATGGAATATATTGTTTTCTGCATCCAGTAAACTTCCTCTTCCAGTTTTTCAATTTCATTCAAAATCAACTCAGCTCTTCGGATTTTCATGAAACTTACCAAGTTTCGTTAACAAATCTTATTCCTTTCATGAGATATTGCACACTCGGACACACATCCATCCATCCACACACACACACACACACACACACCCCACACACACACACACACATACATCATTAAGAAAATGATCAAAACGGATTCAGTGGAACTCAAAACACGTATTTCCGCGAAAATCTCGTCAACGATTTTTTTTCACGATTCCAATACTTCCTTATACTGTGTACTCGTATAAGAAAGTAAAAACATGACTTATTAGCATAATGAAATCAAAACAAAATTACCTTATTTTAATTTTAAGCATTTCACCTTTTAATTGCGAACGTACATTTGTTTAGGCGTGTTTCTTTGGATTGTGATTGTGATTTTCTAAATCATGATTCCTTTGATCGTGATTGCGTTGAATCATGATTAAATATGATACTGAAGAAAACATCGAACAGGAATAATGATTCAAATCCAACCCGATCGACGCGATCCTATAGTATGAACGTTAAAATAACTGCAAATGTCAAATACACAAACTAACCTATTTTAAAATTTCATAAATGAATGTCCATGTAAGCCATTTAAAAATTCTTCCAGAAGCAGCCAATTTCCATTAATTCCACAAATAGAGCACATAAATTTATCATCAGACGCCATTTTTAAACCTTCGATGTGAATCAGTCAACATGAATCATAGAAAAAGTATGATTCAGAAGGGTAGGGGGATTGTCGTTTCGTGATCACAAAATGAAAGAGTAGGGATAACGAATAACGAACGAAGAAACATGATTCTTCATGATCATGTTAAGTTTGATCACTTTGATTACGAATCACAGTCCAAAGAAACACGCCTTTTATGTACTACAATGTTCATATTGATTTCCTTATTTGATCTTTAATTGAATTGTTAAACCTATTGGTAATTTTCATAAGTAAAGTACAGTTGTTGTTTGTTTCTATTATCCCATAAGAATATTTTGAAACTGACTTTGAACCAATTAAGCTAAGCTTTTAGGCATGATTCCTATATTAAACAAAATATTTATTAATTAAATATAGTTTGATTTATAATATAGTCCGTGTACTAATTAAATTAGGAAAAATTAAATTTGTGTAGGTAAATTAAACTATATAAATAAATACATGGAATGTATAAATCTGGAGATAGGTTATATGAACGCTATTATTTATGTCTGGTATCTATCACAAAGCGCAATTTATCATAATTTATCTTTTTAAATTTGTGTAATTTGTTTCAAAATAATTTTATTTTTTACTCAATCTAATCTGACAGGCATGTAACAAAGCAATTATTCTCTATTAATCACAATTCACAATTAGATAAAAGCACATACAAATTAAGAATAACTGTCACATATGAATGATATATAAAAATAACTGTCCATAATTCCATAGATAAATGGTGCTATTGTTATATATTCTAAAACAGGGAATTCCCAGATAATATTCGAAAGATCTTTGTTGTGCAACTGCAAAATATGAGACAATCATAAAGATAAAGATAGATTAGCGCATAATCTTGTAAACATAATAACTAAACTTTAATAAAAAATTTTGGGATGACGCATATATTTTTAATAGATATATTTATTATATACAGCTTTTCGTAATTTGATGAAAATGTAATTTATAATTAAAATATAAATTCGTATTGTTAACAGTTATTGTTTCCATGTGTAATAAGCAGAAGCGGATTTAAAATATTTCGGGCCCTAGACAAAATATTTATTTCGGGCCCTTTATATATATATATATATATATATATATATATATATATATATATATATATATATAATCATAATTTTGTAGGAGTAGGTGGCACAGTGGTTATCGTGTCGGCCTGTGGATCCTGAGAACCCTGGTTCGATTCCCAATGGCGACAAACATTTTCACCACATTAATACTACTCCTGTGGCTCCCCCTCCACTAACATCTTTGGGGGCCGTGATTTGACGGCTGATAACCGCACTTCACGCGCAAAAATATATCACTTACCGAAATCTGCTTCCGCAGAGTGCTACACCCAATAATGGGTAGAAGGCGTGATGATATATTTATTTATTTATTTTATTTTTATAATTTTGTAATTTCATGTTTCCCTATGTGTATTTAAAGCAAGAAAGCTTCAAATAGAAGTTTTAGGACATAAAATTATCCATTACACAAATTAGATCTGGAAATAGCGAAATTATCGATAACCATGGAAATAAAACAAAATTAACAAATGTTTGACGTTTTATCTGTCAAAATAAATGACATAATAAATAAAGAAATTATTTTGACAGATTAAACGTGAAACATTTGTTTAATTTTGTTTTATTTCCATGGCTACCGATAGTTTTGAGGCTATTTTCGTTATTTTCAGATCTTATTTGTGCCGTTAAGAAGTATGCAAAATTAATTTTGTTTATTGGATTAGATGGATAATTTTATGTCCTAAAACTTTCTATTGAAATTGTGATGTTCTCAGTTTGAGATTTACAGAATTTCATCAGGTACTGCCAATCGTTTTTTAAAAAATGTTGCGTATCGTAATAAATGCTCTTTCAATACGCAACTACGATTCATAATGACTTCCTTCGAATTCGGAGATCCCGATTTCGAATCCCACTCAATCTAAAAACATATGACCTGCGACACTGCGGCTCGGTGAGTCTGGATCTTGTACTGTAATTGGGATTAAATTCTTGTTGTACAGAGTAGCATAAATAAATAAATAAACGTAAAATAGAAAATCAAATATATTATTACACAATAATTTTTTTATTTTTAATAGTAATTTTATAAATATAGAGTCCCATTTTTTCAAAAGTTTTTAAACTATCCTTGTGTATGCAAATCTTCTCAGTTTTAAAAGCATCTTTGTCCTTACAATAGGGAATACACTGTCCTGATAGAATCGTTTCAAATCCAGATTGAGTCTGATCAATGAACTCCATTTTAAATATATAATTTGTTGCATTTTTTGCTGCTCCAATGTACTGCATTGACCAATAAATAATCCCATTATCTGTTTCACTTTTTGATAACTTGAATAAATTATCTGAACTGACAAATTCAATATAACTTATATCGTTTATAAGATAAGTTTCAGTGACATCATTATGGTTATGTTTTAAATGGTTTTTAATTGAAGTTAGTTTTCCTTTCCATTCGCATTTTCTTAAATCCATTAAAGGACAATTATATTCTCCAAATTCGCAATCAGTTTCTTCATGTTTCTGAATTGACAAAATTGATGATTGGAAGTCACAGCCATCTGACTTGTTCTTACAAGAAAACTCCATTGTCGAAATCAAATTCTCCAAGGTGTAGTTTCGTGTCGCTCCGATTTTACCTTGGCAAATTGGACACTTTGTACACTTTTTTCTGCAGGTATGACACATACTATGGCCTCGAAAACATTGGACGATCGCTGATTGCATGTAATCATTGCAAATCGGGCACTCGATTTCGTGAAGAAAACTTTTGAAATTACTCTCCATTTTGGATATTTGAAACAATGCTACACGTTCAAAGAAATTGAAAGTACTGATTGTTTTGTTGTAGATTTCTACGTATTTTATTTGATCTTATCTTTTAATTGTTATCATCTTATCAGCACTGATTTGTTATCAGTTAGCTACTGTCATTTTACTCACAAATAAATACGAGTACAATGAGTACATATACCTATAGTGTATTTCGATTTTGATGAGTCATTGTTACTAACTCCTAAATTGTAAGAACTACGAATTTGTTTTTGCTTTCCCGAAGATTAACGTATGTCACTAAATACCATTTTTTTTAAACAGTTACAAATCGAGAAAATGTTTCAAATAAAATGTAGGTGTTTTAAAAATTTATTCAAAACTACCCCTGTGGCTCCTCCGCCACTAACATCTTTGGGGGCCGAGATTTAACAACTGGTAACCGCACTTCACACGCAAAATATATCACTTACCGAGATCTGCTTCGGCAGAGTGCCACACCCAGTAATGGGTAGAGGGCGTGATGATATATTTATTTTATTTATTTTATTCAATTGTATAGATAAGCGTTTTTACTAAGTCGAAAATTGTTACTTACATATAAAAATGAAATTCAGTGGCGTACCTAGAACTTCTGCCGCCCAGGGCGGTCTCCAATTTACCGCCCTTTCTAAGTCAATCAAATGGTGGTATTTTAAAATAAAAAAAAATTATATAAAATAAATATATCATCACGAGTTTTACCCATTACTGGGTGTGGCACTCTGCCGAAGCAGATCTCGGTAAGTGATATATTTATGTACGTGAAGTGTTACTGTCAAACCACGGCTCCCAAAGATGTTATTGGTGGGGGAGCCACAGGGATAATTTTAATTTGGTGAAAATTGTTGGTCGGCTGTTATAATCGAACCAGGGCCCTCAGGACCCACAAGCCAACTCGAAACTACTGAGCCATTACCCCATTAAATTAATAAACATAAATAAATAATTGTAATTGAAACAAACTATAGGTGGCGAAGTTTTTAATTTAATTTAATTTAAATTAGGCAGTAATAAAGGAATTTTTTGAGATA
Organism: Pterostichus madidus; assembly: GCA_911728475.2. Taxonomy (NCBI): domain Eukaryota; kingdom Metazoa; phylum Arthropoda; class Insecta; order Coleoptera; family Carabidae; genus Pterostichus; species Pterostichus madidus. Next base: position 10,892,610 of record OU452318.1, read on the forward strand.
ATGTTTTCAACCCTACATTGACTTGACGATGAAGAAAAATAATCGAAATCATATAGTAATTCATAATTCGTAGAAATCGAATAGTAAACTTATGAAGTGAACAAATTGTTTTTTACAACTAAATTTAAAAAATGTCACCCCATAATATGTCTCGCCCGGTGCGTGTATTATTATTTAAATAGAAGTTTTGGCAGATTTTTCAACACATTTGCACAGATAAATCTTATTTTTTTGAATTAATAATTACTTATTTACTAATATTTTAGCATTATTTAATATTTTGACATATTTGGAATTACAATACCTAACCTCAAACGTCAAAGTCAACGCTTACCTTCAAAAACGCATCGGCTGTCAAAGTGTAACAACATTGTTCATGTAAACTTTTTTTATAAATATTTTGTTGTCGTCTGAAAAATAATGTACATAACTCGCTCGAAAGTGTAATAATAGTGCTCGTGTACTTAAATAACTCGGCGCTGCGCGCCTCGTTTTTCAATTTGTTATCTTACACTTTCGATGCTTGTTATACTATACTAATTAATACACTTCAAGCAGTAGACTAGGTATTACGGTTTGCTCTAAATAACTATTTAATCAAAAATCGAAAATATAAAATAAAATAAATAAATATATCATCACGCCTTCTACCCATTACTGGGTGTGGCACTCTGCAGAAGCAGATCTCTGTAAGTGATATATTTTGCGCGTGAAGTGCGGTTACCAGTCGTCAAATCACGGCCCCCAAACGTGTTAGTGGTGGAGGAGCCACAGGGATAGCTTTTTCAAATTATGAAAATTTGTTGCCTGTGGGAATCGAACCAGGGACCTCACGATCCACAGGCCGACTTCATACCACTGAGCTAGCCATCCCATAAAATCGAAAATATGGAATTGAAAATAATATTTAAAAGCATTTAGTTGATATTATAACAAAATTGATTATTTTAGCAAAACAATAAAACTATTCGATAAAATAAAAAATATGTGGATAGTTATGCTATTGAATAATATGATGTGAAAAATATATAATGAATTAATTTTATATTAATTAAATATTTCAAATACTTACATATAATAAAGTCAACAATAAAATAAAAAAAATTGCACACAAAAACAAAAATGTATTGCAAAAACTAATATTCAGATCAGTTGAATGTAAAATGAAATCAATGCTCCATTTAAAATCAGTAGCGAAATATTAAAAACCCATAATTCCAATAATTCCCCTATATATCTCCATCTGCATTTCATATATGTTGAATAACATACGTTTTCATTATTGAACCATTTATACAATTAACACGTTTGTATCATAAATTATCATTAAAAGTTCGACGCGTCAGTCATGAGCGTCCCGCCGATAAATCGCGACAGACAACCGCATCTGCATCACATGTAGCCAAACACACGACTCGGTGTAGTTTTGTGTTCGAACCGAAATTTAAATATATCGATTATAACGGTAATCAAGTATTTGCTCTAGCAGAATATCAAATAATACGGTAATGACACTGATATTCTTGTTCAGCAGTGGATATCATTTTGTGAAATATTGGTTTTGGTTTGGTTATTTTGTTCGTGATTAAAATTGTTATACTCCATTCCCTGTATCAAAACGATGACGTCATATGAGAACGAGGTTATCATAGATACGATGAAATATAGCTATATTTTTTTAATAATATTATTCGTACCTATGCGAATGACATAACGTACGTATAAGTAAAGACACACGTTTCATGTTTTTTCACGTTCTATCAAATTTATTATTTGAATGAAAACTTATGACAGTTCTTACAAATACGAAAATTTATATTTACTTTGTTCACATTTGTTTATAAAATAAAAATATGGCCATGATTTTGTTATTTTCTCGCCTGTCATTTCTAAGTTTGTGACATTTTTGATACATAAATACAGACTGAGAAATAAGAAATGGCTTGAAAAATTTTGGGTAATCAAATGCAGAAATGCGTTTGTCATCTTCATGATTATTTTACGCTGGAGAGAATCGAGCATCTTTAATTAATTTAACTGTAGTACAAGAGGTAATGTGTATTGTATTTTGTATTTTCATATATTATGTATATTCTTTTGAGTTTTATTTTACAAAATTACATATTTCAATAAGGTAGGTAATATTTTTAGTGAGTTAAGATAAATTTTATTTGGTTTCTTTTATAAACTAATTAAATTTTATAAAGTAATATTTTAATCTGACATTTAATTTTTAGGTTATGTTTGAAAAATGTCAATCCAATACCAATGTAAACGTTTTAAGCACAAAATCTTGAATCACATGGATACCGAATGTGACGTAATCGTTTTCATACAGGGAATAGAGTATATCATTATTTTGAATTATTTCAGAGCCGATCCTTGAAAATGACTTTTTAATATAATTATAATTAAATAGTAAAAACTTTCTGTTCTCTAGCAATTTCATAATAAAAGTGATAAAAAAATTCAATAATAGTATATACATAAAGACTCGCTATAAAAAGTTACTTTCGCTCCACATACGAGGTGTGGCTATTAAATAACGAGACTGACGCAGTTTTAACATTTTATTTTGATTTTATACCTATTTACTTATTATCACCTTCAATATACACCCATCCTCTATCCATACAACGCTCCATGCGAATCTTCCATGGTTCGAAACAGTGCTGGAAGTCTTCCTCTATCAGCTCTTTAAGGACGCTTCCCGCTTTCTCTTTCACAGCTCAAATCTTGTTCCTTTTAAGGCAAATTTCACTTTAGGAAACAGATAGAAGTCGCACGGTACAAGATCCGGTGAACAAGGCGGATGGTTCAACACTAGAATGCTGTACTTGGTTAGAAACCTCTTGAAAGACATTGCGGAATGAGCCAGCACATTGTTTTGATGGAGAACCCATGACTGGTCCATCCAAAATTCGGGTACTTCTTTCAATAAGTTTCAGTAGCAGTTTTGCCAGGTTTCATGTGAAATTTCACAAGAATTCGTTGCTTTAATGTTGCACTTAACATTTTTCTGGCGAAACAAAAAACAACTCTAATGAGAACGAAAGCTACGGCTATACGGATTTGAGTACAGAAGCGAGAGGTACTGTATTCGAAAGAGAAAGCTTCACGCTAAAAAGATGATGTTCGCTGGCTTTTGGCGCATGCGCACTTTTCTGTAGCAGCGTCAGTCTCGTTATTTAATAGACACACCTCGTAGTATATGATATTTTTTCTTCAAACGCCAGAATATTTGGCCAATTATAATTGTTTTTCACCCACTTGAATTTGACACTATTATTTCATTTTTTTCTATAGTAAAAGAACTCTATTTCAGGAATATTTACGTTACCATGGATACGTCATTGTTTTTTTAGTTCTAGGACAAAAAATGGCATTTTTAGTATAGTTATTATGGTAATAAATAATAATAAAATGGGTAAAAAATAATAATATGGTTCAATCGGATTAAAAATACTATTTCGAGTCTCGTAATATTGCTAGACACGTCGTCCGGCAATCTTTATTTGATTGTATTTTTAGATCTAATAAAACACATAAATATCATATAATTTTTTTGACGCTCGCGAGCGGCTGAAATGAACTTTTTATAATACTGATGAACCAATGAAAAAAATATATATATTTGTCAGAAAAATCAAACTTTAACTGTTTCTATAGAGTTCTAAGATGTCATATAGTCATGTAGATTAACAGAATATCTTTATTTTGTTCTAAATTAAAATTTGCACCACCTACACTGCATGGCGTGGAGCGCCTCAAATTCAACATGACTTGGGAGAATCGCTCGGACGCTCCCATTTTGGAATATTTGTAATGAAAAATTTTTTGTTTATATACTTCAATATATTCCTAATAACATACTTTAATAGTATTTTCTTACAACCTTTACTTGTATAAAAAAAAAATGTCAAAAAAACTATTTTTTCTGACTGTTACACTAGTGCCCCTTAAGTCATATGTAAAAAGTAGTTTAATAAAAGTTACATTTTAAAATTGAAAAGTCACTTGAGGAATAGACGCTCTTTGAGTCACAAATTTAATCTAGGAGTGCTATTCCTAAAGTGAGTTATTTAATTAGTTTTTTAATTTTAAATGTAACTTTTATTGTTAATTTATTTTCTAAAATAGGACTTACTAATAAATAGTATTCGATTCGAAACGTCGTCATAGGTTTTGGTTAATCGTCAATAAAGCCAAGAATTCCAAATAAATAGGAGAATATATTGATTTTCCTCATAATATTACCCCTCCAGCTTAATAAAATCTTTCAAAAAATGGATAATTTCTATTTTCAACCAAGCAAAAAACAAAATATTTGCAAATTCATCAATTCTGATAAAAACTTATGACTAGAATAAAATTCCATAACTCATTATTATCAAATTTTATGTTTACTTTGGTTTCAATATATGTGATTCGAATCATGGTACTTTGGTTTCAATATTGTAATTCAGTTTAAATATATTCTATAAATGCTTTCTACCTCGTTTTGAAAAAGGAAAAAGACTTTGAAATATACTTTTCATTCGTCATTTTTGCTTTGATGTTACTTACTATCTAAAAAGGTTTAGAGATTGATTACCTAAGAGCAGAATTTCATCAATTTTATTAAAGAATATTTCTATAAATATTTCTGTAGCTCATCCTTGAATCTACCAACCATTTTGAGCTCGACATATTGATAGCGACCTTTCCGGTACAAGATTTCAAATATGAAATTATTTTACCGAGCCGAGATACAGTTCAGCATTTTATATACATATGTATGCCTTTGAAATCCATACGTTAACGTAGGGGAATACACAGAAAGGTGAATCACTCCTACCTTCTAAGAACCTGACATTCATTTCCCGATAGATTAAATTTCCTAGTTGATGATATTTTGGTTTTATTTCTGCACGAACTCTACGTCTGCAGATGTACAGAACATATTAAGATTAAGAAATTAGTTTTAGATTTCGTAGAGGAATTAATGGAAATTGGATTGGGAAATGAATATGCAAATATGAAATGGTGATACTCTTTTTTGTTGCTTTGAACTGAGAGGAACTACACGTGTACTTAATTAACAGTGATGGCTTCAAATCCTAGGTTTGATATCGAGCTTGCCACATCATAGCTAATGTATATAGGATGTGATGTAAGTAAATGTATATAGGTTAATAGAATGTTAAGATGACTGCTTGATAACCAAATCTGCAATAATTCAATGTTCAACTCGTTTCGTATAGCTGCAGCAGAAGTTTGAAGTGGACCAATGAGAAGTAATTCTGAATTGAAATCGAAGTTGTCTGTGCAAAAAAAAATACGGAACTGTCACAATTGACATATAAGATAATCATTGATTGAATTGAACTTACTGAGAGATCATTACATTTGAATCGATCTCAACAGCAAGTCAAAAAATAATCTAATTAAATATAACTCGAGAGTTGGATAAATTAGAAAATAATTCTCCAGTATCTTTCTCAAACTTAGCTGTATTCCATTTGCCACTTGGTTCACTTAAATCAGTTCAGATAAATTAGACAACATGACTAAATAATTTGACGACTGGTAACCGCACTTCACGCGCAAAATATATCACTTACCGAGATCTGCTTTAGCAGAGTGCCACACCCAGAAATGGGTAGAAGGCGTGATGATATATTTATTTTTTATTTTTACTAAATAAACTGTATTAAGCAAACTGATGCACTTATTGGAATGAATTACTTTAAAGTAAATTAGAATCAGTAATTCTAGTACTGAAAATAATGTCAGCGAAGTAATCCTGCGAAATAAATAAGTGATCTGATTCAGTAAATGTAAGTTAGATCTGATCCAAATGGCAAATGGAATACGCCTCTTGTTGCCATTTGCCACTCAAGCCCTGCGGGTTTTCGTGACTATTGCCTGGCAACAAGTTTTCGAAAGATCTATCAAATTATTTTCAATTTATTCTCACTCTCTTGTTATATTAGTACTAAAAATAAGGGTTATCATTGATTTATCGATAGGCGACAAATAATAATGTAGTTATAGAATAGTGGGTATATTGTATTATTATACAATTATTTTCGTTTGTTTACATTTTATAAAAGTTTATATAATTTAGTTGTAGTGTAATTTGTGTGAGTATTGTAATTTATTTTTGACTACGCTATAAATTCCCACATTTGTATTTGTGTTGATAGATTGTTTAAAAAATAATAATTTTCATTTTCAAAATATACTCGTAGCAAATTTACTCTAAATACTACTTTTTATCTCTCTATTTGTGATTTTATTGTAACACGGGGGGGGGGGGTATGAACATCGCGAGCGTGGATTATTAGATGTGAGTGAAACGATTCGCGGTTACTAATATTTAAATAAAAATAACACACATTAAAAACACATAACTTTATTTAAATTAATGAACTATATTACGAATAGAATTAGAATAAAATAAAACTAGAAACATTTATAGTTAACTAAACGATAATTAAATACGCGCAAAATGCGAAAACGGATTCGACGTCGGTGACATCTTGCCCGGCCGACGGAGCAAACCTAGCATTTCTGATGCTACCGTTCAAAACCAGACGCTATGTTTTTGAGCGAGGGTGAAGAGTGGTATTTTGAGGATGCAACATGTGGCCGAAGACTGCAGATGACCACACATATTCGTTGCCACGATAAGATTTTTCTCAGAATCTTATCGCACAACAATGGAAATCAAACTAACCAAATATCTACAGCCAACGCAAAAACCACCTTGTTACATTATTTACCAGATAAAAGTTTCTACCACAAAAGAATATATCTTCCAGAAATTTTAGCGACCAATTGCGAAAAGTAAAAATATTTTCAATAATTAATAACACAGTTCTTTACTTGTGTCATAAGATAAAACTAATAGATTATAATCTTATAAGATACAAGTAAGAAGATAATCCCAGTTCACATTTCGTTTGCAGGCACTATCACTCGGTACATCTAGAAGAGGATTATGACACAACGACAAGTAGAAATTGGGTCTGAAGTCTGAGGCAGAGCCCCGGAACTCGAAGCTAAGATCCCGGAACCGAAATAGCATTTCCTGCTGCACGGATCTGTCATTCACGGCCTCAAATCGCATTTGCGACGCCCGCGGCTCGGCAAAGCGAATTGAAACGAGGAGGTGACATAGTTTTTTACTTTGACTGTTAGTCTATTACGATTGATTTCTTGATGTATTTTGGATTCTAGAAGATATTTTTACTGCCTAGAACTCTAAAAAACGTTTTAAAGAATGATGTAAGGACGTTTAGAGTTGCCTTCAATTTTATCTTGAAATATTCGCCTACATCTATTGAGGAAAACATTTTTTTATTTTGCCACCATTGGGATCTCGAGAACTATAAGTGCTACTACCACATCGGTTAAATTAGCAAAGTAGTGCCTTTCGTTGCGATGATTCTAATAATGTATTTGTTTTCCCAAAGAAATACACAGGTGACTGTGTAACACGACGGGGGTCTGTACATCGCGAGTGCGAATCGAATCTTTAGAAGTCGATTATTCAAACGTAATTATAAAACTGAAGCGATTATTATTTGATTAATAATAATACGCACACAATAACAAAACACAGATAACTTTATTAGCAACAAACTTAATAGAGTAATTAGTAATAAAACAGAATATAAGCTAAAGCGTAAAATACTAAATATCCGCGCGAAAAGCGGAAGCAGATGCGTTCTGGTCACATCTTGACCAGACGAGGAGGCGAACGTGACATCACTGACTCTGCCGCTCAAAAACGGACGCTATGTTTTTGAGCGGGGTGAAGAGTGGTATTTTCGGGGGTGCAACGATGGCTGACGACTGCAGATAACCGCACATATTCGTTGTCACGATAAGATTCTTCCTCAGAATCTTATCGCACAAAATCGGGAAGCAAACCAGCAGGATATCTACAGTCAACTCAAAACCACTTTGTTACAACTGGATCAGAGGGAAAATGTGATGAGATTTTTATTCAAGCATTTTAATTCCAAATTGGTAGCAAATAGAAACAAAAGTTAGAAATAGAAGTTGTCGATATCTCTTTTAACAATAGGAACTAAAAACATTTTTTTTACTTCATAATTTTCGAAATATTTATATAAATACTCATATTTTTTATTTCATTGCAATTTTTCTAATCTTTTTACATTGTTTATTTGTTTTATTTGAATATTAATATCCTATTAAATTAATATTAATATCCTATTAAAAACAAATAAATTAGGTGGCTGTGAATAAAAAGGATAACAAACAATTTTACAATTTAAGATGTATAGTCCATCCAGCGCTCAGTTGAGAAAATGACTTTTCTACAACTGTGTGATTTCTTTGTTATTAAGTAACTATTATAGCCTTGGTTACGGGTGGAAAGGAGACAAATGTAGACCAAGTGCGTTTCTGTAAGCAAAGAAACACTAGTGCGGAGAGTAATTTGTTACTCAACTGTCAAGAGAAAGTTGTATTGAGAGCTATTTAAATTTGGCGCCGAGCGCGGAATTCATATTTTGGCCACAGACGCTTATGGAAGAAGAAAATGCAGTGAGCCAGCGCTAGTAAATATGCACTAGTATATTTTAATAAAAAGAACTGAATAAAGTAAAACATATCAATAAATGGTTTTATTGTAATAGTAAGTGAAATACATAATATTTATTGTTTCTGTATATTATTAACACAGTTGTTACAGTTGCTTATATAGACATAATGTGAAGTGGAAACTTTTGTATTCTCTGAAGAAACATTGATTTCTTCCGTACCTGTTCATATGATTAACAGTAATATTATTGACAACAATTTTGGAGGTTTTAGAAGTACCAGCAGCAGGTTGATTGTCATTGTTGAAAATAGATCCAACATAGCATGATCTGGGGCTTCAATTATCTTTGGAGGTGTTTATGATAAAAAAGAATTACTCACTGTAGTATTCCAATCTAGACGATTTTGAAGAAATTGTCTTGAAATTAGTGAAATATTTTTAAATAACGTAGAACAATGTGCAAGCAATCAACAAACAAACCATAGCAACGCCGTAAAACATCGTTCTCGTGTAATATCATTAAGATTTTATAAATTTTGACAATATTTTAGTGATTTTCTAAATCGCACAGTTGTAGGAAAAATGTTATTTATAACACGTGCCGAAAAAGATTACGTGCTCGTGCAGATTTCCGCACTTGGCAAGCCTCATGCGTTATATTCTGCATTTGCACGTAACAAGCCTTTTTCCGTACTTGTTATAAAAATAACTATTATATCCCTCCATAAACACTAATCGATGCTACTGTTAAAAAATCCTTGTTTTCAGGAAAATGTATACTCTTTGTATATGTCTAATAAGTAATTCTTAATTTAAGCGAATATTCGTTATTTCACAACTTAAAATGAAATGGTGCAAACGGCCATTTTAGAGTCACTAAAGCATGAATTCGACCTTGGTTAACGTGGATGTACATATGTATATCATTCACTTGGTCGTCGGTCATATATTTTTTTATCCCTCAAACTTCTGCTGCAGTTTTCAACTGATTTGACTTCAACATATCAAGTTAGGACCGATTTTTCTATCTCTGGATAAAGTTCCCGATAACTATCGACAGGAAATATAGAAATAAATACCTCATCAGAAAATGACATTCAATATAATTATTAACATTTGATTTCTAATCGATATTATTTTATTTGTCCCGCTGATAGTTTTCGGAGATGAAAAAACCGATCCTTAGACCTGTAGATAACTGATACATTTCAATTGATTTTAAATATTGCCATTATTCGGCAGAAAAATATATATTTAATTTTTTTCAAACCTGAAATTTTCAACCGATTTGAACCAAATGTAACAGACAGGATGTACAAGAAATAATCGTTTGTAAACTTGTTGATTAGATTGCGTCTTTAAGACGCATGTCATGTTATTCACCTTTTGGAACACGCGCGAGCGTTTGAGGCATTTGTCACATTCAGCGAAATTATTGCAATCTAGCATTTATTTACTATAAATGCCATAGTTAAGGATAGTTAAGAGATAGATAGTATATAGTTAGTAGATAGTTCAACAGTAGTAGTAGACAATACGTAAGTAGTCAGTAGGTATGATAGTTGAGTAAAGAATATTCGAGGGTGTCTATCCCGAGAATATGATGTTATTAATTTGTTATTTGTTGTTTAATTAATTCATTATCTTTATTTTATGTTAGTTTTATCATTTTGTTTCAATAAGATATTTACCACTCGCACTTGCAGAATTCAATATTTATTATCCAACTTCAGCACGTCGACAATCAGTAGTCAAGATAAATTCTCATTTTGACTACCCTGGTTTGTTACACAAAATCTAGTCTGCGGATGGCCAAAATGTTTCAACTTTTTAAATCTTCGCAATCGGGCAATTTTTATCCGTTTTGAATTGTTGTAGTCTCTCTAGTTAATAAAAAGAATGCTTATATTATAAATAATGACAGTATTCATTTCTATTTTGTCTTCAACAATGATGTCATATCCTATTGATGCCTTTTACATCCCTTTAATATTCTTAGAATTGTTATTGTCTAAAGACTTTTTGATGATGTATGCCCCCTTAAGAATGCTGAGTATAGTTATTTTCACCCAGCTAAAGCTGAGACGTGAACACAGAAGTCACTCTCTTACCATCCTCGACTCAATAGACCATATTACTATCTATAGCGCCTCTACCGGCAAATTTATGAAATGAAAAAAGCGTGCCAGGGTGACAAACTTTTTTTCTATTTTTTCCAAATATGTTGGCAATACTAATGTTTGTGATGCCATGTGATTAGAACGGTGATGCATAAATTGTGACAGTTTTATTGCCGCCAGTTTGAAGTTGATATGAAATTTTTAATTTGAAATGTTAGTCTGTTTACTATTCTTGGGAAAGAAATGAAAAGATATTCCCTTATTAATTAATTAATTCAAATTACAATCCGGGACGCAACAATTGTAACCAGGCATTTTTCAAACAAATTTCACACTTCGCAAAACAATCACAACAAAACGTAAGTTTGAGGTTATCAGCCAGTGACAGATGACAGAACAGCAAATTTGCGCTTAAAATTTTCAAATTTTAATATTTATTTTAATATTAATGTATTGATTATTTATATATTATAAGGGCAGAATCCGATAGTAAAAAATGAAATATAACTTGCATAAAAAAATTATCATTCATTTACGTTTAGATAAAATGATATTTTACTTTAAAAATACAATTTTTTCCATAAGAATACATTGGTTTCATTTTAGTTGTACTTCCTAGCATATGATTGGTGCATTATGAGCATGCGTATTGAAATAGTAATATGGTCTATTAAGTTGACTCTGTTACCATATTCGATTCAGTTAAATTTAATATCAATCAATCCTATTTTGGCTCTAAATAATAAAACTTCTGCTAATAATGTGTACATAAATGTACAAAGTTGGTAATATTAGTTAATAAAACTATATTAAACGTAACACGATCTTTACTAGTGGATTTGGCCCTTAAATCCTGCTCTTACCTTTTCTTAGAAGTAAAAATAAATACTAAAATAGTTATTGTTATAGAAAAGCTAGCAGCTTACAATAAAACCAAATTTTGGGAATGTAATAACGGACTTAGGCTTAAGTTGTTTTACAACTTAAGCCTAACTCCGTTATTACATTCCCATATTACAATCCGCTTATTAAAACATTCTACCAGAACCAAATTTTGTTCAACCTTTATATGATCGAAACACCAGTATTTTAAAGGAGTCACGTGCAAAATTTTAAAAAACTGATTGTTCTATATCAGTGTTCATGGAGACCAGCGTGAAGATCGGAAAAGACGACCAGATTGGTTTATTTAGAAATGGTGACCTGGCGTGATAACATATTTATTTATTTTTTTCAACTTAAACACCTAAGGATTTTTCAATACTTCACACGGAATTCAGTTCATTTAAGTTCATGTTTGAACAACTTTCAAATAGTCAAGTCAAACAGAAAACCGAAAAGAACAAAACTGCAAAAGATTATGTAGAAACTTTTAAAGCTTCTTTCTCCTTTTCAGTTTCTTTTCCCATTACAGTATTTCATGTTCACAAACATTAAGAACAGACTGTTGTAATAAAAATTAATTTCACTAAAGTTTCAATTATCGAACCGTCTACAGTTAGCAGGAATGAATTATGAGTTCTCGGAGCTAGACAATAGTTCGCGTTCGCACTATCGCACTTATCTGTTCCAAGGTTTATTGTATTGGTGTTTAACTGTTTAGAGACCATTATGTTACAGTGTGGCCACCTGTTGAATGTTCACACATTTTATCAATTGGTTTTCATTATATACACACACCTGCCGTCTCATCCTAGTTATGTGTTTTTATAGACAATTTAATTAAGATTTGAGTATTCGCTCAGTGAATTCTAATACGATTTTTTCTTACAAAATTCAGATCGTTCAATCAAAATTGCAGATTTCAGTATTATTATTTTTACTTGCTGTTGCCAGTTGTTAAACTATAGTACACAATAGTTATTTGTTTCATTAGTGGGTAAAAAATAATGTGTTACAATTGGACTAAAAATACTATTTCGAGTATCGTAATATTGGACCTTTATTATTCCACCCGAAAACTTGTATTTTTTTATTTTCTTATGGCTTACTGGCGGACCAACTACTAAGGTCATATGCCGCCATTACGGCCTGATCCTGCGTTTTAGGTCTTAAGGCTGATTTATAATGAAGTAAAGTAAGAGGTAACGCAAGTGCAGTAAAGTAACGCAAGACATGAACATACGTAACAGCATATACCGCTTTATAATAAAACGTAACACGCAGCAGTAACGCAAGACAGATGTAACGTAAGGCAAGGAGTTCGCCAACTTTCAACTTCTTGCGTTACTTCTTGTATCTCTGACCAATCAGGAAGCATTATTTCAAACTTCATTGCAGAAAGCTATATTACCGATCCGATATATTTGTTTGGTTCAATCTGTCTTCTGTCTTTGCGAACGCTTTGGTCGACCATTTTGAGTAATTTGTGTCTTTTATTTTGCATTTCTTTATTATTATTGCTGTGTTCTGTGATTATTATCATGGATGATAAATTGCTGATTCAGTTAGTAGAAAAATATCCATTTATGTATAATAAAACAGAAAAAGAGTTTAAAAACATCAAGTTGAAAAGCAGAATTTGGGATTAAATCTTTTTTCATTTTTAATAAAATTAGTAATAAAGCAGCCATTTCATCCTCACTGTGCATTGTAAACTAACTTTTTATTATACTCCCAAGTCACTAAAATACTTAATGTAACCTAAAATGCTATCAATTTTTGTATGATATAAACGTCAAATTTAAACTGACAGCTGTCGAAGCGCCACGTACAAAACGCTCTGTGATTGGCTACATGTAACCATGCTTACTTCATTATAAATCACACAAAATGTTTACTTTGCGTTGCGTCTTCGATTGCGTTACGTTTTACGTTACTTTACTTCATTATAAATCCTGCTTTAGAGTCAACAGCAACGCGAGTTTCTTTGGACGGTCACCCATCCAAGTACTACCTGCGCGCAACGTTGCTTAACTCGCGTTATCGCATAGATCAGTTCCAACGAGTGCAGCCATGGCCGTTGACACTTGTATTTTTAGCCCGATATATTATTTTATTTACCCACTTATTATTATTATTTATGGGGTAATGGCTCAGTGGTATCCGAGTCGGCCTGAGGATCCAAAGGACCCTGGTTCGATCCCCACAGCCGACAAAACATTTTCACCAATTTAAAATTACCCATGTGGCTCCTCCACCACTAACATCTTTGGGGCTCATGATTTGACGGCTGGTAACCGCACTTCACCCGCATAAATATATCACTTATCGAGATCTGCTTCAGCAGAGTGCCACACCCAGTAATGAGCAAAAGGCGTGATGATATATATATATATTTTTTACTTATTAGAAAATTTCGCAATTTTATACATACATACATATCTTCACGCTATATCCCATCAAATGGGGTAGCACAAACCCTAAAATCACTCATAAAATATTCATTCATTACATTCATCAAATAATCAACCCTCGTCAAACATTCTCATCCAAACACACCATCCTCACTTTAACCACATTCATAGATCACTCCATATAAACTCATTTATTTATTACACTCGAAATCATTTATCACACAACAAACCTTCAATCACATCTATCCAATCACTCCTATTCACTTATCATTCATCTTCTTTCTTCGACGTACATAACATATGCATAAAACATCTCAAATTACCCACGCTTACTCCTAACAACGAATCTAATAACGAATCTAACAACGAATCTAACAACGAATCTACAAAGATTAGAAACGATGAAAGCGATAGCCTGCACTTGTATATGAAAGAAAAGATACTTTAAATCTAATTTAATGAGAATAAAAATGTTTCATAGATTAGTACAAAATTTAATCTTATTTTAGAAAATTATTAGCCACTGCAATAAGTTTTTGCTGATGATATTAGATTTATAGAATTGAACAAACTCTTGCAAAAGAATTATAGATATACTTGTATATATCATCAGGCCTTGTACCTCTTACAGGGTATGACACTTTACCGTAGCAGATCTCGGTAAATGATATATTTTGCGCGTGAAGTGCGATTACCAGACGTCAAATCACAGCCCCAAGGATGTGAGTGGAGTGAGAGCCTCAGAGGTAGTTTTTAATGTAGTGAAAATTGTTTGTCGGCTATAGGAATCGAACCCGGATGTTCAAATTCACAAGCCGACTCGATACAACTGAGTCACCTACCACATAAAATAAATATATAACTATAATTGTATGAATAATAATAAGAACGATGATAGACTGTCCTCAACATTTTGTTGATGAAATATTTTTTCCAGGAACCCAGTCGTACAAATTTTATTCAATCATTTTGGCTATTACCTACTACAGCATTCATAATACGACTGTATTCGAGTGGTTCGGATTATACTATAAGCTGCAGGTCTCCTATACTGTAAGTGGGATTAAGTTCTTATGGCAGAATAGTAAATAAAATAAATAATTCCATGTGTAATTACACATTTGGATGAAGTCCACAATACGTCATTATGAGTACTATAGGATTATATCATGACAGATAGAAATATTGGAAAGAACAAAAGTTTACACTATTAATTTCTCTTTTTTTGTTATTTTGTATTTTAAATTAATTAATTTTAAGGCATAAATTCTGTATTTAAATTAATACACCTAATTAATTTGTATGCTTTGTAACGGGACAAATGAGATCAGAAAATGTCGAAAATTGTCTTAAAACTAACGATAGTCATGGAACTGAAACAAAATTAAACAAATGTTTGACGTTATAGCTGTCAAAACTGTCAAAATAATTTATATATCCACAACTCATATATAATAAAGACATTATTACACTGACTTCAGTTGAATTATGTGGCTCATATAACACTAGTGTTTTATATTCCATAAAACACTGTAAACAACTTGTTACTTAGCAAACACTTCATGATCTACCGTATTTTGAGAAACTAGATACAACTGAATCAACGTTAAACGTTACAACCAATCTTCTTCGAAATAAAACAAAAGACAAAATGTCTATTGCGATGTGGAATTGAGTCTTAATAAATAAAAAAAATAGGAAAAAAATTTCCATCACTTGTCTCGTAATTCCACAGAGGTTTTTACAGCACGTTTGCATCAACTTCACAGGTCATCAACAAACGGCTGGTCAGTTCAGCTTTTAACCATAGACGCGCGTTTCGTCCTTCCGGACTCATCAGTATGGTGCGATCATATATCCAACTAGATCAACTAGGAACTAGAGGATTGTGATACCGACTTAGCTGAACTGACTGATGTTAATCTATCTACAACGGTAACATGACATGAGAGCTATGGAGCCACTCGTGGTGCCATCTACCGACAAAATCGCAAACTGCTTGACAACTATTGAAATAAAACAAAAGACAAAATGTCTATTGCGATGTGGAATTGAGTCTTAATAAGACTCAATGATGCAAACGTGCTGTAAAAACCTCTGTGGAATTACGAGACAAGTGATGGAAAATTTTTTCCTATTTTTTCTTATTTATTAATCTTCTTCGATATCTATAATTATGAGTTGTGGATAAAATTGTATATTACACTTGTGTTTTATTGGTATATAAAACATTTAAAAATATAAAAAACACGCGACCTTCGGTCTCGTGTTTAGACTTTTTTGCGTGTTTTATATACCTAATAAAACACTTGCATAATAAATAACTATTATATTCATTATCCTAATTTATTTTATTATGGGGTAATGGCTCAGTGGTATCAAGTCGGCCTGTGGATCCTAAGAACCGTGGTTCGATCCCCACAGTCGACAAAACATTTTCACCAATTTAAAAATTACCCCTGTGGCTCCTCCACCACTAACATATTTGGGGGCCGTGATTTAACGGCTGGTAATCGCACTTCACGCGCATAAATATATCACTTACCAAGATCTGCTTCGGCAGAGTGCCACATCCAGTAATGGGTAAAAGGCGTGATGATATATTTATTTATTTATTTTAGATAAAACATCAAACATTTGTTTAATTTTGTTTCAATTGCTATTGATAGTTTCGAGGAAAGTTTCGTCATTTCCAGACCTAATTTACGGTGTTGCAAAGCATGCAAAGTTAATTTTGTGTATTGAATTAGATGCAGAATTTTATACCCTAATGTTTTTATTCTTCAAATAATTGAGGAAGCAGAAAATTACAAAATTATGATTTTTATATGCTTATGTCCTATGTTCTGTAGTTGTTGTCACCATCATACTACGGTTCGGTGCGATTGGACCCTGTACTGTAATTGGGATTAAGTTTCTGTTTTACAGAATAGCATAATTAAATAAATAGATAAATAGTCAGAAAGACGAGGGAGGGTAAAAAGTTCCTGACAAATAAAACAGATGGCGCCACAATCGCAAATCTCATGTGACATTTGTGATGTACCATCTTTAACTAGAACGCATTAAAATTTTCAGACTGATATGTCATTCAGTTCTATTTTGACACTCATCGAAAGCAAGCAATCTTGAAGATTTTTGAAAACATAGAAAAAAGTGAATTTCGCGTCTTGATTAAACATTATTTCTTGCGTGGAAAAAACATTACGCAAACCAAAGCATCGCTTGTTAAACATTATGGGGACTCCTCACCATCGATTGGAACGATTCACAAGTGGTTTACTGATTTTCGTTGTGGTAGTATGACCACAAAGTACGCCGAACTTTGAGGTTACAACGTCAGAAATCGTCGATAAAATCCATTGTATGATATTGGACAATCGGCGAGTTAAAGTGCACGAGATGCTGAGGCTATGAGCATCGAATTGGTTCGTCATCCACCATATTCTCCAGATTTGGCCCCATGCGATTTGTATCTATTTCCAAACTTGAAGAAATGGCTCGGCGGAAAGATATTTGGCTCCAACGATGAGGTCATCGCTGAGACAAACGCCTTTTTTGAAGGATTGTCAAAAACGTATTATTTGGAAGGGATCGAAAAATTAGAAAACCGTTGGACGAAGTGTATCGAGCTACAAGGAGATTATGTTGAGAAATAAAATATGTTTTGACCAAATAAATCATTTCTTGTTTAATTTTTCAGGGACTTTTCACTCTGCCCTCGTACACTGGTGTGACAAAATTCAACAGTTTTAAATTACGAAGAATGTTTAAAAAAAGTGAATTGAATATGTTAAGATAATATGGACCTTGGATGATATAAAAACAAATGATATTGCATATTTCAAATTTTATTTTTTCAAAATTGAATTTGAGAATTATTATAAAAATGACAGCTCCGTAATACTAATCCTCAAGAAGCAGGAATTCTTTTGTACCGTTATCGCGTTTTCCATAGATCCCAGATGCAGGCTGAGCTCTCGGTAGAAAATGACGGTCTATTCCCTGGTGTCGATTGTATTAGCCGTAAAAATATCCAAAGTCGACGGTAGCGCCTCACTGTGTCTAATCCAGCAGTTACTTTACCCACAGTTTATAGGTTCGAGTTAGAGTGCTCCTGTCTGCAGATACAGCGCGCGTCTTGATATTGGGAATTGACTTGAGTTGACTGGATGATTGGAAGGTTTTATCTGTTCATGTAGATTAGGGGTCGATAATCCATTTCTATCAGAGTTTAAAATATATGGAAGCTAATCATGAATGTTGGTTTAGCTAAATTTATTTTTAACCTGTATTATGCTTGTATGCACCAACAAAACTTAAATTATAAGTTAGACATAAACTGACAATATCGCGTAAAATATTTGACAGTAATGTAAATGTCTTTTCCTACAACTGTGCGATTTCTTTGTTATAACGTTACAATTATTGCCTTGGTTACGGGTGGAAAGGAGACAAATGCAGATCAAGTGCGTTTCTGTAAGCGAAGAAACACTAATGCGGAAACTAATTTGTGTTTTACGAAACTGTCAAAAAAAGTTGTATTGAGAGCGATTTAAATTTCGCGCCGAGCGCGGAAATATGCAGTAGTATATTTTGATATTTATAAACATAACCTTAAATTGCAGTATATCTAATCTGTACACAATTAATAAAAAGAACCGAACAAAGTAAAATATATCGATAAATGGTTTCATTTTAAGAATAAGTGAAATACATAACATTTATTGTTTGTGTATATTATTAACACAGTTGTTACAGTTCCTTATATTGACATAATGTGAAGCGGAAACTTTTGTACAGTCTAAGAAACATTGATATCTTCCGTACCTGTTCATATTATTAACAGTAATTATTGACAACAGTTTCAGAGGCTATAGAAGTACCAGCAGCACGTTGATTGTCATTGTCGAAAATAGATCCAACATAGCATGATCTGGGGCTTCAATTATCTTTGGAGGTGTTTATGATAAACAAGAATCACTCATTGTAGTATTCCAATCTAGACAATTTTGAAGAAATTATCTCTTTTAAATAACGTAGAACAATGTGCAAGCAATCAACGAACGTGTAATATCATTAAAATTTTATAAATTTTGATAATACTTTAGTGATTTTCTAGATCACAAAGTTGTACTCCGCAATATATTCGACCACATCGTCTACATATTTACTTAATCTAAACATGGAATTTAAATAATCGTGGTCGAATATAGTGACGCTCATTTTTGAAACAGGAACTGCCGCTACTGGCTGTAGCCAATCTTGTTGCAGTAATTTCAGCATGCGCGTTTACTACAATCAATTCTATTAGAGAGATAGAAATATATATCTGCATTCCTTCATAGTGGACGTAAAAGATACAGAATCAGCAGTATATAGATAGTAAGTATATGGTTAAAACAATATAAATAAATATAAAACAAAAGACAAAATGTCTATTGCGATGTGGAATTAATAAATAAGAAAAATAGGAAAAAAATTTCCATCACTTGTCTCGTAATTCCACAGAGGTTTTTACAGCAACAAACGGCTGGTCAGTTCAGCTTTAACCATAGACGTACGTTTCGTCCTTCCGGACTCATCAGTATGGTGCGATATTATATCAGCCGTTTGTTGATGACCTGAGAAGTTGATGCAAACGTGCTGTAAAAACCTCTGTGGAATTACGAGACAAGTGATGGAAAATTTTTTCCTATTTTTCTTATTTATTAAGACTCAATTCCACATCGCAATAGACATTTTGTCTTTTATTTTATTTCAATAGCTGTCAAGCAGTTTAGCATTTTGTCGGTAGATGGCACCACGAGTGGCTCCATAGCTCTCATGTCATGTTACCGTTGTAGATAGGTTAACATCAGTCAGTTCAGCTAAGTCGGTATCACAATCCTCTAGTTCCTAGTTGATCTAGTTGGATATAATATCGCACCATACTGATGAGTCCGGAAGGACGAAACGTACGTCTATGGTTAAAGCTGAACTGACCAGCCGTTTGTTGATGACCTGAGAAGTTGATGCAAACGTGCTGTAAAAACCTCTGTGGAATTATGAGACAAGTGATGGAAATTTTTTTCCTATTTTTCTTATTTATAAATAAATATATCTTTTTGGAGATGATTAGTTAAGCTGTAAAGAACATTGTAACAACAGCGTGAATGAACCTCGCGAGCGCGAATTCTTAGATGTGAATAAAACAATTGTGGTTACTATTAATTAATTAAATAATAACGCACCATAAAACACAGATAACTTTATTTAACTAAAGAACTATATTACGTATAAAATTATAATAAAATAAAATTAGAAATATATAAGAATAATTAAATGCTAATTAAATACGCACGGAGCGCGAAAACGAATTCGACGTCGGTCACATCTTGACCGCCCGTCGCGACGGAGCAAACCTCGCTTGACTGATGCTACATCTGAAAACCAGACGCTAAGTTTTCAGCGGTGGTGAAGAGTGGTATTTTGGGGATGCAATACATGGCCGAAGACTGCAGATGACCACACACATTCGTTTCCACGATAAGATTTTTCTCAGAATCTTATCGCACAAAACAAGGGAAGCAAACTAACAGAATATCTGCAGTCAACTCAAAAACCACCTTGTTACAATATTGTGAAATAATAGTTATTTTTATAACAAGTGCCGAAAAAGGCTCGTTATGTGCAAGTGCAGAATTTAACGCACGAGGCTTGCCGAGTGCGGAAATCTGCACGAGCATGTAACCTTTTTCGGCAAGTGTTATAAACAACATTTTTCCTACAACTGTGCGATTTAGTAAATCACTAAAATATTATTAAAATTTATAAAATTTATAAAATTTTAATGATATTACATGACAACGATGTTTTACGGCGTTGCTATGGTTTGTTTGTTGATTGCTTGCACATTGTTCTACGTTATTTAAAAATATTTCGCTAACGTCAAAATAATGTCTTCAAAATCATCTTGATTGGAATAGTACAGTGAGTGATTCATCTTTATCATTAACACCTCCAAAGATAATTGAAGCTCCGGATCATACTATGTTGGATCTATTTTCGACAATGACAATCAACCTGCTGCTGGTACTTCTGAAGCTTCCGAAATTGTTACCAATAATATTACTGGTAATAATATGAACAGGTACGGAAGAAATCAATGTTTCTTTAGACACAAAAGTTTCCACTTTACATTATGTCAATATAAGCAACTGTAACAACTGTATTAATAATATACACAAACAATAAATATGAAGTATTTCACTTACTCTTTAAATAAAACCATTTATCGATATATTTTACTTTGTTCGGTTCTTTTTATTAATTGTCTACAGATTAGATATACTGCAAATTAAGGTTACGTTTATAAACGTCAAAATATACTACTGCATATTTACTAGCGCTGGTTCACCGTTTCTTCTTCTTCCATAAGCGTCTGTGGTCAAAATATGAATTCCACGCTCGGCGCGAAATTTAAATCGCTCTCAAAACAATATTCTTTTGACAGTTACGTAATGAAGCACTTTCCGCACTAGTGTTTCTTTGCTTTCGGAAACGGACTTGGTCTGCATTGATCTACTTTCCATACGTAACCAAGGCAATTATAGTTACGTAATAACAAAGAAATCGCACAGTTGTAGGAAAACATATTTTCCACGTTGTTTGGATTTCCTGGCTTTTATTTAAATCAGTTTAATTTTGAAATAACATTATGGAAGTAGAAACAAATTAAAAAAAATTTTAGGAGTGTCAGCTCCTATATTCAAATAATTTCCATTACTTGACTACAGGAGTTGAATCAGGTCCTTATACCGTGGCGTGCAAAATACGTTTATCGGTTTGAAGGCAAAGATCGAACTACACTACCTCGCTTTTACGCGCTTGTAAAATCGCTCTGAATAATTCAACTTTATAAAGAGTAGATCTCGGTTTTCAGAAACACAATTTTTTGCCGTGAGACGAAAAAGTGCCATTGATTATTAATGCTTTGTTGAGAAATGCATGTTCCGAGGCCTCTTGAGGAAAACCGTGGAAATATTTATACTACTGTGGTACGAAGCTTAGCTAAATCCTTTCTGACTCAATTTTAAACTTAAGAATCTTTTTTCTTATTTATTTGTTGGTAAAACCAAAAGTTTGTATACTTAATTGTGCTGTTTTATTTTTCACAATCTTTTAGTAAACCGATTTTCTACCTAAATTATTTATTTACAAATGTGAAAATATCGCAATGGAACGTGAAAGCTTTAAATGTATTTGAGTTGATTACATTAGGAA
Source organism: Pterostichus madidus (assembly GCA_911728475.2). Taxonomy (NCBI): domain Eukaryota; kingdom Metazoa; phylum Arthropoda; class Insecta; order Coleoptera; family Carabidae; genus Pterostichus; species Pterostichus madidus. The sequence goes on from OU452318.1 coordinate 10,914,851, forward strand.
TGGGGTGGTTAGCTCAGTGGTATGAAGTCGGCCTGTGGATTCTGAGAACCCTGGTTCAATTCCCACAGGCGACAAACAATTTTCATAATTTCAAAAACTACCCCTGTGGCTCGTCCACCACTAACATCTTTGGGGGCCGTGATTTGACGACTGGTAACCGCACTTCACGCGCAAAATATATCACTTACTGAGATCTGCTTTCGGCAGAGTGCCACACCCAGTAATGGGTAGAAGGCGTGATGATATATTTATTTATTTTATTTTACATTAGGAATGTATGTGTTCATGAAATTCAGTTATTTAATTTACAAATAAAATTTCATTATAATGAAAACTGGAACTCAACTAGTTTCGAACATCATATTATGTCATCCTCAGCATTTAAAAGTAATGTTCACAAAAGTTAAATAAAATAAATATATCATCACGCCTTCTACCCATTACTGGGTGTGGCACTCTGCTGAAGCAGATCTCGGTAAGTGATATATTTTGCGCGTGAAGTGAGGTTACCAGTCGTCAAATCACGGCCCCCAAACATGTTAGTGGTGGAGGAGCCACAGGGATAGCTTTTTCAAATTATGAAAATTTGTCGCCTGTGGGAATCGAACCAGGGACCTCAGGATCCACAGGCCGACTTCATACCACTGAGCTAGCCATTCACAAAAGTTGTACATAATATATAAAAAAAAATAAATATATCATCTCGCTTTTTACCCATTACTGGATGTGGCACTCTAACGAAGTAGATTTCGGTAAGTGATATATTTATGCGCGTGAAGTGCGATTACCAGCCATCAAATTACAAGGGTAATTTTAAATTGGTGAAAATGTTTTGCCGGCTATGGGGATCGAACCAGGATTTTTAGGATCCACAGGCCGACTTGATACCATTGAGCTATTACCCCATATTATTTTTATATTAAGTGCGCGAAATAAGTGTTTTTTTTGTTGTGTGTGAGATTGTCATTTTTGGTCGAGACAAAAAAATTATTTATTCACGTGTGAAAAAAAAATCTAAAATTTCACAAGTGAAAAAAAAAACACAAATTTCGCGTATCCATTGCGATGTAAAAATATCATGTTATTTTGATAGTTGTAGAAATAATATATTTTGAAAATCAGATCATAAATAAAAAAATCTGGTGTGGGCACCACACGACTTTCTTATACACAGCATATTTAAGAACCGTGAGATACGAAGTCGATTAAATTGAGGCAAAGTTGTCAAATTAGTTGACCATTTTAATAATGTATTTGTTTTTCTAAAAAAAGACATAGATAACTAGATAAAGCGAAAATTAAAATTTATGTTTTTTGTTTCTATTGCTACTATGATTATTGAAATATATTATTAAATATAAAAATTAGTTTTTCTCAAAAATTGCAAATAACATTTTATGTTCCAAATAGCAACATGTTTTATTTGAAACTTTTTTTCGTAACTGATTCCAGTTTTGAAATAAATGGAATTTATTGTTTTGTGTGTCCAGTAAACTTCCTCTTCCGGTTTTTCAATTTAATTTAAAATCAACTCAGCTCTTCGTATTTTCATGAAACTTATAATTACCAAGTTTCGTTAACAAATCTTATCTCGTTCATGATATATTGCACACTCGGACACACATCCACACACACACACACACATACACACAGACATCTTTGAGAAAATGGTCAAAACGGATTCAGTGGACCTCAAAACACGTATTTCCGCGAAAATCTCGTCAACGATTTTTTTCACGATTACAATACTTCCTTATACTATGTATAAGAAAGTAAAATTTATGCTGGTGTCTAGACCTCAAGTGGGAAAACTTGTATAAGTACATAAAAATATTTATTACAATTGTTTAAAAATTAAAACGCATTTATCTCAAAATTAATAAAATACGCTTTCATCCCTTTGGCATATAACTATCGATGTATGTGTTGTTGGAAACTAGCTGAGTTTAAGTTAATTAGTAAATATGAGTAAATTCCAGAAGTTTCATTATTATTACCTATCCAATCAAGAAGTTAATTGACTGAAAAATTTTAATATAACATTTTCTGTTATTACTTAAATTTTAATTAACGCAACAATTTTGTACAGTACTCAACAATGGTACTTTTCAACGGTTATTTCTATTCAATAATGTTGCAACAATGTATGCCCGCACAAACTCACTGAACTATCCTATAGGAGTGTTGTTACAGTTGTGTACAAATTCATTAGGTATTTAGGATACTAAAATAAATTAGTGTAAACAAAAAATCTAAATTTTACACATTAAGAAATAAAATTTAAATTGTTCTAAAGTTCCTTAAAACCTATCATTTTAGATCCAATAAAATTGTTCCATCCTAAATTGTAATGTTCACAATACTCTAATTATGGCTACAACCAACAACATTCGCACACGGCCCTCGTCATTTAAAGTTCAGAACTGGATAGTCCATGTAGTGTGAATCGTAATCTTGTGCAGTGCGGTTGCTGTCTCAACTTCAAAATGGATTTGTTTAATAATACAGTAAGTAGAAATAATACATCTTAATGTTTTTATTATAAGCATTAGTAGGTATCACAGAGTAAACAAATATATAGATAAAATGTAAGCTGATAAAGGGGTATTCACGAGACAACATGCAACGCCATCTTAGTTTGTACTATACAAAAATGTTGTAATGTTATTAAAATGTGAAAGGTATTTCTTGCGTGTAATATTATACGAGTATATTATCAGCTATGCAGGAAAATGATTCAATACTATAACTTTTTAAAATAAGTTTGTCGTAAATCAAGATGGCTGCTGCTGGCTTGTGCTGGTTACCTTGCGTGTATTACACAAGCTCTTTATTGGTTTGTTTCTTCTCTTCTCTTTAATAATTACACTTATATCATGGATTTAACATAAATAATGGATTGCTAACTTGTTGTAGCACAGTATAGAATACAGTAGAGACATTTACTGTCTTTTCCGTTAATTTTCAAGAAGTAAATTTTTAGTGGACGCCATGTTTTTGGAATATCATTTGGCACTAAATTCAAACTTTAAAATAGGCTACTTAAAATTTATAACTATTTTCTGGAAGGGTGGGCATTCTAAAAGTGTTATATGTAAATGTTCCATAATCATAAATATTTTAAAAACATATTCAAATTTACTGAAAATATAAAATAAATATTTTAATATATAAAAATACTTTATGCGTGATATTTAAAAGTATTACAATATGAGTATAAACAAATAAAAGATAAACAAAAATATATAACAGATATTATTGTATTGATAGGTTTTAATTTACAGTTATTCGTAAATACATTCGGAATAAATAACTTAAGAAAGTACGAATTTTATTTTAAAATATGGCTCAGTGATAGCAAATATTAAAAATAATTTATATAACCTCTCTTTAATTAATATATTTGTATAATCTAAATTTTGATATATAAGATTACCCAAACAAAATTTTCTAAAACATCAAATCACAATTTTATTTGTTAGTTTTGTTTAACTCTATTGAATTCTTTGAAGTTGTTCAAGGAATTGCAAATATTTTATCACCACAGTGTCTCAATAAGCACCAAAAAGACGGCAATTTTTTAATGGGCTTATATATATATTTTATTTTTCATATGATTTATTTTTATTTGATTTTGATAACAACTCTGAATAGCTTTCAAAATTTGGATTGTCAGACATTTGCTGAGTTTTTCAGACTGTTTAAAATTTAAACACTAAGAACAGAATACAAAATATAAATATAAAAAATAAATATATCATCACGCCTTCTACCCATTACTGGGTGTGGCACTCTGTCGAAGCAGATCTCGGTAAGTGATATATTTTACGCGTGAAGTGCGGTTACCAGTCGTCAAATTACGGCCCCCAAATATGTTAGTGGTGGAGGAGCCACAGGGTTAGCTTTTGAAATTATGAAAATTGTTTGTCGCCTGTAGGAATCGAACCAGGGTTCTCAGGATCCACAGACCGACTTCATATCACTGAGCTAGCCACCCCATACAAAATATATCCAAAAATATATTTCACACAAAAATTACAGAATTGTTTGTCACTTCCTTAAAAAAAAACACAAAATGCCCCTTCCCCCTTGACAATTTTCTAGATCAACCCTTGATTTGCCTCCTACGGAAGCTTATGCGTCCGTGCATTCACATAATCTACGTCTCTGAGATAAAATGCGACCATGAAATTCGATCAGACTGACGTATTTGATTTAATCACTTTTTCTTTTGTATAAATACAATTATATCATCACGCCTTTTACCCATTACTGGGTGTGGCACTCTTCCGAAGCAGATCTCGGCAAGTGATATATTTATGCGCGTGTTGTGCGGTTACCAGCCGTCAAATCACGGCCCCCAAAGATGTTTGTGATGGGGGAGCTACAGGGGTAATTTTTAATTGGTGAAAATGTTTTGTCGGCTGTGGGGATCGAACCAGAGTTCTTTGGATCCACAGGCCGATTTGCTACCACTATGCCATTACCCTTTTGTAAAAAGGATAAACTAATGTAAAAACGGATGTTTTAGAATGACAACAGTTTAGTTGACCCTGGCCTTGAGGCTGTAAACAACTTCGAGCGTCTTATGAAAATCTTCCCCAAAGAACATCCTTCCAGCATCCACGGCATCATGTTGATGTGCAACAACGATCTACAGAAAGCCATCGACATACTATTGTACGTCACCGAGTGTCGTCAACAAAAAGAAGAAATGACAATGAATATGTGTCTGAGTTGTTCAAATGTCACTGAAATCGATTTGGATCTCTTGGAGGAGTGTCTGCGGAGTATTAGTCCAAGGTGTGATAATAACAAAGTAAAAGAAGGTAACAGTTAAATAATTCACATTTGTATGTCAAATTAGTGAGATATAGCCCTGATGGCGGTCGACGCCAATATTAGGTAGTATAGAAATGGACTTTCGTTTTAACGATTGCCATTTGTGGAATATAGTATTAATTTTAAATTAGTATACTCTACAACAAGCACGGAACGATACTCATTTCATACAAGTATGAAAGCAAACTCATGCTGCAATTCATACGAGTAAGAAATGGACATTCTATGCGAATTATATACTAAGCTTTTTCTATGACTTCGTTATTGTTGTTTTATTAATTTATATTTTAATAACAAGTTCCTATTCCAATAATCCTAAATTAATAGCAACGGAACAACCTGTGGGATATGAAATTTCTCCTGAAATTCATTTCCATAGCAATAATAAGCAAATATTAGCTAAACTCCATTCCCTGTATGAAAACGATTACGTCATATGTGGACGAGGTTATCATACATACGATGAAATATAGCTATCTTTTTTTAATCATATTCGTACCTATGCGTATGGCATTAACGTATGTCTTAATAAGTTAAGACACACGTTTCATGTTTTTTCACATTCTATCACATTAATTATTTTAATGAAAACGTATGACAGTTCTTACTAATACGAAAATTTATATTTACTTTGTTCACATTTCTTTATTAAATAAAAATAGAGACCTATGGCCATGATTATGTTATTTTCTCGCCTGTCATTTCTAAGTTTGTGACATTTTTGATACATAAATAAAAACTGGGAAAGAAGAAATGGCTAGAAAAATTTTGCGTAATCAAATTCAGAAATGCGTTTATTATCTTCATGATTATTTTGCGGTGGAGTTAGATAATCGAGGACCTTTAATTAATTTAACTGTAGTAATGTGTATTGTATTTTGTATTTTCATGTATTATTTATCTTCCAAAAAAACAATTACATTGTTAAAGGTACGCCAAGATTGCGCAGATTCCTTCCCCAAAAATTGTAATATCTACATATTACAGATTTAAAAAAAAGTGATATCTAATTAAGCCAAGAAAAATATTCGAATTTAAAAAACCTTATCGAACAGTTTTAAAAATATCGGGTCAAATAAAAAAAAATTAATTAAAAAAAACCTTGGCGACCCCAGTGTTTAAAATGTTACTTAAAATTTTATATTATCGTGATAATGATTGTGTCAGAGTGGTTCGGATTCCACTATAAACTGTAGGCCCCCTGTACTGTAATTGGAATTTACTTCCTGTTGTGCAGAGTAACAAATAAATAAATAAATAAATGAAATATAAAAACTTAGGTTTTTTTACCATCATTAATAGGTATCTCGAGAACCTTATCGTAAGAGATACAAAGTTGGTTAAATCACTAAAATTGCAAAGTTATGTCATTTTGAATGAAAAATTTAATAATGTGCTTTTTTATGTTACCTACCTTATTGCAATATATAATTTTGTAAAATAAAACTCAAAGGAATATACATTTTTATATATATATATTATTATTATATAAATAAATAATATATGAAAATACAAAATGCAATGCACATTACCTCTTGTACTACAGTTAACTTAATTAAAGATCCTCGATTCTCTAACTTTTCTGCATTTGATTACCCAAAATTTTATAAGCCATTTCTCAGTCTTTATTTATGTATCAAAAATGTCACAAACTTAGAAATGACAGGCGAGAAAATAACAAAATCATGGCCATAGGTCTCTATTTTTATTTAATAAAGAAATGTGAACAAAGTAAATATAAATTTTCGTATTTGTAAGAACTGTCATACGTTTTCATTAAAATAATTAATGTGATAGAATGTGAAAAAACATGAAACGTGTGTCTTAATTTATTAAGACATACGTTAATGCCATACGCATAGGTACGAATATGATAGCTATATTTCATCGTATCTATGATAACGTCGTCCACATATGACGTAATCGTTTTCATACAGGGAATGGAGTTTAGCTAATATTTGCTTCTTATTGCTATGGAAATGAATTTCAGGAGAAATTTCACTAGGTAAAAAGAAATGTGTAATAGATAATTTCCTTTAAATAATTTTAATTTCAAAATAGTAGAAAGTAGACAAATATTCAAATAAAAAAGAAACATATCTGCCCAATGATACACGCAAATATTTTTCTCTGCTACATTTTCAATATACAACATAAAGTTTTGATTTTTCAAATGAAACAGTATATTTATAAAATATTATTTACGTATATATTTTTAATAACTCCACTATCAATAATATTTTTGTGGATTTTACACAAGAAATAAAATATTATTCTTTGAAGTTCAAGTAAACCGGCATTTGAAAAATATGTTTATTTCTGTCAGATAAATAGGTTAGGTTTTATTTATTTTATATTCTTGAACAACTTATTAGGAGGATACGAGAAGTGTATTAATATATAATTTTAGTTTCAGCTGGACGATTTAAAGATGACCAGATTACCATGAAGAATGTAATAAAGTTAGAGGCGTTTGCAGAGGTACCACAGAAAAAAATCAAAGGGAAAGCTCCTGTTATTCCTTCTTCAACTTTTTTAAAAAGTGTTTACAAAGATAAGAATTCTCAGTTTGTTAAAATCATTAACACACCCAAGTCTTAAACTTTTATTCATATCATTTACAATTTTTATTATTTTATTTTTGTCAGTTTATTTCATGTTTACGTAAGAATTATTTAATAATTAATTATGTTTTTTCTATATTCAAAGTATGTATTGTTGGTACTTACTTCTGCTTTTGCTTCTATATTTTACATATTGTACTTATATTATCCTCATGTTATTACATGAATATGAAACTATTAGTTTCTGTATTTACATATAATAAATTAGTTTATTCTGTCTATTTTATTTTTATTTTGTTTATTTATTTATGCTACTCTGAGCTGCAGTGTGGTAGTTAAAATATTTTCAGCTTGAGTGGGATTCGAACTCGGGATCTCTTGAATTTCGTAACGTTATCCACACTGCCGGCCATATTTAACGATGGATGCGAAAGTTATGATTCCAATGTTTTTTCACCTGTTACTTAAACTATAGGTCATTTCACTATAGATAATAACAGATGGCACTGCGGACGTAGCAAATTTTACACGCAGTAACGCTACGTTTTCACATCTTAACATAGTCTCTGTTTTAGTCTTTGTTTTTGGTTTTTTGTTTCTGTTTATGTCGGAAAAATTACAGCCATTTGCAGCTCTTAACATAAATATAACCTTAATTCATTATTCTACTAAAGTTTTGTTCCCTGAAATGATAAAATAATTGTACGAAACTATTTGAAAACTTTAAAAATTATATAACATTATTAATGAGGAACAATAATTATTAATAAAATTAAGCACTAGTTTAATTAATTTATACAATTCCAAAATAATTTTAAAAAATTGAGACATTATTGTAGTGAACAAACCAGAATATTTCAAATATAGTAATTTAAATTTCAAAATTGATTTTTATATTATTAAAATAGGATTAAATTGCAATTATACTTATAAAATCAAAGAAATGAAATTAATTTTATAATGACAGCGACTAAACAATTTCTTTTATCCACAACTCATATATAATAAAGACATTATTACACTGATTTCAGTTGAATTATATGGTTCATAAAACCCTAACAGACAGATTCATAAAGCGGATTAGTGCTAACACCATTTCTTATTTCGTTTTTAACTCTCTTTTCAATGTATGAAACAAGTTTATTTTAACTTGAGTTAAAAAGAGAGTTAATTAGCATCAAATTGAATTTATTTCTTTAATCTGTTTTAATTTGAAACAGAGTTATAGATAATATTAAAAACGGTGTTAGCGGTAATCAGTTTTGTGAATCTGCCTGTAAGGTTTTATATTCCATAAAACATTGTAAACAACTTGTTACTTAGCAACTACTTCAATCTACCGTATTTTAGCTGTATTCCATTTGCCTCTTGGTTCACTTAAATCAGTTCAGATAAATTAGACAACATGACAAAATTAACTGAATTAAGCAAACTGATGTACTTATTGGAGTGAATTACTTTCAAGTAAATTAGAATCTATAATTCAAGTACTGGAAATAAAGTCATCGAAGTAATTTAGCGAAATAAATAAGTGATCTGTTTCAGTAAATGTAAGTTAGATCTGATCCAAATGGCAAATGGAATACGCCTTTTGAGAAAATATGTATAACTGAATCAACGTTAAACGCTATGACCAATCTTCTTCGGTGCCTATAATTATGAGTTGTGGATAAAATTTTGTATTACACTCGTGTTTTATTGGTATATAAAACACTTAAGAATATTAAACACTCGACCTTCGGTCTCGTGTTTAAACTATTCTTGCGTGTTTAATATACCTAATAAAACACTTGTATAATAAATAACTATTATTAATCCAATAATTTTAATTTTTTTCTCAGTTGAAATAAAAACTATTTTTATCCTATTGTCTATATTTATCGTATTCGCAACAAAGGTTATAAGGTGAAGTGTATGTTCTAGTATAAGAAGTTAAAATTGAAATAAATTAGTATGTTCAATCTTACGAATTAATTCGTAATTGCGCGGAACAAGAAAACTTGATTAAAAACTTTTCGACTTGTTTTCCACCTTCGTTTAGATTTCATGAAAGAAAGATAATTAATTTACGTACCTAACCAGAATGTTTATTTCTCGCACGTTCTATATGAAAAAAAGTTTTAATATATTTTGGTACGTTTGAGGAATAAGGTTAGGTTTGGTTTCGCGTTTATTTACTGGCGAAGAAGAATAAGAAAACAGCCAAGTCTCGGAGCTGGCCGCGGCCGTTGAATACACAACACAAAATACATATCAATCTTCCAAGATCGATGGCTTCGCGTAAAAACAGGAAATTAGTTGACCTTTTCACAAGAAAATGTCGCGTTTTGAAATGAAACGAACAAACGATTTGTATAGAACGTGCGGAACGAGACAAACGCTTTTAGAGAAGATACATTCACTGCATTCGTTATTACTCAGTCGCTAAATAAAGGATAGTGAACGACAATAGTTGCCCCTTGTAGGCGCTTTTATTAACTATATATAGACTACAAGAGAATTGTGGTTACTTTATGAAATCTATTAATTCTAATGGCAGTGTTTTATGTTCATATTCATTGAACTATTTAACGAATCGTTTGGCTAACGGTTCCTTAAATATTGATAGTTCTTTATACCTGTACGAAGGCAGGGTGAAAAGTCGCTGAAAAATAAGACAGATAGCGCTACAATCGCAAATCTCATGTGACAATTGTAATGTACCATCTTTAACTAGAACACATTAAAATTTTCAGACTGATATGTCATTCAGTTCTGTTTTGACACCCATCGAAAGCAAGCAACCTTGAAGATTTTTGAAAACATGGAAAAAAGTGAGTTTCGCGTCTTAATTAAACATTATTTCTTGCGTGGAAAAAACATTACGCAAACCAAAGCATCGCTTGTTAATCATTATGAGGACTCCTCACCATCGATTGAACGATCGGATCGTCCAATTGAGGTTACAACGCCAGAAATCGTCGATAAAATCCATGGTATGCTATTGTATGATCGGCGAGTTAAAGTGCACGAGCTGGCTGAGGCTATGAGTATCTCAACCAAATGGGTACGGAACATTTTGCATACATTTTTGGATATGAGAAAGCTCTCTGCCAGATGGATGCCGCATTTGCTCTTTGTTGACAACAAGCGCGACCGTGTGACAAGTTCAAAGTAGTGTTTGGCGATGTTCAAGCGCAATAAGAAGGACTATGCGATTTTTATCTATTTCCAAACTTGAAGAAATGGCTCGGCGGAAAGAGATTTGGCTCCAACGATGAGGTCATCGCTGAGACAAACGCCTATTTTGAAGGATTGCCAAAATCGTATTATTTCGAAGGCATCGAAAAATTAGAAAAACGTTGGACGAAGTGTATCGAGCTACAAGGAGATTATGTTGAGAAATAAAATATGTTTTGACCAAATAAAACATTTCTGGTTTAATTTTTCAGGGACTTTTCACCCTACCCTCGTAATACAAAATCAACTAATTCTTGACGACCTTTAGAAGTGACCAACAGTTATACGCAAATTTATGTATTCCAATAGTTTCGTCTCTTCGTTACTTTTTTCCCAAAAAAAATTCCTTTATTAGTTTTCAATTTTTAATTTTTTACAATTTACGCTGGGCCCTCAATGTGTCGGGGCCCTAAGCTATAGCTTAGTCAGCTTATGCTATAATCCAGCATTGAATGTAAGAACAAAATACTAATCAAAAAGATAAGAAAGGAATGGAGCATCGATGAGCACTTATTTTTCAAAGTTTATGTATTTATTTATTTGTTACTCTGTACAACCGAAACTAAATCGTAATTAGAGAATTAGGGAAGCCTATACCTTATATTGGAATCCGAATTACTCAGATATAATCGTATTTTTTAGATATAATTTGAAGCGGGTGATTTGAGATGTTTTATGCATGTGTTATGTATGTTGAAGAAAGAGGATGAGTGATGGGTGAATAGGAGTGATTGGATGAATGTGAATGAGGGTTTATTGTGTAAGAATGATTTCGAGTGTGATGGATGAATGAGTTTATATGGAGGGATCTATGAATGTGGTTAAAGTGAGGGTGGTGTGTTTGGATGATAATGTTTGACGAGGGTTGATTGTTTGATGGGTGTTATGAGTGAATGTTTTATGAGTGTTTTTAGGGTTCGTGCTACCCCATTTGATGGGCTATAGCGTGAAGATATGTATGTATGTATGTAATTTGAAGTCAGTGAGATTTGAACGCACGATCATGCTTGTTAATTAAAAAAACGCAAGTTTTACCTCATTATTATCTACTGGACTACGATTTCCTGTTGAAAGTGAATTCCACATAACAAAATAACTAAACAACGAACCAAAAATCAAGAATCCTGCGCTTGTCTTTAAAATTAATTTTCTAAAATCTTATTGAAGTATAACTGGTTTTATAAAGCCATATCAAAGGCGAATTCGACTTAGTCCACCAAGTGAATTATCTCAACGATTTCTTGAACTCTATCTCGTTAGAAAACAAGCAACTTCATAGTGCAGCTGGAGTTGGGCGCTAGCTGCAACTAGCTACAAATGCTGGAGTCGCTGTGGGTAAATGGAGCAGCTAATCGATCACGGCCGGTGGCTGTCCGAATCGGGGACTGCGCGCTTGAATGATGTATGTGCGACAAGCCACCCCCACGCCCCCACACCCCCAATGCAGATGCAGCGAGGCCGGTGCAAGCGCCGGGTGCCGCTGTTAAAAATGTAGAGTGACACATGTGACAGGTAGACGTGCATCAATTTGTACGAGAAAGAGTTGTAGTGGGCTTATATTTAGATGATTTGACAGTTGACAAAAATGTCCAAATCATTTGTTTTCGAAAAGGTTTTCCTAATTTTACTCACAGAGTGTCAATCAGGCTGTTACCGAAAACAAGTTGAACAAGTATTATGATGAATAGTTCAAAATTAGGGTATTTATACTTTTAAATGAACTTCAATAATCAAACAAAATAGACTATTCAAAATTTATCGCCATTATTATACAGAGCATTTATTTTAAAATTAAATTTAGGAAGCAAAATATTTTGATCGAACGATTATAAGAAATACAAATAAACAATAATTTTAATAAATTGTCAAAAATCCCTCCATTTACAGCCAAACAATGCCCTAGATGGTTATAAAACAAATTCATAGTAATAGATATTTAGGCAGCTGTAATATTTCCAGACATGTTTTGATTCTGAATTTCTAATTCTTCTAAATTTAAAATGTTGTTTTAGATTTTTAAAATCTTTAGTAAATAAATCAAATAGTGCTAGAGCGTGAGACCTAATAGACCATTCTGTATTTCTCCATCGTACGGTTTAAAAAATTAAATATTTGTCCAATTTCTTCAATAGCAAATATTATTTACAGGTAGAACATTTTTAATAACAATGTAACGCTTTATACAAATATTAACTATGGTAAAGTCCATGGTTTACGTTAAAATAAACGCACTGTATTACATTATATAAACTCTACTCTAATTAGAAATAGATCATAGAATTAGATAGGGCCAATCATGTTTGTCCTCTAATTGGTTGGCCAGCCCTGGTCTATATTTAATATTTATTCATATATTAGCAATCATTTAATAGTTTCAAGTGATTTCAATTGTGATAATAGATTTCAATCTCTAGTGTTAAGATACATCGCTTTATCGATAAACAGCAGTACCTTTTTCAGTATCAAAATATCGATATTATACAGGAAAACATCGATATATAAAAATTTTGCCATTATTTGCAGCAATCAAGAATTGAATTCAGAAAGTTAATGAGTTAGGAATTATTTATTGCTTGCAAAAATTTACGTTAATAAAATTAAAATAAATATATTAGTACATCTTTTACTCACTACTGAATGCAAAACTGCCGTAGCCGTAATGTCACGGCCATCAAAATATGTTAGTGACGGAGGAGCCACAGGAGTAATTTTCGTGTGGTGAAAATCAATTATCAGCTGTGAGAATGAAACTAAGGTTCTTAAATCCATAGTTCCAAACATAATTATTGGTCTATCCATCCCATTTAATGCTAGTATTAGAAATAGTTTAATGGCACATGGTCAAATGGTAATTGGTAGATATAATTTCTGAAAAACCTATGAGTATTCACCGGGATTGGAACCCAGAACAGATCCCAGCGAACACTCATAGCTTTTTCAAAAATTATTTCTAACAATTACCATTTCGCCATGTGCCATTAAACTATTTCTAATACTAATACGAGATTTTTCTTGGGATTTACCCACTGCAATCTAGGTTGTTATTTGTAACGAATTGACGCAACCCATGTTACTTTACCTTTCGTCAAGTACAAATTACACGAAAAAGCATGACAATTCGCCGAGTGTTTGTAGCTCAATTGGTTAGAGTAGTCACCATGCGAGTGAAAGATTTTGGGTTCAAATCTCGGCGAACGCTCTTAGCTCTTTCAAAAATTAGTTCTAACCATTTAATGCTAGTTATTAATAATAACTGTTTAAAGACAACTTATTCCTATCTGTCAAAATAAATAAAAAAATTTAAAAAAAATATATCATCACGCCTTCTACCCATTACTGGGTGTGGCACTCTGCTGAAGCAGATCTCGGTAAGTGATATATTTTGCGCGTGAAGTGCGGTTACCAGTCGTCAAATCACGGCCCCCAAACATGTTAGTGGTGGAGGAGCCACAGGGATAGCTTTTTCAAATTATGAAAATTTGTCGCCTGTGGGAATCCACAGGCCGACTAATGTTAGATAATAACATTTTGTTATAGACTGTTGATAAGAGTAAAAGAAAATAGTAAAATATTCGTGTCAGAAAATAAAATTCACGGACGTGTTTATATGCAAACACAATCCTGTGAATAATGTATGTGACCTAATTGTTGTGTGACTTCACGCCCCAAAAAATAATATTGTAAGGTACGAGTACTTACACAAATCATATTTCATCAGGTACCTACCACAAAATTCCTTCAAATTATACATACTCTAATGTCAATTGGGGTAGGTGGCTTAGTAGTCAAATTGTGGATTTGAGAACCTGGGTTCGATTCCCACAAACGATAAACAATTTTCACAATATTAAACTAAACCTTGTGGCTCTTCCTCCACCAACATCCGTAATATGCCGGCTGATAATCGCACTTGATGTGCATGAATATGAAACTCACACGCACACAAACTCAAATAATACATACACACACACACAGCCGCGCGCATAAGCTCTAATACAGGGACGTCCGAAAGCAACATCATTTTTCGCGATTACAGCGTCATCTATCATGCTGACGAAAAAGTAAACTAAATAAATTCTTCTCTTTTTTTAACGAGGAATCTGATTCTTTAATAAAAAATAGGGGTTTTCATTTAAAAAAATTGAGTTGACCATGATTTAGCGACAACAGCGCCATCTAGGACAAAACCAATATTTCGTTATTATGGCCCCCTTTTGTACGATTGTTTTTCGTCTAGGTCATTTTTGCGTAAAATTTATAGTTTCCGAGATATTTCCTGATAACACTTTAAATGGACCACCCTGTATATATATATATATATATATATATATATATATATATATATATATATATATATACCCATTACTGGGTGTGACACTCTGCCGAAGCAGATCTCGGTAAGTGATATATTTTTTGCCGGACATTTTTTATTTACAAAAAAACTGATTTTACATGTTAACTATCTATGCCCATATTTATGTCGAACACACGGTATATAAACTGCTAAGCTGTCCATTCAAGAGTTACGGAATAGTATATTAAATAACAAGCATCGAAAGTGTAAGATAACGTGCGAGTATACAAATTGAAAAGCGAGGCGCGTAGCGCCGAGTGATTTAAGTACACGAGCACAGTTATCACACTTTCGAGCGAGTTATGTACACTATTTTTCAGACGACTACAAAATATTTCTAAAAAAAGTTTGACAGCTGATGCGTGTTTGAAGGTAAGCGTTGATGTTTGACGTTTGCGGTTAGGTGTGATGATACCAACTGTACTAACCTCAATGTCAAAATATTAAATAATGCTAAAATATTAGTAAATAAGCAATTATTAATTTAAAAAAATAAGATTTATATGTGCAAATGTGTTGAAAAATCTGCCAAAACTTCGGTTTAAATAATAATACAAATACTTTTCATTTATCTTATAATTTTCTTTCATAGTAACGCCATCTATTGTCAATCAGTAGAACTTTACCTGATATGTTAGAAGTATGCGTTATACTAACATATCAGAGTACGTTATGTTCAACTTTCCGTAGTAGTTTATGATGATATGGTTACTTTCATAAGTGGTCGTTTGATAAAACTATAACAGATTTTATTCGACAATCAATAAGTGACCAGTTCATGATGATTCTATTACCAGGATAATTCACAATCGCTACTAAAACACCATTGCATTGCACTTTCAGTATACGAGCAGTATCCATGCACGTTAGTGCTCAATTAAAACTGCGAAAAAACGATCTGGACAGCGCTTTAAAAAAGTTTCAATTAAACCCGTCGGCCATTACAGCGTCTTTATTACCCGTTCGGTCGAGCCGCTCATTGTTTATTGTTATAACCGCTCCGGTTTATTTTTCCCGGTTCGAGCATTGGAGTGTTTGCGTGCGAGAGCGATGGTTTTAAAATTGCTTTCTGACAATGTCCGCGTCGGAAACAATAATCATTGAGTGGGTCTTTTGGCCGTGTGAAAATATCTGTTGTCTTCCATATTGCGTCATTGTAGTCTGTCACATTGCGTGCGTGGGGAAGCGTTTGTTACATTTTATGAGATTTTTTCGGCGTGTTTATTTGGATTTCATTGCTGGAAATGACGGCTGTGAAATATGGTTTGTAGTTGTTGCAAATGTATACATAAATGTCATTGTTTTTTTTTTTGTTTGTTTTATTAATTTATGTAGTACTTCACGTGTAAATGTCTGCGTAATATTATATATTAAATTAACAGTATTAACACAAAATTAGTGATGTACTGGCGTATGTGAAGGATAGCTAATTGTCAGTTTACAAATTATAGAGATACAGTAAAGGACATTTTTGTACTCGCATCATTCAATATAAGGTTTTCCTATAACTGTGCAATTTCTTTGTTATTACATAACTATTATTGCCTTGGTTACATATGGAAAGTAGACAAATGCAGACCATTTCTGTAAACAAAGAAACACTAGTGCGGAAAGTAATTCATTATGCAATTGTAAAAAAAGTTGTTTTGAGAGCGATTTAAATTTTGTGCCGAGCGCGTAATTCATATTTTGGCCACCGACGCTTATGGAAGAAGAAGATGCGGTAAGCCAGCGCTAGTAAATATGCAGTAGTATATTTTGACGTTTATAAACATAACCTTAAATTGCAGTATATCTAATCTGTACACAACTAATAAAAAGAATCGAACAAATTAAAATATATCGATAAATGGCTTTATTGTAACAGTAAGTAAATAAAAATAAATTCGCTAGCGATGTAAAGACCTCCGTCCTGTTATATGTAAAATTAAATAACTCCAAACTGCATAAAATTCAGCAACCATGTCCAAATTTCAGGACGCAAATAGCAATTATATAATTCAACTAAAATTTTAAATTAATATTAACAAAAATACAATGTACTATTACCATTTGAATCATAAAATGTAATTTTATAAAGTCTCTTGTGCACTAATAACGTCTGAAATTATCATACGCATTTGAACAGCTACAATTATCTCATGTATATTTCATATTCGTTTTCCGCTCTGCAGCAAAACTGTTCCACGCATCAAAAATCCTGCCGCATCGTCATAAACTTGTGTGCACCTTGCGAATCCAGCATCGCCATTATAATGTGGTGTGCTTTTCACTCTGCAATGAATTAATGTGCAAACTTTTCGCGAACCAGTGTGTCTGACTAACATAATACATTAGTTTCGAATTCAATTTTTGTCGAAAGTTTTTCCTGTTTGCAACCGGGCTGTAGGCACTTGTGCGCGGTAAAAAATTCTATAAAAACTAATATTTACTGCTATGCGTTTTTGCTGTGGAAAGAACGGTTGGGTCTCTATGTTCATATGTTTGTTTTTGTTTCCAACGCCTGCTGATAAAAGGAAGCGCTTGTATGTTTGTCAAATTGTAACCAATAACCGATATTGAAAATTGCAAGTGGAATGCGTAACATATTCATGAAATATTATCAGTAATAATATTACAAGAGAGAGAGAGAATAAATTGAAAATAATTTGACAGATCTTTAGAAAACTTGTTGCCAGGCAATAGTCACGAAAAAGCCCGTAGGGCTTGAATGGCTATTGCCAAATGGCAACAAGTTTGAGAAAGATACTGGAGAATTATTTTCTAATTTATCGAACTCTCGAGTTATATTTAATTAGATTATTTTTTGACTTAGCTATTGAGGTCGATTCATCCAACTTAAAAGGTTTTGAACTGGGTTCATATCGATTGATTACTTTTTAAAGTATTCTTGGAAGTTATTTTCAAAATTTGTTGGTGTATTTCGTTATCTAAAATACAACTAAATTGATTTCACACATTTTACTTGACGCGTTGACAGTTTTAAATAATTATTTGACAACTACCTATCATTTATCACAAACAAAAAAGCACCTACAGAGATTATTCCCGGGAATAATTACAAGAGCTTTATTCTCAGTATAATAATGACAGGATTGGTTAAAACACGTGACATACGAGTAAAATGAAGCATTTCATTGGTTTTGAGAACGTCAAAAAATAATCATCTAAAAAATATTTACTTTATTACAAAGAATACCCTTATATATTTCAAGTAATTTACATAAATTATTATTTTTTGCATATAGATAATGAAAATCATTCTTTTTTTAATGGAGAAAAAGATTAAAAGGTGACACATTTTTAAATTATTTAAAAAATCGTATAAAAAGTAAAATAGCGAAAAAAAGTAAATACCACAATTTCGTTGATTTAGTTATTCTTTCTTCAGTATTTTTCTTTATGCACATATGTCTAGCTCACCGTATTATTTTGATCAAATCTCCAATAATCTGTTTAACAAAGTGTCAATTCGGACTCAACATCTTCAACGTAAGTTAGGAAATAATCAACACTATATTAACCAGTATTAAGCAAGTAGTTATAAAATAAATAAAATAAATAATAAATATAACATTACGCCTTTTATTTATTACCAGCCGTAAAATTAAGGCCTCCAAACATGTTACTGATTAGGGAGCCATAAGGGTAATTTTATTGTGGTGAAAATTGTTTATCGGCTGTGGGAATCAAACTCGGGTTCTCAAATCTACAATCCATTGGCAATTAAGTAACTGTTAACTACGATTTTAATAAAAACAAGTCTATTGCAATGTACTCGTATACTCGAGGAGTCCTTAGAAGACTGAGATTGTGAAATCATAAACTGAAAAATCACCTATTGAAATTTAATTAAGAATTATTAAATTTTCAAAATTTAAAACCTGCAGTTTAATAGTACATACATACATACATATCTTCATGCTATATCCCAATAAATGGGGTAGCACGAACCCTAAAATCATTCATAAAACATTCATTCATCACACTCATCAAACAATCAGCCCTCGTCAAACATTTTCATCCAAACAAACCACCCTCACTTCAACCACATTCATAGATCACTCCATATAAACTCATTCATTATTACACTCGAAATCATTTATCACAAAACAAACCTTCAATCACATCATTCCTATTCACTTATCATTCATTTTCTTTCTTAATAGTATATTACAGAATAAGACGGGAAAGTGATATTTTACTTGATGAAGCGGATGTTTGCAATACGAGACCGCAGGCCGAATATATTAATCCGTTGAGTCAAGTAAAAACTCTTTCCTGACTTATTATGTATAATATTGTTTTTCAAATCGTTTAATTAATTATATAATTAATAACAAATAATTCAAAATGTGTAATTTTTTTGATATGAATAATAGGCGTATTCCATTTGCCATTTGGATCAGATCTAACTTACATTTATGGAACCAGATCACTTATTTACTTTGCTGGATTACTTCGCTGACTTTATTTTCAGTACTAGAATTACTGATTTGAATTTACTTTGAAATAATTCACCTTAATAAGTACATCAGTTTGCTTAATTTAGTTCATTTTGCCATGTTGTTTAATTTATCTGAACTGATTTAAGTAAACCAAGTGGCAAATGGAATACACCTGGTATTGACAGTGGACTAGGTATCCAAGGTTACAACAAAAGAAATCAGTTAGGTAAAAGACAAAAGAGTCAGAAAAAATCTTTACCAGACTATTTTGAACTTTACAAATAAAATAAAATAAATATATCATCACGCCTTCTACCCATTACAGGGTGTGGCACTCTGCTGAAGCAGATCTCGGTAAGTGATATATTTTGCACGTGAAGTGCGGTTACCAGTCGTCAAATCACGGCCTCCAAAGATGTTAGTGGTGGAGGAGCCACAGGGGTAGTTTTTGAAATTATGAAAATTGTTTGTCGCCTATGGGAATCAAACCAGGGTTCTCAAAATCCATAGGCCGAGTTCATACCACTGAGTTAACCACCCCATTTGTACTTTACCAGACTGTTAGTTTTGTTGTAGCCTTGGATGCGTAATTTACTTGACTGTTTTACTAAAAATCTACTTTCCATATTAAAATTGGTCAGGAAAGTGAGCACTTTCTTGCTGGTTTCAGAAAAAAATAATTTTTCATTATTATTTTTACAAACAATTTCATGTTTTCACATTTATTACAATACTTTCAATACTTAGCTTCAGAAATATGGGATGGATAGCTCAGTGGTATGAAATCGGCCTGTGGATCCTGAGGTCCCTGGTTCGATTCCCACAGGCGATAAATTTTCATAATTTGAAAAAGCTATCCCTGTGGCTCCTCCACCACTAACATGTTTGGTGGCCGTGATTTGACGACTGGTAACCGCATTTCACGCGCAAAGTTATATCACTTACCGAGATCTGCTTCAGCAGAGTGTCACACCCAGTAATGGGTAGAAGGCGTGATGATATATATATAACATATGTAAAAAAGATAAATGCTCAACTAAACAATGCTATGAGAATGATAGCAGGTGTAATCAAAACAACTCCGACTGAATAGCTACCAATATTAAGTCATATCCCTCCACCTCATTTAAGGCGAATAGAAGCTCTTAAATCAGAGTATAAAAAGATCATGAACAACGAAAATCTACCGATTCACGATGATATTGATGACGCTAACTCCAGAAAACCACCAACCAAAACTGCCATGATCGCGATAGAAGAAAATTTTAATATTACCGACGCATGGGACCAGGAATGGAGTTTGTACAAATACCTGAAATATGCCCTGCATTACTCAAAAGCCTCCAGGGTTTGAACTACCTCGCAAAACTTGCTCAATGCTCAATAGAATACGAACCCAACATGGTAGATGCGCTTATTTTCTGCATAAATGAGGAAAACAGCCATCCCCTCAATGTGATTGCGGTATGATTCAATCCATCAAACACATCATTGAAGAATGTCCCATAAGGTCTTACAAAGGTAGCCCCGAAGATTTCCTGATTGCAACTAACGATTCAATTGATTATATTAACAACCTTGATATTTATGAACTAGTTAGGAGCGGAAGGGTTGAAAAAACTTAAACTCCACAAAGTTTGGATTACTTGGCTTTTTACAATCAAATTATTACAAAATAAAAATACCAGTCGACGACGTTTCGGGACTATGGGTTGGTCCCATTATCAAGTCAGCAATAACTAAGTTTACATTAAAAGATAGTCCCATAGTCCCGAAACGTCGTCGACTGTTATTATTATTTTGTAATAATTTGATTGTAAAAAGCCAAGTAATCCAAACTTTGTGGAGTTTAAGTTTCTTCAACCCTTCCGCTCCTAACTAGTTCATGAAAATTAAACGGCTTAATAAAACAGATCTCCATTTTGGTATTCCACAACTTAACCTTGATATTTGTTTGTGATTCTTATTATTATTTTGTCGTTTCTATATGTACGTGTTTTAATTTCCATACGATAAATAAATAATAATAAATAACATATGATTAGTTTCAAAAAGATCGGAGTTCAGATGCCAGCTTCAGGCCGAATTAAACGCATAGTTCATTTTAACTTTTCAAACAATATACGAGGGTCTTTCAATAAGTCCTTAGAAAAAAGTAGAAAAAACACTTTTTTTGGGTAGATTTTTTTTTTATTTTTCTACATAATCTCCTTTTAGCTCTATACACTTCTCTAATCGTTTTCCCAAATTTTTAAGCCGTCCAAAAAGTAGGATTTCGGATGCTCCTCAAAATATGCCTCCGTTTGGGCGATGACCTGCTCATTGGTCGTAAACCTTCGTCCGCCAAGCCATTTCTTTAAATTTGGAAATAAGAAAAAGTCACTGGGGGCCAAATCTGGTGAATACGGTGGATGTTGCAATAATTGGAACTTTTATTCCGTAATTTTGGCCATCGCAACTGCGCAGGTGTGTATACGTGTATTGTCTTGATGAAAAAGAACCTTTTTGCGTTTCAAATGAGGACGTTTTTCTTTTATTTCTTCGCTCAGCCGGTCCAATAACGACGCATAATACGCTCCTGTTATCGTTTTTCCCTTTTCAAAATAGTCGATGAAGATGATTCCGCGTGCATCCCAAAAGACCGTTGCCATAACCTTGCCAGCCGATTTCGCCGTCTTCGCCTTCTTTGGAGCCCGTTCGCCTTCAAAAATCCACTGTTTTGACTGTTCTTTTGTCTCTGGAGTGTAGTAATGTATCCAAGTCTCATCCACAGTTATGTATCGACGCAGAAAATCTTCAGGATTACGACGGAAAAGCGCCAAAATAGCCTCAGAGTCCACCACACGATTGCGTTTATTCTCCACTGTGAGCAAACGCGGCACCCATCTTGCCGAGATTTTTTTCACACCTAATTTTTCGTGCAAAATTAAAGCGACTGTGCCTTGTGATATGCCTGTAGCATCAACTATTTCGCGCACTTTGATTCGTCGGTCACTTAAAACCATATCGTGGATTTGGTCAATCATTTCGGGGGTAGACACTTCTACAGGGCGTCCGGAACGATGTTCATCTTTTGTGGATGTACGGCCACGTTTAAACTCATTCACCCAATTGTAAACAGTTACAAACACAGGAGCAGATGTGCCATGAACTTCATCCAACTCAGCTTTAATTTCTTTCGGCATTAAGCCTTTTAAATACAAATGTTTAATCACCGCCCGAAATTCACTTTTATCCATTATTATAAATTATCAAAAGTTTTTCACTACAATTGACAATAATAATGAAACTACGTGACGGCTAAAGCTAAAACTCTAACAGTTGACTAGTTAGGAGAGCTGCTTACTGGAAAAAATTCATTTTCGATACTAAGAGCACCATCTCTTGGATTTTCTAAGGACTTATTGAACGACCCTCTACCAATGTTAACTGCATCAAAAACAATTATTTTCAGAACTGCTCTTCTCTAATCCTGTTCCAAACTATCACATCTCCGCCTGAAGCAAGTACCGAAACACTAACGACTGTTAACAATTCAGGAGTGGTCCGAAACAAGCTACGACATCCTAGCAGACAAGGACTGAGGCGAGTGGACACTACTGGCCGATAACAAAGTTACTAATCAACTAACAACTTTGCTGTGGAGTGGACGTAAAATCAAATTATGTCGTAGGAGACAGAAGAGTATGTCGCAGATATTTTGTCTTGCGGTACTTGAAATTTATGTACATTTTATGAAATTTGTATGAAGATAAAAATAAATATATTTTTCCTACAACTGTGCGATTTCTTTGTTTTTACGTAACTATTATTGCCTTGGTTACGTATGGAAAGTACAGGGTGATCAAAAGGAATTGTTATAGTTGGCAATACAATTCCAGAGATCATTTTATTCCACAGTTGACACAACGTCAGATAAAGGCGGAAATGCTATTTGACATTCCTAATAAATACAAATAGGTTATGTCAGGAGTCTGACAGCTAATAGAATTTTGACTTTTGAAGTAATAGAAATAATTTAGAAATAAATGTGATAATAAATGTACTCAAATTTAAATTTTAAATGTCACTGTCAACAACAGGAAATGGATTTATGTATCAGGCTTACCAATTTGAAGTAGTTTTTTTTATTGCCAACTGTAACAATTCCTTTTGATCACTCTGTAGATGAATGCAGACCAAGTGCGTTTCTGTAAGCGAAGAAACACTAGTGCGGATAATGCTTCGTTACGTAACTGTCAAAAGAAAGTTGTTTTGAGAGCGATATAAATTTCGCGCCGAGCGCGGAATTCATATTTTGGCCACAGACGCTTATGGAAAAAGAAGATGCGGTAAACCACCGCTAGTAAATATGCAGTAGTATATTTTGATGTTTATAAACATAACCTTAAATTGCAGTATATCTAATCTGTACACAACTAATAAAAAGAACCGAACAAAGTAAAATATACCGATAAATGGTTTTATTTAAAGAGTAAGTGAAATACATAATATTTATTGTTTGTGTATATTATTAACACAGTTGTTACAGTTGCTTATATTGACATAATGTGAAGTGGAAACTTTTGTACTGTCTAAAGAAACATTGATTTCTTCCGTACCTATTCATATTATTAACAATAATATTATTGACAACAATTTCGGAGGCTTTAGAAGTACCAGCAGCAGGTTGAATGTCATTGTCGAAAATAGATCCAATATAGCATGATATGGGGCTTCAATTATCTGTGGAGGTATTTATGATAAAGGAGAATCACTCAGTGTAGTATTCAAATGTAGACGATTATGAAGATATTGTCTTGAAATTAGTGAAATATTTTTAAATAATGTAGAACAATGTGCAAGCAATCAACAAACAAACCATAGCAACGCCGTAAAACATCGTTCTCGTGTAATATCATTAAGATTTTATAAATTTTGACAATATTTTAGTGATTTTCTAAATCGCACAGTTGTAGGAAAAATGTTATCCTGGAAGAAACTATTATCATTAACGTAGTCCAATTCTCAAAATACGAGTAGTAATCAATTCACTTATATTTGATTTGTATAAAGTTAACTATAATAATCAATAAAGTCATTAAATAAAAATACATATTGATGTTTTCATTTACATTTTTTTTTTACTTTCTAAAAGGGCCCAAAACTTTGCGTACTCAAGGTCTCCTCCATGGCCATAGCCGACAAACATTTTTACCACATTAAAAATCACCTCTGTGGCTTTCCCACCACTAATATCTTTGGGGGTCGTCAATTGATGGCTGGTACCCGCACTTCACGCGCATAAATATGTCACTTACCGAGATCTGTTCCGGTAAAGTACCATATCCAGTAATGGATAAAAGGCGTGATGAGATATTTATTTATTTATTTTATATGCACATCCAATTCTAAAACCAAGCCAATCAGATCAAATATGTCATTAATAAATTAATAAGAATAAAAAGTTATGGTAAAAGTTGCACTTTTAATTGTTTCCAAATTGCTTGGTGTATACTTCAATGACAATTTTTGTTGTTGTCACACATCACTTTAACTTCACCAATTCCAAATATGTGTATTTCTATTTTTTAAGTCTCAATAAACAGGAATATCATCTGCGCATGTCCGGTAGAAACGGCGGTAATTTCAAATTAACCATACATTGATTACTTCACAGTGATTTCGCGTAATCAGTTTGGCTGTCAAATGGCCGTACCATCCGGAACTAATACTGTTACCCCCTCCTCCGCACATCGCTGTCCGCTGTAATTGATGAGAAAACAGTCGCTCGGTCGCATAATTACACTCAACAACGTCATCATCATCGTGACGTGACGTCATGCGACACTAGCGCCACTGTGGCGACATAGTGGCGGTGGCATCCGGTAACACTATAGCGATCGTGTCATTATACATTTATACGTTGATTGAACCAGGCGAGGTAAAAACGTTTTATTTATCCTGTTGATTTTGGCAAGTGACGTGATTTAAATTTATGAATTTTTTGTTGCCAACGTGGATTGATTTTTATTTATGGATGGTACACTCATGAATTATCTGTAATCTTTGGTCCTAGTTTTTTCTCTATACAATCTGGTGTGCTTGCTATATAATTTTGTTACATGATGGTTGATTATGAACAGAGCTGGGCAAGCTACTTAAAAAAAGTAGCTAAGCTACAGCTACAGCTATTCTTTAAAAAAGTAGCTAAGCTACAGCTATAAGCTATATTTTGTCAAATATAGCTAAGCTACAGCTAAAAGCTTTCGTTAAAGTAGCTGTTAAATTTTAAACCTACTTTTTAAAATTATTGTGAAATAATTAAATTTGCCATTGTCATATGATCAGTCTTTTGTTATAATGACTGTTAATTTACTATTATGTACATAAATAGCAAATACCATCTGGCACCTACTGTGTATTTTTGCGTATTAGAGCCAGTTAGAACCGGCAACAAACAATTATTTTGTGTGGGTTTAGCTTGTACGCATGCGTACTTTGTTGACCTTCTGCTTAAAAAGTAGCTTGAATCTACAAAAAGTAGCTTTAAAAGTAGCTTCAGTTGTTATTTTTAAGCTAATAGAAAAAAAAGTAGCTAGCTACAAGCTACGGCTATATTTTTTTCACAGTTAACTAAGCTACAGCTACAGCTAAGGTAAATGTAGCTAAGCTAGTAGCTAAGCTACAAAAGTAGCTAGCTACTGCCCAGCTCTGATTATGAATGTATTAATATGTTAAAGTTGTCACCTGTCTCACTTTTAGAGAGATTGTCTCATATTTCTCCTGCGTCCTGCTACAACTAAAGAACATCACACCATTCATTAATATGTCTCTTTAACATACAGGCAGTGACTGATTTAATCCGTCAAACACAACCATAAAAATCTGGTGTGGGCACCACACGACTTTCTTATACACAGCATATTTAATATTTAGAATATATGAATGTTATATAATATTATTAAACATGTAATTTAGATTTTCAGTAATTCAGCATTTATCTGTTTGAAACATATAAAATATCAAATTTGTTTACGTATAATTTTTTAGTAATGTTGACTACTTTCAGCCGTATTCATAGAAAAAATAGTCTAGGTTTAACCTCGAATTATGTCTAATACTGCTTTAACTCGACATTCATTCATAGAGCAGTTTAGTCTCAATCCAACTTTAGTGTATAGTTAAACCAGTACTAAATTTTAATCCTAGATGATAGTAGGTTTATCATGGTATTTTCATGACATCAGTGAGTTGAAAGTAAATTTTGCAAGTGTTAAAAGAATGGTAAGTACAATTAAACTTACATGAAAAAAAAAAAATATATAATTATTTTAATTTAATTTTAGTAACAGCCGATTTTAATTCGTATGAATCCAATGAGGAAGACGAAAATGAAAACAGCAATTTATTTCTGGCGAATTATATTAGACATAATTTTCATTAATGTTACACTGTGTAAAATAATAATAATAATAATAATAATAATAATAAATTGTCCTTAAAATAGTATTGACTGATAGAAACAAATTATTATTTTTTCCTTTTTTAAATACACTGGCTGTTGGAATTGATGTGGCAGGAATATTATTTGTAACGGAAGAAATTGATATGACCATTGATGGTATGATAGTTGTAACATTTTCTATAGTAGAAAGGGAAGTGGCAATATACAGAAATTCTAGAAAAGTATTATCGTAATTAGTTATTTCGTTTTTAGTTGCTGGAAGTTTTTTGAGTTTCGTTGGAAACCAAATTATTTGTTATTTGTTCCCAACCTAAAAATTTCTTTGCATTTATTCTTGAATTAATCGATTTTTTTCTAATATGTTTATGTTCGGTTTGATCTGTTCAATTAAAAAATATTTTTTTCCTGCATCCAATTTGCATCTCTTTTTCTTCTATGGTAACTATATATTAATAGTATTATATAATATTATATAATATGAATATGTTTTAAACTTACTCTAAGGAAGAAATCAAAGCACATTAACACTTCACAAAATACCAATATGCGCACGCGCAAACCATGGCCTAGTGTATCGCATTCGCTAGTTCAGAGATAGTTCGTATTTACGTAGTTCGAGTCAAATCTAGGATTATGTTTGTCTATGAATAAGGGGTTTTAATCGGAGTTTAAACCGGTACTACGTAATACGAATTTAAATCTGAACTAATGGATATTCTATTAATATGGCTGTTTATGTCTAACTTTACTGATGAGGCATATACAGAATGTCCTTTTTTCGAGCCTAACCCTTGGTATTTCAAGAACCCCCTAAACCAGACCACTTTGATAGCTTCTGTCACTAATGAGCAACCAGCAATAATTTCTGTCAATCATTTTTACTTTCATATACGTAGTATAAGGAAGTATTGGAATCGTGAAAAAAATCGTTGACGAGATTTTCGCGGAAATACATGTATTGAGGTCCACTGAATCTGTTTTGATCATTTTCTCAATGATGTCTGTGTGTGTGGATGGATGGATGGATGGATGGATGTGTGTCCGGTCGTGCAATATCTTATGAACGAGATAAGATTTGTTAACGAAACTTGGTAATTATAAGTTTTATGAAAATACGAAGAGCTGAGTTGATTTTGAATGAAATTAAAAAACCGGAAGAGGAAGTTTACTAGACATACAAAACAATAAAATCCATTTATTTCAAAAATGGAATCAGTTACGAAAAAAAGTCTCAAATAAAAGATGTTAGCAAAAATATTTGGAACATAAAATGTTATTTGCAATTTTCCTGTATATGCGTCTAATTTTGAGAAAAACTAATTTATATATTTAATAATATATTTCAATAATCATAGTAGCAATAGAAACAAAAAACAAAAACTTGTTTATCATTTATATGTCAAATAATAATTGTCAAACGTGAGGAGCAAGTCATAAGTGTTCAATTCATCGTTTTTAATATGAAATATGCTGTGTATAAGAAAGTCGTGTGGTGACCACACCAGATTTTTGGTCATGTATTTATCGTGAACAAGTAGTAAAACTAATTTCACTCTGTAAAAATTGCCACTTTGACCGGTTCTGTCACACATGCGTCACCTGACAAAACTTCTGTCTACCATTTTTATTACTTAATTATACCAAAGTCTATAATTTAAAGAGAAAATTAGTCTGTAAAAAATATGTCACGAACCACACTTAAAATCGGAACATTCACATCGGCGCCATTTATTGTTGCCACCCGTTCTGAAATCTAATTGTCTTTTTTTCATGTTTATCATAACATATTCTATTGAAAAAACCATTTCTGTCACTGGAATAAATGAGACATCATTTTGCACCCTAGCTCTCTAACTATACTGGTATTTGCCATTGTCAATTGTTTTTAAATTACAGAGCAAAATACGTTGAAAAGATGCAGATAGTTCTTCTGTACCCCATTTATTTGAAGTACTTTTCTTAAAAACAATTAAGGAACATCAATAATGAGCTGATTTTAACATAGCAAAGGTTTCAATTGTAGACAGAAGTTGCATCAAATTGAAATAAACTTTACTTACTCATTACTCATATTTAAGATTTACTTTTAAATTAGCTAATAAAATAAAGATTTCCATTACTAAGAATTTATAATGAATGAAAGAAAATTATATGTCGGAAAATAAGTGTAACTTTCGGGCTCGGTTTTCCATAATA
Organism: Pterostichus madidus; assembly: GCA_911728475.2. Classification (NCBI taxonomy): domain Eukaryota; kingdom Metazoa; phylum Arthropoda; class Insecta; order Coleoptera; family Carabidae; genus Pterostichus; species Pterostichus madidus. The sequence goes on from OU452318.1 coordinate 10,943,921, forward strand.
GGATTTTCTCTTTCTGCTCTTTGTTCAGGAAAAGCAATTACCAACTTTTTAATCGGATTATAATTAATTCGACTATTTTTTCTCTAAATGAATGACGCTTCGCTCTATAAAAATAATGGGAATCTATTTATGTACTTAGCGCACACAGTTTCCTGCGGAGACTTGGGTAAGTGCTAGTGGTGTGTATGTACTTTGTAAACGATAATGAAGTTCGTATATTGATTCTATTAGTTTATAGTACGGTACGAATACTCCTAGTATATTGGTAAACTTATTATTACATGCAACGGAAATCTTGGTAGAAGGCTTTACGTTAGCATATATCAATATCATCAATAGAGTAATTGACTAGTGTATGAGAATGTTGTAAGGTAGTAATGGACAAAAGGCTTACAGTTGTATTTAAATTTATTGAAGAATTACAACGACGTTTCGGCCAAGGTTATGGCCATCTTCAGGTCTAAATAATAACATACAATAATTAACAATAGAGAAATTGTTAGTCAATATAACAGTTAACTTACCACAACCGTTAAATAAAACGAAAAACAACAATAAAAGTTACGTTACAAGTACTTATTTAGGGAGAACATATAACAAAAATGTGATAGGGAATCTTGACTTGTATAGAATGTTGGTGAATATTTAATGTTCGTTGAAAGTCAAAGAATTGGGAAATAGGTGGAATTTAGGTGGAGGTGGAAAAAGTTTACATGTTGATGCTAATTCATTGATATATTTCGACCTCTGAATAGGGCCATCTTCAGCTATACAAAAATAAAAAATACAAATCAGAATTTGTGAATAACAATAAGATAATGGATAAATAGTAATTACAATAAAGATATAAACTTACATTAGTGTGATGATGAATGATACGAATGGCGGTGAGGGGTGACTGCACGAATGACGCAAAAGGTGGTGTATATACGAGTTGGGCAGCACAAAACAAATGAGAAGTGAAAGAACTAACTTAACAAAGTAATGCTTTTTCTCAACAGTCACCCCTCACTACCATTCGTATCATTCATCATCACACTAATGTAAGTTTATATCTTTATTGTAATTACTATTTATCCATTATCTTATTGTTATCCACAAATTCTGATTTGTATTTTTTATTTTTGTATAGCCCTATTCAGTGGTCGAAATATATCAATAAATTAGCATCAACATGTAAACTTTTTCCACCTCCACCTAAATTCCACCTATTTCCCAATTCTTTGACTTTCAACGAACATTAAATATTCACCAATATAACAAAAATGAAAAAATAAGTACGAAGTTACATTAGAAAAAACTATGAATTTAAATTTATATGTTCGCCCTAAAGAGTCTGATAGTCGACCGAAGAGAAATAATTTTTACTCAATTTAGATTGAGGTACATAATAAGCCATCTAGTGGCTAGATCGATAACAAAAACAAAGTTAACAATAAGAAGAAATCACCAACTCCAAACTGCGCAATACTTGATAACGACTAATTTAAAATGTCATAGAGGTTAGAGTAAATGTATTTGCTCTCATTAAAATCAGATTGTATGTTGATAGATTTAGTGTCATTATTAATATGACAACTCTCAATAAATACACGTTTTCTTAAATTAGATTCCTTATAAAGGATCGACACTTTGTCAAAATCGAAAGAGTGGTTGAAAGTGTTACTATGTTCAACTAAAGCACTATGACCTATATTACCTTTAACTAGGTGATATTCATGTTGCTTAAGTCTTGTTTTAAGGTATTGTTTCGTTTCACCTATATAAGTAGATTCACAATCTTTAAATATGGGACGGCTAGCTCAGTGGTATGAAGTCGGCCTGTGGATCCTGAGGTCCCGGGTTCGATTCCCACAGGCGACAAATTTTCATAATTTGAAAAAGCTATCCTTGTGGCTCCTCCACCACTAACATGTTTGGGGGCCGTGATTTGACGACTGGTAACCGCACTTCACGCGCAAAATATATCACTTACCGAGATCTGCTTCAGCAGAGTGCCACACCTAGTAATGGGTAGAAGGCGTGATGATATATTTATTTATTTTATTTTACAATCTTTATATTTAACTTTGTAAACTACATTACTTGACAATTTAGGTTCAACTTTTATTTTTTTTTTTTATTTTATTAACTTTTATTGTTGTTTTTCGTTTTATTTAACGGTTGTGGTAAGTTAACTGTTATATTGACTAACAATTTCTCTATTGTTAATTATTGTATGTTATTATTTAGATCTGAAGATGGCCATAACTTTGGCCGAAACGTCGTTGTAATCCTTCAATAAATTTAAATACAACTTTAAGCCCTTTGTCCATTACTACCTTACAATATTACTATTGGCTTACTAAAATTATCTACTAGTGTATGAGAATGTTTGACTAATTAACTTGATAGTGAGTTAGAATAGGAGATACCCTGGAATGGAATAATATATTTAAATGAATCTTCCTAAAATTATGTTACCCTCAAGTCTGCAGTATCAGTTTCTCTTTCTCTCATTAAAAGAAAGATTCGATAATTAGACTGAGATAATCAATCCTACGGGAAAATAACATTTGACAGTTCATGGTTACGATTTGTTCCTATAATAACATTTGTTCCGCTGGATTTCAAAGTAAAACAGAAACAGACTAGATAACTTTTAAAATTTTGTAGAATGTTTTGTAATACGAGGGCAGGGTGAAAAGTCCCTGAATAATGAAACAAGAAATGATGTATTTAGTCAAAACATATTTTATTTCTCAACATAATCTCATTGTAGCCGATACACTTCGTCCAAAGTTTTTTTTAATTTTTCGATCCCTTCCAAATAATACGATTTTGGCAATCTGTCAAAATAGGCGTTTGTCTCAGCGATGATCTCAAAGTTGGAGCCAAATCTCTTTTCCGAGCCATTTCTTCAAGTTTGGAAATAAATAAAAATCGCAGGAGGCCAAAAAGTCCTTATTGCGCTTGAACATCGCCAAACACTCCTTTGAACTTGTCACACGGTCGCGCTTGTTGTCAACAGGGAGCAAATGCTGCACCCATCTGGCAGATAGCTTTCTCATATCAAAAAATTTATGCAAAATGTTCCGTACCCGTTCGGTTGAGATGCTCATAGCCTCAGCCAGCTCGTGTACCTTAAGTCGCCGATCGTCCAATATCATACCATAGATTTTATCGACGATTTCTGGCGTTGTAATCTCAGCTGGACGACCAAAACGTTCGGCATCCTTTGTGGTCATACTACCATAACGAAAATCAATAAACCATTTGTGAATCGGGCCAATCGATGATGAGGAGTCCCCATAATGTTTAACAAGCAATGCTTTGGTTTACGTAATGTTATTTCCACGCAAGAAATAATGTTTAATCAAGACGCGAAATTAACTTTTTTCCATGTTTTAAAAAATCTTCAAGGTTGCTTGCTTTCGATGGGTGTCAAAACAGAACTGAATAACATATCAGTCTGAAAATTTTAATGCGTTCTAGTTAAAGATGGTACATCACAAATGTCACATGAAATTTGCAATTGTGGCGCCATCTGTTTTATTTCTCAGGGTTCCTGTCACCATCATACTACGGCTCGGTGAGATCGGATCCTGTACTGTAATTGGTTTCTGTTGTACCATGGCCAACTTCATTGAATTACGCTACGCTTATTAAGGCTGTTTCATTTCATCATTTCGCCATATAAAAATTTGTCGTGAGTTTTTTACAGTTTTGGTACGTCAAGTAATGCCATCTAGTACTTTTTATTTCTATTAAAGGAAAGTGACAACGCTGTCAAGTTACAAAGACAACCTTAAAATATTTGAAAACTGAAGTTTATGTGATCAAACAAAATACATTTAATGGAACTAGGTATTTTATTTATACATTCAATATGATTAAATTTTATGACTAGAATTCTGAGCTTTCGACTAAAGTGACTAGCTACTATAGACTAAGTGAATTTAATTTGGCAACTTAGCACTATCTGTCACTTCAGTTACATAATGCCGCCATATTGTCTACCTATTTAAATTTTTTGAAGTGTTTATAGGTCAAAAGAAGAAAGTATCATCGAATTATTGGTGCCAACGGTTAGTATTTTACTGTAAAGATCGTATGATAATAAATATACAACAATATACTAATGACTAGGCTTCTTTTTATGATTTTTTCAGTCAATGCAAGAGGCAGTATTTTCAAATTTAGTTACGACGTATCACGTTAGAGGCGCTAGTTGACGTGCCCGCTCTGTAAATTTGAAATTAGATATTTTAATGACATATGAAACGGCCATAATAAGCGTAGCGCAATTCAATGAAGTTGGCCATGGTTATAAAGAATGACTGATGTCATCTATCCTGATAAAACTTAATAAAGTCATAAGAAACTGGTTCAATATTTAAATGACAACTTAAAATAAAACCAGCATTGAAACCAGAGGTGTAGAGTCGGAGTCGGAGTCGGGAGTCGGAGTGATTAATAATCACAATTTATAATAATATAAGATCTGTAGTTCTGTTACTCTCAGGATTAAGAATTTGTTACTTTAAAGTGTTTCTTTTATCACATACATCTCTTAAAACTTTCACACTTCTATCTACAAATATTGATTGTAAAAGATTCTATCATGAACGCTCGATTGCCTGCACTGAACGAGACTTATGTTTTTATGGTATGCCATTACTTATAAATTTTAAAGGTGCAGCCATAAATGCCTGCCATCTCAGTTTTACATGATTTTGCTCTAGTGATGACACTTTTTCCAACTTTTGTCAGTTATTTGTATCTAATAAATAATTACATTCAAAGTACATATATTGAAATTGAAAGTGAAATTTAGGGTGAAAGATTGCGTGGGCGACCTATGAATAAATGGATGAATATGATTGAAGGATTGTTGCGTGAACGAAAGTTTCCAAGTATGAGAAACAAACGTGCTTGTATGAAAGGAATTATGAATGTGGATGAAGCTAAAGTGGTGTGTCAAGATAGGAACGTTTGGCGAAGATTAATTGCGGAATGAATCTGATGATTTAAGAAGTGCAGGAATTTTGATTTTAGTTTTGTTGTTTAGTTTTTTCATTAGAGTGTTTATCTGCAATTGTGTGAAATTCACTTTCAACAACAAGCGCAGGGACGACACTCTCTTCGTTTCTGATATTTTTTTAATTCGTTTTCTGATCTTACATTGAGTGTGGAATTCTCTTTCAAAAACAAGCGTAGAGCGACACTCCCTTCCTTTCTTATCTTTTAATTTGTTTTCAGTTCTTACGTAGAGTGTTTAACTGCAATTGTGTGGAATTCACTTCCAAAAACAAGCACAGGGCAACACTCCCTTCCTTTCTTATCTTTTTGTTTCATTTTCAGTTACTGCATTGTGTGGACTTTTCTTTCATATACAATTGCAGGCTATCACATTCATCTTTTCTAATCTTTGTAGATTCGTTGTTAGATTCGTTATTAGACTCATTGTTAGGAGTAAGTGCGGGTAATTTGAGATGTTTTATGCATGTGTTATGCACATTGAAGAAAGGAGATGAATGATAAGTGAATAGGAGTGATTGGATGGATGTGATTGAGGGTTTGTTATGTAAGAATGATTTCGAGTGTGATAAATAAATGAGTTTATATGGAGGGATCTATGAATGTGGTTGAAGTGAGGGTGGTGTGTTTGGATGATAATCTTTGACGGGGGCTGATTATTTGTTGAATGTTATGAGTGAATGTTTTATGAGTGATTTTAGGGTTCGTGCTAGCCCATTTGATGGGATATAGCGTGAAGATATATATGTATGTATGTATGTAAAGTACATATATTTTTTTAATATTATGTGATTATGACATCAATGTTTCCTACAAATATAAGTTATTGTAGAGACAGTATAAAAAGTATAGGACCATACATGGTGTTCCAAAATTTGCTTATCAAACTTTATGGGTATTATGTGATGTACTGATAATGGAACAATAATAATTTTATTTAAATCGTAAAATCAAGGATGATTTATTGAAAGTATTTCTATTAGAACTCGTACCATTGGTTTGAGAATTATATCCAATATATGAAAAATACAAAAATATTTGTCACAAGTTAAGCTGGATTCAGAGTTTACATAACATAACATATCATAACACAGCATAACATAATGAAAATGTAAATGCACATATATACATATAATGTTTCATAGTTTTCATAAGAATCATAACATAACTTACAATAACATAGAATATGGCCAATTTTCATTTCATATAGTTGTGCTATGTAATCGGTTACGTTCGAACAAATTCATTTGTTATCGTTATTTGTTTACACTTAAAAAAACCAAAAACAGAGACAATAACAATTTAGACAGCTGTCAAATTTGAAAGAAACATTTTTTTTACTAATACGGGTGTTATATTATTAATTTCACCTGTAGAAAAGAATGCATTAATATATAATAAATCTCAATCAGATGCAGATAAAAATAATACGTGAAATGCGATATCTGCCATTTTAAATCAGCTATTAGGGAACATAATACTGCGGGGTAATTACCCATTCTGAACTAATGTCAAAACTGTCAAACTAGAACCGAATGAACTGAATATGTAAGCAATACAAATAACATGAAGTTGACATTACGTAATCATAATTTTAACTATGAAACCTAGAATGTAGCATGTGTTACGTTATGTTATGGGTATGTTATGATATGTTAAGTAAACTCTGAATCTAGCTTTATTGCTATGACGAAAACTTAAGATATGATAATTATATTTCAGTAGTTTAGTTTTTATACTATGAGTATATTTGATAGCAGTCCCAAGAAATTATTGATTATTACTAAGTAGAAATTTTGTTCTGGCTGAAATGGCTGAAAGGCTTTATTGAAATATGATTTCTAATAAATTTGTTAATAAATTTATTCGAAAGACGACGTTTCGGTCACCATTTGACTTTTGGAAGTGAATATTCACTTCCAATTATGTTTCTTTTTAAATAAATAAATAAATAAATATATCATCACGCTCTCTACTCATTACTGAGTGTGGCAGTCTGCCGAAGCAGATCTCGGTAAGTGATATATTTTGCGCGTGAAGTGCGGTTACCAGTCGTCAAATCACGGCCTCCAAAGATGTTAGTGGTGGAAGAGCCACAGGGGCAGTTTTTGAAATTATGAAAATTGTTTGTCACCTGTGGGAATCGAACCAGGGTTCTCAGGATCCACAGGCCGACTTCATACCCAGAGGCGGACTTTGGCCTAGGCTAAAGAGGCAATAGCCTAGGGCCCAAAAATTTTAGGGCCCGGATTTAAACTTTTAGTTTATGCTTGTTTTGACTATTTATTTTTATGATTTTATGTTATGTTTGATATGTATTAGTTGTACAGAATTTTATATTATTTATATTGGCAGCCCAGCAATCTGTCATTTCTGTTAGCGAACGCCTTTCAAGTTTATTTCTTTATTAAGTATTTGTTTACAAAGCTTGTTTGTCTACTTGTTTTTGTTTCATATACAAATTTATTTTATTATATCATATATAAATTTATTTAACGCTTCCTGTAACAAATACCACTGGAGAAAGATCTTTTTCTGTACTGAAACGCGTAAGAAACTATTTACGTAGTACGCTCGCACAAGAAAAGTTAATAGCTTTATCACTATTATGCATAGAGCACGATAACGTTGACAAAATGGATTGTTGTGCAATAATTAATAAATTCGCGGAAATTAAAACGCGAAAACGAAATATTTAAATAAAATTTTCAAATAAAATATTCAATATTTAATGTGTGAATTTTGTTACATCGAAATATAATGTATGTATTTTGAAATGTGCAATTTAATTTTTTTTTATGTTATATTTTTGTAATTATATTACATATAGATAATTGAAATATATAATTTTAGTCCCTTATATGGTAGTAGGTATATATTTCTCAAAATTTGAAGCTTGAAATAAATTTTTGAAGAGCATGGAAAAATCGGCAAAAGTATCTAGTTTTCATCTATGAGTGGCGAAAATGATAATCTTCATGATTTTAGACTGTTTTGATCACTTTTTTGGACACAGATTTAAGAAACAAAATTTTTAAGTTGAAAAAAATGCTTGAGTTTGGTTTATTCTACATTTTGATGGCGGCATCTCGTTTGCTATCGAAAAACTGAAATATTTTGTCTCGTATCAATCTATCTAAAAAGTTATGCTTCTTTAGCAAAAGTGGGTAGAAAAAATAATTAATATTTGAAATTTACCAATTTTTTAATCTAAAACAAGGCATCCTACGAAAAAAAAAATATGTAACAAAAATTATTGGGATTCATCAAAAAACACGTGTAATTTTGTTCTGAATTTTTTGACACATTTTAAAAAAATTAGTTTTTTTTGGACTTTCAGGAAAATTTGAAATGTGTCAGAAAGTTCTAAAAAAAAACCATATGTTTTCCTTGGTAAATTCTAAACAATTTCTGTTTTTTGAATTTTTTCTAGAAATTTGATCCTTTTCGAGTAAAAAAATCATGAAATAATAGAATTATAAAATTTTTCACACAAAAAAAAATAATTTTTAAAATGAATCAAAATTTTCTGAACAAAATCACTCGTATTCTTTTATACATTATAATCATTTTTTGTTACATAATTTATATCGTGCGATGCGTTGTTTTTGAGTAAAAATTTGGTAGATTTCAAATATGAATTATTTTTTCGACTCACTTTTGCTAAAAAAGGGTAACTTTTTAGATAAATTGACACGAGACAAAATATTTAAGTTTTTCAACAAGAAACCGAGATGCTGCCATCAAAATGTAAAATAAACCAAACTCAATCATTTTTTTCAACTTTAAAATCTTGTTTCTTAAATCTGTGGCCAAAAAAGTGGCTAAAGCACTCCAAAATCATGAAAATTATCAATTTCGCCATTCGTAGTTGAAAACTAGATACTTTTTCTCATTTCTTCATGTCCTTTAAAAATGTATTTGACGCTTCAAATTTTGGAGAGCGTGGGGTGTCCGTTTCCCAGAGAATGCCCCATATATATATATATAAAATAGTTTATTTTATGTTACACTGTACAACAGAAATTGAATTTCAATTACTGTACAGGGCCGAGCTAACCGAGCAGCAGAGTGGCTATTCTTATACTTTCTAGCTTTGAGTGGGATTCGATCCCCACAGCCGACAAAACATTTTCACCAATTTAAAATTATCCCTGTAGGTCCCCCACCACTGACATCTTTGGGGGCCGTGATTTGACGGCTGGTAACCGCACTTCACGCGCATAAATATATCACTTACCAAGATCTGCTTCGGCAGAGTGCCACACCCAGTAATGGGTAATAGGCGTGATGAGATATATATATATATATATATATATATATATATATATATATATATATATATATATATATATATATATATATATAAGGGCCTGAAATAAATATTTTGCCTAGGGCCCGAAATACTTTAAATCCGCCTCTGTTCATACCACTGAGTTAGCCACCCCATATTTTATTAACGACAATTACATCTTACCGAAATTTAGATATGTACAAAGATGATTATTGTAAAACATATTGTTCAATATGTAAACTTTGACTACGTTATTAAAAAAAAAAAAAAACCTGAAGATGGCCCAATCCAGGGTCGAAACGTCGTCTTTCGAATAAATTTATTAATAAATTTATTAGAAATCATTTTTCAATAAAGCCATTTCAACTTCCAATATTACTAAGTAGGTATTTTACGGTATGATAATTTTAAATACATCCCTGTTTTGTTATTCTGAGTTTATAACTGTACTGCAGTGAACCATCTATTTTAAGCCAGACGTAGAATTTTCAAATGAATCATTTGACTGGGTACCTGGAAACATACCCGTGGTTCCTATGAAAAGATAACCACTAATAGAATATCTTAAACGCCAACTTTCATACACTAGTGGCAGAGCTGGGCAAGCTACTTAAAAAAGTAGCTGAGCTACAACTATAAGCTACATTTTGTAAAATATAGCTAAGCTACAGCTAAAAGCTTTCATTAAAGTAGCTGTTAAATTTTAAAGCTACTTTTTCAATTATTGTGAATTAATTTGCCATTGTCATATAATCAGTTGATCAGTCTTTTGTTACAGTGACTGTTAATAAATATAAAAACTCGCAAATGGACAATTGTACTATTAATTTGTTATGCTATAATTCTTATTTATATCGGAATAAATTAACAGTCACATTAACAGAAGACTCCTAAACAGTCAATGTCAATTTAATACAAAAGTAGGATACGTTAAGAACAAGTGAAAAATAAAATATGTTAATAGATTTTACACTATATAATAACTTGTTATTCTACAGTTATAGAAAACAATAAAGAAGGTACAATTCAAACTCAAAACAAAAATTAATAGGTATTTCTTAATGAACAGTGGTAGCTTTAAGCTACAAAAAGTAGCTTTGGGCTATTAAAAGTAGCTTTAAGTTACAAAAAGTAGCTTTAAAAGTAGCTTCAGTTTTATAACAATATTTTTAAGCTAATAGAAAAAAAATATAGCTCGCTACAAGCTACAGCCATATTTTTTCACATTTAGCTAAGGTAAAAATAGCTAAGCTAGTAGCTAAGCTACAAAAGTAGCTAGCTACTGCTCAGCTCCGTCTTGTAGGACTACACAAACAAATTTATATTTACAGTTAAAAAATGTCTGTTCTGAATTCGTTTCTTCCATTTTACATTAGCCATATTAATTGCTTTTGTCTGAATGTTTCACAATAGATAACCTTTAATAGTTTTCTAGTTCGTGGTTCATTGTCTACCACAAGCTTCTTACACTATAAGTTTGGTTGTTTGAGCAAAACACAGTTCGGTGGCCACGTCTGTACTGTAACGGAAGTGCATAAATTCCTCGTCGTTGTTCAAAGTTTCGCCGTTCAACTTTTCATCCGTTACTTTCCGAAATTAAAAAGAGTAAATCGCGTCGTTCGAGCAATAACCTAGTTTATTCCCCACATAAAATTGAAGCACTGCCCACGTTGGACATTAGTTCTCATAGAAATTCAATAAACACTGCAGAAATATTTGAAATGATTTGCGGTGGCCGCCGGTATCAGATGCAATATTCAACGCAGGATCGGCGCCGGGCAGTGGCGGCGGCGGCTGTGCCGGCGAGTAATGCAGGACTCTTCCATCAAGGCCGGGTTATCCAGCTGGAATTATTCATGATGACCGAAGTTCACTAGAATTACTTCATGTTTATGGCTACGGGTTTCTTACGTAAGCAAGTAATTTTACATTTTACAATCTATGACTTGTAAGATAACAGCACAAAAATATAAATGAGATGGTGCCTTGTAAATAAAAGCGAATAATTGGATTGACTATCTAAACCAGTATTTTTTAGACTAGCTTATCATTCTGATTTTCAAATGTGATTGTACCTATTTTAATATATCAGGGTGATAAAGATGAGAATGACTACTGAATATCGACGTGAAGTTGAATAATAAATAATTAAAGCTGCAATTTTGAGGAATACATATTTTATTAAAATAAAATAAATTAAAGGCTTCAGGATCCAATATTGATTTTTTTATAAAACATATTTATTTTCAACGAACGTTTCGAACTAAAAAATTAGTACATCATCAGCAAATCTAAAATATAATACAATAATAATAATATAAAACTAATAAATAATACAAAATGTCAAACAAATCTCAATAAACGTAAAATATAGCATAAGTAAAATATAATAAATAAATTAAAATATATGTCAAAACACCAAAATAGATAAAATAAATATATAAATAAATATATCATCACGCCTTCTACCCATTACTGGGTGTGGCACTCTGCCGAAGCAGATCTCGGTAAGTGATATATTTTGCGCGTGAAGTGCGGTGCCCCCAAATATGTTAGTAGTGGAGGAGCCACAGGGGTAGCTTTTGAAATTATGAAAATTGTTTGTCTCCTGTGGGAATCGAACCAGGGTTCTCAGGATCCACAGGCCGACTTCATACTACTGAGCTAGCCACCCCAAAATAGATACATATATGAAAAACAAAAATAGAAAAATATCTGAAAAAACAAAAAATAAAAACTAAAAAATAAAAAATAAACAAAATTAAATTTTTAAATACCCTAAAAAATTTTGAGCATATTTTAAATTATTATAGGCATCAGTTTTGTAGTTAACAATAACATTAATAGTATATTCCGAAAATGAACCACGATGCGGTTCAATTTTACCACGGTTACGGTTAGAATGACGTCATAACGGAACACTTTCACGATGACAGTTGTCACTTGACAGATGAGTTTCGAAATGTGAAATTTACTGAATATGGAAAAATGTTTATAATATAAAAATATTGTATTCTGCATCACACCTGCTTTAACTTAAATATAGGGATATAAAAACAACACAAAGAAAAAAGTAAATATGAGCTTCAGAACAAGTAATAAATTCATCTAATATGAATATATACTGTTAAATAATAAAAATACATTTTGTATCACATGTTTATTTATCAGTCATCATAAATATATAGTTTTATAAGACAAAAAACAACAAACACTGCAAAAGCCGCCAAACACGTTTCAAACTTGTCAACAACAGTTGTGAAGTAACCAAACTGACCGCCGCTCGAGCACGGTTAGTTTGGTTATTAAAAACTAACCACAATTTTAAAAAACCGTGTTCCGTAATGAAACCGGTTACTGAAAAAAACTAATCGGTTCATTTTCGGAATACACTATAAAAAAGTAAATTTATATGTAAGGATAAAATAGAAAAACACATTTTAAAAATGTTGTTTATAAAATTCCGTGTGGTTCATGTGGAAAATGTTACATTGGTGAAACTTCACAGCCATTATATAAGAGATTATACCAACATAATTATCATTGTAAGCTACTTGATCCAAATTATAGTGCTTTAACTCGTCACCATCAGGAAACTGGACACATTTTTGATTTCTCTGAAACTAAAATTATTGATGTTATGGAAAATAAATTTCACAGATTAATTTTAGAAACCTTACATTTTGCTTTTTGTTAATGTTGTCAATTACTATATATTAATTTAATTTTCAATAATGGAATGTGACGATGGAATGTTAACCCAACTGGAAATGAAAATAAATGTCAAATATGTTCGTCCATAGCAACGCTTTTACAGTCTAGGCTGTAAAAGTAACACTTCACAACCTATAATTTGTCAACAATGTCAATCGGCAAACATTTTTTTTCTGAAGGCTTCGATTATAAAATAAAATGATAAATACAAACTATTTTTCTCTTCTTATAAACTTTCTTTATGTGTGTCCTTTATTTTCACCAAAAAAATATGGTGACACATATACCCCACATTTAGTACAAGATCAACAAACAATTATATAGCAACTTGTAACATTTCCTGATTCAAGAACGTCCCAATCTATTAATATATCTAGGTTCCAGTCCTACGTATAATTTAATACACATAAATACTCTTTTGAGTTCTAAATACCTAGCATACGATATAAAAGTATTAATGGACAAGGGCTTAAGTTGTTAAAAATTCTTTTATTGATGAATGAACAACGTTTCGGCCAAGGTTGTGCCCATCTTTATGTCGACGGTACAGAGTTGGTACGTTCAAACATAAAATATATAACTTGATTAATTATTCGGGGCAGACATGTTAAAACGAAAAAAAAAATGTTTGAATTGAAATTAAAACAAAAGTCAAGGAACCTAAATTATATGTTTGTCCACGAAGAGTCGAATTATTTATTTATTTATTTATTGTTTGAACGATATTGCTCAAACAGAAACAAATATCCAATTACAGAGCATGAAAATTACAGAACAGAACAAAAAATTAAAAAAAAAAATTAACTACTTAAATTTTTTATATAATCAATGAGAGCATTCCTGGTAATAAACCGGTGACCTTAACATTATATTGGTTTTCGCTGTGGCCAAATAAAACGTAGGATTTGCACGTTATGCAAGGCGAGGCACACAAAAATTCAACAGAACTAAAAGAAATTGGCAATCAGTTAAATTATGAATTAAATAAAATAAAAGTTTAAGGGCCAGTTTTTCAAACACCGGTTTACTCTCGATTAATGCTAATCATAGCTGTATTCCATTTGCCACTTGGTTCACTTAAATCAGTTCAGATAAATTCGACACATGATTAAATACACTGATTTAAGCAAACTGATGCATTTATTGGGGTGAATTACTACGGAGTAAATTAGAATCAGTAATTCTAGTACTAAAAATAAAATCAGTGAAGTAATCCAGCGAAATAAATAAGTGATCTAGTTCAGTAAATGTAAGTTAGATCTGATTAAAATGGCAAATGGAATATGCCTCATGATTAAATAACAATGGTAACCATAGTTTCCATTGGTAAATAATCATGATTAACAGTAATCACTGATTGAAAAACTGGCTCTAAGAGAAATTATTTTTCGTCTAATATCTAATGAAAGAAAGTTGAATTCATTTAATAAAATTTCATGACAAAAACCTCGAACAGGATAAACTCCATGGACCTTTAACCAGAGGTATTTCATTTGTATTTTATTACGTGAAGAAAACCTGAAGATGGCCATAACCTTGGCCGAAACATTGTCCATTCTTCAATAAAAGAATTTTTAACTTAAGCCTTATATAAATTAGCTCTCCAGGCCGTTGAGGCCCATGGTTTCTCTCGCAATGTCTCTCCATAGCTCTCTATTTAATGCCTTTTGCTTCCAATTGTCCACTTTAAGTTCTTGTAGGTCTTTTTTAATAGCACTTAACCACTTTTCTTTAGGTCGTCCACGCCTCTTCTTGGCCACCACTCCACCATTAAACACTGCTTTCGTCAGTCTACTGTCTTGCATTCGCATCGCGTGTCCCAACCATCTAAGTCTTTGTGATTTTATAACTCCCACTATCCCTGATTCATTGTATAGGTTCATTAAATCTAAGTTTGTTCTTCTCATCCACATTTCACCTTCTTTTTTCCCTCCAAATATTTTCCTTAAGATTTTTCTCTCCCACACTTCCATCTTCTTCTGACTACTTTTGTTCAGCACCCATAACTCACTCCCGTATGTTACTGTTGGTCTTATAACGGTCTTGTACAGTCTTATCTTGGTTTGTCTCGATACATTTCTTGATTTTAGCACGCCATGTAAAGCGCCAAAGCACTTGCTTCCCTTTGCCAATCTAACTTAAGCCTTAGTTCATTAATTACTTCCATCCATTTTTTTTGTCTTTTTAAAATTTACTGTAGCATACTTAATAGTGTCATGTCTAGTAAAGTTGATCTCATAATCAGTATAATGTATAGTTCCCAGAATGGATATGGTGGCAGCAGAGCAAGCGTATAATAATTCCGTTTTAGTTATGAACGTAATAAATGAATATCGGAGATAATGTAACACAAAGGCGAGCCGTCATCAGCAGATCTGCCGCAGCGCACTCTAGTATCCGAGCTGTGTACACACGCGCTGATGGAAAGTTCGCAGATTACCAACATTAATAAGGCTAAATGTAAATGTTCAAAGTAGCACATCCCTGATTTTTCTTGTTTATTTAGTAAACTTGTAGTTGGAAACTAACGAGAACTTATTCTAGAAAAAAGACTAACTAGAAATGTTTTTAAAAGAAAAAAACTTGTTCGGGATAATTATTCATCGTTCAACAAGGATTCCTTTGTTTTTATCAGGAAATTAATTTATACATTGCAGACTATCCAATTCATCAGAGTATTGAAATGTAAAATGAAATAAGTACAAATAATAATAATAGATGGACCGAGGAGTACGAGCTCTGAACACTTTAATCGGTTATTCTTTATTTATGTTCACACATTCATTGCCATATACAAAGCATGAATATAATACTAAACTGTACGGTGATGCTATCTTCAATACGGACTAAAAATGAAACAAAACCGAAATAACGGTATAAACCAAAATTTATTTATTTATGCTTCTTTACACAGCAGGAATTTAATCCCAATTACAGTACAGAGTCATGATACACCGAGCCGCAATGTGGTAGTTCATATATTTTACCTTGAATTAAATTCGTACCTGATCTTAGGATTTGAATGCTGTAAAGCTAATTACATCAACCTTACTGCCGGACTAAAATTATTTATTTATTTATTTATGGCTAGCTCAGTGGTATGAAGTCGGCCTGTGGATTCTGAGGTCTCTGGTTCGATTCCTACAGGCGACAAATTTTCATAATTTGAAAAAGCTATCCCTGTGGCTCCTCCACCACTAACATGTTTGGGGGCCGTGATTTGACGACTGGTAACCGCACTTCACGCGCAAAATATATCACTTACCGAGATCTGCTTCAGCAGAGTGCCACACCCAGTAATGGGTAGAAGGCGTGATGATATATTTATTTATTTATTTTATTTATTTATTTGTTACTCTGCACAACAGGAGCTTAATCCCAATTACAGGACAGGGAGTTTACAGCAAATTGTGAAATCCGAAGCACTCCGCCACAATAGTATTTTTTAAATTTAAATTAAAGTCAGTGTGATTTGAAGGAATAACCTTTTGCTTGCTAATTAAAATATCTGGTGTGGGCACCACACGACTTTTATATACACAGCATATTTAAAACAACAATAAAGACAATATAAATACGAGATACGAAGATATCTAAAATAAGAGCAAATGAAAGAAATTAAAAATTACTATTTAAAAATAATATTTGTGACACGAACAAACGAAGTATGAAGTAAGATTAGTAAGCGCCTCTAGTAATTAGTCTAGTTCATTCATTCACTTGTTCTCCGTTCTCCGCTTTCGATTCGACCTCATCGGCCGTGCTGCCGTGATGGTGCATCATATCCCAATAGTTCGCAGTGAACTAGTCTTTAATAAATTCACGAACTAGTTCGTGTCGTTCACTATAAGGAATAGTTCGCAGTGAACTAGTCTTTAATAAATTCACGAACTAGTTCGTGTCGTTCACTATAAGGAATAGTTCATATGAACTAGTTCGTTCACAAACTACACACCTCTAATTATTTTACTATTTAAAACCGTCAAATTTCGGCCATTTTGATTAATAGTGAGATTTAGAAATTCGAATAAAGTAATAGACCATCTAATTTCAATGAAATTCTATTTCGTAATCTAAGAGTCATGAAATCTTAAGATTTTATTCGTAACGAAGAATTTGTTCACTCCATTGATTATACGCGTCGGAAGTAAAATTATTAAACTATTAAACTATGTAGAAACAAGAAATATTAATAATGAAACAAAATTAAACTAGGTAACGCTAATTAAGTTTATAATGTTATATTTTCAATATTATATTAGTCAAGGAATTTAAAATGGAGATTTTAGCCGCTATATTTTCATATACCGGTAGCTCGCAACATAAAATCAAATCTATTATTAATTTAGCAATATTTTGCAGTAAATTTACAGCGCGACCGTCCGCGTGAATTTATGTAGCTGATAATATTTTACGGGGAATTTACAAGATAGTATAACATCGCGCTACGACATAAATTTGTATCTGGGTTTCCTACGCTAGCGTTTAAATTAAAAATGTATGTGTACCGGGATATATTTTTACATAATCTAAATTTAAGTTTGCCGGTACAGGACATGCTTATAAATTATATCCTAATATGATTGCGCGAGGTATACATATCAAATCCCACAGGGCTTCCATAGGCGGAGCGGAGAATAAAAATTTGGGGACACGTTCTGAAAAAAATTGGTCATTTGCTATGAAGAAAGTACCGAATTAATAAGATATTTCCTCTGAATTCAAAGATAGTGAATTTTCATTAAATATTCGTATATCAATCCAAGAAAATAATCGAGGAAAACTTACCAAAAATGACGAAAAATACCTCGATAATAGTTATTTTTATAACAAGTGCCGAAAAAGGCTCGTTATGTGCAAGTGCAGAATTTAACGCACGAGGCTTGCCGAGTGCGGAAATCTGCACGAGCATGTAACCTTTTTCGGCACGTGTTATAAACAACATTTTTCCTACAACTGTGCGATTTAGTAAATCACTAAAATATTATTAAAATTTATAAAATTTATAAAATTTTAATGATATTACATGACAACGATGTTTTACGGCGTTGCTATGGTTTGTTTGTTGATTGCTTGCACATTGTTCTACGTTATTTAAAAATATTTCACTAACGTCAAAATAATTTCTTCAAAATCATCTTGATTGGAATAGTACATCTTTATCATTAACACCTCCAAAGATAATTGAAGCTCCGGATCATACTATGTTGGATCTATTTTCGACAATGACAATCAACCTACTGCTGGTACTTCTGAAGCTTCCGAAATTGTTACCAATAATATTACTGGTAATAATATGAACAGGTACGGAAGAAATCAATGTTTCTTTAGACACAAAAGTTTCCACTTTACATTATGTCAATATAAGCAACTGTAACAACTGTATTAATAATATACACAAACAATAAATATGCAGTATTTCACTTACTCTTTAAATAAAACCATTTATCGATATATTTTACTTTGTTCGGTTCTTTTTATTAATTGTCTACAGATTAGATATACTGCAAATTAAGGTTACGTTTATAAACGTCAAAATATACTACTGCATATTTACTAGCGCTGGTTCACCGTATCTTCTTCTTCCATAAGCGTCTGTGGTCAAAATATGAATTCCGCGCTCGGCGCGAAATTTAAATCGTTACGTAATGAAGCACTTTCCGCACTAGTGTTTCTTTGCTTTCGGAAACGCACTTGGTCTGCATTCATCTACTTTCCATACGTAACCAAGGCAATTGTAGTTACGTAATAACAAAGAAATCGCACAGTTGTAGGAAAAAATATTTTTCTACGACTACTATGAAAAGTTGACATTTATGCTATCAGTTGTCATCGTAAAGTTGATGGGTACCGAGTAACAAATAATAAAATACTTTACCGCGCGTCTCCCATGGCAAACAAGCGGTAGAATACTCTACCGCTCGCTTAGAAAAATATAAATTGTTGCTGAAATATTAATTTATTGAAACAATACTTACAAAATCTAAAATATAGGTTAGATTCATTTTTACACTTTTACACATATTATACATGAAGTTTGCTGCGCTATGATATGAAGTTGAACCTGAATGCAGTTGGGCAGCAGTGCCAACTTAATGAGGATGAGGGATGTTAAAATTGAAAGTGCAGATTTGACAGTTTTGTATATTTATTCCGGAACTTGAAATGATGTTTGATAAATATGAGGATAAATTAGATTCTGTGATATTCTCATTAGAATTTTCAGTTAGTACGCCACTATTTTCTAAGATCTTTGAGCACATTTTTTATTTGTGTGTGAAAATTTATCACAAACAATGATTGTTGATAACAGATTTTTTAAATTATTTACTTGGATACTGATATCGTCATGGTTACATACAATACAAAAAATTGGTGGAACGTGAATTGAACTAGCTCCATATTAGTTTTTAAATTTTTTAGTACGTAAAGTCGTAGAAAAAATTATGTGTGTGGCTCAAGCGTAAAGTATCTTTATTGCTCTCGCTCTATTCAATTACCGAGCACTAGTAATAAAGATTCACTTTACGCTCTTGATACACAAATAACTATTGTGTACCTAGAGCAAAAAGTAGTCTATTATCGCTCGCACTTGAAGACAAGGCATAGTCGACTGCAATAACCATACGAGAGCGGCAAAGATACTTTATGCTCGAGGTACACAATATTTTTTTCACGCCTCCGTCTGTGATTGACAGTTTTACATATTTTATAATCGTTCGGAAATTATGTATTTACCGAATTACATTCGTAAACTATGTTTTACCGAACACCGTTCGGAAATTATATGCTTACCGACCGTCGTTCAGTAAACCTATGTTTACCGATCATTAGCTTCAATGCATCTAAGCTTATCGTACTACTGGTGTGAAAAGTTGTACTTCACACTCTACAAATTAAACCGTTTCCTAACAACCAATATATATATTATAAATAATTCTTGGAAAAATAAAATAGAACGTATCTTAACTAATACAAGGACAAAATGAAAATATATGCAGTTAAAATTAAAAGGTAAAGTTAGTTCCGTGAGTGCAATTTTAAATTTTCTAGTGCAGAAAAATAATTTTATAATTATTCATTGGTTCAAGTAGAAAAGCAGCAATATGGAAATGATATCAAAGATAGAATTCAGACATTATAAATTATAATTTATGTAAATGTATGTTGAAGGTAATATCGAAAAACTAAGGAAAGAATATTTCAAGAAAGTTCACATTTAAAGAGAAGCAATTTTAGAATCGTGAGCTGCGTAACTCAATGAATTAAACGAAACTTTGATAGCTTCTACAAACTTTAAAATCTCAATAACACCACTAAATTCAATTTAAGAGATCTATTGCGTCATTTTTTACATAATTCAATGTTATATTTTTATACATATTAAACCATCTTTATCCGACAAATTTTAATAACTTTACAAGATGGCTATGATTGAAAGTTTGTTGCGTGATGAATGATTGCGAGTGTGATGAATAAATGAGCATACGAGGGCAGGGTGAAAAGTCCCTTAAAAATAAAACAGATGGCGCCACAATCGCAAATCTCATGTGACATTTGTGATGTACCATCTTTAACTAGAACGCATTAAAATTTTCAGACTGATATGTCATTCGGCTCTGTTTTGACACCCATCTAAAGCTAGCAACCTTGAAGATTATTGAAAACATGGAAAAAAGTGAATTTCACGTCTTGATTAAACATTATTTCTTGCGTGGAAAAAACATTACGCAAACCAAAGCATCGCTAATTAAACATTATGGGGACTCCTCACCATCGATTGGAACGATTCACAAGTGGTTTACTGATTTTCGTTGTGGTAGTATGACCACAAAGGACGCCGAATGTTCTGGTCGTCCAATTGAGGGTACAACGCCAGAAATCGTCGATAAAATCCATGGTATGATATTGGACGATTGGCGAGTTAAAGTGCACGAGGTGGCTGAGGCTATGAGCATCTCAACCGAACGGGTACAGAACATGTTGCATAAATGTTTGGATATGAGAAAGCTATCTGCCAGATGGGCGCCGCATTGTGGACAACGCATCGGCGCCACAAGTCCGCAGTCGCAATGGCAAATTGCATGAATTGCGCTACGAATTGGTTCGTCATGCACCATATTTTCCAGATTTGGCCCCCTGCGATTTTTATCTATTTCCAAACTTGAAGAAATGACTCGGCGGAAAGAGATTTGGCTCCAACGATGAGGTCATCGCTGAGATAAACGTCTATTTTGAAGGATTGCCAATCCATGATGAGGAGTCCCCATAATGTTTAACAAGCGATGCTTTAGTTTGCGTAATGTTTTTCCACGCAAGAAATAATGTTTAATCAAGACGCGAAATTAACTTTTTTTCATGTTTTCAAAAATCTTCAAGATTACTTGCTTTCGATGGGTGTCAAAACAGAACTGAATGACATATCAGTATGAAAATTTTAATGCGTTCTAGTTAAAGATGGTACATCACAAATGTTTTATTTTTCAGGAACTTTTCACCCTGCCCTCGTATATAGCCACTTTTACTCCAAAAACAGATTAAAAATATAAAACAAGACCGTTAATGTGTTTATTTTGTTTCTTTATTGCACAAAAGAATAACAAATTAAAAAAAATAAATCTCATCTGTGTTCAGAGGTACCACAATATTACAATTATCAAACAATCAAAAGTTCTATTTGCATATATTCAGTTTTGCTTCCAAATCTGACCTGTAAGCGATAATTTAAGATAAAAATAGTCGGTTTTGGTCAGAAATTACTAGAGGGTTATAAAATTCGATAAAAATTAAGTTTCAGGTTTTGGCACGAATGTTTCTCATATGTACCTTGCTGTTAAAACATATTTTAAATATTTAATATTTCCTGAAAAGTTTTCTAAGTAAACTATGGAATTCTGCTGTTCAATATTAGGGTGGATGACCTTATTTGTTTGTGTACGCCCTCCAAAGAAATAGTAATCTGTACGCCAGTGGTTCTACTTCTCCCCGTATGCAATTTCCTGGGAAGGTATATTTCAAACTCAAACCGTTCATCTTTCTTCGTTCAGTGACACGCGGAACGACACTATTTCACATTTGCGGTTGCCAAATAACGCCCTTAATAATAATACTTAGCTCGGCGACATTTTAAATCCTCCGCGTATATGCCGACACTTTGCATTTTTGATGCCGCGAGATGTATGCAAGATTTCGCGCGCTAAGCATGAGAAATGGCTCCACGTTCGCTGAACAAAGTGTTGCTTGGCTTTCACATCGTATAGTTGCTGTTTATATGTGCAGACGAATGCGGCGAACTGCAAACTTAAAAGATATTCTTTAGAGGTAACATTCTAGTTCTCTACATACATCGATTTTAAGGTGTGAATATTATT
Organism: Pterostichus madidus; assembly: GCA_911728475.2. Classification (NCBI taxonomy): domain Eukaryota; kingdom Metazoa; phylum Arthropoda; class Insecta; order Coleoptera; family Carabidae; genus Pterostichus; species Pterostichus madidus. The sequence goes on from OU452318.1 coordinate 10,966,319, forward strand.
TTAATATAGTAGTTAGATACTATCTTTATAATGAATTGACTGTGATTAATTGATTAAACTGAAATTGGTAGCATAAGGCAAATATATTTAATATTAATCTAACACAAAATCATTTTTCGACGATCGAGCTGAAAGTAGATATTTTTAGCTGTCAGATGTGTGCACAAAGTTGACTTTTGCCGCTTGCCGAACGGTAAAGTAAATTAATAGTGGAATTCTATGATAAATCTATAAGTTTATAGATCTGCAAATAATGAAAAAAATCACATCTATTCTTGTTGATTTCATAAAGTTTCATTGCAATTTTGTTCATTATTTACATATTTACAGATCTACAAAACTTTTCGTGGGGTAATGGCTCAGTGGTATAGTCGACCTGTGGATCCTAAGAACCCTGGTTCGATCCCCACAGCCGACAAAATATTTTCACCAATTTAAAATTACCCTTGTGGTTACCCCTCCACTAACATCTTTAGAGGCCATGATTTGATGGTTGGTAACCGCACTTCAGGCGCATAAATGTATCACTTACCGAGATCTGCTTCGGCAGATTGCCACACCCAGTAATGGGTAAAAGACGTGAGGATATATTTATTATTTATTTTTATTTTTCACTAAATTCACGTGTTCTCACAGAATTCTACTATAATAGTATATTGGTATATCTTTTAAGAACGTGTGACAAGGTTAAGAGCACAACGCAAAACTGAGTGTTTTTAACGGCACTAGTGCTTTAAAGACACTTACACACGTGTATCATACTCTATTTTTGATTTAAAATGGCGCATGTTAGTGTCAGTATACACTATTAAAATATTTTGTAACTATTAGCAAATTCCTGCTGTACATACAACCTGTCTATAAGTAATTACACTAACATACATACATACATACATATCTTCACACTATATCCCAACAAATGGGGTAGCACGAATCCTAAAATCACTCCTTAAAATATTCACTCTTCACACTCATTAAACAATCAGCCCTCGTCAAACATTATCATCCAAACACACCATCCTCACTTCAACCACATTCATAGATCACTCCTTCACTCCATATAAACTCATTCATTTATTACACCAGAAATCATTATCATACAACATACCTTCAATCATTCCTATTCACTTATCATTTATCTTCTTTCTTCAACGTACATAACATATGCATAAAACATCTCAAATTACTCACGCTTACTCCTAACCAAGGATGTTGAAAGGAGGGGATATGGCATGACGATACTGTAGCATTGTTTGAAGTGAGGTTTGGGCAAGGAAAAGAGACAACTATAGTTTTTCTGCACCGTGCTTAGCCAAATCTCTTCTTCTTTCAAATATTTTGAATTTTTATGTAAGAAAAGTGACGTTTAGACGTTGTCAGGGAGCGTTGTTTTATGTAAACATAACCATGAAGTGTCATTTGTGTTTCAATTTTTGTGTTGTATGGAATTGGACATAATTTTTGTGGATAAAATGGTAACAGTGTTTATAATTTCAGTTTCCTTGTAAAAATTTATAATCTTTTAGAGAGAATGATTCTGTTCTGTCTATTTAAATTTCAAATCTCTTTATGACACATGTCAATCAATGGCAGGCTAAGCACGGTACAGAAAATAATACTTCTGCCGAGCCTCACAGTCTTGACTTGAATGCTATATCCCCTCCTTTCAACGTCATTGCTCCTAACAACGAATCTACAAAGATTAGAAAAGATGAAAGCGATAGCCTGCACTTGTATATGAAAGAAAAGGCCACACATTGCAATAACTATTGTACAGAGTAGAATAAATACATGAATAAAATAAATAAATAAAGTCTTACTTTCCCGACTGAAATCAGTACAGTAAAGATGGAAATACAACAAAGTGTGAAATAAAAACTTATTCCAATTATAACAGTTATTTATTATATGAATACGGTGACTATATATTTTTTAGCAAGAATAAAAGACCAATCTAAAACATATTAATAAAAATAGCACGACATAAACTATTGATAGAAATATGAAAAATTAAATTAATGTTGATATTTTTATAAATATAAATACGAACCCGGCCCAGCTTCAGTTGGCCCAATTTTATTTTTTCGTTTGATGTTATATTTTACTGTTTTATTTCTCGTGTAGTATCCAAGAAAATGAAATGAAATTTTAATGAGACATATACTAGTATGTTGTTAATACACAGATCAAATTTTAAGTCAATCGATACATACATCTAGAAATGACAGCCATTGAAAGAGGAAGTAAACTTTGTTTTAAATAATATTTAACTTCAAATTCATCCGCCAAACTGCCCACAAGATAATAATCATGATAGTTCATTTGAGTGTTGATTTAGTTTATGTAACGAAAAAAAATTGAGAGTTAAACTGCTATACATTTTGTCTTTAAGGTATGTTTAACGTTAAATTTAGTTAAAAATATTGAAAATGAATTGTAGAATTTAGTAAATGTAAGTTACCTGGGTTTTTAGTATTATTTAAATTTTAACGATAAAATTAGATTCGGGCCAACTGAAGCGGGACTGGGCTCGTATATCATGACGCCTTTTATCAATTACTGGGTGTGGCACTCTGCCGAAGCAGATCTCGGTAAGTGATATATTTATTCGCGTGAAGTGCGGTTACCAGCCATCAAATCAAGGCCCCCAAAGATGTTAGTGATGGGGAAGCCACAGGGGTAATTAAATTGGTGAAAATGTTTTGTCGGCTGTGGGATCGAACCAGGGTTCTTTGGATCCACAGGCCGACTTGCAACCACTGTGCCATTACCCCATAATTTTTGTAATAATAATAATAAATATATCATCACGCCTTCTACCCATTACTGGATGTGGCACTCTATCGAAACAGATCTTGGTAAGTCATATATTTTGAACGTGAAGTGCGATTACTAGTCATCAAAACATGACCCCCGGAGATGCTGGGGGGATCCACAGGGATACTTTTTGATGTGGTGACAATAGTTTGTTGTCTGTGGTAATCGAACCCAGATTCTCAATTAAATTTTTGTTGAATCATATTTATTTTCAACTCATTTATACTGATAGAGATTAAACTTCTGTACTAAAAAATCAATAATAGATTGATTTTTAAGAAATAAATGATTTAAAAGACAGTCCTCACTTAACGTAAATACTCGTATAAGATGAAATACTTGTTAGGATTTAATTAGAAAACTTTCGCGTATAGGTCGAAGTTGTATTCTACGAGATTACGACTGTATGTGCATTTTGATATTACGAGTAATATTATATTACTACTTATAGAACTTGGATGTTCGTATTAAGAAGCATCAACCTGTTTCATTTCAAATTTAAACTTTGTACCAATGTGCAGACACGAAAATGTGGAGCACAAAAGAATTTCTATCAAAATAAAATTTGATTTCACGAAGAGACTTTATCATTGTTGACAAACATTTTACGAATTGTGTATCTTTTGAAAATTTTCTTTTAATAATTCGTGAATATTTTATTTTGTATATTTTAGAAACATGTTGCTTCTGTAAACAAATTTTGTGAAAAATTCCTTTTATATTGTATTTGGGGTTCGGCGTTCTTTTGTCCCCGGTGGCGAGACCTATGCCTACTCCGATATGAAGAAACCTTTTTATATTTATTGATGTTTAGCGACTTTTATGCCATAAAATAGTTTGAGTGAAATTTATTCACTTACAAATACAATCACACTTAATCTCTTTTCAAATAGATAACATGACAATTTGATAAAAATCTGTAATAAGAGTATTACATATTTGCATTAGAAGTTTCGAATTTTCAGAAATTCAAACTTTGGTGGAAATCAACAACCCTAATAAAAATACAGTTACTTGTATTAATCATACTCGGGCGGTATAAGCTAGTCACTTATCAATTTGCCTTAAAAAAAGTAACATCGACTACGGAAACCGGCAGTACGGCAGCGTAAAAACTGCGGCTCGGTTCTCCCGGTAGGCCCAGACCCGATTCGGACTGTAGTGCTATTGAAGAAGAATAAAGAGATAAATTAGATAAAAATATATACGTTATATCCCATCAAATGGGGTAGCACGAATGTCAAACGTTGTCATCCTAACACACCATTCTTGCTTCAACCATATTCCTAATATCTTCTATATAAGCTTATTTATTCCTCACACCTAAAATCTTTTATCAAGCAACAAACATTCAATCACATCCATCTATTCCCTTCTATAGTCCTGCATCATAAATTATTCATTCAAAATACGTTCCACATGCTCATATCATCTCAACTTACTCTCGTCCAGTCGGGAACAACAAATCTAATAAGAAAAATATATAAATAGTATAATATAATATGGGATAGATGGCTTTGTGGTGTCGAGTCGAACTGTGGATTCCACAGTTGATAAACTAATACTACACTGAGTCATTCTTCTTTATCATAAACACCTCCAAAGCTAATTTTCACCATATTAAAATTACTCCTGTGGCTCCCCCACTACTAACATCTTTAGGGGTCGCGATTCGATGAGTAGTAATCGCACTTCATGCGTATAAATATATTACGTACCAAGATCTGATGCGACAGAGTACCACACTTAGTAATGGGTAAAAGGCGTGATGATATATTTATTTTTTAATTTTATTTAGTAATATCTAATAGGCAGATTCATAAAGCAGATTAGCGCTAGCACCATTTTTTATTTCGTTTTTAACTCTCTTTTCAATGTACGAAACAAGCTTATTTTAACTTCAGTTAAAAAGGGAGTTAAATAGCATCAAATTTAGTTCATTTCTTTAATCTGTTTTAATTTGAAACAGAGTTATAGATAATATTAAAAACGGTGTTAGAGCTAATCCCTTTTATGAATCTGCCTGTATAGTATTTATCTAGACCAGAAAATTACAATACTGTTCCTGTCCAGACGAGTCGAAAGCGATGTAATAAAAATTTCTATAAGTGATTGATACCCAGTGAGTACTTTTTTCTAATGACACAAAATACTTGACGTGAGTCTGAAAGCAGTAGACAGGTATAACAAACAAAAGAAATCGAAAAACAAAATCTCCAAGCTGATAGGAAACGAGAAAGTTTTCCTAGCGACATCGCATGGCTGGCTTCCGCGGTTCATTTATATTCGGGGACGGAGTTAAATCCCGCGACCCCTTCTCGTACGAGCTGCCGCTGGGAACATGCAAAATAGCTCATTTTAAGCAACATTCATCTTATATGAGGCTGCAATAATAAGAGCTATAATTCAGAGGCTTCAACCCTCGATCTTCGGTCTCTAACACTGGAATATATACTGGATGTTCATCAAAATGCGAACAATGATATTTTCAAATACCAATATGTCTTTTTACAAGAATAAACGTATAATTTTGCTATATTTTATATTCATATACTGCAGAATATTATAGTAAAGTTAATAGATCGTGTCACGTGATAATAGATAAGGAATAGATTGTCGGATATCGAACAGAAATAATCAAAAACTCTTACAGCCGTAAATAAAATAAATATATCATCACGCCTTCTACCATTGCCGTCTATATGTAGAGGCCTGGAACAGCGAAGCGCAAACGGCTGTGACGTCACAGCGTGTGGCCCACGAACGCGTCTGTCCTCCATATACTACCATGTTAAAATTCTGATCCTAACGTATAAACTAACTTCTATCTCGGTAAATATCAATGATATTGAAATTAAGTACATAACATAAAATGTGCTCCTCATAAAGACGAATCAATTGGATATTTCTTATTTTCAAAATCTAGTTTGGCTCACGGAGAAACATGACTTGTTTCTTCTTTTGTACTTTCTAACATGTATTTTAAGAACTATATAAGGCTTTAACTTGACGGTTCACTTCATTGTCAAAATGTACGGACTGTCAGAAGTTTCTTGTACACAATCGTGAAATGATAACAGAATGTGGCAGCTCCACAAATGAGTACTTAAAAATAATTGATAGAGGTAAACTTAAATGGCCTAAAGATTTTCTAGTTAATATAGTTTCAAATATATATCAAATATTTAAAATAATAATTAGCAATAGCGATTATAAAAAAATTTTGTTATCAGTTAAAAATCAGAGGCAATTTTTGAAAGAAATATGTATAGAAAAATTAGGTAAGTATACTTCAATAGAAATTTTTATTTGCAAATGTGGTAAAAATAATGATAACTTCAGTAATGAAGCAATAGTACCTATGTGCAATATTTTACTAAATAATTATACACAAATAAAAAATAATAATATGGAAAATACTACCAAAAGAAACCGTAAGTTAGAATGTCTCAGTCAAAATAAGTGATTGTGTTAATTTTTTTAAATATACATAATTATTATTAATTAAAAAGTTTATATTTTTCCTTTTTTCTTATCTTAAGAGTGACTTTTTATTTTGTACCTGGTTGTGTGCTGTGTAAAATAAATATATCAAATATTTAATATTTAATTATAGAATACTGCTTGTTTTTATTTCATTATTTTGTACTAATTTATGGATACTATATATATGACTAGTGAAAATTTTCTAGTACGAGTTATATACTTTTAAAAATGTATATTACAAAGTACAAAAGAGGAAACAGTAATGTTTCTCCGCAAGCTAGACTAGATTTTGAAAATTAAAATAGCCATTTGATTCGTCTTTACAAGAAGCACATTTTATGTCATGTACATAATTTCAATATCTTTGATAATTAACGAGATAGAAGCTAGTTTATATATTACGAACAGTATTTTAACACGAGAGCTAATGTCAGGCAGACGCGTTTGTGGGCCTCACGCAGTAACGTCACAGAAACGCTGTTCCAGGCCTCTACATATAGACGGCAATGCTTCTACCCATTACTGGATGTGGCACTCGGCCGATGCAGATCTCGTTAAGTGCTATATTTTGCGCGTGAAATGCAGTTACCAGCTGTAAAATCACAACCCCTATAGATGTTAGTGGTGAGGGAGCCTCAGGGGTAGTTTTAAAATGGTGAAAATTGTTTGTCGCCCGTGGGAATCGAATCCGAGTTGTCAGGATCCACAGGCCGACTTGAAACCACTGAGTTAGCCGTATTCATAGTAAATTGGTAAATCAAGGTTTAAACATTGTTTTAACAGTTCAGGTTTAGACATGATCTAAAATGTTTCATTTATTGACAAATTTATCTTCTTCTTCAATGGCGCTACAGCCCGAATCGGGCCTGGGCCCACCGGGCACACCGAGCCGCAGTTTTTACGCTGCCGTACTGCCGGTTTCCGTAGTCGATGTTACTTTTTTAAGGCATATGTATAAGTGACTAGCTTATAGCGCCTGAGTATGATTAATACAAGTAACTGTGTTTTTTTATTTAACGACAAATTATACTTTGTCGACAGGTGGATTTGAACTGACGAACCTTGGTTCGGGTGACGTCACAGTATGTTAAGAGATGTGCATTAACACGCTCAGCCACCGCGCCTGTTAAATTGATAAATTAATAACAATAAAAAGTTATGGGCAAAGTTGTACTTTTTATTGCTTCCAAATTGTCAAATTTATACCAAGTTTAAACATATTAAGAAAATCTGGATTAACTCCATTCAATCTAGTTGGACTTGGTCTGTAATGAAATTCGCAATCGCAGGTTTAGTTATCTGGCGACAGTAATTTTCGTATAATCTGAAATACTGTAAGGTAGATTGTGAATTTGATTTTACTGTTGAATTTGAATAAAATATTAATAACTTAATCTTACGTATGTAAAATATGTATTCATACCAGATATATTAATAATAATAACGAATAAAGATTTCAGATTCAAAATGATTAAGTATTTTGAATACTGAAAATATTCCAAACTCGTGGTCGTCAATTCAGTTATTTTTATTACACAAAAAAGGGGACAGAAGCGATCCAGCCAACTATAGAGGGATAGCACTAATGAACAATATAAGCAAACTATTTACTCAAATGGTACAAGCAAGGCTACAATCTTGGGTTGAGATGCAAGGGTTATTAAATGAAAATCAATCAGGTTTTAGAAAAAATCGTAGTACAATTGATAATATTTTCTGTTTATCTGCAATAGCTAATCTTCGGTTACGCCTCAAAAAATGCAACACATTTTGTATTTTTATAGATTATAAACGAGCGTTCGACTCGATTAATCACGAATTACTTTGGCATAAATTATATTACACGGGTATTAGCACAAAAATTATTAGAATACTGCAGAATCTATATGAGCACGCGAGATTTCGTATTAAAGTAAACGAAAGCTTCTCTAACAGTATAAACATATCAGAGGGAGTTCTACAGGGAGAAATCCTAAGTCCCCTCCTATTTTCGCTCTTTATAAATGATATGGAGGATAATTTTAGGACACAAAATTTAAAAGGTCTTAATATAGATGGTATTCATGATCTTCTGTTGTTAGCATATGCCGACGATATGGTAATCTTTTGTGACTCACCGATTGATGTGCAGAGAAAGCTGACAGCTTTAAATTCTTATTGTACCAAAAATCTACTAACGGTCAACACGGCAAAGACTAAAATTTTAATCTTCCATAAGGGTCGTAGACCTTCTATAAAACATACTTTCTTTTACAATAATCAAAAAATTGAAATAGTCAATGAATTTTCCTATCTGGGGGTAGTTTTCTCTTGTTCAGGGAAATTTAACGTCACATCAAAAAATATAACAAAAAAAACTGCAGTTGCAACTCAAACCATAAAAAATGCTCTTGCTAAAGGTAAATCAGAAACGTGGAATGAGAAACACAAGCTCTTAAATACTGTTATTATCGCCATTGCTTTGTACGCTTCGGAAATTTGGGGTATTAATCAAATAGAAAATATAGAAAAATGTCAAATTAAATTTTTGAAAAGTTTTCTGCATTGCTCTATAAATACACCTAGTCATATGGTGAGGCTAGAAACGGGAACTATTCATATGGCAGCCGCGGTTTGGAAAAGGATACTAAGGTGGTGGGAAAAGCTATTAAACATGGCAGATAATAGATATGCTAAAATCTTATATAATAGGCTCCTATTTTTGGATAAGACAGATACAAATAAAGAGGAATATAATTGGTGTAGTCAGTTAAAATCATTTCTTATAAAATTAGATTTTGAAAACGTCTGGAACAACCAAGGTATAAATAAGCTGATTATTAAAAAAATTATAGATAAGTTTTCCATAACACTGCAACTCACAGACCAAAATAATTTAGAAATTTCTAGATATAGTGCATTATTTAAACAATTAAAAACAAACGCTTTGAGAGAAACTTACTTAAATTTTAAAATACCTGTAGCAGCTATGAGGGTACTGTGTCAGATAAGACTCAGCGGCAAGAGAGGTTTAAAAATATATTATAATAATATTAGATATGAGCTGGACGCATACAATGTTTGTCCGATTTGTAATTTGAATAAACTAGAAAACATCGTCCATTTTTTTACTGAGTGCCCAATCTATACTCCACTTAGAAAAAACTTTTTAAATAACTATATAAAAAATAGCAGTAGCAATCTGATATCTTTGATGGAATTGCTAAATATTAGTAGCATAGAAAAAGCCAATAATATATTTTATTTTACTGTGGGTGCTATGAAACTACGTAGTTTTTGTCTCAGTGAGTAGAGATTTATATAGGTTATATATGTGAATTAAAATTATTAATATGCTATTGCATTCATAATGTATTTCTATATTAACTTCTTTTATATTTGTTAAGTGATATAGTATAAATAAATGATCATACATTCTATTTGTAAACTTGTAAATGAAATGTAAATATGTAAATGAAAGGTATATTATGTCAATAATTTTCTATAATGTTGTCAGTCCATTGTATTGTATAAGATATGTTTCTTAAACAATTAAATATTATTATTATGATTAAGTGAGATGAAAATTGGAGACTTGATAAAAAACATTTGCTAAATTTGTTAAATTTTAAAGTGTTTCCTTTTAAATCTACAACAAAACATTTGTTTTACTTATAATAGGCACTGTATATAATGAAAATAAATTCCTTAAATTTTGGAGTACATTTAATATGAATAATATTTAGCTATATGTTTTCTGAAATTCAGTGTTTCGTATTTTTCAAAAGGATTCACGTGTTATAAATAAATTTTTTGCTTCCTCCTTTATTATCGTCTATTTTAAGTATAAAAATAAATTCAACACAAGATATTTCTATTCTTAAGTGGTCAGTCTCAGACATCTTTACATATTTTATTTGACATTCAAATGAGCAGTTGTTGTAATCACGTGATAAACGACACTGTAAAGCTATACCATGTTCGCTACATACCAAATTCTATTTTATTCATCAGGTAGCAACCGAAAAATTTGAATTTTATAAGTCCCCATTCAAACATCAGTATCACCAATTAAAAATTCCCTAAATTTTTAAACTACGATTTTTTATTTTAAATATATAATATATATATATATATATATATATATCACGCCTTCTACCCATTACTGGGTGTGGCACTCTGCTGAAGCAGATCTCGGTAAGTGATATATTTTGCGCGTGAAATGCGGTTACCAGTCGTCAAATCACGGCCCCCAAAATTATGAAAATTTGTCGCCTGTGGGAATCGAACCAGGGACCTCAGGAGCCACAGGCCGACTTCATACCACTGAGCAAAAAGGCGCAATATAGGACAAATATCTGCATCATACAAAAATGTAGCTATAATGACAAGATGCTCGGTAAATAAGGAGTCAAGTCTGGAATTTTTAAATGAATGCCGTAATAGTATACTACGTATCAAGTCAGAAAAGTGATATTTTACTCAGCGGTTCATCAAGTATAAATACTTTCCTGACATATTCTGTACACTATTTTTTTTCTGAAACCGTTTAATTTAATCATAAATAAATCAAAATGTTTAAATTTTTTATATGAAAAAAACCAGTCAGGTGCTTGACAAAACGGTTGTCTGAAATACGAGGACGCAGGTCGAGTGTTTTAATCCGCTGAGTCAAGTAAAAATACTTTTCCTACAACTGTGCGATTTCTTTGTTATTACGTAACTATTATTGCCTTGGTTACGTATGGAAAGTAGATGAATACCGACCAAGTGCGTTTCCGAAAGTAAAGAAACACTAAGTGCGGAAAGTGCTTCATTACGAAACTGTAAAAAAAGTTTTTTTGAGAGCGATTTAAATTTCGCGCCAAGCGCGTAATTCATATTTTGCCCACAGGCGCTTATGGAAGAAGAAGATGCAGTGAGCCAGCGCTAGTAAATATGCAGTAGTATATTTTGACGTTTATAAAAATAACCTTAAATTGCAGTATATCTAATCTGTACACAACTAATAAAAGGAACCGAACAAAGTAAAATACATAATATTTATTGTGTGTGTATATTATTAACACAGTTGTTACAGTTGCTTATATTGACATAATATAAAGAGGAAACTTTTGTATTGTCTAAAGAAACATTGATTTCTTCCGTACCTGTATTATTAACAGTAATATTATTGACAACAATTTTGGAGGCTTTAGAAGTACCAGCAGCAGGTTGATTGTCATTGTCGAAAATAGATGCAACATAGCATAATCCGGAGCTTCAATTATCTTTGGAGGTATTTATGATAAAGAAGAATCACTCACTGTACTATTCCAATCTAGACGATTTTGAAGAAATTATCTTGACGTTAGTAAAATATTTTTAAATAATGTAGAACAATGTGCAAGCAATCAACAAACAAACCATAGCAACGCCGTAAAAGATCGTTCTCGTGTAATATCATTAAAATTTTATAAATTTTGATAATATTTTAGTGATTTACTAAATCGCACAGTTGTAGGAAAAATGTTGTTTATAACACGTGCCGAAAAAGGTTACGTGCTCGTTAAATTCTCCACTTGCACGTAACAAGTCTTTTTCGGCACTTGTTATAAAAATAACTATTCTTGACTTATTATGTATACTATTTTTTCTGAAACCGTCGAATTTAATCAATAATTAATCATAAATAATTCAAAATGTTGAAATATTTTGATACGTATTGTATTGACAGCAGACAACATATCCAAGATTACAATAAAAAAAATCAGGTAAAGATTTTACCTGACTGTTTCGTACTTTACCAGACGTGATTTTTGTTGTAGCTTTGGATACGTACTTTACTTGACTGTTTTGGTAAAAATGTACTTTCCACACTAAAATTAATCAGGAAAGTAAGCTCTTTCTTGCTGGTTTCAGAAAATATTTGTTACCATACTGTTTTGTACTTTATCAGACTGTTTTGTACTTTACCAGACTGTAATTTTTGTTGGAGCCTTGGATACGTACTTTACTTGACTGTTGACACTTTCTTACCGGTTTCAGAAAAAAAATATATTAACGGACGTATATCGTTTTATTTAATAGTACATATGTAGATTCAGCTCTTCTTATTATCTTCAAACTCTAATAAATAAAGTCTAAAGAAATTTGGAACTAAACTTGTCTGATGCATACGCTAAGGTACGAGTAGCTTCTACTTACGTTCCATTTTTGTAAGGAGCTCAGAGCCTGTGACGCTGTTTCGCATTCGCGTCTCTGAAAACAATCCTGTGCTTTACGTTCCACGGTGAATACACCCTTAATCCTTGCTTCTGCTCATGTAGAGTGTAGGTTTCCTCGCATATCCTCGCATAGCTGATGCATTCCCGTGATTTGTGTAGGGAAGTTCTCGCAAGTTGCGCGAGGCGTCAGCAACTTTGCGCCGCGATTTCTTGCGCGTCCCCTTTGTTCTGGCTCGTGTTAAATGACTCGTTTACCGCTCATATTTCCATGTTTAATGTTCCCGGCCGGTGCTTTATGTGCTGCGTTCTATGTGTGAGTGTGTGTAGTGGTGACAAATGTGATTCAGGTTTGCCAAGTTATAGATTTCACTTTACTTTTGCTTACTAGCGATTTTCATTGGAGTTAGATGTTATTACAGCTCTTAAGGTCGGTATTTCAGCGGCGGTTCGTGGGATATTTTAATAAATATAAATAAATAAATAAATATATCATCACGCCTTCTACCCATTACTGGGTGTGGCACTCTGCTGAAGCAGATCTCGGTAAGTGATATATTTTGCGCGTGAAGTGCGGTTACCAGTCATCAAATCATGGCCCCCAAAGATGTTAGTGGTGGAGGAGCCACAGGGATAGCTTTTTCAAATTATGAAAATAATAATAATAAATATACAAGTTAATAATAATTTATTATAATCACGGCTGGTGACTGCACTTCACGAGCATAAGTATATCACTTACCGAGATCTGTTTCGACAGAGTGCCACGCCCAGTAATGGGTAAAAGACGTGATGATATATTTATTTATTTATTTATTGAAAATTTCGTAAAAAGTGTGGTTAAAAACTACTATTTTTATATTGACAGCTTTTTCATATGAGAATAAAATGCTTATAGATAAATACATAGAAAGAACTTTGCAATCCGTTAACATTACCAACGGTAGGCAAAGATCTTTAGCCTGCAATTATTCACTTTCTGTCACCAAATGACGTACGAAAAGTCTACTTTTTTAACTGATCGTAGAAAAAGTACTTTTCGACCTACGTCATAGGGTTGTATATTTATAAAGTTAATATTAGTTGTTAGGAGTAAACGTGAGTAATTTGAGATTTTTTATGCATACGTTATGTACGTTGAAGAAAGAAAATGAATGGTAAGTGAAAAGGAATGATGTGATTGAAGGTTTGTTGTGTGATAATAATTTCGAGTGTAATAAATGAATGAGTTTATATGGAGTGATCTATGAATGTGGTTGAAGTGAGGGTGGTATGTTTTGATGAAAATGTTTGACGATGACTGATTGTTTGATGAGTGTGATGAGTGAATGTTTTATGAGTGATTTTAGGGTTCGTGCTACCCCATTTGTTGGGATATAGCGTGAAGATATGTATGTATGTATGTATGTACCAAAAAGAGTTCGTTAATAGATCTGTAATAACGCAGTACATTTTATATTTTTTAGTTTGGTGACGCTAACTGGAAGTCTAACTATAAACACAGTCCCATGGTTACCTATATAACTTTCTGCTGCCTGATTGTAATCATAAGCTGTATTCCATTTACCACTTGGTTCACTAAAATCAGTTCAGATAAATTAGATAACATGACTAAATGAATAGAATTAAACAAACTAATGCACTTATTGGAGTGAATTACTTTAAAGTAAATTAGAATCAGTAATTTTAGTACTGGAAAAAAAGGCAGCGAAGTGATCTTGCGAAATAAATAAATGATCTGGTTCAGTAAATGTAAGTTAGATCTGATCCAAATGGCAAATGGAATACGACTCAAACTAGATAAAATAAATTGTTTATTTTTTGTCATGGTTACAGTAAACATACGCATAGTACGCATAAAATTGCTTAGTTATGAAAATAATCAACCATTATAACCCGAGTGCTTAATTGATTAAATTTGACATGTTTGTTTCTGCGACTACTCATCCAGCTCTATGCCTTCAAAAACATCGAATTTTCTCACAAAAAAAGCTAGCTGCAATTTAATCACGATTAAAGAGCTGGGTTGAATTTATAGCGATGGAATAATCTCCGTAATACTGCTTAGTTACCAAAATAATCGATGTTATTTTAGGGTTCTACATAAAATAAAGCATTTTAATTGGTTTAAAACATGATGAGAGAAATTGTCTGCAATATATTCGTGATAAAAATGTGTAGGGTTAGTTAAAGTACGAACACGCTACTACCACGTCACGTGAACTCACATGATTTCACGTGAACTGTCAAATTATTGAGACGCGTGATTCCCATTTATTTATATTGCTAGGAGACACACTATTGTCATTTGCTGCATTTAATATTGCATAACAGCACGTTTCATATTTTCGCATAAATTTGCGTGATGCGTGATAGTGTGAAAATGGACGAATTATTTATAGAGAAATTGAAAGAACATGAAGTTGTACATAATGTTTAAATTTTCTTCAAAATCTGAATAAGATGATGAACTACTATCATCTATTTTGAGATTTTTTTTAGAGGAATCTACTTAAACATGTTACGTAATGTGACATTTGTGTGTTTCTATTGACATACTCATGCATTTATTAGAAAAGTGAAGTCATGTGAGTTAACGTGAAGTTCTAGTAGTGTGTTCGTACCTTAAACCTGTCATTGTTCAACAGATTTTTGACTTATTATGTACTGCCAGTACCATAACTATGGTACGTACAACTGGCCCCAAATGAAGGTCATCAAAGTACGGGAGACCTATTCTAATTCGTTGACGACTAGATTTAGCGACTGTTTCACGCCATATTTGGCGACTTTGATACTAGCGTCATCTGTTGGTATAGCTACAATGTACTGCCCTGACGTCATTAGCTGTATTCCATTTGCCACTTGGTTCACTTAAATCAGTTGATAAATTTGACACATGAATAAACGAATTGAATTAAGCAAACTGATGCACTTATTGGGGTGAATTACTTCAAAGTAAATTAGAATCTGTAATTCTAGTACTAGAAATAAAGTCAGCGAAGTAATGCAGCGAAATAAATAAATGATTTGGTTCAGTAAATGTAAGTTATATATGATCCAAATGGCAAATGGAATACGCCTATTGTAGGCGACTGGTCGCTAACGGAGTCGCGTATGCAGGCGACTAGTACAAGGCTGTTGCGAAGTGTCATGGCGCCAGGAGCTTAGCATTTTTTCGTTGATAAGTTTTGAAGTTAGAAAAATTTTATATGTTTTGTGCACTGTATATTATTATAAAATGTTTATTATTTATATTATTAAATTTTAATTATAATTATTGCACAAAATTCAGCTGCAGATACCCATTACCGACAATTAGGATAACAACATTGTCGTCTACACGTTAATAATAATTGTTAATGTAACAATTTAAGATTTTGTTAAAATTTATATTATTTTTTAAAAATATTACTAATTGCTTGAAAATTACTAAAAATTACGTTAATTTGCGATATGTCAAGTATAAGCAACAACATACAAATATTTGAGTTTAACAAAGAAAAACAACAAGTTGCTGTCAGAAATTATAAGTACCAACACAAAATACTCCGTCGTTCCTATTAATACCAACGTAAAAAATTTAAATCCTCATGATATTGAGTGTACTGTGACGTCATTGACTTAGCGACTGAAACTAGTCGCCAAGCAGTCGCCAAAAATTAGAATAGGTCTTGATAATACATAGTTAATATGTAAATTAAAGCATGGGAGTGGACAAAATTTAATAACGTCTGTATGCAATATATTTATTTATATATCAAGGGTGAAAATAGGCGTTTCTATACATACAATATTTTATGCACAACAAAAGAACATTTAATTTTAAATTCAAAGCATTAAAACAGGCACATTTATATGTCAAAACGACATTTTTCAAAACCAAGTATTCACAAAAAACAAAAATTGTCATTTTGTTTATGTATCGAAATTATTTTATTATGGCCCTAGGGACAAAAACTAGTGTTTAAGCCCGCTTTTCATGGCTAAAACACATGAATTCCGGCCTGGTTGTGCAAATTTCTCACGAACTGCACTTAACACGTAAAGTGCCGCAATACTAACTTCAGGAGATGAGCCCTAATGGCCAATTTTTTTTATTGCAGATATGACTCTAAAAGGGCTTTATTTAGCTAGTGGAAAAGTTAATTTTTGATAATAATGAATAACAAGCCCAAAATAACTCTTTTCTTTTGGCGGGTCGCAGTGACTCCCCACGGCCATTAGTACATGGTTCGTCCATGGTGGCCGTGGTCGGTACACGCAACCCCCACCTAATTCCTATTTAATCAGATTGCGCAGTTGGTTTGTTGTATTTATTAGGATAGTTTCCTAGTTGCCGGTTGAACTTGTGTTTATGGAAGGAAAAATGTCAAAAATAGAACCGATGTGAAGGTTGCGCTAAATATTTATGTATCGAATGTTTTTTTTGAACTTCATGAACCAAATTTTAAAAAATAAGACACGTTTATATGATTTTAAGTAATAAATAAAAGTGTTTTACAATACACGTCTAATATTTGCACTATTTACTCACCACTTTATATTCAAGGCCTGGTGTGTTACATTGACCCACCCACCATAGCAACCAATAGCAAAAAATGTTGCAAAAACATCTTTGAATGCAACTGCGTATGATTAGTACAGGTCCTGGTGCATAAATGTTACCCAACACGGCCAAAAAGAAATTGCGGACTGGGGGGCGACATTAACTCACCATGGCCCAGATAGTCTAGATATTTTCGGTCTCGGCGGAGGGTTGCTTAAACCCACCACGGCACTTTACGTGTTAAGTACCTACAAACAAAATACATACGCACTTATTTTTTTCGAAACTGTAGTACAAATTGCTTATTTTTCCTTGGGCCAATTTTATAACTTGAAATAGCTCCCCTTCGTAAATACGCTACTGTCAAAAACACACTGTATATTAATTTAAAAATAATCTGAGAATTCTATCATAAAAGCATAAAGAAATACGAAGCTTTCCGTTCCATGTATGTGGCTTGTTCATGCGAGTGTGCGAGTTTCCGGGCGTCGATAAGTCTCGCTTGTCTCTGGCGGGATTTTTTCCAGCGCGGGCCGTTGGACTGACCGGATGGACGGTACAGACTCACAAAGCGGAAGACTTTGTTATAAATGACGGCCGTCCGACTCGCTTCTTAAAGTCACCGTCTCTGCGCCGATGAAATGTGTTGATCAAAATAGCGACGCGTGGACGTCGTCGCTCAAATCTAAAGTGTCCGACGTCGTTCAAAGCACTCGCTGATTTCTTCATCCATTAACTTGTCACCGATAGAATTTGTTTAAGATTGAATTGGTTCTAGTGTGAATGCTTCTTAAAAGTGTTTTGAATGATTCTTCCAATTTTTAATAATAGTTATTTTTATAACAAGTGCCGAAAAAGCCTTGTTACGTGCAAGTGCAGAATTTGCACGAGCACGTAACCTTTTTCGGCACGTGCTATAAATAACATTTTTCCTACAACTGTGCGATTTAGAAAATCACTAAGATATTATCAAAATTTTAATGATATTACATGAGAACGATGTTCTGCGGCGTTGCTATGGTTTGTTTGTTGATTGCTTGCATATGGTTTTACCTTATCTAAAAATATTTCACTAATTTCAAGATAATTTCTTCAAAATCGTCTAAACTGAAATACTGCACTGAGTCATTCTTCTTCACCATAAACACATTCAAAGATAATTTTTACCACATTAATACTACTCATGTTGTTCCCCCTCCACTAACATATTTGAGAGCCGTGATTTGACGGCCGATAACCGCACTTCACGCGCAAAAAATTATCACTTACTGAGATCTGCTTCGGCAGAGTGCCACACCCGGTAATAGATAGAAGGCGTGATGATATATTTATATTAATTTATTTACAAAGTAGCCGTATGGCTCCCTGTTTACTAATACCTGTGGAGACAGTGGCGGATTTAGGGGAGGGGCACCCAGGCCCGTGCCCCCCCCCCTGTCATTTGGACTTGATTTGTCAGTTTTTAACAATACAGTAATAAACATTTTACATTACATTACTTAAATAATATCATATAATAATAGTATATTTCTTTCTATTTTTTGCCAGTATTAAAAATGTCGGTATTTTGCGCCGACGCATAGGATTTGCGCATTGACGTTCTCTACGGTTATGTGATTGCTGAAAATACTATGTGTTATTCCTATCACAACTTGTACATCAGAAGGGTCATTTAGTACCCTTCAAAGAATAAAAACATATCTTCGCTCTTCAATGGGCCAAGATAGGCTCAATGGTTTAGTGATGCTTCATATAAAATAATGAAGAAATAAAGGCTGAAAAAGTCTTAGATTTATTTGCAAGAAAACATTCACGAAGGCTATTACTTGAACACATGTGAATTTTTGCCTTTATATTTAATTGATTTTTTTTCTAATTTTATGTATTTTCTTGTATGTAATCAATGTCTTTTTCTTTAATATTTGGTTTGTATTTGTCATGTTACACTAGAATCACCATTACTCTATATTTTTAATTCAGATTTTTTTAATATTTAGATTTGTGCCCCCCCTCTCAAATTTTTTCTAAATCCGCCACTGTGTGGAGATCGTGGTAATTCGGTTGGTTACTTACGACACGTGCAAAAATAAATCACTTACTTAGGTTTGCTAAATTACAGTATAAATTTTAATTTTATATTTAAATTAAAATCAACTAACAATGCTGCAAATAATTGAGAGTTGTAACACGTACAGCAACCACTAAAAAAATAAGTAAGCCTTTGTGCTACTTAGTATAAAACACCGTCGTAGAAGAGAAAAAACTTTTCTATAAACTACAGCACCCTAATATTTTAACATCGTATCAAAGTTTGTAATCTCCAGAGGGCAGTTTCGCTCGACAGTCCTTTTTTTCGCGGCACAAGAAAGGAATTGAGAAAGTTTCGGTAGCGATTTGAATATCATATAAGCTTTATGTATTCGTTAGGGTTCGCTCAGAAAACCCGAACTCTCTCTGTAGTATTTCCAACGTGTTGAAAAAAGAGAGAATGATTTGAGAATGTCGTGGGGGTTTTCTGCGCGGGCGTCTGGCTATTTATAAACTTCATAGAGTATAACATGCGGGTAGATAAATTATGTGTTTATTTTCTGCAGCAAGATGAAGAAGAAGTCTGCTGTAACGTATTACGGCGTACGTAGTGTAGATATCGGGGAATTTATCGTGTCTGTTTTTCATTTTGGCCGCTGTGCCGCTACGAACGGTGTTGGCTCAAGCTCAGCAGTCGACGTGTCGTGTTATGATCTGTTGTGTTGTGACACAATGTACAGAATAATCGAATGAAACGATTTTATAAGAAATACTTCCGCTTTTTGTATTTTTGTTTTATATTTTTATGGGATGGCTAGCACAATGGTATGAAGTCGGCCTGTGGATCCTGAGGTCCCTGGTTCGATTCCCACAGGCGACAAATTTTCATAATTTGAAAAAGCTATCCCTGTGGCTCCTCCGCCACTAACATGTTTGGGGGCCGTGATTTGACGACTGGTAACCGCACTTCACGCGCAAAATATATCACTTACCGAGATCTGCTTTAGCAGAGTGCCACACCCAGTGATGGGTAGAAGGCGTGATGATATATTTATATTTATTTATTTATTTGTTTTATATTTTATTTAATAATTGCACTTTTCTCGAATAAACCTGAACTTTCATATTTCTGTCAACAACAGTAAAACGTGACAATATTAATGAACAATCAGATCTCATTTTGTATAGTTTAGAATGATACAAACATAATTATCTAAACAGTTATATATGGACTCAAATCGTTTGAAAATTAACAAATACTGCTTCCTCTGCTCATGATCCTTGATAAAGAATTTAATACGAGGGGGTATTGAACAGTAAGGTCTCCAATTTTTTTTTCATAGAAAATCAAATTTATTTACAACTTTGCGTACATCGTTGGAAAGGTTGAACATTAAACTATTTTTCTACATAGTCGCCTTGACGATCAATCACTTTTTGCAGCCTGGTAACCAGCTTTTTAATGCCGGCGTTGTACCACTCTCCCGCCGCGTAGCGAAACCAACTAACGACCGCTTCTCGTCTGTCTTGAATTTCTGTCCCCCAAGGTGTTTCTGAGTTGATTGTTGTTCCTTTCGGCATGAAATCCACCAACAGAACCCCGTTCCTGTCCCAGAAAACGGTCGCCATAACCTTTCCCGCTGACTTCTCTGTCTTGAACTTTTTGGGCTTCGGTGAGGTCGGGTGACGCCATTGTTTCGATTGTTCCTTCGTTTCCGAGGTATAATGATGTACCCAAGTTTCCTTTTTTGCATTCAAAAATCGAATGACTGAGTGCAGTTCGCACCTGGCGGGCGAGCTAAGCGGGAGCTCCATCCTAAACGACTGCTACGCAGCGACCTAGCGTCCCAAGGTCTCGCGGATGGTTCTAGAATGTTGTGTAGGAAACAAGGAATGCAGCGCTGTTGTCAAATTTCGCCTAGTAACTCGCGTTCGGAAATGGCATCGTTGGAGACCTTACTTTTCAATACCGCCTCGAAGTTATTTATGTACCAAGGGTAAAAACAGGTGTTTCTGGCCCATGGCATGATTATTAGCACGAAGCGCAAAGCGCCGAGGGCTAATAACATTCTCAGGATGAATAGATGACAAAAAAATTATGGACAGAAATTAATGCTGGTTGCTCATTAGTGACAGAAGCTCTGAAAGTGGACTGGTGTAGGGATCAACAACCACCTTAAAATTGGCGCATTCACATCGGCGCTATCTATAGTGCCACCCGTTCCCAAATCTAATTTTCTTTTTCTCATGTTTATCATGACGTAATTTATTAAAAAAATCCTTTTCTGTCACTGGAATAAATGAGACATCATTTTGCACCCTAGCTCTCTAATTATTATAGCGCCGTAGCGATTACATTCTTGGTTGTATAGGAAATTTGTGATAAAATATTCTAGGAGTGCGCATTATCAGGTATTTAGAATATTAGTACTTTTTGCTTTTAAGGGTCTATACTAGGGTTGCCATCTCTCCGGGTTTGACCCGGAGACTCCGGGTTCCAGTAAGTTTTCTCCGGGGTCCGGGTTTAATTAATATTTCTCCGGGTTGTGTAAGTAAAATTGAATATGTACAAAATCATATGCAGTCTGTCGCGTGTATCTCTTGTACTGTGTTGATGATCAAACGTATACAACTGGTGAAGGCGTAGTGTTGACTGCGTGCAATGTGCTATGTAGTTGTTCGGGACAAATCTGTCTCACTATCGGAATCTTCTACGCCGCTAAATTATTAAATTTTTTCTTTGAAGATCTTGTATATCTTACTGTTATCTATTTTTATTTCTGTCACTAAGTCCTTCAATTTCTTGATTCTGTCCTCATGATTATTTAAGAAAGAATTTATAGAATTAATTTTGGTTCTAATATTACACATATCATCTTGTATCAGATCAAATTTTTTTAGAATTGTGTCAAGTTTTCAGAAATAGACATAATTTTAGGTGAGGTTATGTCTTCTGTTGCATGTGATTGTCTTCAATTTTGACAATATTGTTACAGTTTTATCGTATATATGACGTTGAGTACACTAATTTTATTATTATAGTAGATTTATCACTTCCAGTCTTGTTTTACTTTATTTTATAAGTAATTATTTTACCATGATAACAAAAACACTTGTCTTTAACAAAACAATGTAAACCTTTTTTGATCAAATATGGTAATAAGAATAAAATTGCAGGATCTTCTTTAAAACAATAGTCTCCGGGCGAGACTTGGTTTTGAGGTGGTAACCCTGGTCCATACCTATTAGAATTTTCAATAAAATCGATTTTTTTTCTTTTTTACATTTTTCAACTCTTTATACCTTCTAAAGTCACCTCCTAAAATATTTTTGAGAAATTCGAAAGTTAAATTAGTATAGAAGAACTTTAAGCGCTCGCGTGCTCACTGGTTTAATAATACGAAAAAAACTTTAGACGCGATTTTCTCGAAATAACATTTTTTCAAACGGCGCACAATTAATCTCCGGATCTACTGAACCGATTTTAATAAATCTTGGCGTGTTTTCTTTATTAAACTATTCTAAACAATAATTCACCACAATTTGGCCAAAAAATATAAAATGAAATTTTGGCGCAAGATAAAAATGATGAAAAAAAAAGGGTTGATTTTTCACACTTTGTATTCAAAATGCGCCATTTTTTGTTTTTTACCGATTTTTTATTAACGGTGATGAATTATTGTGTTGAAAATGCTTTTTGAATATTTTGTTTCTGACTTGCCAATCCTGACATTAACTGTCATGGGACTAGGATTTCTAAAGGAGTCAACTTTGGCGCCATCTATAAATTGGATAAGAAGTCAAAAAAATTAAATAATTTATACTCTTGTAGGACTCACTTACATTATAAAGAAAGTTGTAAGGTCATATCAAATAAATAAGATGCAAAAATATTCTTTAAAATTTGCTTTCTAAACCCTTAAAAACATTTCTCGCTTTAATTTTAGATGGTGTATAATATTTTTTAAATAAATAAATAAATATATCATCACGCCTTCTACCCATTACTAGGTGTGGCACTCTGCCGAAGCAGATCTCGGTAAGTGATATATTTTGCGCGTGAAGTGCGGTTACCAGTCGTCAAATCACGGCCCGCAAAGATGTTAGTGGTGGAGGGCTACAGGGGCAGCTTTTTAAATTATGAAAATAGTTTGTCGCCTGTGGGAATCGAACCAGGGTTCTCAGGATCCACAGGCCGACTTCATACGACTGAGCTAGCCACTCCATTATATTTTTTTAATTTTACGTATATATTAATGTTTATGTCAACAGTTTTAGTTTTGCATTTTACTTTCTTATACACATTATAAGGAAGTATTGGAATCGTTAAAAAAATCATTGACGAGATTTTCGCGGAAATACGTGTTTTAAGGTCCACTGAATCCATTTTGATCATTTTTCAATGATGTCTGTATGTGTGTGAATGGATGGATGGATGTGTATCCGAGTGTGCAATATCTCATGAACGAGATAAGATTTGTTAACGAAACTTGGTAATTATAAGTTTCATGAAAATACGTAGAGCTAATTTGATTTTGAACGAAATTGAAAAACCGGAACAGGAAGTTTACTGGACACACAAAACAATAAATTCCATTTAATTCAAAAATGAAATATAAAAATATAAATAAATATATCATCACGCCTTCTACCCATTACTGGGGTGTGACACTCTGCCAAAGCAGATCTCGGTAAGTGATATATTTATGCGCGTGAAGTGCGTTTACCAGCCGTCAAATCACAGCCCCCAAAGATGTTAGTGGTGGAGGAACCACAGGGGTAATTTTAAATTGGTGAAAATGTTTCGTCGGTTGTGGAGATCGAACTAGGGTTCTTTGGATACCACTGAGCCATTACCCCAATAGAATCAGTTACGAAAAAAAGTTTCAAATAAAAGATGTTAGCAAAAATATTTGGAACATAAAATGTTATTTGCAATTTTCCTGTATATGCGTCTAATTTTGAGAAAAGCTAATTTATATATTTAATAATATATTCCAATAATCATAGTAGCAATAGAAACAAAAAACATAAACATGTTTAACATTTATATGTCAAATAATAATTGTAAAACGCAAGAAGCAAGTTTAAGGGTCAAATTCATAAGGCGTATTCCATTAGTCATTTGGATCAGATCTAACTTACACTTACTGAACCAGATCACTTATTTATATCGCTAAATTACTTCGCTGACTTTATTTCCAGTACTAGGATTACTTATTCTAATTTACTTTGAAGTTATTCATCCAAATAAGTACATTAGTTTGCTTAATTAAGTTCATTTAGTCATATGTCGAATTTATCTGAACTGATTTAAATGAACCAAGTGGTAAATGGAATACAGCTAATGTCGTGACTCACTCTCACCTCATTCTCAACTCACAGTTAAAATCGAAGTAACTAAGGCAACTAACTCAAATTGTGCAAATTTTTGAGTTAGTTGCCTTAGTTACTTCGACTTTGAGAGTGAGGTGAGGATGAGATGAGAGTGAGTGACGACTGTGAATTTGGTCCTAAGTGTTCAATCCAGCGATTTTGATGCTATATCAATTTCATTGATCTATATTCTAAATATTAAATATGCTGTGTATAAAAAAGTCGTATAAGTGACCACACCAGATTTTTATTATTTGAGACGAGTATATGTACTCGTACAATACTTTAAGAACATTACTTTCATCATTAACAAATAACGAAACCATATAGTATCTACATAGTTCAGGTTTATATGCAACTGCAAATGATAAATTCATGTACGTAGGAAAAAGTTTTCAATTCTTCAGAGAAATCTCACCGAGTGTAGGTTAATTTGTTAACTTGGAAGAAGTTCCTCAAGTTTGACGCATTTGAAAACTTGAAATTTACCGATCATGCACTATATAAAACATCTCGACTTGCTTCGACTTTTTCGAGTTATTTTTCATCTAAGTTTGACGTGTTTGCTGGTTAGTGAAGACCGCGAACGCAATAGGCAAGGAGATTTAAGTTTTAGGTGATATTGAGATGGTTTTTCTACTAGCGTTGATTACTTCTTTATACCAAACTTATGGAAGAAATGAGAGTGAAAAGTTTTGTTGATATTCCAAGTATATGAGGTATTTCACCATCTGATGCTTTTTTTGTAATTAATTTTTATGGGGTAGCTAGCTCAGTGGTATCAAGTCGGTCTGTAGATCCTGAGAACCCTGATTCGATTCCCACATGCGACAAACAATTTTCACTATTTTAAAATTACCCCTGTGGCTCCCCCACCACTAACATTTTTGAGGGCCGTGTTTTGACGGCTGGTAACCGCACTTCCCGTGCAAAATATATCAGTTACCGAGATCTGTTTCGGCATAGTGCCACCCACAGTAATGGGTAGAAGGCGTGATGATATATTTATTTATTTTTTAATTTTCGGTTTATAAGAATTTTTTTTTATATTGTAGTATAATACGTCTGAAAAGTATGTTTTACAAATTTATAATAAATTTTCTTAAGTATACTGGCTATCTACGCGTACTGTGGTACAAATGAAATATGGAGTCGGCCTGTGGATCCTGAGAAACCTGGTTCGATTCCCCCAGGCGACAAATATTTTCACCACATTAAAATTACCCCCGTAGCTCCCCCATCACTAACATCTTTGGTGGCCGTGATTTTACGACTGGTAACCGCACTTCACGCACAAAATATATCATTTACCGAGATCTGCTTCGGCATAGGGGCCACACCCAGTAATGGATAAAAGGCGTGATGATATATTTATTTATTTTACGAAATATAATAGTAAAATTTTCATACTGCAACAATATCTGCCCTAATAATTTTAATATAACATTGTAAATACATTATATCTTCAGAATTAAAAACTGCATCTAATAAATAAAATAAAATTACTTTATCTACGACCATAGGCATCAATTCCACGGGAGAACGGGGGCAGTTGCCCCTGTCTTAAGTTAAGCACCTGGGTGAATATTTTTTTCCCGGCATTTTCAGGACCGATTTCTATAATAAGAGTTTACAGGCGTAAAATAATTTTGAGGTCTCTTAGTTCTACAGGATGTCTACTATTTTATGAATCATAAATAATAGAATTGTAAAATTTTCCTATGGCTGTAATTTCTGCCATATGAATTGTAGAACAAAAGTGTAAATAAAAAAAAATGTTCAAAAATGTTCAGAATTAATCATTATAACTAATATTTTGCCTCCCTGTCGTGAACGAAACGCATGTAAACAAGAATTTTGCATTTATTAAATGCAGTTTTTAATTCTGAACATTTTTTGTTATAACACTTTCGTGTTATAATTAATAGGGGCGAAATTACAGCCATATGAAAATTTAACCATTGTATTTCCTATGGTCCATAAAAAAGTAGACACACGGTATACTGAATATTTCCAGAGTGATCAGAGTGTATTTATTTTGCGCAAATATTTTTCACTTATGGAGTAGGTGGCACAGTGGTTATCGTGTCGGCCTGTGGATCCTGAGAACCCGGGTTCGATTTCCACTGGCGACAAACATTTTCACCACATTAATACTACTCCTGTGGCTTCCCCTCCACTAACATCTTTGGGGGCCGTGATTTGACGGCTGGTAACCGCGCTTCACACGCAAAAATATATCACTTACCGAGATCTGCTTCGGCAGAGTGCCACACCCAGTAATGGGTAGAAGGCATGATGATATATTTATTTATTTATTTATTTTATTTGGGATGGCTAGCTCAGTGGTATGAAGTCGGCCTGTGGATCCTGAGGTCCCTGGTTCGATTCCCACAGGCGACAAATTTTCATAATTTGAAAAAGCTATCCCTGTGGCTCCTCCACCACTAACATGTTTGGGGGCCGTGATTTGACGACTGGTAACCGCACTTCACGCGCAAAATATATCACTTACCGAGATCTGCTTCAGCAGAGTGCCACATCCAGTAATGGGTAGAAGGCGTGATGATATATATATATTTTATTTTTCATTTATGTGCCAAATCTTGAATAATTTGTCGTTGATGTAACACATCCAAAAAGTATCTTTACTAGGCTTTCAAGCTACCAAAGCACGTTTCCGGCTGTGTTCACCCAGTATAATATCACTTTCAGGTCTTGTTATGTAAATAACTATTTCAATCATTTTCCTCAGCAAACATTGTGTAGATGGTAGTGACATCTACCCACTATATTATTATGTGAAATAAAGTATATAGGGTTAGACACAGCGTCACTGAAAAGGTGAAAAGCTATATTATAAAGGTACATTCACAAATATAAATTAGAATTAGGGCCCGGATATCCACCTCCTAATAAAGTTCCTAATAAATTTATTTAGCTAATAAATGCATTTTGCAGATATCCACTACCTTATAAATTTTATTTACCTAATAAATACATTTATTAGCTACATATTTTATTAGCTACTCAAACCTCCTAATAAAAAACAAAAGATTCAATTGTCATGTCAATTTATACATAAAATAAAAATATATATCCTGAGGTCCCTGGTTCGATTCCCACAGGCGACAAATTTTCATAATTTGAAAAAGCTATCCCTGTGGCTCCTCCACCACTAACATGTTTGGGGGCCGTGATTTGACGACTGGTAACCGCACTTCACGCGCAAAATATATCACTTACCGAGATCTGCTTTAGCAGAGTGCCACACCCAGTGATGGGTAGAAGGCGTGATGATATATTTATTTATTTTATTATTTTATAAAAATATATTTTCTACTTTCTTATACGCAGTATAAAGAAGTATTGAAATCGTGAAAAAAATCGTTGACGAGATTTTCGCGGAAATACGTGTTTTGAGGTTCACTGAATCCGTTTTGATTATTTTCTCAATGTCTGTGTGTGTGCGGATGGATGTGTGTGAGAGTGTGCAATAGCTCATGAATGAGATAAGATTTGTTAACTAAACTTGATAATTATAAGTTTCATGAAAATACGAAGAGTTGAGTTAATTTGAATGAAATTGAAAAACCGGAACAAGAAGTTTACTGGACACACAAACAATAAATTCCATTTATTTAAAAAATGGAATCAGTTACGAAAAACAGTTTCAAGTAAAAGATGTTGGCAAAAATATTTGGAACATAAAATGTTATTTGCAATTTTTCTGTATATGCGTCTAATTTTGAGATAAACAAATTTTTATATTTAATAATTTCAATAATCATAGTAGCCATAGAAACAAAAAACATAGATTTTAATTTTCGCTTTATCTAGTTATCTATGTCTTTTTTCGGAAAAACAAATACATCAATAAAATCGTCAACTAAATTGGCAACTTTACCTCAATTTATTCGACTTCGTATCTCACTGTTCTTGAGATACCAAGGGTTAGGCTCGAAAAAAGGACTTCCTGTATATGCCTCATCAGTAAAGTTAGACATAAAGTAATCAATATTATTAAAAAATTATACATAAACAAATTTGATATTTTATATGTTTCAAACAGATAAATGCTGAATTACTGAAAATCTAAATTACATGTTTAATAATATTATATATTCTAAATATTAAATATGGTGTGTATAAGAAAGTCGTGTAGTGCCCACACCAGATTTTTTAATACTGTATTAATTTCTTATTAAAAATATTATATAGGGTTATCATTGATATTTTAGATAAATTTTGATGACTTGGATGATATTATAGAGAGACATGAAATGTTGTAGGTAGCTCAGCTGGCCTGTGAATTTGAGAACCTCGATTCGATTCCCACAGTCAACAAACAATTATCACCACATTAAAATTACTCCTGTGGCTTCTCCACCACTATCATCTTTGGGGGCTATGTTTAGCAGGTTGGAAACCTCACTTCACGTACATACATCACTTACCGAGATCTGTTACGGCAGAGTGCCACACCCAGTAACGGATAAAAAGCGTGATGATAATATATTTTTATTTATTTTATAAAATGGAGAAAAAACTAATTTTAATTTGTGAATACACTTTACGGATTTGTAATGAAAATTCGTTTTCAAGATGTTATTCAACCTACGAAAAACGGTTCGACTATGACGCGATTCTGTTTCAAAGAATAGAAAAGATCATCTTACCCTGATGCAGTTCAAGTACATGCATATTGCCGTTTAGGGTACGGTTTGAAATTCGACCAGCTTTTATTTTTGTTTTGTCTGCAGTAATTGAATTCTTTCTCTGGTGCAGCGCCGCCGTGTTTCAGTGTAATGGTTATGGCGCGCAGTAAAAATGTCACTTGTTCAAATATATTACTGCTGAACAGATTGAAGTAATTAACTGGAAATATTATATGGTTTAAATTTTATGTACTACGGCGATTTATATTGTCTAGGTTCGGTACTGTTTAATTCACTGTGGCATTGTCGGACGTCTCTGATATACCTGTGTTAAGTAAATACCTGCTCGGAAGGTACAGCGTACTTTCTTATACACAGCATATTTAATATTTAGAATATATAATATTATTAAAGATGTAATTTAGATTTTCATTAATTCAGCATTTTTCGAGCCTAACCCTTGGTATCTCAAGAACCGTGAGATACGAAGTCGATTTAATTGAGGTAAAGTTGCCAAATTAGTTGACCATTTTAATGATGTATTTGTTTTTCCGAAAAAAAACATAGATACCAGATAAAACGAAAATTAAAATCTATGTTTTTTTTGTTTCTATTGCTACTATGATTATTGAAATATATTATTAAATATAAAAATTAGTTTTTCTCAAAATTAGACGCATATACAGAAAAATTTCAAATAACATTTTATGTTCCAAATATTTTTACCAACAGCTTTTATTTGAAACTTTTTTTCGTAACTGATTCCATTTTTGAAATAATTGGAATTTATTGTTTTGTGTGTCCAGTAAACTTCCTCTTCCGGTTTCTCAATTTCATTCAAAATCAACTCAGCTCTTTGTATTTTCATGGAACTTATAATTACCAAGTTTCGTTAGCAAATCTTATCTCGTTCATGAGATATTGCACACTCGGACACACATCCATCCATCCAACCATCCATCCATCCATCCACACACAAACATACACACACACACACACACACACAGACATCATTGAGAAAATGATGAAAACGGATTCAGTGGACCTCAAAACACGTATTTCCGCGAAAATCTCGTCAGCGATTTTTTTCACGTTTCCAATACTTCCTTATACTGCGTATAAGAAAGTAAAAAGGCGCGCTTTAGCATTAAATCGTCGCTGGAAGAAATTGAGGAGGAGTATTTTAACTTGGAAGGGCAGCTTTATGGTCCTGGGATTGCAGATTAGTGGTAACAAAATTTAAACAGTAATTATTTTCCATTTTTCATGTCTATAACTCATATCAAAACTTTAAACGCGTTTTTCTCGAAATACGATTTTTCAAAACGGCATGCAGCATAACTCCAACGGTTGTCAATATTTCCATTTGAAATTTTAACCATATCTTTAAAACAATATTTTGAAGTGAAACACGTATGAGATTTTCGATATGTTAATTCTTTATAAACAAATGATTAACCCTTTTTTTGGTCGAAAATCGAGATTTAACTTCAAGTACTCGCCAATCACACAAAAATCAATATTTTTAAAATTCCGTACGTAGTTCATTAGCTATAGTCATGTAGATTAAGACAATATTTTTTATTTTGTTCCTAATTAAAATTTGCACCACCTACACTGCATGCCGTGGAGCGCCTCAAATTCAAGATGGCCATTTTGAAATATTTGTTATGAAAAAAAACTTCTTTTTATACTTCAATATATGCTTAATAACTTACTTTAATAATATTTTCTTACAACCTTTCCAAGTTGTCAAAAAAAAGAAGTCAAAAAAACGCTTTTTTCCGACAGTTACGGTGGTGTAACTCCGTAAATATCGAATAATTTTTTTGACAATAAACCTCTAATTATTTTTATGTATGAACTGAACATTAATAAATAAACCTATCATCACGCCTTGCACTCATTATTGGATGTGGCACTCTGCAGTAGAGATGGGAATTCTAGTTCATTTGAGTGAACTAGTTCATTCGTTCTCGTTCACCAAAAAGATTAGTTCATTGAACTAGTTCATTAGTTCACTTTCGTTCATGAAATTTTTAAGACTATGATGAACGAAAATCGTATTGTATTGTGATTCACGAGCGAGAACAAGTGAACTTTTAGGATCTGGTTCTAGTATAATTTGACAGCAGACAGCAGAAGCAGAGCGGTGATCATAGCAACGACCACGAACAAATGAAGTATGAGTCTCGTTCACTCGTTCAGTTGTTCGCTGCTCTTCGCTTTCGTTCGACCACATCGGCCGTGCCGCCGTGCTGGTGAATCATATTCCAATAGTTCGCAATGAACTAGTAGTCTCGTTCACTCGTTCACTTGTTCGCCGCTCTCCGCTTTCGTTCGACCTCATCGGCCGTGCCGCCGCGCCGTGGTGGTAATCATATCCGAATTGTTCGCAGTGAACTAGTCTTTAATAAACTCACGAACTAGTTCGTGTCGTTCACTATAAGGAATAGTTCATATGAACTAGTTCGTTCGCGAACTACACACCTCTACTCTGCAGTAACAGAACTCCTGATATATTTATGTCGTCTTACCACGGCCCCCAAAAATATTAATAGAAGTAGAGCCACAAAGCAATTTTAATAATTTAGAACAACTTGTATACCTATACAATTAATATCTGAAGAATTAAAGTCATATTTGTATTGAAAGGATAAAAAATTTAAATCGCAAATAAATTTTTAATTTTACTATATTAATAACCAGTTTTATAAACGCCAAATTAATATACATCCAAAGTAAATAAAATTTATTCAATCAAATGAAAGTCGAGCTTTTGTCAGTAATAATAAATGTAATAAAATAAATGAAATTGATTCGAATTTGTTAATTTAAATACATTTAGTAAAGTAAATAGATTCTGTCATTTATAAAACCGAGCAAAATATTATATTTCGAAAACGAATCGCGCTGCCGTCACGATTTTACCACGGTAATTCATTTAAATTTAGATTTACAGATTTAGATTTAAAATTTACAATTTGTCGTCTTGGTTTATAGTAAATTAAAAATTAAGAAATACGACCAATCAACTTCATATTTTTTTCACGTGGTTAGAAACAAATAAGATGACAGATAACAGAACCTTGCTTTTATGATTTATCTCCTTTTTCATAAATAAGTCTATATTCTTCTATATATGATTTTAATAATAAATAAATATCTATCTAACTAATTTTTATTGTGAATGCACTATTAAATCAGGTTTAAGATTACACTTTAATTTTAACTAGATTTTAAGATACATTCACAAATGAAAATTAAGTTTAAATTTACTTTACAATTTAAACTTTTATTTAGTCTAATATTTTACGATATCTACAGAGTATTTTAAGTACTATGGTATACGTAAAATAAATATAAATTTACCATCACGCCTTCTACCCATTACTGGGTGTGGCACTCTGCCGAAGCAGATCTCGGTAAGTGATGTATTTTACGCGTGAAGTGCGGTTACCAGTCGTCAAATCATGACCCCCAAAGATATTATTGGTGGAGGAGCCACAGGGGTAGCTTTTGAAATTATGAAAATTGTTTGTCGCCTGTGGGAATCGAACCATGGTTCTCAGGATCCACAGGACGACTTCGTACCACTGAGGTAGCCACCCCATTAATAATATATAATACAATGTATAATGTTAGATTCACAAACAAGAAATAATTGTCATATTAAATTTTCGTTCTATTTGTATTTAAAATTCTATGATGAATAAACAAAAAATTAAATTAATTCATAATAGAATATAAATAAAATATATATTATAAATAACATTCATTATAATCAGTGGCGCCAGAAACGGGGTGGGTCAGAGGGAGAAATTGCCCCTTCACTCAAAATCACGAGGGGACAAAGTTATTATTTGCCTCTCCCCCCCACTAAATTCATAAAAATAACCACATTTTGGGAACTGGGTTAGAATATAAAAAATGGTAAAACATCATAACTGGGTGTGGCACTATGCTGTAGCAGATCTCGGTAAGTGATGTATTTTACGCGTGAAGTGCAGTTACCAGTCGTTAAATCACTACCCCCAAAGATGCTAGTGAAGGGAGAACCACAGGAGTAGTCTTTAATGTGGCGTTGTTCGTATTATGGCTGCGAATTTCCGCTGTTCGGACTATTGGAGGTTCGGAT
Organism: Pterostichus madidus; assembly: GCA_911728475.2. NCBI lineage: Eukaryota > Metazoa > Arthropoda > Insecta > Coleoptera > Carabidae > Pterostichus > Pterostichus madidus. The sequence goes on from OU452318.1 coordinate 10,999,553, forward strand.
TAAAGAGGTCGTACTGTAATTGAAAAACTTGCCCTAAATTTGAAAATTAAATCCAGCATAAACCTGACATTATAGTTTTACTATTATTCTGGTAAAAAATGGTGCATATTAGTGTCAGTGTAAAGCCTCTTACTTCTTCTATTTATAGTTTCAATATTTTGTAACATCCAAAAAACTATCAGCAAACTTTCGAAACAAAACACAATCACAATACTCTCAAAACAAAAAACAATCATATCATAAACACTCACACAATCCACCTCCACACTCACACACTTGTACAAGAAAGGAAACTTTGTCGACGCAGTGAAACACACAACAAATAAACTCCAGGCTGGGTTTCCGCGCTCCTGAGTCGATTCCGAACCCAAGCGTTTTAAAAATATCTCGTGATGTCGGACAAATAAACACTGGTTAAGCTTTTGCAGCAGGTGAGCTCGTTGTTGCGGTTGGAAACAGGGGAGGATCTGGCAAATATTGTGTTAAGACGGTCAGTTTTAGTTTTCTTACAGTGTGGTTTGATAGGGACGACCAGGAGACCTATTCTAATTCTTGGCAACTGCTTGGCGACTAGTTTCAGTCGCTAAGTCAATGATGTCACGGTGCAGTTAATATCATGGGGATTTTAATTTCTTACGTTGGTATTAATAGGAACAACGGAGTATTTTGTGTTGGTACTTATAATTTCTGACAGCCACTTGTTGATATTTATTTTTCTTTGTTGAACTCAAATATTTGTATGTTGTTTCTTAAACATGTCAAGTTTAAGCATAAAAAATTAACGGAATTTTTTATAATTTTCAAGCAATTAGTAATATTTTAAAAATAAATAATATAAATTTTAACAAAATCTTAAATAAACATTGTTACATTAAACATTATTATTAATGTGAACAAGACAACATCGCTATTCTAATTGTCGGTAATGTACGTCTGCATCTGATTTTTGTGCAATAATTAAAATTATTAATTTAATAATATAAATAATAAACATTTTATAATAATATACAGTCCACATAAAATATAAAACTTTTCTAACTTCAAAACTAATCAACCAAAAAATGCTAAGCGACTGACGCCATGACACTTCGCAACAGCCTTGTACTAGTCACCAGCATACGCGACTCCCTCAGCGACCAGTCGCCATCAATGACGTCAGGACTGTACTTTTTAACTTTACCAACAGATGGCGCCAGTATCAAAGTCGCCAAATATGACGTCAAACGGTCGCTAAATCCAGTCGCCAACGAATTAGAATAGGTCTCCAGCATCTAGTGTACATTTCTGCAATTATTTGACAAGTTAAATAAATAAATATAAATATTTCATCACGCCTTCTACCCATTACTGGGTGTGGCACTCTGCCAAAGCAGATCTCAGTAAGTGATATATTTTATGAGTGAAGTGCGGTTACCAGCCATCAAATCACGGCCCCTAAAGATGTTAGGGAGGGGGAGGCACAGGAGTAGAATTAATGGAGTAGATGATACAGTGGTATCGTGTCGGTCTGTGGATCCTGGGAACCCTGGTTCGATTTCCACTACCGACAAATAATTTTTAAATTTGGAAAAAATGCAAATATGGATCATAACGGACTTATAAAGCATTTCAAATTTCATACACAACCAAACAAATCTGTAAATATCAGTTTTTTTTTACAATGACTAAATTTTCGACATTAAATATTTTGAATAAAATATCTGTGTTGAACATGCATTGTCTTTATTTATTTGAACAAAAGTACAAACATTTTCACAACGTTTCGAGTGTTTATGATCTACACTCGTCTTCAGGTGATATTAATTAAATTCTAAGCTACAAGATTATATATACAATGGATGTTCATAGTTCATGGCGGATTCAGTCGACCGTTGTAGTTTGGTTTTCAGGTAGCCTGACTTCATCCAGTCGACCAATAAGCGGCTTCCACATGTTTCTGATCTCAACGCTTGGTTGACTGAGGATACCTGAGTTCTGGGTGATGTAGATGGCTTCTTTAAATTTCCGCTTCCTCTAGTGTTCTTCTTTATGAATTATTTCCGCTTCTGTCCACTTCATGTGATGTCCTTCCTCCCAGGCATGGCAGGCAGCACCTGACTTGGAGACTTCTCCTTTTTGGGTATGTAGACGATGTTCTTTAACCCTAACTTTCATTGGTCTCTTTGTCTCTCCGATGTAGAGCTTACCGCATTCGCATGGAATTTTATAGATGCAGTTTTTCGTGTCCTTGGCGTTAACCGGTTTGGTTCTAGTCAGAATACTGCGTAGTGTGGATTTGGCATTGAAGATGGTTTTTATGTTATACCGTTTGCCTAATCTTCTGATTTTCTCCGAGACTCCTTTGACATATGGAATGTTGAGTATTGGTTCTGGTTTTTGGCCGTTATTTAATATTTTGTTGATTGACAGATGTGACTTCTCATTAGTAAAATCTACCTGTTATTTGTATAATCTAACATGAGCTTATTTGTATTTCTGATAATGAAATGTAGGGCAAGACAGTTTTTATTTTTATTAATATGTTAGATTTAAATAATATTTGTTTATAACTATTACAATTTTTAATTTATAATAGTATATTATATATCTAAGGACAGAAATGAATGTTTTTTCATTAAGAAATAATTTAGTGACACATGGCCAGTTGGTAATTGTTAAGAATAATTTTTGAAAAAGCAATGAGCGTTCGCCGGGATTTGAACCCAGAACCTTTCATTTGTATGATGACTGCTCTAACCAAATGAGCTACAAACACTCGGCGAATACTCATGCTTTTTCGTGCAATTTTTAGTTGAAGAAATTTGTAAAGTGATATGGGTTGCGTCAATTCGTTACAAATACCAACCTAGATTGCAGAGGGTAATCCCAAGAAGAATCTCGTAATAGTATAAGAAAGAATTTAGTGAAACACGGCCAGTTGGACATAGCTTTTTCAAAAAATATCTCTAACAATTACCATTTTTCTTTGATAATTATTTAAAGGTATAATATTTAACAAGTAAAGCATTAAAAAACGCCATCATTTTTATTATTAATACAAATGTTTTGTTTTTACTAAGATGAGTTATCTGATTTTTTAGTTATTTTTTTTTCTTTGTATTCATATGGCTTGAAAATATCAATTCAAATATTTGCCGAAAAAATATAAAATTTTGTGTAGAGCTTGATGGTTCATCTATGTTAGTCGGCCTCGCTGTGTTCGTCCTTCAAACGCTTACAGATTCGCTACAAAAAGTTTCATTTTAGCTCCTTATAAAATATTATACTATTTTTAGTAAGTAAATTATTCTGAATTGGAGTAGATATACTATTATATTGTTTCAAATGCCAGCTTTAAGAAACTTACATAAATAATCAGTATAAAACTGTGCTTATTGGTTGAATTTTCAAATATTATGCATTACGATTGATAGAAATCAGGACAAAGGAAATAATAGAATTAAATGGTAAACATGATAATTTTTAATATAAAAGAAGCGAACAAAGTGAGCTTTACGAAAATAATAAAATAATAAAAAAAAATCACGGTTCACTTTTGCTAACAGACTACCAACAGACAAATTATAGTTTATCACTCCGTGACTCACCAAAAAATTTTCAGTATTCCACCATCCATACGGATTCGAGTATTTGCCTCTAAAATAATTTTAAAATGATTGACAGTGAAAATAATATTAATCATCTACAAGTTAATCACCCTTAGGCCGTGTAAATGCTACCTGCCAACGTGTGTAACTTTTAATGGTAATTTGATATGTTATTATTTTCTCAATAATGCAAAATTAGCAATAATTAATGAGGAATATAACAGCAATTCAAAATAATGTCCATTTAATTATAATACATTATCGTTTCATATGTCAAAAGTATTATTAATTGTAGAATATTTTATTTAATGATACATTGCATTATTAATATTTTTGATTTGTTTCTCATTACTATATCTACTGATCATAAATATATAATTACTAATTAGTTGTATGTGAAATATATATCATTATGCAACTGATAAATATGTCGCATGCAATAATGCTTATCTACAAAATAAATGATTAAAATCACAAATTTCTAGTATTTAAACAAAAATAGTTGTTAACATTTATATTATCATAATATGATTTATGGCACAACATAATCCACCCAATAATGAATTTAAAAGGCCAAAAATAATAGTTGGAGTAATTAATTAATGAATTAAGACTTAAGTTATTAAATATTCTTTACTGATTGTTGTAATCTCCCTAGTTAATAATAAGAATGTATGTTGATAGTATTAATTTCTATTTAGTCTTTGACGATGATGTCATATCATGTTGATGCCTTCTGCATCCCTTCAGCGTTCTTAGAATTGTTATTGTCTAAAGACATTTTGATGATGTTTGCCCCCTTAAGAATGCTGAGTATAGTTATTTGTCTCACCCAGCTAAGGCTGAGACGTGATTAGAGAAGTCAGTCTTCTACCATCACTGACTCAAACGAGTCTTCTACCATCACTGACTCAAACAAGTCTTCTACCATAACTGACTCGAACAAGTCTTACCATCTTTGACTCGAATAAGTCTCTTAAACAAGTAAACTCTGTTAAAACTGTGTAAATAGTGTACAAAAGTTAGTAATAGTAGTTAATAAAACTATATTAAAGAAACACGATCTGTACTAGTGGGTTTGGCCCTTAGATCCTGCTCTTATCCTCTATCTCCGATTAAAAATAAATATTAAACTATTATTGTTGTAGCCAAGCAACCAGGTTTCAACATGACGATTGGACAGCGTTTCGGCCAAGGTTATGGCCATCTTCCGATTGACGGTATAGAAGTTAGTACATAAATTAGAAACGGCCGGATTAACATTATAATGGGCCCTAAGCACAACAGATTAACCCCTCTCCCCACCCGTTCCACGAAAATTAGTCTTTCTTTTTTTGAAAAAGCAATGAACGTTCGCCGGGATTTGAACCCAGAACCTTTCATTCACATGATGACTGCTCTAACCAATTGAGCTACAAATACTCGGCGAATACTCATGCTTTATCGTGCAATCTTTAGTTGAAGAAATGTAAAGTGACATGGGTTGCGTCAATTCGTTACAAGTCAACAACCTAGTATGCGTTGGGTGATATTCCCTGGATGAAATTCTTATAAAATTAGTCTTTATTAATAGAATAACGTGATCTCGTTTGTAAATAATTTATAATTGATTTTAAACGGTACAATTGAAAAGAGAAGGTTATTGCCAGGAAGCAAATGAATATTGACACTACCAGTACCATTTTATTTACAGAATATAGCGTATATAATATATTTTTTAACATATATGTGGGTGCCAATCGACTTATATATATATATATAAATGTCTATGTCAAATGTAAATAATATCTGGATGTGTAAATGTAAATGTAAATAATATCTGTATGAATGTATGTGTATATATAAGTAACAACGAAACAAAATAGAATGCGAGTCGCCGTTCCTTTTCCTCTTCCAACGCACACCTATCTATTCACTACCCTAAACCGTGTCCTTGGATCTTCCAACATTCCGATCTATACCGTTAGGTTTAGAGGAAAAACCAAATACCTTCCCCTCGACAAGTCCAGTTCATTCCCTACGCCCTTCGCAACAACTCGTCTCTGCGACTCGCTCGCCAAAAATCATTTGTTTTATTTCCGACTAATAACCCGATCACCTCAAATCACGTCGGGGTCACCAATTTGAGGTGATCGGGTTATTAGTCGGAAATAAAACAAATGATTTTTGGCGAGCGAGTCGCAGAGACGAGTTGTTGCGAAGGGCGTAGGGAATGAACTGGACTTGTCGAGGGGAAGGTATTTGGTTTTTCCTCTAAACCTAACGGTATAGATCGGAATGTTGGAATTGCAGGTTGCGCTTGCTCAGTGTAAAACAGGCATAAGGCTTAAATTGTTAAATATTCTTTATTGAAGATTGGACAACGTTTCGGCCAAGGTTATGGCCATCTTCAGGTCTATAGTACAAAACTTAGTACATAACATATAAAGTTTAAAGTTGAACAATAAAATTGTTCGAGGCAGACACGGCAAAATGAAAAAAAAATAGTTTGAATTTAATAGAGCAAATGTAAAAGACTTTAAATTTCATGTCAGTCACACGTCGACTCTTCGTGGGCAGACATGAAATTTAGAGTTTTGTACTTTTGCTTTATTAAATTCAAACTATTTTTTTTTTCATTTTTCCGTGTCTGCCTCGAACAATTTTATTGTTCAACTTTAAACTTCATATGTTATGTACTAACTTTTGTACTATCGACCTGAAGATGGCCATAACCTTGGCCGAAACGTTGTCCAATCTTCAATAAAGAATATTTAACAACTTAAGCCTTAGTCTGTTCATAATTTCCAATAATCCACCCAATATTATTTTCCTAGTTACTAGCAGATTTACGGGCCGAATGCGGCGGCGGTGAATTGTCCAAATACTCGTCATAACCTTTCTTTTTTCGGTGGCGGTACAATATTTCTGCGGCGTGCCAATGTACGCGTCCTTGTACTTCTGTTGCACAAGTGCGTTATCAATGCACAACTGTACATATATTAAAATGTTTTGAAGAATTTGCTAAGATAGTTCATATTCAAGCCGAGAAAGTCGGTGGCGGCACGTCGATACGCCGAAAGTTAAAGTTATGGTGGCGATGATGGTGCGGCGCGGCGGTGTATTGGTCTTTTTACAAGAAAGTAGTAAATATGTAATTCATACAGAGTGGTAACGCAACTTAAAAACGTATGACTCTAACATGTAAAAGTCGTGTTTATTTGATAAATAATGTCTATTATATGATCACTTACTTACCAGTAGCAGTGCCGCTTTTTTATACAACAATTGTTATTAGTTGATAACATTATTTATATGAAATTATTTCACAAATAAAAATTAATTGGATATTTGACAGATTTAAAAATTTGGAATATATACAAATGACAACTACAAGAACAATCTAGTAACAAATGATTGTCGATATTGTAGTTACCTAAAATGGTTGTCTTCACGTAAAGACTATTAGCGCCATTCCTAAGGTGGAAGTCTAAAGCTACATTCACAAATCGAAATTAGTTTTTGTTTTATGTTTTCCATTTTTGTTTTAATAACCTTGTAGACATGTTACCTTATGCAGCCATTCACAAATCTGTATTTAGTTTTGGTTTTAACACAAAAGTCTACAAACTCCAAACTTATGTTTTAGTTTTACGTTTTATACTTAGGAATAGACCAATAGGACGAAGCGTAGAATGATGTAGTGATATATACGTGTCTCTTTCTATCATCCTTCGCATTGACGATAACCTAAGTTTGTTTTTATTCGAGTGTCAAAATGAATGAAAATAAAAACAAGATTTTAATACTTACTTTCTAATTATGATAATATATACCTTGCTCGTCCAAAAAATACGAAAGTAAATAAACAACATATGACAGCACGTGTAATTTCTGACACATTTGATAGTTTCATTTACTGTATTACCGATTTTCTGAGTATAGCCGATCTTTTAAAATTTATGATAGATGTCACTACTAACTAAAATCGACAAAAGCAAAACTATTTCTGAATGGCACCTAAAAACACACTAAAACATAAAGCATAAAACAAAAACTAATTTCGATTTGTGAATGTAGCTTAATTATAAACACAGTCCCATGGTTACCTATATAACTTTCTGCTGCCTGCTTCTTCCTATTGGTTAATTTTTAAGATAAAACATAAGCTTGCAAACTTTTATGTTAAAACCAAAACTAAATACTGATTCGTGAATGCAAGCATAAAATAACATGGCTACAAGGTTGTTAAAACATAAAACTAACAATAATTTCGATTAATGAATGAACCTTTATCCGAAAATTTAAAACCGACCCTGATATAAATATTAATCCTCTTTAAATATTTTGAAGATACTAATAAACATAAAATGTTCCCAGTTGGGCGAGTTCTGTCCTGGAGTCCGGACTTGCCGGTAATGAGACTTCGGCCTCCTCGTGGAGTGCGAAGCCCCGGATCCACTAACTGTTCATATTGCACCCACTTTATCATCCCGTGAATGTTTTCCAAGGAATTCCAGCCAAACCGACGCCAACTCTCAGACTTTTTTTTATGAAGGCAGAAAAGTGAAATTAAATCTGCGGGCTGAATTTTCTTCTTCTTATACTGTTTCATTACTTGTACTACAAGCAGGTTGATACTTTGTGGTGAAATTTTCATGGAAAATAATTTGTGGAAGCTGGTATTATTACAAAGATAAATAAATTGTTTTAAGCCAAGAGAAAACTGAATATATTTTTTAATACTTTGCGTTCACAATCGGTTCATTATTATACTAAAAACAGTTTCATAGTAGAAGTTATTGTTAAACGTTTTTGGTAACTTTTATTTTGTAAGATTGGTACTACTACGCAGCCACACGTTTCATTGCAAAATTATAACCTCAAATATTTAAAAATGTTCTTCCATTGCAATTTGATAACATTTTCAACAACAGATAAATATTTCATAATATTATTATTAAGAAAGCATAATAAGAAGGTAAATTTAAAACGACATTACAGTTTGATAAGCTATAACCTATGAATTTATATCATCAAAAAATCAACATCTTTCGTTTTAGATTTTGGGGTCTAGGAAAGTTCACCGAAAACAATTCATCGAATGCAATTAACCGAATACAATTCACTGACATAACAATTCACCGAAATACAATTCACCGAAAGACAGAGCACCAAAATATGATTTTCCTTTATACTTTATCCAGGCTTAAGAATGCCAGCAAAAGTGCAAGCGTATTTAAAAATAGAAAATTGATCCCTTTGTCATGCCTCAGTTCATTTTTATAAAACTATATGTTTTACATTAATAACATAAATTATTTGCTTTGCCTCGTAAATACTTATGTATGTTATTCTTGTTGTAATTTGGAACTAGATGCTCTGTCCTCATAGCACAGTCTCTGTACTTTTTATGCATCGGTGCGCCGTCTTGGCCGCACACGTACTGCTCTATTTGAATAAATCCTAATAACATATTGGCAGCGATGCTATTATAAGTACTATACATGCGCGAGTGCAGTAATCTCATTAGAAACTGTCCCAGCTTAAACAAATTTTAGCCGATTCAATAATTATATTAATCCTGCAATAATTAACGATATTTAACGTAATGGATAATATTCAAAAGATTCGGAATTTACGGTAAGTATTCTTTTCTAAATACCTGCATTTTTCTACCAGTTCTAAGGGACATTAAAAATACTACCTGTTTAATTACCATTTCGATGAATATGTTTTTCGATGAATTGTATTTCGGTGAATTGTTTGTTCGGTGAATTGTTACTTCGGTGAATTGTTTTTCGGTGAATTGTTTTCGGTGAACTTTCCGGCACCCCAGATTTTGTATTACAACTACATAATTTGCATGAAAATTACTAAATTACTGTACGTTCTCTGAATTCACAGTTGAGAAATATAAGAATTAATTCGGCAGGGTTACCACATGTTACGTTAACCCCTAGATTGTAGTTCTAAATTTTTTGCAATTAAAATTGCAAAATTTCGATGAACGATAACGTAAAAAATAAAATATGTATTGCACCTAGTCGTTTTATACGACATATTGTTACACTCGTTTTTTGGAGCACTTTTCAGCGATTTTTAACCGGGGCTCTGTGACAGAACCTCAAAGGGTCCACGATTCTATAAAAATAAATCTATATTTTTTAACATTTTTACTTTCTTATACACATTATAAGGAAGTATTGTAATCGTGAAAAAAATCGTTGACAAGATTTTTGCGGAAATACGTGTTTTGAGGTCCACTGAACCCGTTTTCATCATTTTCGCAATGATGTCTGTGTGGGTGTGTGTGTGTGTGTGTGCGTGTGTGGTTGTGCGTCCGAGTGTGCAATGAACGAGATAAAATTTGCTAACGAAACTTGGTAATTATTAATTTCATGAAAATACGAAGAGCTGTGTTGACATTGAATGAAATTGAAATACCGGAAGAGGAAGTTTACTGGACACACAAAACAATAAATTACATTTATTTCAAAAATGGAATCATTTACGAAAAAAAGTTTCAAATAAAAGATGTTAGCAAAAATATTTGGAACATAAAATGTTATTTGCAATTTTCCTGTATATGCGTCTAATTTTGAGAAAAACTAATTTTTATATTTAATAATATATTTCAATAATCATAGTAGCATTAGAAACAAAAAACATAAATTTTAATTTTCGCTTTATCTAGTTATCTATGTCTTTTTTCGGGAAAACAAATACATCTTTAAAATGGTCAACTAATTTGGCAATTTTGCCTCAATTTAAACGACTTCGTATCTCACGATTCTTGAGATACCAAGGGTTAGGCTCGAAAAACGGACTTCCTGTATATGCCTCATCAGTAAAGTTAGACATTACAAAAAAATTATACGTAAACTAATTTAATATTTGATATGTTTCAAACAGATAAATGCTGAATTACTGAAAAACTAAATTACATGTTTAATAATATTATATAACATTCATATATTCTAAATATTAAATATGCTGTGTATAAGAAAGTCGAGTGGTGCCCACACCAGATTTTTTTATTTATCGTCTGGTATTTCAAGAAAATAGAACCTTTGTTCTTGTTCATTTATTATGAATTAAAAATGAACAAATTGACAACTGCACAATAGGAAATTAATTCGAATTAAAGTATACGAAATTATGGGATGGCTAGCTCAGTGGTATGAAGTCGGCCTGTGGATCATGAGAACCCTAGTTCGATTCTCACAGGCGACAAACAATTTTCATAATTTCAAAAGCTACCCCTGTGGCTCCTCCACCACTAACATCTTTGGGGACCGTAATTTAACGACTGGTAACCGCACTTCACGCGCAAAATATATCACTTACCGAGATCTGCTTCGGCAGAGTGCCTCACCGAGTAATGGGTAGAAGGCGTGATGATATATTTATATATTTGTATACGAAAACGAAACCATTCCACAGAACTTTTAGTTTTGTTAATAAGCCAATGAGATTTGAATAAACCAACAACTGCCCATCGTCATAATTTTATTTACAGTATTAGAGCAATTATTCATATTATTTTAAACTAAATAATATTTAGCCTTATTACCAAAATATTTATATTTATATATTAATGTAAAATTAAGTCCTCTAATATTACTAGAAATATTTACATACTATTGTTTCTGAATTACAAATTACATATTTGATGATACGTATATGTTACAGGTTCAAATATAATTTGAATATATAAATATAGAATGACTGAAATTAATATTTAATAAACGATTATAGATACAATATTATATCCATTATTCGCAGTTTATGTTACCTACTAAACATTTTCATCATACTGGTATATGAATATGTAATATTATTCAATGACATACGAGTATTGTGTCTGCTTCTGAAATTGTCAAATTATATTTAGTAATTTGAGTAAACTTTGAAAAACCCTAGTGGCCATATGCACCAACAAAACTTAAATTTTAAACTGGGTTTAAAGTAATAATAGCAAATCGAAGTTACATGTCGTGTGGGACCATTGCTGTCAAATATTCTATATATATATATAAATATAAATAAATAAATATAAATAAATAAATATATCATCACGCCTTCTACCCATTACTAGGTGTGGCACTCTGCTGAAGCAGATCTCAGTAAGTGATATATTTTGCGCGTGAAGTGCGGTTACCAGTCGTCAAATCACGGCCCCCAAACATGTTAGTGGTGGAGGAGTCACAGGGATAGCGTTTCCAAATTATGAAAATTTGCCGCCTGTGGGAATCGAACTAGGGTTCTCATGATCCACAGGCCGACTTCATACCACTGAGCTAGCCATCCCATATTATATATATATATATATATATATATATATATATATATATATTAATTTATTTAAACTAAGGGCCGAGATATCCACCTCCTAATAAACTAGCTAATAGTTATTAGCAAAATAAATTACTTATTAGCAGAGCTGGGCAAGCTACTTAAAAAAAGTAGCTTGAAGCTACAGCTACAGCTATTCTTTAAAAAAGTAGCTAAGCTAGAGCTATAAGCTATATTTTGTAAAATATAGCTAAGCTACAGCTAAAAGCTTTCGTTAAAGTAGCTGTTAAATTTTAAAGCTACTTTTTAAAATTATTGTGAAATAATTAAATTTGCCATTGTCAATGATCAGTCTTTTGTTATAATGACTGTTAATTTACTATTAGGTAGATAAATATCAAAAATTGCAAATACCATCTGCCACCTACTGTGTATTTTGGGTATTAGAGCCAGTTAGAACCGGCAACAAATAATTATTTTGTGTGGGTTTAGCTTGTACGCATGCGTACTTTGTTGACCTTCTGCTTAAAAAGTAGCTTGAAGCTACAAACAGTAGCTTGAAGATACAAAAAGTAGCTTGAAGCTACAAAAAGTAGCTTTAAGCTACAAAAAGTAGTTTTAAAAGTAGCTTCAGTTGTTATTTTTAAGTTAATAGAAAAAAAAGTAGCTAGCTACAAGCTACAGCTATATTTTTTCACAGTTAGCTAAGCTACAGCTACAGCTAAGGTAAATGTAGCTAAGCTATTAGCTAAGCTACAAAAGTAGCAAGCTACTGCCCAGCTCTGCTTATTAGGAAGATATTTATTTTTTAGATATCCAGTTCAATTTATTCGTCTTCTTGTTATTAGGTACCTAATAAATAAATAAGCCAAAATTGCAGCACTGTTTATCTTTTAGAGAGAGAGAGAGAATGTTATGAAAATAATTAATTAGAAAGAAATACAAAATAAGTTTATGACGTTTAATAAATATATGACTGTAATTTAGTTTCTACCTCCTTGATTTTGTTATAACTTTCAAAATGTCAGGAAAACGTTCAAGATCTGTAATTTTTTCTATAAATGAAGTCATATTATTAGTTGAAGTAGCTATAGAATATAAAAATATAATAGAAAATAAACAAACAGACGCAGTGAATTAGAAGCAAAAAAGCGAAAAGTGGAAAATAATAGCGACAAGATTTAATGCATGTTCTAGTACAATTCATCGAGATTCGGGCCCATGGGTTTTCGTGACTATTGCCTGGCAACAAGTTTGAGAAAGATACTGGAGAATTATTTTCCAATTTATCCAACTCTCGAGTTATATTTAATTAGATTATTTTTTGACTTAGCTGTTGAGGTCGATTCATCCAACTTGAAAGATTTTGAACCAAGTCCATATCAATTGATTACTTATTAATGTATTCTTGGAAGTTGTTTCCCAAATTTCTTCCTGTATTTCTATATCTGAAATGTAACTAAATCTATTTTTTTCACACATTTTACTTGACGCGTTGACAGTTTTAAATCATTATTTAACAACTACCTATCATTTGTCACAAATAAAAACACCTACAGAGATAATTCCCGGGAATAATCACAAGTGCATTATTCTCAGTATAATAATGACAGAATTGGTTAAAACGCGTAACATACAACGAAGCATTTCATTGGTTTTGAGAAACGTCAAAAAATAATCTAAAGAACTTACCAATGACGTCATAAGAAATATGAATATATTTTATGTCTGTCAAATTCTAAACAAATTCTTTATTTAAAAATTATGGAAAACTAAAATTTGTGTTACTTTTATGTGCCTCAACAATTTTCTAAAATAATTTAAGATTGTTTTGTAACAAGTCAAAGTCAGCACATTCTTAGTGAATACAATTAAGTAAAGTAGAGCATGTTGTAATGAGGTCAAGTATTCTAAATAGTATTCTTTGACGTAAGTAGCTAACTATTTGCTGACTTAGTACTTTTGTAATTAGATATATAGTAGCGTTAGGTCAGTTATAACGACAGTCACACAGTCAGTATAGTCGATAGTCAGATAGTCAATACGAGAGTTCAGTAGGAACTCGACAACTCCAACCATGTAGTAAGTGTGAATAAATATTTGTTATTTGTTGAACCAAATTGTAAGTACAAACTTATTTACAACAACCCTAGTACTTGTCCTTTCTCCGGTCTGACAAGAACCCATATAAATTATTTGTTAATTCTCCTTTTAAATAAGGAAGGCTTACAGTTTGGCAATGCAAAAGTGCGTGTATTCTATCGATACAATCCGCAGCAAAACAAACAAATCTTCAGACAAAAGCGTCTGATTGCAACAAACAATGTACATGTTGTATACATTGTAAGACTTGGAAACTATGTCATTATTTGGAGTGTACTACTTCGAATACACCAAGCAGTTCAGCTAAACCAAACCACGAAGAATGAAACTCGATCACAGGGGATGAGAGAGTTCTATTTTACCGTCGCTGTTAACTGGAATACAGCAGGTTTGAATACTGGAATAAGTAATTTTGTATTTAACTTACCGAGTGGATGTAAAATGTGGATTGTTAGAACTAACCTGCAACAAAAAGAGAAATTATTCAAATTGTGATTTCGAACATTTTGTGTATAGTAGAAATGAAAACGTAGATTCTAATAAAACTTTTGGTTTCTCAATTCATGAAAGCTTGTTTTATTTATGATATTGTATTAACTTTAATAATGTACGACCTAAAGACATCATCGCGAAACTATTTCTGAAAATAGGTAAACAATTAGTAAGACAAATTAGAAAGAAATAGAATACCAGGTAATACAAAGATAAATTGTTAATGAATAAATAAAACAAAGACAAATTGTCAATAGCGATGTGGAACTAATTCTTAATAAAATAAGAAAAAAGGAAAATTTTTTTTTTTCAACACTTGTTCCACAAAATTACAGCATATTTGAATCTACTTATTAGGTCATCATCAAAGGCTGGTCAGTTCAGCTTTAACCATAGACGCGTTTCGTCCTTTAGGGACTCATCAGTATGGTGCGATCAACTATCCAACTAGACCAACTAGGGGCTAGTGAATTGTGATACTTTTTTAAGTTGAACTGACGGATATGCTGTAATTTTGTGGAACTTTGACAAGTGTTGAAAAATGTTTTCCTTTTTTCTTAGAATATCAGGTATTGCAATAATAATATTTTTAGTCTATTATTCTGTTTGAATTTAGTATACAGTTGTGTTGTTCTGGTCAATATGACCCATTTAAATTCTTCAATATTTAGTAACTTTAGGATGGTGTAGTGCAAAAATTCAATATAAATTATAAAGAATATGAAAATTTTAAACTTTACAGAACAAATAATACAATATTTTAATCAATGCTGTAAGCACAAATCAAAATAAAATTAATATTTGGAATGTCAGTATCTATACTCAGTTCTATGAAATAATGCAGTTGGGAATTGAAAATAATCAGTGAATTTATATAAACATCTTCATAAAACAATCATTTGTATAGAAAAATATAATTGTACGATTTCTAAAGAATTATAAAATAATATTCACTCATTATTCTATAAATAATGAAAAAAAACAGCTTTTTATTTGAAAATCCGAACATAACATTAGCACTATTAAATGAAATTCGTGGCAACCATTGATCAAAATAAAAAATCTAGCAACGTCCTTGAATAACATAATGACTTCTTGAAGAACAAAATATTTCTTGACAATAGAAACTAGTTTATGGTCAAACAGATCCGAACAGTACAGCTGGGTTAAATGAAAACAATTCGTAATTAAATAGAATAGATCTGTTGCGTTTTGTATTTGTTTTCATGATTCCTTTTTTTACAAAATATTATTTGCAGCATTACTATGTATTATACGTTAACACTAAATCGATCGGATTTCAGATCGGATCTCGGATTGGATTTCGGATCGGATTTCGGATCGGATCGGATCGGATCGGATCGGATCGGATCGGATCGGATCGGATCGGATCGGATCGGATCGGATCGGATCGGATCGGATCGGATCGGATCGGATCGGATCGGATCGGATCGGATCGGATCGGATCGGATCGGATCGGATCGGATCGGATCGGATCGGATCTCGGATAGAGTCGGATCGGATCGGATCGGGTCTTGAATCAAGTCGGATCGGATCGAATCGGATACCAAAATTTTCAAATATGCCGACCTCTATCAGAAATATGATAAATTTATCAATAAGAAAATGAACGATTGAAGTTATTAAGACGTTAGGTTGAATTTGAAATTAGGATTTTGAGTTGAACTTGATCTTGGGTAATTCTCAAACAATATCAGGTAAAGAAGAACGAAGAGACTTCAAAATTAGTGAAGTCTTTATAAAAGTAAGAGCTCATTAATTACTAACATTTGTGTATATCATAATTTAAGAGAAATCTACTATAATTACAGAGCTTTGAGTTTTGAAAACTCAGGTTCAAATCCCACAGCCGACAAACAATATTCACCACATTCAAATTAATGGAGAGGGTCCACTAACATCTTTGGGGGACGTTATTTGTCGCCTGGTAACCGCAATTTACGCACTAAAATACATCACTTATTGAGATTTGCTACGGCAGAGTGCCACACCCAGTAATGGGTAAAAGGCGTGATGAATAGAATGATACAGTAGAATATTTTAATAAGACAAATGTAATATGATAAGATAATAATGGACATATGCTTAAGTTGTAGTTTATTTAATGAAGCTTCATTGATAATGTTTCAGCCAAGGTTATGGCCATCTTCAGGTCTATATAATAAAATAACAAAAAATTTTACAATCAAGAAATTGTTAGTCAAAATAAAATTGTTTGCTGTCAATGAAAATTCATTAAATAAACTACAACTTAAGCCTATGTCCATTATTACCTTATCATATTACATTTGGCTTATTAAAACATTCTGCTTAATACTAAATCAATGGTAATAATTTCAGAGAAATGGTTCTGTCCATTTATGTCCAAAATGTTAATTGAACATGTTCCATTTTAAATGAACCATTCGGACTTGTAGATGTACTTGTATACCTTAGGCAAGACGAATTTAATTAAAAGCGAGAAACAAATACGCTTTATATTGTATATTTAGGAAGATCGAGTATATGCAGAAGGAAAAACTTCTTTAAATAATGTTATTTTCAAATAATCTACGTCTCATATTGTAAAATTGAGAATCCGAGTTCGATGCAAATTACTTCTCTAGCTTGCTATAGAAAAAGAATAAGTTTGAGGTTAAGATGGATCCAAGAATCACTTATGGACGTTTGCACCACTACCGTTTAATTTCTCGGTTTAACTAAGCTGAGTTTAAGCTAAGCCATGGTTTAAATTTTTAGTAGTTTGTATGGGTAACATCTAACTGCGGTTTACTTAAGCCTTAGATTTTATGATAATATGTTTTAGGAGTATTATACCTTGTATGAATTTAGGAATTTT
Source organism: Pterostichus madidus (assembly GCA_911728475.2). Lineage (NCBI taxonomy): Eukaryota > Metazoa > Arthropoda > Insecta > Coleoptera > Carabidae > Pterostichus > Pterostichus madidus. Next base: position 11,016,872 of record OU452318.1, read on the forward strand.
TATATTTTCCCCTGACATTCTAGTAATTTTGGTACTTTAAAGTTACACATTTTTGTTTACAATTCGTGTTGACATTTTAAGCACGTCAAGTGAGCATGAGCAGTCGTGTTTTCAAATTAATTATCGATGTTTTGATTGTATTTCGGTGTACATAATAAATATTACATTATAAAACACACTATTAATATTAAAATAAAATATTTTTTGTAGATGGCTGAAAAAATATATACAAATTATACGGAAATTCTAATTGATGTTCTACTGAAATTAATAAACTATATATATATATATATATATATATATATATATATATATATATATATATATATATATATATGTATTCTTTCTCTTCAAACGAAATCGTTTAAAAAAAATTTCATTATTCAACCTATAAAAATAATTACTTCTTTCATATATTTTTCTTATATGAAAGCTCGTATGTCTTCTATATCATTGTCCATATCGTCAATATAAAAAATGTCATTCATTTTCAAAGTAATTTAAAAGGAAAACAAACTCACATATTTTCTTTCAACTAGGTATCCGAAAACTATCACATAATTGTACTGTTAAGCTGAAGATGCAGTACGGTTTCAGTTAAACTACAGACGGATTGTTTTAAAACTAACTTTAGTAACTGTGCAAACCGCTTAAAATTTAAACCTTGGTTTAAATGTTAAACGGTAGTTGTGCAAATGGCCATTAGAGTTTGAATTATGGCCTTAGGGCATGATCAACTTCATTGAATTGCGCTACGCTTATTATGGCCGTTTCATATGTCATTAAAATTCCTAGTTTCAAATTTACAGAGCGGATACGTCAACCAGCGCCTCTAACGAGATATGTCGTAATTAAATACTGTTGCATGCATTGATTGAAAAAATCCTAAAACCAAGCCTAGTCTTTGTATATTTAGTATCATACGATCTTTATAGTAAAATACTAACCGTTGGCACCAATAATTCAATAATTCTTCCTTCTTTTGACCTATAAACACTGAAAAAAATTTAAATGGGTAGACAATATGGCGGCATTATTTACCTGCAGTGACAGAAAATGCTACGTTGCCAAATGAAATTCACTTACTCTAGACTAGCTAGTCACTTTAGTCAAAAGCTCAGAATACTAGTCATAATATTTAATAATATTGATTGTATAAATAAAACACCCAGTACTATTAAATGTATTTTGTTTGATTCCATAAACTTTAGTTTAAAAATATTTTAAGGTTGTTTTTGGAACTTGACAGCGTTGTCACTCTCCTTTAATTGAAATAAAAAGCACTAGATGGCATTACTTGACTTACCAAAACTGTAAAAAACTCACGACAAATTTTTATATGGCAAAACGATGGAATGAAACGGCCATAATAAGCGTAGCGCAATTCAATGAAGTTGGTCATGCTTAGGGATCCTTATGTGTAGGTATGAGATTGGTTCAGAACTGTACAGTTGTGTACCAATCTTCAGGTGGAGATGTTATACTGTTTTGTTTTCTGACATTGTTGTTGTTGGCTTGTATTATAATGAGTTGTCACTCATATTACATTAAATTGCACGTTGAGCTTACGAATTTTCTTTAAGTTTGCTGATGATGACTCGTGTGTCGAGTCGAAACGTTCAAATACATGATTATATGAAATAAATACTTTTATTTATTCATTCACTACCTACACATAAGGATTCCTAAGGCCATAATTCAAACTCAAAATAAAACAAGGAGAATCACTTTCATTTTGGGTTGCCATTATTTTAAATTACTTTCTTTACATGCAAGAGCAGGAAGGACACTTTCTGTTCGAGGTGCACACAATATTTTTTTATTTAGAAACCCTGAAATAAGAATTTAAAATTATTTTTGAAAGTTTTTCTCTTTGGAAATTCGAGCGAGAATTTCCACGTTTCCAAGGATATGACGATACACTCTTCTTCGTATTCCATTTGCCATTTGGATCAGATCTAACTTACATTTACTGAACCAGATCACTTATTTATTACGGTGGATGACTTCACTTACTTTATTTACAGTACTAGAATTACTCATTTTAATTTATTTTGAAGTAATTCACCCCAATAAATGCATCAGTTTGCTTAAATCAGTTCATTTCGTCATGTTGTCTAATTTATCTGAACTGATTTAAATGAACTAAGTGGCAAATTGAATACAGCTATTGCTACTTGGCAAGCGGTAAATGTCAACTTTCTGCTTTCAGCTGATAGTGGGAATAACCTATTTTCTACTCGCTTGATAGAAAAATAAATGTTTAGATAGTGATTATTACCGGTTAGTTTTTAACCATGGTTATTACCATAAATAAATAAATATATCATCACGCCTTCTACCCATTACTGGGTGTGGCACTCTGCCGTAGCAGATCTCGGTATTTGATATATTTTGCGCATGAAGTGCGGTTATCAGTCGTCAAATCACGACCCCCAAAGATGTTAGTGGTGGAGGAGCCACAGGGGTAGGTTTTGAAATTATGAAAATTGTTTGTCGCCTGTGGGAATCGAATCAGGGTTCTCAGGATCCACAGGCCGACTTCATACCACTGAGCTAGCCACCCCATGGTTATTACCATGATTATTATAATCAAAGTTCTAGCTTACAATTGAAAAACTGGTTCTTAAAAGCAATATATTTATACAAATTTCTTCATCTTATACTAATTTATAATTAATGTCATAATAAATTACGAATACAAAGGCCACAAAATTGTAGTTCAGCTTTAACTGGCGTTTAGAAAGAGAGCTTTGAAAAAATAAACAAACGTATAGCGACTACGTGTTTTGTTTACCCGCATAATGAACGCTTTATTTCAAACGTTCGGCAATTTACGCCAGACAAAACTGCTATCCGAAGCTCTATAGCACAACGGTCGCGTTCGGCTGATGCTCAAGTGTCGTTATCACTTTTATCTGCGAATTTTCCGAAGCATTATTCGTTCTGCACACATTTTACCATTTTAAAAACGTATATAGACTATTTTTAGATACTTACAGAACATTATTGTTATATCCTTATACAAATTATATTGGAAACTTGAAACATATTTTGGGGATTTGCGGATACGTATAAAAATAAAGTAAGGACATCAATTTTAGGAAATAATTGGTAAATAAGCAACGCAGAATTAGGTTTCACATGCAAAATATAATACATTATACTGTTCTATCCATGCCCTGATTTAAAAACAGAAGTGTATGGCCAGTGGGTATCATTTTATAATATAGAATAATATGTGGTAGCTAACTCAGTGGTATCGAGTCGACCTGTGGATCTTGAGAACCTCGGTTCGATTCCTAAAGCCGACAAACAATTTTCACCACATTAAAATTACACCTGTGGCTCCCACTACACTAACATCTTTGGGGGCTGTGATTTTATGGCTGGTAAACACACTTGACGCGCATAAATATATCACTTATCGAGATCTGCTTTGGCAGAGTGCTACACCCAGTAGTGGGAAAAAGATGTGATGATATATTTATTTATTTTAGTGACTTTAAATTGGTAAGACTGATTTCCTGTTGCTGACAGTGACATTTATTTAATACCATATCATAATATAACTTATTTGTATTTATTCTGAAAATGCAATTCCAAATAGTATTCTCGCGTTGTACAAACAGTGAAATACCAAGGCTCTCACAATTATATTGCCAAGCGAAACAATTTCTCCTGATTATCCTTTAGTACATTATATTATAAGTGAGAAAAATAAGTCATTATACGCGAGTTTGATTGAGTGATAATTTCCACGAACATATAATGACATTTCAATCACGTGTGGTATACAACGTTTTATCTTACAATAGCGATTTTACTAAAATAAAGTTTAAAAAGGTAGAAAAATAGAGAATAAAAATTAGAATTTCACCGGATTGATATCACCGGCACAATATACGACTCTCCCTTTCTTTCTTATCTTTGAATTCGTTTTCAGTTCTTATATAGAGTGTTTAACTGCAATTGTATGGAATTTACTTTCAACAACAAGCGCAGGGCGGCTCTCCCTTCCTTTCTTAACTATTTGTTTCATTTTCAGCTACTGCATTGTGTGGACTTTTCTTTCACATACTAGTGCAGGTTATTGCTTTCATCTTTTCTAATCTTTGTAGATTCGTTGTTAGATTCCTTATCAGATTCGGTGTTAGGAGTAAGCGTGAGTAATTTGGGATGTTTTACGTATATGTTATGTATGTCGAAGAAAGAAAATGAAAGATAAGAGAATAGGAGTAATTGGATATATGTGATTGAAGGTTTGTTGTGTGATAAATGATTTCGAGTGTAATAAATAAATGAGTTTATATGGAGTCACCTATGAATGTGGTTAAAGTGAGGGTGGTGTGTTTTGGATGAGAATGTTTGACGAGGACTGATTATTAGATTAATGTAATGAATGAATATTTTATAATTGATTTTAGGGTTCGTGCTATCCCATTTGATGGGATATAGCGTGACGATATGTATGTATGTATTTAATGTACTTATTGGGGTGAATTACTTCAAAGCAAATTAGAATCTGTAATTCTAATACTAGAAATAAAGTCAGCAAAGTAATCCAGTGAAATACATAAGAGATCTGGTTCAGTAAATGTAAGTTAGATCTAATCAAAATGGCAAATGCAATACATCTAATTTAACTATGCTTTCGTGTTAAGTCGTTATAATTGTATAGCAAACGCTGAAGTAAGGCTATATAATTTATCAAATTATAAAAATAAAATAAATATTTCTAATGAAAGTTTTTATATTTATTTCTTACTAGTGTAACTCTTTGAGGTCCACTGGTATTTTATAATGTCTCGAAGTAAGAACATGTTGAAGGGAATTTACAGCAGGGACATTTAATTCTTTTACGTTATTTTAGAAACGAAAGAAACGAGCAACTTTTTTCAATTATACGACAGTCCGTTTGGGATTTCAGTGCTGTACACTTCTGAATCAAGGTAATTTTGCCGGAGTAGTTAGCAGCAACTCGCAACAGGGCTAAAAGAATTACGGATGAGCTGTATCTTTTCTCTCACTTTTTCGTTCTTTGTTCTTTACACTAACTGTGTGAGATAAGTTGGATTTCTCTGCTATCTATTCGTTGTTGAAATAAAGTAACATGACATATAACCCTGTACTGTAATTGGGATTAACTTCCTTTTGTACAGAGTAGCATAAATAAATAAATAAATAAAGGCGAAATTTTAAAATAACCCGAGGTAAGTGTTTTGCATAATTTTGCGTATATCATGCAATCATTCTCCTTAGTATTACTAATTAATATTTGAAGATCTATTTAATCCTTAAACTTTGTAATTATCGTCGAGTTAGACAATGATGAATTCAAATATCAATTATCTGGCAAACGCTCTTTTCAGTTATTCATAAATATTAGATAATATAGAAAATTAGTTAATGGCCTCCTAAATTAATTTAGGGAAAAATGTTTCAATTAAATGACGTACAGAATAAAATTCTCTTGGAGTTATATTTTAATTGGTTGGAAAAAACTTATGTTTCTCTAATAGCTTGCTAATGTGAAAGAAAACTTGAACAAAAATGTTCAAAGTTTTCAGTGTAGAAAATAGAATATTCTGTAACAAGTTTGAATAGTAAATATACACAAGTTTGATACACAATTTTTTCTACGACGAAATTCAACGTCCAAATTACAAGAGCGGATCCACGGAGAGGGCCATGAGGGCCATGCCCTAGGGCTTATTTTTTTTAGTTTTTTATCAGTGTTATTATTATTCGAGTTTGATTACCTTTATAGAAATAAAATCACTGAAAACCTTTGTAATACTTTGAAACAACTCTGAAAAGCTTTCAAAATTTGGATTGTCAGTTATTTTCTGTGTTTTTCAGACTGTTTAAAATTTAAAAATTAAGAACAGAATTCAAAATACATACATTAAAAAATATTTAGAAATCTCATCTGGTTTTCAATTTACATCTAAATTAAAAGAATTTTTACCAAACTGCACTAAAAATTGAGCTCCTCTATTTTTTCGAGTAAACGACGACCACAGCATTTTCAGGCCCCCATTAAGCTAGGGACCCTAGGCTTGTACCCAGAGCTGGGCAGTAGCTAGCTACTTTTGTAGCTTAGCTAATAGCTTAGCTACATTTACCTTAGCTGTAGCTGTAGCTTAGCTAACTGTGAAAAATATAGCTGTAGCTTGTAGCTAGCTACTTTTTTTCTATTAGCTTAAAAATAACAACTGAAGCTACTTTTAAAGCTACTTTTTATAGCTTAAAGCTACTTTTTGTAGCTTAAAGCTACTTTTTAAACAGAAGGTCAACAAAGTACGCATGCGTACAAGCTAAACCCACACAAAATAATTATTTGTTGCCGGTTCTAACTGGCTCTAATACGCAAAAATACACAGTAGGTGGCAGATGGTATTTGCTATTTTTGATATTTATGTACATAATAGTAAATTAACAGTCATTATAACAAAAGTCTGATCATCTGATATTGGCAATTTTAATTATTTTACAATAATTTTAAAAAGTAGCTTTAAAATTTAACAGCTACTTTAACGAAAGCTTTTAGCTGTAGCTTAACTATATTTGACAAAATATAGCTTATAGCTGTAGCTTAGCTACTTTTTTAAAGAATAGCTGTAGCTTAGCTACTTTTTTTAAGTAGCTTGCCCAGCTCTGCTTGTACCCCATGTGCCCTTATGGAAAGACGGAACTGGATGTAACCATAACTACAATTGTGCCAAATATATATTTCATAAGACGCAATCCATTTGCTATTTGGATCAGATCTAACTTACATTTACTAATCCAGGTCACTTTTCTATTTCGCTGAATTACATCGCTTAATTTATTTTCAGTACTAGAATTACTTATTCTAATTTACTTGGAAGTAATGGGATATAAGTGCATCAGTTTGCTTAATTCAAGTGATTTAGATATTGTCTAATTTATCTAACTGATTAAAGTGTACCAAGTGGCAAATGGAATACAGCTACTATTCACAGTTGATTTCATTGTTAAAAACTTTCCCTCATTTCAAGAAACTATCTTCAGGTATTTAGATATTTTACTACGTCATTCGTGTAACTACTTCCCAATGCAGCACGAGTACTCGATCATTTGATGTATGAATCTAATGTGCGTTAAATTCACATCCGTCAGGGAGTCGTCGTGCGTGCATATTTTACAGGAGGAAACGTAGCGAACAAAGTGTGCTCTGGAACAGAAAACTCTGTTTTTTTTTGTGGTATTTTTATTTGAAATTACAGGTTCCAGGGGTTCATGGCGCATGAGATGTTAATTTGAAATTTGCATTTGAAATAACAACTTTGACGTGTACCTTGTTATTTAAATGAATTATTTTTGTTCAGGTTTTTGTTCCTGTTTTTGAAATGAAAGATATTTAATAATCATGGTAATTAACTAATTTCAACAGAGAACAAAAGGTATGTATTTTGACAATTAGTGTATGGAAATAATAAAGCAACTACAGTAGTCCTGTGGTTAGCATAGCAGTTACTTGACCATTTAATTTCATTTCGTTGTTCTCGGGTTCGAGTTCCGCCTAGATGTTTGTTATTTCTTTATTGGGATATTTAACTAGTAAGAAATGATCACAATTTTTCAAACATAAGTCAAAGGTATAATTTCAGTTGATCTCCATATAGTTACTATTTGCTTGAACTTATATTTCTGTTTTTACTTTCTTATACACAGTATAAGGAAGTATTGTAATCGTGAAAAAAATCGTTGACGAGATTTTCGCGGAAATACGTGTTTTGAGGTCCACTGATAATTTTGATAATTTTCTCAATGATGTGTTTGTGTGTGTGAATGGATGGATGGATGGATGGATGTGTGTCCAAGTGTGCAATATCTCATGAACGAGATAAGATTTGTTAACGAAACTTGGTAATTATAAGTTTAATGGAAATATGAACAGCTGAGTTGATTTTCAATGAAATTGAAAAACCGGAAGAGGAAGTTTACTCGACACACAAAACAATAAATTCCATTTATTTCAAAAATGGAATCAGTTACGAAAAAAAGTTTTAAATAAATGATGTTAGCAAAAATATTTGGAACATAAAATGTTATTCGTAATTGTCCTGTATATGCGTCTAATTTTGAGAAAAACTAATTTTTATGTTTAATAATATATTTCAATAATCATAGTAGCAATGGAAACAAAAAACATAAATTTTAATTTTCGCTTTATCTAGTCATCTATGTCTTTTTTCGGAAAAACAAATACATCATTAAAATGGTCAACTAATTTGGCAACTTTGCCTGAATTTAATCGACTTCGTATCTCACGGTTCTTGAGATACCAAGGGTTAGGCTCGAAAAACGGACAATCTGTATATACCTCATCAGTAAAGTTAGACATAAAGTAGTCAACATTACTAAAAAATTATACGGAAACAAGTTTGATATTTAATATGTTTCAAACAGATAAATGCTGAATTAGTGATAAACTAAATTACATGTTTAATAATATTATATAACATTTATATATTCTAAATATTAAATATGCTGTGTATAAGAAAGTCGTGTCGTGTCCACACCAGATTTTTTTTCTTTCACAGTATGACCTCTATTATCCGAATATGCCCTAATCCGAACCACCAGTAATTCGAAAAGTAGGAATTCGCAGCCATAATCCGAATACCGCCCCCATAATCAGAAAAACGGAATGATTTTCCCTACATAAATGGAGCAATTCCTTGATTTCGGCTGTCTAAAAATTGCTCTGTTTACTATTCATTGTTGACCGTTATAGAGTTCAGTATGAATTGCAATTTAGAGCAGAGAATTTAAAAAATAACACGATACATTTTACTTTTTTACATGTACAAACTTTAATAAACATGTTGTATCTATTTGGACAGGAACATTTGGCGAAGATTAATTACGGGATGAAGAAAAGTGCAGGATTTTTTATTTTAGTTTTGTTGTTGAGTAATTTCATTAGAGTGGTTACCTGTAATTGTTTGAAATTCACTTTCAAAAACAAGTACAGGAACGACACTTCCTTCGTTACTTATGTTTTTTATTCGTTTTCTGATGATATGTTACATTGAGTGTTTAACTGCAATTGTATGGAATTCACTTTCAAAAACAATCGCTGGAACGACACCCTCTTCCTTTCTTCTCTCTTAATTCTATCTCAGTTCTTATATAGTGTGTTTAATTGCAATTGTGTGGAATTCACTTTCAAAAACCAGCGCAGAGCGACTCTCCCTTCCTTTCTTTATCTTTTTGTTTCATTTTCAGTTACTGCACTGTGTGGACTTTTTTTTCAATACAAGTGCAGGTTATTGCTTTCATCTTTACTAATCTTTGTAGATTCGTTGTTAGGAGTAAGCGTGAGTAATTTGAGATGTTTTACGCATATGTTATGTATGTCGAAGAAAGAAAATGAATGATAAGTGAATAGGAATAATTGGATAGATGTGATTGAACGTTTGTTATGTGAGTGTAGTTATTTTCGAGTGTAATAAATAAATGAGTTTATATGGAGTGATCTATGAATGTGGTTAAAGTGAGGGTGCTGTGTTTGGATGAGAATGTTTGACGAGAACTGATTATTTGATGAATGTAATGAATGAGTATTTTATGAATGATTTTAGGGTTCGTGCTATTCCATTTGTTGGGATATATCGTGACGATATGTATGTACATATAAAAAATAAATAAATAAATAAATATATCATCACGCCTTCTACCCATTACTGGGTGTGGCACTCTGCTAAAGCAGATCTCGGTAAGTGATATATTTTGCGCGTGAAGTGCGGTTACCAGTCGTCAAATCACGGCCCCCAAACATGTTAGTGGTGTATCTAACAAAATACGATATGTAGTACAGTTGTTAATTTCTGATCTGAACATAGAAAATCTTTTATTGTGAGAATGTAGAAATTCGTAGAAAAATGGACATTTACTGCCTTTTGCACGCTAATTCTAAAATTCGAAAATCCGGATCAACTAATGCAATTATTAGTTCGCGTTAAACAGGTCATACTGCATTTTGTGTTTGCTAGTAGCATTTTATTTATTAATTTATATATTGAATGTTCTATAAATCTTTACGTCCTAGTGGCTATGTGCAGTAAAATTGATGTCTGTACTTTATTCATACAATTTAACCTTAAATGGAACGTCAAGCGTCATTCAAAATGAGGAATGTGCAATTCCGTTTTTATTTCGTGCACTATTGCGAGAGTAAGACTTCATTATAGACGTTTCTTGTTCCTGAATTTACTGTAAAAAGATCAATAACGAATTTATTTATTATTTTGATTTATCTCAAATAAAATATTATGTTTAAGGTTAAGTTGTATGAATAAAGAACAGACATGCGTTTTACAGCCTATAGCCAACCAAGACGTAAAGAATTATTAAACATCCATTTGAATATGCTGCCGTTAGTTGCGGTTTTAGTACTACTTTCATATATCGTTTAACTTTAAACAAATTTAAATATATACGAGGGCAAGGTGGAAAGTCCCTGAAAAATAAAACAGATGGCGCCACAATCGCAAATCTCATGTGACATTTGTGATGTACCATCTTTAACTAGAACGCATTAAAATTTTCGGACTGATATGTCATTCAGTTCTGTTTTGACCCCCATCGAAAGCAAGCAACCTTGAAGATTTTTGAAAACATGGAAAAAAGTCAATTTCGCGTCTTGATTAAACATTATTTCTTGCGTGGAAAAAACATTACGCACACCAAAGCATCGCTTGTAAACATTATGGGGACTCCTCACCATCGATTGGAACGATTCACAAGTGGTTTACTGATTTTCGTTGTGGTAGTATGACCACAAAGAACGTTCTGGTCGTCCAATTGAGGTTACAACGCCAGAAATCGTCGATAAAATCCATGGTATGATTTTGGACGATCGGCGATTTAAAGTGCACGAGCTGGCTGAGACTATGAGCATCTCAACCGAACGGGAACGGAATATTTTGCAAAATGGGAGCCGCATTTGCTCTCTGCACCGGCACACAGGTCCGCAATCGCAATGGCAAAATTGCATGAATTGCGCTACGAATTGGTTCGTCATTCACCATATTCTCCAGATTTGGCCCCCTGCGATTTTTATCTATTTCCAAACTTGAAGAAATGGCTTGGCGGAAAGAGATTTGGCTCCAACGATGAAGTCATCGCTGAGACAAACGCCTATTTTGAAGGATTGCCAAAATCATATTATTTGGAAGGAATCGAAAAATTAGAAAAACGTTGGACGAAGTGTATCGAGCTGCAAGGAGATTATGTTGAGAAATAAAATTTGTTTTGACCAAATAAATCATTTCTTGTTTCATTTTTCAGGGACTTTTCACCCTGCCCTCGTACTACTCGTATTTTGAGATTTGGATTTACGTTAATGATGATAGTTTCTGCCAGGATTTCTGTTATACAAAACCTTCAATTATACCCTAAAAAGTTCTTTTAAATATATAATACTATTAGTTATTTATTTATGGGGTAGCTAACTCAGCGGTATCGAGTCGGCATGTGGACTTGAGAACCCGGGTTCGATTCCTATAGCCGACAAACAATTTTCACCAAATTAAAACTATCTATATGGGATGGCTAGCTCAGTGGTATGAAGTCGGTCTGTGGATCCTGAGGTCCCTGGTTCGATTCCCACAGGCGACAAATTTTCATAATTTGAAAAAGCTATCCCTGTGGCTCCTCCACCACTAACATATTTGGGGGCCGTGATTTGACGACTGGTAACCGCACTTCACGCGCAAAATATATCACTTACCGAGATCTGCTTCAGCAGAGTGCCACACCCAGTATTGGGTAGAAGGCGTGATGATATATATATATATATATATATATATATATATATATATATATATATATATATATATATATATATATATTATTATTATATATAAAACTATCTCTGTGGCTTTCCCACCATTAACATATTTGGGGGCCGGTATTTGACGGCTGGTAACTGCATTCCACGCGTAAAATATCACTTAACGAGATCTGCTACGACAGAGTGCCATACTTCGTAATGGGTAGAAGGCGTGATGATATATCACCTTCTTAATTGTAAGTTCTCTTATCAATCATTTTTATTTCATTTTTGAGTACTCACTTATTAGGTTCATAGCAAACTGTATCTTTGTCGTAGTTCCAATTTTCAGTACGATGAGCGCATTCTTATTAAAAATTTCAATATGAAATTAAAACTTAAGTGTTAGGTTATTTCTTTAAGTAGGGTAATTATCATATCTTTTAACAACATGTGACGTCAAAATTATAACCTTCCGTAATCATAACCTCTAGTCACCATGATTTAGTTCGCTGGATTACTTGTTCGAATAAAATTAAATTTCAGGTTTAAATTTTTTATTATAAAAGACAAAATAAATTTTTTCTCATAGTATATTTAATTAAATTAATAAATTCAAACTAGTTTGATTTATTATATGGCATATATAACATTACTGTCAAAAGTTCAATTGTAAAATAAATAAATATACTTAAAATATAAATATATGATCACGCCTTTTACCCATTAATGGGTGTGGCACTCTTCCGCAGCAGATCTCAGTATGTGATATATTTATGCGCGTGTAGTGCGGTTACCAGCCGTAAAATCACGGCTCCAAAAATGTTAGTGGTGGGAGAGCCACCGGGATAATTTTAAATTGGTGAAAATGTTTTGTCGACTGTGGGGATCGAACCTCGGTTCTTAGGATCCACAGGCCGACTTGATACCACTGAGCCGTTACCCCATATAGTTCAATTGTCATTTGAATAAATAAATTTTATCTACGATCTTGCTATAAATGACACATATCGCATTCATTTTGTGTGAGATAAGTATTTTATTAATGTACTTGTGCGTTTTTGGAAATATGACCGCACAAGTGTTTCAATAAAGTACTTATCGCACTCAAAATGATAGATACCATGGCTTCACTTAGATTTTTTAAATGTCAAATAATTATGAGAACTGTCAACTCAAAATTATTTTTGTTTTAATGCTAATGTATTTCGTGGTCATAGATAAAATTTCGAACGATGTACCTGTGATAATGTATTATTAAGATACTTGTTGTACAAATTCAAAACGCTTATCTTAATGCAGAGCTGGGCAAGCTACTTAAAAAAAGTAGCTAAGCTACAGCTACAGCTATTCTTTAAAAAAGTAGCTAAGCTACAGCTATAAGCTATATTTTGTAAAATATAGCTACGCTACAGCTATAAGCTATATTTTGTAAAATATAGCTAAGCTACAGCTAAAAGCTTTTGTTAAAGTAGCTGTTAAATTTTAAAGCTACTTTTTTAAATTACTGCGAAATAATTAAATTTGCCATTGTCATATGATCAGTCTTTTGTTATAATGACTGTTAATTTACTATTACGTACATAAATATAAAAAATAGCAAATACCATCTGGCACCTACTGTGTATTTTTGTGTATTAGAGCCAGTTAGAACCGGCAACAAATAATTATTTTGTGTGGGTTTAGCTTGTACGCATGCGTACTTTGTTGACCTTCTGTTTAAAAAGTAGCTTGAAGCTACAAAAAGTAGCTTTAATCTACAAAAAGTTGCTTTAAAAGTAGCTTCAGTTGTTATTTTTAAGCTATTAGAAAAAAAAAGTAGCTAGCTACAAGCTACAGCTATATTTTTTCACAGTTAGCTGAGCTACAGCTACAGCTAAGATAAATGTAGCTAAGCTAGTAGCTAAGCTACAAAAGTAGCTAGCTACTGCCCAGCTCTGTCTTAATGATGCTTTTATCCCACTAATATTGTAAATAACTATTATTTACTTTAGAAGTAAATTTATTTGTCATTTATAATACGGGATATTTAAACATTTTCAGTTTAAAATAGTTAATCAAATAAAATGGACCGACAACAAATTTCCGTTTCATCAGATATCCAAGAAAATTTGTCTCATTTAATAATTTATACGACATTTCTTCTTGTGGGCGGAGCTTGGACCGCAAGTAGCAAAGAAATACACCCGTAATCAGTGCGGTACCTCTGCGCTATTTTGCTAGCGCGAGTTTCATAAATTTGCATGGAATTAAAGATAACAAATTACTCAATGCTCTCGCGAGACGTCTTCGAAAAAGTCAGCGTCGTAAATTATCGCAGCGCTTGCGAGCGGCCGCAATTTACGGCAAATTGATTTGGCCGGGCGACGATGCACTTCCCGCCGAGGAATAAATAAACGCCGCGATGCACGCCTCAAAAGATAATAGTAAATTTTATCAGCTTTCGAGTTAGTGCTCTGTAAATTTACTCCGGAATTATGCACTGTGACGGGGATAATGCCCGAGCTTTTTTCTGTATTCAGATTGCGAGATTGTACGCTAAGGAATTAGTACATTCTTTGTAAAAGAATATTATCTTTGTTTATTTCGTTTTTGTTCTAGTTTTTTTAGTAAGGAATTATACAAGTAGGTATATCAAAAAGAGGTGTGACGTCATAGCATATAATAATAAGGAATTTTAAATCTGGATCCGGGATACAGTTGAATTGGATGAAAGGCTTTATTTATAAATAGTTTTTAATAAATTTAAATTATTTGTTATTAAATTGATTAAAAACTACTTATAAATAAAGTTTTTAATCTAATTTTACATCCATTTCGACTGAGTGTTGTCAACAGAGAGCAAATGCGGCACCCATCTGGTAGATAGCTTTCTCATATCCAAAAATGTATGCAAAATGTTCCGTACCCGTTCGGTTGAGAAGCTCATAGCCTCAGCATTCTCGTGCATTTTAACTCGCCGATCATCCAATATCATACCATGGATTTTATCGACGATTTCTGGCGTTGTAACCTCAATTGGACAGCCAGAACGTTCGGCGTCCTTTGTGGTCGTACTACCACAACAAAAATCAGTAAACCACTTGTGAATCGTTCCAATCGATGATGAGGAGTCCCCATAATGTTTAACAAGCGATGCTTCGGTTTGCGTAATGTTTTTTCCACGCAAGAAATAATGTTTAATCAAGACGCGAAATTAACTTTTTTCCATGTTTTCAAAAATCTTCAAGGTTGCTTGCTTTCGATGGGGGTCAAAACAGAACTGAATGACATATCAGTCTGAAAATTTTAATGCGTTCTAGTTAAAGTTGGTACATCACAAATGTCACATGAGATTAGCGATTGTGGCGCCATCTGTTTTATTTTTCAGGGAATTTTTACCCTGCTTTCGTATATTAGTAAAAAATCTATGAATATAATATAAAAAAGCTAGAGTAAATTATTCTGGTCTCAGAATACAGATATTGTTATCATTTGTAAAATAACAATGAAAAATAAAAATTATCATTAACTCATCAATTAATAATAGATAATGATCCAGTTACAGAATATGGGGGATAATGTAAGTTACCTAATCCTAATTGACAGATGTTTGCCGTACTTACCGTCATGTGATCACGGTTATCGTGATAAACAAAAAGTACCACAAAATAAACTGAAAATTTTATCACGGTACCCGTTGTCCATTTTAGGAATACACTAATAATGGTATGGTTCCAGTAAAACACGTGAGAAAATATGTCGACAATATATTTTTAAACAATTTCGATGAACAACGTCGTCACATCAGCAAACAAAGTGGTATCAATTAAAAACAAAAATAAACAACAAGATATATCAATAAAAATTCATAAGTAAACGTTTTTTTCTATAAATGTGAAAACACACGTGGTTTTTACAAAACTGTAACCGTGATAAAACCATGACCGCATCGCGGTTTGATTGCGGAATACACTATAAATGCAAATCAGTAAATTTAGTTCTAGAAATAAAGTGAGCGAAGTAATTCAGTGAAATGATCTGGATCAGAAAGTGTGAGTTAGATCTGATCTAAATGGTAAATATATGCTGTATTCCATTTGTCACTTGGTTCACTTTAATCAGTTCAGATAAATTAGAGAACATGACTAAATAAACTGCATTGAGCAATCTGATGCACTTATTAAGGTGTATTATTTCAAGATTATCCGAATCAGAAAAACTAGTACTATGAATAAAGTGTGCCAAGTAAAACAAGTCAAATAAATAAGTGACCTAGTTCAGTAAGTGTAAGTTAGATCTGATCCAAATGGCAAATGGATTACGCCTGGAATATGGTTACTGTCATAATTTTGTTGCCATAGAAACCAACTTCTATACCTGGAGACCTATTCTAATTCTTGGCGACTGCTTGGCGACTAGTTTTTATCGCTAAGTCAATGACGTCACGGTGCAGTCGATATCATAGGGAAATTAATTTCTTACGTTGGTATTAATCGGAACCACGGAATATTTTGTGTTGGTACTTATAATTTCTGACAGCCACTTGTTAATATTAGTTTTTCTTTGTTAAACTCAAATATTTGTATGTTATTGCTTAAATTTGACATATCACAAATTGACGGAATTTTTAGTAATTTTCAAGCAACGAATCAACCGAAAAATGCTAAGCGACTGACGCCATGACACTTCGCAACAGCCTTGTACCTGTCGCCTGCATACGCGACTCCGTAAGCGACCAGTCGCCAATAATGACGTCAGGACTGTACTTTTTACCTATACCAACATATGTCGCCAGTATCAAAGTCGCCAAATATGATGTCAAACAGTCGCTAAATCCAGTCGCCAACGAATTAGAATAGGTCTCCTGTTCGTAAACAAATTAAAACATTCCTTTTAAATGTAGTAAGTAACATGAGTCATATAATAACAAGTTTTTCATTTTTTTTCTTGGAAAATAAAAAACAAAATAAAGAATACAATTCTATAAAAATGCATTTCAAAGATAGCAAGAAACGCCGATGTATAAATTGCAAAATTGTCACTCCGATTTCATTTCAAAATTCATACGTCACATCTTCTCATATAAAATCACTGACGCCTCGAGACAGATTGTTTTGTTTCAAGTTAAAAGCGAACAAATAGTTAAATAACTTTCAAGTAATATCACTAGTTTGTTTCGTCAAGTTTCGTTGTACGAGATTCACACGAAGATAGTTCAACTTGTGTTAAGTTCTCTGTAATATTTCACAATACGTCAGTTTGTTATTTGTCGTGTAGTGCTGATGCAATAGCTTGACGACTTAATCCCAAACACTTTGACAGTTTACGTTCTACAGTTAAACTGAATCGCGAAATACGAGAAGGAACATTTTATTTAATATGAATCAAATATATTGTTCTCGGAAATACAAGCAGTTTCATGACTTGTTGACATATGCAACAGGGAATAATAGAATAATATTTAATAAATTTTACAGACAATGGCAAAATATGTAAGTTAGAATCCACCATTCCTGCCAAATACACTAAAAGACCACGCGCTTCCACCCAGGCGCTGACACCGCAGTATCATATTATTATTTAAGCTATATTATTTCATTTCCCACATTGTAACATTAAACTACCTTAATACTGAACTTGTAAACTTTAACATTGAATATAGTTAGTTAAGAACTGTCTCTTGTACTGATCACATCTAAACCTGAATAAAACTTTGTACTTCAAGATAACAAAAAAAAATTTATTTTTATTTACGTTTCTAAAACCATAAACATAACTTGTATATATTAAATTTGTATTTCAACATGAAATTTTTCCACCATAATACGGAAGAGCAGAGCTGGATTATAGCATAAGCTGATTAAGCTATAGCTTAGGGCCCCGACACATTGGGGGCCCCGCGAAAATTGTAAAAAAATTAAAATTTAAAAAACTAATACAGAGATTTTTTCTAGGTAAAAAAAAAACGAAGTAAGGAAACTACTGGAATATATAAGTTTGCGTATGCCTAACTGCTGGTCATTTCTAAAGATCGTCAAGAATTAGTTGATTTTGTATTAAAGGCGAAAAATTCGCGCTTATCACACTTCATTTTCGAAGTGTAGTGCAGTGGCTAGTATCCCATAAGTGATCCCTCTATTGACGACAGCGTACCCCCTCCACTAAGGCAAGTTTAGTGCGCTCGACATAGGAGGTTATTTTGCTACAATTAAGTATTGCGCTTATCGCAGTGTGCAAACGAAGTGGGGACACACAGGTGCAACTGTATTCTCGACATTGTGAAATTGTATTTATTCTACTGGTCTATTGTAGTTAGTATTGGTCGGCAGAGTGGTTCACGTATTACGGACAGAGCTGGGCAGTAGCTAGCTACTTTTGTAGCTTAGCTACTAGCTTAGCTACGTTTACCTTAGCTGTAGCTGTAGGTTAGCTAAATGTGAAAAATATAGCTGTAGCTTCTAGCGAGCTATGTTTTTTTTTATTAGATTGAAAATATTGTTATAACAACTGGAGATACTTTTAAAACTACTTTTTGTAGCTTAAAGCTTCTTTTTGTAGCTTAAAGATACTTTTTGTAGATTAAAGATACTTTTTGTAGCTTAAAGATACTTTTTGTATCTTAAAGATACATGTTGTAGCCCAAAGCTACTTTTTGTAGCTTAAAGCTACCACTGTTCATTAAGAAATACCTTTTTATGTTTGTTTTGTATTTGAATTGTACCTTCTTTATTGTTTTCTATTACTGGAGGATAACAAGTTATTATATAGTGTAAAATCTATTAACATATTGTATTTTTCATTTGTTCTTAACCTATTCTACTTTTGTATTAAATATTAGATGAATTAAACATTGACTGTTAATTTATTCCGATATAAATAAGAATTATAGCATAACAAATTAACAGTACATTTGTCTATTTTTTATATTTATTAACAGTCATTAAGACTAATCAACTGATCATATGACAATGGCAAATTTAATAATTCACAATAATTGAAAAAAGTAGCTTTAAAATTTAACAGCTACTTTAATGAAAGCTTTTAGCTGTATCTTAGCTATATTTTACAAAATGTAGCTTATAGCTGTAGCTCAGCTACTTTTTTAAAGAATAGCTGTAGCTGTAGCTTAGCTACTTTTTTTTAAGTAGCTTGCCCAGCTCTGATTACGTATATCTCTAATAGTAAAATATTTATAATCGCAGTGGTGCTTTATACAGATCCTGCAATAATTTCACATTCCAGAGCTTGGTATACTTTAATGTCCATGACAGTACAAACAGTTGATTTTTGAGTTTAAAGATATATAAAACAATAACTGTTGAAAAGTATGAGTTCAACTTCTGTAGCTTCTCCACATCTCCGTATCTTGATGTCTACCTCGCTTGTCTGCGTTTATAACTCACTATTCTTTGCGACACAGCACACTGCGCGTCTACAGCAACACAAAGAAATCAGAATGCTGACAAGTATTTAAGTTGTCAAAGTGAAGCGGCCGGTCGGCTTTGCCCGGACGTCACAGCGCATTCACGTGACTGGAGTTGTGACTTGTTCAGACGTGTCCCCCTCTAGCCATCTCCTTTCCTTTCCACTAAATCCTGCATCCGGTTCCTGTTTCCCTCCCAAAGAAAGGGAAAAAATATTACCGAAAGCTCAGATGCTTTCGTATGACTTGTTTTGATTTCTAAATGCTTTGAGCTGAAGGAGATTTTACTTTCTAGAAAATGGCGACTATATAAAAAGAAATATCAATGAAGGTATATGCATAGAGTTTTCATTTTGGCTGCGGATGTACATACATACTTTGTTTTACTGTATTTAATTAGAAAGAGAGGAAAAATTAAATAACCAAATTTAATAGTTTAAAATTTAGACCTTAAATTACAAAAAAAAATTGACATAATATTTTACAAACGTAACTTTGCTAGCTATAAATAAAAGTGATATAAATACCTTATTAACAATAAACTTTTTTTCAAGCTACCGTATTTTTCGGACTATAAGACGCACGGATAGGGTTACCATCTCAGAACTAAGTCTCACCCGGAGACGATGTCTATTTTTTGAAAGAAGATCCTGCAATTTTATTATTATTACCATACTTGATAAAAAAGGGTTACATTGTTTTGTTAAAGACAAGTGTTTTTGTTATCATGGTAAAATAATTACATATAAAATAAAGTAAAACAAGATTGGAAATTATAAATCTACTGTAACAATAAAATTACTGTATCAACGTCATATATACGATTAAACTGTAACAATATTGACAAAATTGAAGATAATCACATGCAACAGAAGACATCCCCTCCCCTAAAATTATGTCTATTTCTGAAAACTTGATACAATTCTAAATTTTTTTATCTGATACAAGATGATATATAAACTATTAGAACCGAAATTAATTGTATAAATGCTTCCTTAAAATCATGAGGGCAGAATCAAGAAATTGGCGGATTTAGTGACAGAAATTAAATTCGATAACAGTAAGATGTAGAAGAGTAGCAAAGAAAAACTTTAAAAATTTAGCGGCGTAGATGATTCCGAAAGTGAGACAGATTTGTCCTGGACAACTAACTACAGAGCACTACTTATTCAAATTTTACTTACACAACCCGGAGAAATAATAATTAAACCCGGAGCCCGGAGATAACTCACTGAAATCCGGAGTTTCCGGGTCAAACCCGGATAGGTGACAAGTCTACGCACGGACGATAAGACGCACCTCAAATTTATAAGATGATTTTTAGAAAAATATATTTTAATGTTACTTTCGGATGATAATAATATTGTTAACATAACTCGTACTAGCAATATTCAGTTCATCTTCACTCTCGGTACTATCACTCGTCTCGTTAATGTCACAGTTCATATTACTTTCATCTGAACTATTGTTGTCACTCCTTTCAAAAATTGCGTCATTTTCAGTACCATCTATAGTATTACTTATTCCGCATTCTTCTCTTCTTTCACAGCTTCCCATGAATTTTCCACCCAGGTACAAAGTTTTGAAATTGTTGGTCGTTTCGTACGTCCTGTTGCGGTAACATCATGATTTGGGTTTGCCCTCCATTTATTCCACTCTTTTCGCATAAAATTTTTAAATGAATTTAGAGACGATTTATTGAAAAAAATATTTCAATAAAACAAAAGACAAAATGTCTATTGCGAAGTGGAATTGAGTCTTAATAAATAAGAAAAATAGGAAAAAAATTTCCATCACTTGTCTCATAATTCCACAGAGGTTTTACAGCACGTTTGCATCAACTTCTCAGGTCATCAACAAACGGCTGGTCAGTTCAGCTTTAACCATAGACGCGTTTCGTCCTTCCGGACTCATCAGTATGGTGCGATCATTTATCCAACTAGATCAACTAGGAAATAGTGGATTGTGATACTGACTGATGTTAACCTATCTACAACGGTAACATGGCATGAGAGCTATGAAGCCACTCGTGGTGCCATCTACCGACAAAATCGCAAACTGCTTGACAGCTATTGAAATAAAACAAAAGACAAAATGTCTATTGCGAAGTGGAATTGAGTCAGTTCAGCTAAGTCGGTATCACAATCCTCTATTTCCTAGTTGATCTAGTTGGATAAATGATCGCACCATACTGATGAGTCCGGAAGGACGAAACGCGTCTATGGTTAAAGCTGAACTGACCAGCCGTTTGTTGATGACCTGAGAAGTTGATGCAAACGTGCTGTAAAACCTCTGTGGAATTATGAGACAAGTGATGGAAATTTTTTTCCTATTTTTCTTATTTATTAAATATTTTAATGTTACCTTCGGACCATAAGACGCACCCAAAATTTGAGTCCATTTTTCTATGTAAAAAGGTGCGTCTTATAGTCCGAAAAATACGGTAATTCATTGCTTATTTTTATTAAAACAAATATGAGTTCGATTCCTTGCTATATGCATTTACGATTTTACGTACAGCAAGTAGGAATACAGGTACATACAGAAGAAATATCTTATTTTTCAAACAAATTGTTTAAAAAGACAAAGATTGCTAAAAATAAAATTATTGCTTACTTAGATCAGAAATCAGCCAAACTAAAGTGGCTAGAATGCACTTTAATTCCACAAATGGCGTGGCTCTCGTTTGGCGCGATGTGAAATATACACTCTAAATGAAAACACTCGGCCATCACACCATGTACGATATGGGAATTTATGCATATTTATTATTGATACATTTATTTAGTATTAATTCATCATAATTATTATTCTTTTAAATGGAAAGAATTTTACAAACCATCTTATTATTTCATAAATTCGAATAAACCAAAATTTTAGTAAATACAAAACATCGCAAATGCTTCTACCATTGTAAAGTCCGGCACTGAACTGGAGTAGCCTAGCTTAGCGTGAATGTTTTTCGACAAAATAATTGATGAGATTTGTTATTACTTGTTTGTAGCATTAAAAATCATTTCAAAATATATTCAATAAAATGTAAATAAGAAAAATAGGAAAAATAATTCCAACACTTGTCAAAGTCCACAAAAAATTACAGCACATTTGAATCAACTATAGCTGGATAGTTGATCGCACCATACTGATGAGCTCCCACAGAGCGAAACGCGTCTACGGTTAAAGCTGAACTGACCAGTCGTTTGATGATGACCTAATAAGTTGATTCAAATGTGCTGTAATTTTTTGTGGAACTTTGACAAGTGTTGGAATTTTTTTTCTATTTTTTTTATTTATTAAGACTCAGTTCCACGTCGCAATTGACACTTTGTTGTTGTATTATTCAATATAATGTGTTAGATTTGTTATTATTAATATTATGTCAAACATTTTATCAGTGTCAAACAATAAACAAACATATAAAAACGATTTAAACGTTTTAAAAGAGGGGTTGGATAAAAAGTTATATTTGACTTGTGTGAAATGCGAACTAGTTACTCAAGAAAAGTAGGCACCCGCTATTCGGGCATCGTGGTCACACTTTTTCTTTTACATCACATTCCAGATTAGTACAATAAATTAGTATTTTTAAGTGAAATGCGTCATTGAGAATAATGCTGAAACTATTTTTAAGATAAATAAGAAATAATAATTGCTATTTCAAATTAAAACTAATAATAAGCGATTTAAAGAACCTCAAATTCTACATTCCTTGTCATGTGCATTTGCGATTTACGTACAGCAGGGATACAGGTGTATAAAGAAGAAATGATTGATTTTTAAAACAAATAAATACAAAGATTGCTAAATATTGTATTATTGCTTACTTTGATCAGGAATCATTACCAGCCAGGTTCCACGTTGCTCACTTATATCCTAGGAAGTCCAAGTCCATTGTAATTTATTATCACATACACGACACTCGAAACCCAAATATATACAAAATCACATAATATAAATAAATAATTCACATTATACGTAATATTCACTGATATGCTCACGAAGCGTTAGAAATACTGCCATCACTGTAAAGTTTCGCACTGAACTGGACTAGCCTAGTTCAGCGTGAATATTTTTCGACGATGCAAAGTAATTGATGAACTTTGTTCTAACTTGTTTGTGGCGTTTAAAAAGCATTTCAAAATATATTCTATATAAATCTATTCTTTTCTTGGCTGTCCGTTAATTAAAGATAAAACTAATGTACTCATTTTGCATAGAATTAGAATGAGCGTGTTTATATGAACAAAATAAGAACATATAGTTTTAAATTTGTCATTAAATATTATTAGTGCAAATGTGGAGTTCTTTATTTTATCGTGTTTAATTCAAAAGTAATAATAAAAATATTCACACAAGTTTTCCCATGACTATTTACATACTGTTTTCTACAACAATTTAACATTTTACACAAGAAATTATTTAATTTTGAGACATATTTGAATTTTCTCAAATAATATCAGAGGGATGGCTAGCTCAGTGGTATGAAGTCGGCCTGTGGATCCTGAGGTCCCTGGTTCGATTCCCACAGGCGACAAATTTTCATAATTTGAAAAAGCTATCCCTGTGGCTCCTCCACCACTAACATGTTTGGGGGCCGTGATTTGACGACTGGTAACCGCACTTCACGCGCAAAATATATCACTTACCGAGATCTGCTTCAGCAGAGTGCCACACCCAGTAATGGATAGAAGGCGTGATGATATATTTATTTATTTATTTATATATCAGAGGTTAATAAGGATTCATTGTTTCAATGTATTTTTTTCTTGTATTTATGACAACCGAAAATAATAATGACACTTGAGTGCAGAAAATGAGCACTGCAAATGACAGCAGAAAAATAAACAAAATTATTAGTATTTTTAAGATGGGGATTGAATTATAAATAAATAAATAAATATATCATCACGCCTTTTACCCATTACTGGATGTGGCACTCTGCGGAGGCAGATCTTGGTATGTGATATATTTATGCGCGTAAAGTGCGGTTACCAGCTGTCAAATTACGGCCCTCAAAGATATTATTGGTGGGGGAGCCATAGAGGTAATTTTAAATTGGTGAAAATGTTTTGTTGGCTGTGGGGATCAAACCAGGGTTCTTATGATCCACAGGCCGACTTGATACCACTGAACCATTCCCCATTATAATATTGAATTATAAAGAGAAAAATTGGGATACTGCCAGGATTTGAATATGAGACTTATGAACTCTGATCATATGCTTAAAATCATCTAAGTTAAAGTTGCCATGAGATTCAAATCTGATTTTATTCCAATGTTTTTCTCTATTTTGTTATGTCATCATTATCGATAGTTATCTGCTTGATGCAGGTCCTAAATGCCTTTTCCAACTTCTTCTACTCATAGCCAGCCTCTTCATTTCAACATAAATTCTTCTTTCTTTTAGGCCTTCTACCATCTCCCTTCTCCTCTTGCGTCTTTTACTTTGTCCTTCTACTGTCCTTTTTATTACGTCCGTAATTAGAGTACCCCTTCTCAACGCATGGTCCAACCAAATTCATTTCCTTTTCAAAATAGTCTCATACAGTGTCCTTTGTTCTCCTATTTGTTCTAACACTTGTTCGTTGCTAACTCTAGGCGTGTTTCTTTGGATTGTGATTGTGATTTTCTAAATCATGATTCCTTTGATCGTGATTGCGTTGAATCATGATTAAATATGATACTGAAGAAAACATCGAACAGGAATAATGATTCAAATCCAACCCGATCGACGCGATCCTATAGTATGAACGTTAAAATAACTGCAAATGTCAAATACACAAACTAACCTATTTTAAAATTTCATAAATGAATGTCCATGTAAGCCATTTAAAAATTCTTCCAGAAGCAGCCAATTTTCATTTATTCCACAAATAGAGCACATACATTTATCATCAGACACCATTTTTAAACCTTCGATGTGAATCAGTCAACATGAATCATAGAAAAAGTATGATTCAGAAGGGTAGGGGGATTGTCGTTTCGTGATCACAAAATGAAAGAGTAGGGATAACGAATAACGAACGAAGAAACATGATTCTTCATGATCATGTTAAGTTTGATCACTTTGATTACGAATCACAGTCCAAAGAAACACGCCTTCTATCAGACCACTTAATACTAAATATTCTCCTCCATATCCACATTTCCATGCCATCAATTTTTTTAGTTCCGAAAGACTTGATATTATGACCGGAATTCATAAGTCCATGGTCCACTGGCAGTATGTCAATTTTTCTCCTTATAATTTACGGGGTAGCTGGTTCTGTGGTATCGAGTCGGCCAGTGGATTTGAGAACCTTAGTTCGAGTTCCACAGCCGACAAATAATTTTCACTACATTTACGAGTAAATTATCCCTATGGGGTAATGGCTCAGTGGTACCAAGTCGGCCTGTGGATCCAAAGAACCCTGGTTCGATCCCCACAGCCGACAATACAGTTTCACCAATTTAAAATTACCCCTGTGGTTCTCTCCACCACTAACATTTTTGGGGACCGTGTTTTGAAGGTTGGTAACCGCACTTCACGCGCATAAATATATCACATACCGAGATCTGCTTCGGCAGAGTGCCATACCCAGTAATGGGTGAAAATCGTGATCATATATTTATGTTTATTAATTTTATTTAAATTGTCCCTGTCACTCCTCCTCAACTAACATCTTTAGGAGCCCTGATTTGACAACTGGTAACCGCACTTCACGCGCAGAAATACATCACTTACCGAGATCTGCTACGGCAGAGTACCATATTCAGTAATGGGTAAAAAGCGTGGTGATGTATTTATATTGACATAATTGCAAAGTTATTTGATAAATAAAATAAATAAAAATATAAATATATCATTACGCCTTATACCCATTACTGTGTATGGTACTCTGTCAAAGCAAATCTCGGTAAGTGATATATTTATGCGCGTGAAGTGCGGTTATCAGCAGTCAAATCACGGCTCCCAAAGATGTTAGTGGTGAAGGAACCACAGGGGTAAT
The DNA here is from genome assembly GCA_911728475.2 of Pterostichus madidus. NCBI lineage: Eukaryota > Metazoa > Arthropoda > Insecta > Coleoptera > Carabidae > Pterostichus > Pterostichus madidus. The sequence goes on from OU452318.1 coordinate 11,043,075, forward strand.
TTTAAATTGGTGAAACTGTTTGTCAGCTGTGGTGATCGAACCAGAGTTCTTAGGACCAACAGGCCAACTTGATACCACTGAGCCAGTACCCCATAGTTATACTCAAGGACGTTGAAAGGAGGGGAGATGGCATTCAAGTCAAGACTGTGAGGCTCAGCAGATTGACAGAGACAGAAGTATTATTTCCTGTACCGTGCTTAGCTTGCTGTTGATTGACATGTGTCATAAAGAGATTTGAAATTTAAATAGACAGAACAGAATCATTCTCTCTAAAAGATTATAAATTTTTACAAGGAAACTGAAATTATAAACACTTTGTTACCATTTTATCCACAAAAAAATATGTCCAATTCCATACAACACAAAAATTGAAACACAAATTACACTTCGTGGTTATGTTTACATAAAACAACGCTCCCTGACAACGTCTAAACGTCACTTGTCTTACATAAAAATTCAAAATATTTGAAAGAAGAAGAGATTTGGCTAAGCACGGTGCCGGTGCAGAAAAACTATTGTTGTCTCTTTCCCTTACCCAAGCCTCACTTCAAACAATGGTACAGTATCATCATGCCATATCCCCTCCTTTCAACGTCCTTGGTTATACTCGTATATATATATATATATATATATATATATATAGGGTAGATATGGAGTATAATCTTAGTTTTGGACAGTTGAACGATTGCCTTCCTAATTAATAACAATTTGTGCATGGCCTTCAACTTATGACAAAAGAACTTGCTCTTTTTAAACAGTAAGTCCCCTATACTGTAATTGCGATTAGTTTTTAGTTATGCAGATCATCAAAGTAAAAAAAAAATTTACAACATCCAGCAGCATCCGATTCACTTCACACTAGCTAAGAATTTCGAATCCCACCTCTAAGACATCAAAGTAAGAAATAATAAAGCAACGCGAGGACATCTCCAGCGACAAGCAGCATCGTTAAACTTTTAACAATATTAGCAAAGTTAAGGGTAGAGCGAGGAACGGTCAGTAGCGCGCGCATAAACACGATTACCGTCCCTCATCTTTATTCATTAGCGCGTCAGGCGACGGCGGCGGCGGCGAGGAGGACGGCGAGCCAGGCGAGGGACCTATAAACTCCGCTGTTTCTGTTTACGATAAGACGGGGGGATAATACATAGATTCAAATGTAAACTAAACGCTAACATTGCGACAAGCGACCTCGGCTACTTGACTCCTGAACCCGCACGGGAATTATTGCTCATGTACTGGGAATGATTTTCAACCGGAATTCAATTTCATTCGCTGGAAATATAAATATCTTGAGGTGTATAGATTTATAAATGCGTCTAAATTTTTCACTCTTAATAAATGTATTTAATTCTAAATAGATTTTATACAATTTCTTTAATAATCCTATTGATTATTTGAACATATTATAGTGTATATATTTCTGGATATAAAGTAGTTTTCATATCTAAAACAGTTATTTAACTAACTAGTGTATTAATGAGGGCCTTCGGCTAGTGAAATGAAACTGCACCTTCGGGAAGAAATGTTTCAATTTTTTCCCTTGATTTATACATACGTATTTTCCCAATCAGAGTAGAAATTTGCTTTTTCTGCACTTATTTAATTTCATAGCGTGTGAAAAATAAGTACTTTCCGCTATAGTGCAGAAATTAAGTTTTTCTAATAAGGTACGTTACCGTGTCCATATCAAAGTTGTCAAGATTTTCAAGCAAATTCCAAAATAAACAAACAAACTAACAAAAATTATGTTTATATTCATTTACTTTCGAAATAAAACAAAAGACAAAATGTCTATTGCGATGTGGAATTGAGTCTTAATAAATAAGAAAAATAGGAAAAAAAAATTTCCATCACTTGTCTCGTAATTCCACAGACTCAATTCCACATCGCAATAGACATTTTGTCTTTTGTTTTATTTCAATAGCTGTCAAGCAGTTTGCGATTTTGTCGGTAGATGGCACCACGAGTGGCTCCATAGCTCTCATGTCATGTTACCGTTGTAGATAGGTTAACATCAGTCAGTTCAGCTAAGTCGGTATCACAATCCTCTAGTTCCTAGTTGATCTAGTTGGATATATGATCGCACCATACTGATGAGTCCGGAAGGACGAAACGTACGTCTATGGTTAAAGCTGAACTGACCAGCCGTTTGTTGATGACCTGAGAAGTTGATGCAAACGTGCTGTAAAAACCTCTGTGGAATTACGAGACAAGTGATGGAATTTTTTTTTTTATTTTTTTTCCTATTTTTCTTATTTATCATTTACTTTCATTCATGAATGGACTTTAAACGGTCGTAGAGTAATAATAGGTGCACATTGAGCAGAACGCGTCCTTACCAATTTTGCTTGGTTCTTGCCTGCGCCTCAATGCTCATGCGAGATGGACAATACACTACTTTCTCTTCTTATGCTGGGTTTCAAGAAAAAATAAAGAGTTCTTTAGTTAAAGAATTGTTTATCTAGCAACAATATCAGTAAGAATTTTCAGAAAAGTATTGAACTGTTAGTTGCTAATGAACCGATAAAACTTTCATGCAACCCAGCGTGAGTATTCTAAAATAGCGTACAAATTTGCCTGCCCCATTTTACTTCATACAACAAGAATCAAACAACTTAAAAAACTGCAATCGCTGTCAAGTGCATAGCAGTACATCGAATGAAACGTTCACGAGCACAGATTCAATAAGCGATCAGCAGGGCTGGTGCTGCGACAGTCACACACCGCGACAATAACAGTGTTGTCTCCGCTGTTGAATAGTACGAAGCAGCGAGACCGAATGTTCTGTGTACGTGGCCACGTATAGACTTCAGACGTGACAATAACATCATGTTGGATTGCTCGCGTCTCGGGCTTGACTTGGCAGGACGAAACCTAGAATTGTGGGAATAACAGCAGATATTAGTTTCATGTTAGAAGACGTAAACGGTTATGATTCACAGCACCAGCAAATCTTAAAAGGAGAGATTAGTGCTTTATTGCTGACCGAGAGAAATAGGCTTTGAGTTTCGTCGCACGAGTAATTGATCAAGTTAATAAATTAGTTTAGGAGCAGATACTAGAATGAATCACTGATTTCATGTTTTAATTTCGAGTGGTGAGTACTTTAATAGATAGGAAGTTGGTTAAATAGGACTTTGGCGAATTTGAAACGCTATCTTTTCTTTCTGAAATATTCTATCCCAGTCATACATGTGTTGACGAACTCTCTACTCATTTGAATTTGCACGCTTCTAACGTAAGAGACTAGGGATTTATGCTACAAAGTAGGGTCGTTGATTTCCACCGGAGTTCGAATTTCTGAACGTTCGAACATTCGAATGTTTTGAACTTCGTCAGAAAAACTTCGAAGCTTCGAAATTTTTAAAGTCGGCCACGAATTAAATAATAAACTCGGCGAAGTATCCTGCAAAAGCTCTGCAAGTTTATGCGTCTTAATTAAGACATCTATTCTCTTACCGCCCATCTAAAGGCTACAGACTTTTAGTAAAACGTTTTAAAATGAGAATAAAAACGTTTTAGTTAAGACGTTTTTGACAGTGTAGCGAAATTTTAAGTCTAAATTGAATTAATTTGGCAAATAATAATAATTAATAATGAATTAATACAAAACTCTGCAAATGAGTTTATTCTGAAAATAATTCATATCAACATGCCGTGTTCACGTTAGGATCCAGATTCACAATTCGAATAATTCGAAAATCCGAACAATCGAAATCTCGAATATTCGAAAAATCAACAACCCTACTACAAAGCATAAATCTGCAAATATAAAAATTATCGAAATAGAGCATTTTGTCTACTCCCAATATTAAAATGTTTTCATGACGCTAAACATCAACTAAGGCTTATACTAGTTACTATTTGGATCAGATCTAACTTACCCTTACTGAACCAGATAACTTATTTATTTCACTGGGTTACTTCACTCACTTTATTTCCAGTACTAGATTTACTAATTCGAATTTACTTTGAAGTAATTTACCCCAATAAGTGCATCAGTTTGTTTAGTTCAGTTCATTTAGTCATGTTGTCTAATTTATCTGAACTGATTTTAGTGAACCATTGATTGCAATAGTAGACTCGTTAAACTTTTTTTCATCAAGTTTTATCTTATTAAACCTATTTTACTAATTACATTTCAAACGTTAAAAACATTTATTTGTAGTTTAATTATAATTTTCTAATTAATCTCCTTGAATAACAGTACCACTGCAGACGACTCTCGTGTCAAGTCTTTCAGTATATGAAGGAATCATGGGTCGAGGCTGCCTATGACAAATAACAAAATAGAGAGAAAAATTGGAATAAAATCAGATTTGAATCAAAGGCGACCGTGACTTAAATAGATCGCGATTAGAGCATATAATGCTTTGTGTAATTATTTGTAGGTTAAATTTGTTTTGAAGCATCTATTATAAGAGGCGTGTTTCTTTGGATTGTGATTGTGATTTTCTAAGTCATGATTCCTTTGATCGTGATTGCGTTGAATTGATTAAATATGATACTGAAGAAAACATCGAACAGGAATAATGATTCAAATCCAACCCGATCGACGCGATCCTATAGTATGAACGTTAAAATAACTGCAAATGTCAAATACACAAACTAACCTATTTTAAAATTTCATAAATGAGTGTCCATGTAAGCCATTTAAAAATTCTTCCAGAAGCAGCCAATTTCCCTTAATTCCACAAATAGAGTACATAAATTTATCATCAGATGCCATTTTTAAACCTTCAATGTGAATCAGTCAACATGAATCATAGAAAAAGTATGATTCAGAAGGGTAGGGGGATTGTCGTTTCGTGATCACAAAATGAAAAAAGTAGGGATAACGAATAACGAACGAAGAAACATGATTCTTCATGATCATGTTAAGTTTGATCACTTTGATTACGAATCACAGTCCAAAGAAACACGCCTAAGGTAGGTGACTCAGTGATATCGAGTCGGACTGTAGATTTGAAAGGCGGTTAAAAGACATAATGATATATTCATATTTTTTCCTACAACTTATGGAAGAAGAAGATGCGGTGAGCCAGCGCTAGTAAATATGCAGTAGTATATTTTGACGTTTATAAACATAACCTTAAATTGCAGTATGTCTAATCAATACACAACTAATAAAAAGAACCGAACAAGGTAAAATATATCGATAAATGGTTTTATTTTAAGAAGTGAAATACATAATATTTATTGTTTGTGTATATTATTAACACAAGTGTTACAGCTGCTTATATTGACATAATATATGAAGTGGAAACTTTTTGTACTGTCTAAAGAAACATTGATTTCTTCCGTACCTGTTCATATTATTAACAGTAATATTATTGACAACAATTTCGGAAGCTTTAGAAGTACCAGCAGCAGGTTGATTCTCATTGTCGAAAATAGATCCAACATATCATGATCTGAGGCTTCAATTATCTTTGGAGGTGTTTATGATAAAGAAGAATCACTCACTGTAGTATCCCAATCTAGACGATTTTGAAGAAATTATCTTGAAGTTAGTGAAATATTTTAAAATAACGTAGAACAATGTGCAAGAAATCAACAAACAAACCATAGCAACGCCGTAAAACATCGTTCTCGTGTAATATCATTAAAATTTATATTAATTTTGATAATATTTTAGTGATATTCTAAATAGCACAGTGCGTTAAATGCTGCACTTGCACGTAACAAGCCTTTTTCGGCATTTGTTATAAAAATAACTATTAATTTATTTTACAGCATGGTTTTCATTAGCAGCGTACGTTAAAACATTTTATCGCTCTCTGTGCAATAAACAGTTACTTCATGCATTGAAAATTAGTACATAATGACTCACTTTTTGCACGTACGTAGAAAATATGACTTACAACTGAATGTAAATTTAATTTTAGTTATCTGTTTTCAATTCGTAAAATTACTGTTTAATAACACGATTTCAGTAGTCACTATTACGCACTGTTTACTATGGCTACCAAGATTAGCTCAATAAAATAAGAATAGATTTTTAGGATTCATGCATGACATTTACGTTAATAATTTGGATATTTTTGTTCATGATTTCGGTCGTAGATAAAATATTGTATGATACATATAAATAAAGCATTTTTCGTCACTTTCGGACTTGACCCGCTCGTTATTAAAGACTTGTTTTGTGTACTAGTATCGTAAATAACTATTAAGTAGTTCTTAAATTAGATTTAGTAATTTTATTACATTTTACATCCTTGCGAAAAAAATTTAAATAATGGTCTCCGAATGTTAAAAAGAAAACTCATATCCCTTATGCACATTGGGCGAGAGGTAAAATTTTCATGCTTCATTATTATTTAAAATATTTACATTACATAATTATTTCAGAATATGCTTTGAATACAACAGAGATAAAATCATATAAATTATTCATAAAGTTTTGAGAGTATTCTCTAAGTGGCACATTAATATTAAATATATGTTAAAAAAAATATTCAATGACAATAGGATAAAATGAATAAAAAATAAAATAAAATATACAGTAGTCATATTAAATTTTCAATAGTTAAAATTAGAAATGGATCAAATTTATATAAAGATAAATTGCATTTTGATTCACGTTCATTATTTATGAATTTTCAGATCAGGGGTGGGATCATGTAACAGTGAGTAGATGTGACTCACTTGTCAAGTGATCATGTAAAAGTGAATAGTGAAAACGATTTAGTTTGATAGGGATGAAAACGTGAAATATATTCATCTTGTTTAATTTTAGTGAAAACGAAATTAACTGTTTCTATCTATATCAATCTCATATTCATACTAGTATAATTTTATCTTCGATTAAATTTTTATAAAATATTATACATCTGAATTATTACATTGGCATTGAATGACATATTGTGACATATGTGACAGTTTCAACATAATATATTATATTTATGATTTAATTAATGTGTTTCTAATTAAAATAGTTATTTTTATAACAAGTGCCGAAAAAGGCTCGTTACCTGCAAGTGCAGAATTTAACTACTATGTTGGATCTATTTTCGACAATGGCAATCAACCTGCTGCTGGTACTTCTGAAGCTTCCGAAATTGTTACCAATAATATTACTGGTAATAATATGAACAGGTACGGAAGAAATCAATGTTTCTTTAGACACAAAAATTTCCACTTTACATTATGTTAATATAAGCAACTGTAACAACTGTATTAATAATATACACAAACAATAAATATGCAGTATTTCACTTACTCTTTAAATAAAACCATTTATCGATATATTTTACTTTGTTCGGTTCTTTTTATTAATTGTCTACAGATTAGATATACTGCAAATTAAGGTTACGTTTATAAACGTCAAAATATACTACAGCATATTTACTAGCGCTGGTTCACCGTATCTTCTTCTTCCATAAGCGTCTGTGGTCAAAATATGAATTCCGCGCTCGGCGCGAAATTTAAATCGCTGTCAAAACAATATTCTTTTGACAGTTACGTAATGAAGCACTTTCCGCACTAGTGTTTCTTTGCTTTCGGAAGCGCACTTGGTCTGCATTCATCTACTTTCCATACGTAACCAAGGCAATTATAGTTACGTAATAACAAAGAAATCGCACAGTTGTAGGAAAAGATATTAAATATATGTTATTAAAATTAATATTCCAGAAAATTTATAAAAAAACCTGCATATACTTAATTAAGTAAGTAATTTATTAATTTGTATATAACATATAGACATCATAAAAATACTTTTGAAGATGCAAATGATATTTAAAATATCAAAAATGTATTTCAACACAAAGTCTAATTACAACAAAGAAAATGGGCACAACAATCAAAATTGTTTATAATAATGCAAAAATTTTCATTACTATGAAAATTTATGCATATTATACAGGCTGTTAAAAAAGTTCCGGGCCGGTGAAATATCTCGAGAAAAACACATCGAATCAAGAAACCAAAAAACACGTGTTTCATATTTTGCAAAAAAAAAGGCTTGTGGCTACTTATGATTATGTTGATTTTTTTATATGATTCAATGTTTATTTCTTGTGATATTAGACAGTTTTTTACTTTTCTTTCAGAATCATGTCAAAACTTATTTTTGCGTTTAGAGCGCCATCTATTCCGAATTGGAAAAAAAGTTTCAGATAAAATTAACTTATTTTTTTTCGCAGAATACGAATCTGTAATAAAACTGGGGGTTCCTATTTAAGATTTCAACGTTGCCCCCCGCCCCACCTCCTGGGGGTGGGGGTTGGGGTTTGTGTTTGGTGTGCTTAGATAGGTTTTTGCAAAATATGAAACACGTGTTTTTTGGTTTCTTGATTCGATGTGTTTTTCTCGAAATATTTCACCGTCCCGGAACTTTTTTAACAGCCTGTATAGTATAAGTATTCTTTGTATAACGATAAAAACTGTACCAAAAATTATACATAGAATTCTAAATTAATAAATAAAATAAATATGCGTTAACAAATGAAACACATTTCCCGAAAATTAAATGTCATTCACGTAAATGTCACTTTTTAAAACCATATAAACACAAATTTACTAAATAAACGATATCGTTTTTTGAAAACGCAGTGACTTTACGGAACTAGCCGAAGATGAAGACGAAATGAGTGACTTATTTTATATGATCACTACTGCCCCCGGATCATGTAAATGTGAAAACGATATTGCGTTTTCACTTAAGTGAAAACAATATTCGTTATTCAATTGATCACGTAAAATTAGTCACTCACTACGTTTTCAACTTCGGACATTTCCGTGAACTCACTACGTTTTTCTCTAAACGATATCGTATTCTAAGTACCTTTTTATTTTTATGTCAAAAAACTTTGACAAGTAAAAATCAACATTATTTAACATAAGTAGTAAAAATAATACTTATTTAAGTAAGTATATCAATATTATGTAGATAATATTTATTCATATTATCTACATATGGGGTGGCTAGTTCAGCTACAAAAGTAGCTAGTTACTGCCCAGCTCTAGTTTACATTGCTGTTCAATAATTCACTTCAATTCAATTTCTTGATACATATCAATTTTAAAATTAAAGTTTCTTTGATGCAAACAAGTTACACGCCTTCTTTTCATAGTAGCTTTGTTAATGAGAATTCGTCGAGATTGCTTGTGTTCAATGTTTAGAATTTTCAAATTCATATGCTATATGTAGCTAGCTCAGTGTTATGAAGTCGGCCTGTGGATCCTGAGAACCCTGGTTTGATTCCCACAGGCGACAAACAATTTTCATAATTTCAAAAACTACCCCTTGGCTCCTCCACCACTAACATCTTTGGGGGCCGTGATTTGACGGCTGGTAACCGCACTTCACGCGCAAAATATATCACTTACCGAGATCTGCTTTAGCAGAGTGCCACACCCAGTAATGGGTAGAAGGCGTGATGATATATTTATTTATTTATATTTATTCATATAAAACACTTAGCTCTTTCTACATAATGCTCCCTATTTTTCCTCCGCCAGTTTTTGATAGTTCTTTTTTTAAAGCGCTACTTTGCTTTTAGCCCTCTGCTTATAAACTGACCAAGCCTACAAAGTCACATGAATACATTTTTTTATATAATAATTGTCAAATTTCAATTATAGTTTCTGCCACTATTGAACAGCTTTTATTCCACTGCCCAGATCATTTAAGCATATGGTCAAGTCGCTCCACAATTCATTAATTTTGGCCCCTCCTTAAACTACTTAATACGTCCTTGTATCATTTCCTTATTTATTTCAAAATATGCTATAAAAGTTACCCATATATCAGCCTTTCGTGCTATTCTTGAAATTTTATTGTCCTGTAATATTAATTACTACAAATTCTTATGAAAACATTAATCATCAAATATTTTCATATAAAAAATTAACATATTTCATTATTTGTAATTGATTTACCTTGATTTTTTTACCTGTGTCGAGTGCAAACGTTAAACTTCTTTAAATTTTGACATAGTAAGCACTTTGTAAAAATTTAAATAAAGAACGACTTATAGAAATATAAATGAATTAAATAAAGATGGTAATACTGGGTAACGTTCTCACCCACAATGAACATTGCGTTTAGAAATGACAATTTAACTAACGCAAAACAATATCGTTTTCGCTATTCATTTTTACATAATCGCAATTGACATGAGTCACTATTATTCACTTTTAGTCATTTTTACATGATCCCACCCCAGTAACGAATATCATTTTCACTTAAGTGAAAGCGTAATAACGTTTTCATATTTATATGATCCCACTCCTGATGCTTTTATTAATTATTGTACAATATACATACACTTCAAATTCTCTCTGTATATTTATATCTCCTTTTTCTAAATAGGATAATATCTGATCCTAGAGAGAATGGTAAAGAGGCATCTAGCATCTTGCATCTAGGTAAAGAAAGTATGTGGTCATAACTTCAAGTGCTCTTATTGGCAGTAACATGCAGTATTTATTTGACACATACGTATTGAAAATGGCGCATTTCCGAAATTTAATATTATTGGATGAACTCGGCAAACGACATCAAAGTTACTAAGAGTAGACGCCGGAACTGATCACATTATTTTCAGACCAATTTTCAACTTATTGAATTTACTTTCATTGTATTTCGGATAACAATCACTGTAACCATCAATAAACAATATATATGAATAAAGCGGACTGCTACGGATTATCAATTAATTCATTTCTTTCATATTTTAAATAGATAAATAGCTGAGTGATATCTAGTCGGTATATGGATTTAAGAAACCCGGTTTAATTTCCACAGCCGATAAACAATTTTCACCACATTAAAATTACCCATGTATAACATCTTTGAAGGCAGTGATTTGATGGTTGGTAACCGCACTTCATTCGCCGTAATGTATCATTTTCTGAAATCTGCTACGGCAGAGTGCCACACCCAGTAATAGGTAAAAAGCGTGATGATATATCTATTTTTATTTTCTTATTTTGAAATAAAATATTACATACTTGCTTGTACGGGGTGTTCAAAAGAATCTAAAACTTTGAGGTTATAACATTTAAATGTCTCGATTTTTAATCAAAAAGATTTTTTTCAAAATTAAAAACATTAAGGCTAGGGTACTTGTAGTTCATATTTCCAATATTAGTGGTCGACGTTTGATTTCCGGAATGTAAAATTCACTGTCAAAAACAAGCGTAGAGCTACATACCCTTTATTTCTTTTTTATTCGTTTCTGATCTTACATAGGGTGTTTAACTGCAATTGTGTGGAATTTCTTTTCAAAAACAAGTACAGGTCTACACTCCCTTTGTTTCTTATCTTTTTGTTTTATTGTCAGCTACTGCAATGTATAGAATTTTCTTTCAAATACAAACGCAGGTTATAGTTCTCATCTATTCTACTCTTTGCAGATTAGTTGTTAGATTCGTTGTTACAGGAGCAGAGCTGGGCAAGCTACTTAAAAAAAGTAGCTAAGCTACAGCTACAGCTATTCTTTAAATAAGTCGCTGAGCTACAGCTATAAGCTACATTTTGTAAAATATAGTTAAGCTATAGCTAAAGCCTTCGTTAAAGTAGCAATTAAAATTTAAAGCTACTTTTTTCAATTATTGTGAATTAATTAAATTTGCCATTGTCATATGATCAGTTGATCAGTCTTTTGTTATAATGACTTAATTTATTATTATGTATATAAATATAAAAATCACAAATGGACAAATGTACTGTTAATTTTCGATGCTATAATTTTTATTTATTTCGGAATAAATGAACAGTCACATTAACAGAAGACTCCTAAACAGTCAATGTTTAGTTCATCTACTATTTAATACAAAAGTAGGATAGGTTGAATAAGTGAAAAATAAAATATGTTAATAGATTTTAAACTATATAATAATTTGTTATCCTACAGATACAGTCGGCAGTACGGTGGGGTGGGTAGCGTTACGGAATTCGAATCCGGAGATCCCGAGTTCGATTCCCACTCAAGCTAAAAAAATTATAAGAATATCCACTCTACGGCTCGTTGAGTCCGGACCCTGTACTATAATTGGGATTCAATTCCTGTTGTACAGAGTAACATAAATAAACATAAATAAATAAATAAGGAAAGTACAATTCAAATAAAAAATAAATAGGTATTTCTTAATGAACAGTGGTAGCTTTAGGCTACAAAAAGTAGCTTTGGGCTACAAAAAGGAGCTTTGGGCTACAAAAAGTAGCTTTAAGCTATAAAAAGTAGCTTTAAAAGTAGTTTCAGTTATTAGAACAATATTTTTAAGCTAATAGAAAAAATATAGCTCGCTACAAGCTACAGCTATATTTTTTTACATTTAGCTAAGCTACAGCTACAGCTAAGGTAAACGTAGCTAAGCTAGTAGCTAAGCTACAAAAGTAGCTAGCTACTGCGCAGCTCTGTAGAGGAGTAAGCGTGAGTAATTTGAGATGTATGTAATGTATGTCAAAGAAAATAAATAAAAAGTAAAAAGGAGTGATTGGATAGATATGATTGAAGGTTTGTTGTGTGATCAATGATTTTGAGTATGATGAGTAAATGAGCTTATATGAAAGGATCTATGACTGTGGTTGAAGCGAGGATGGTGTGTTACGATAAGAATGGTTAATGAGGACTGATTATTTGATGAAACTGTTGAGTAAATGTTTCATGAATGATTTTAGAGTTCAGGCTATTCTATTTGATGAGATACAGCGTGATTTTATATATTTGAAAGAATATTTCTCACAATTACAGTTAACCACTCTATTGTAAGAACTGAAAATAAAACAAAAATATAAGAAAGGAAGGTAGTGTCGACCTGTGCTTGTATTTAAATGTGAATTCCACATCATTGCAGTTAGACACTCTATGTAAAAATTTAAACCGAATCAAATACAGGCAATCGTAGGTCAGTGGATAAAAACGAGGTAAAACTTGCGTTTCTTAATTAGCAAGCAAGAGGTCGAGCGTTCAAATCTCACTGACTTCTACTTATATCAAAAAAATACGATTGTGTCTGAGTGGTTCGGATTCCACTATAAGCCGTAGGCCCCCTGTACTGTCATCGGGATTTACTTCCTGTTGTGCAGAGAAACAAATAAATAAATAAATAAATAAATAAGAAAAGAAGGGATTATCGCCCTGTGATTGATTATTAGATCTATGATAATGTGAACATAAGGTACAGAACTTTTAACACTGAATATTGCTATAGAATTCTTTACGTCATCATTAAAAAAAAAAATACTCGTTCTACTTCAAAAGTAATTTTGCAGTACTAAATATTTTTATAACTTACAAAATTTTTAAAATTTTGACAACATTTTATATTTATCAGAAGAAATCAGTATGAAAATATATGCTGATAACAACTATAAAGTCTGTCGATATCCATGTTCTTCATTTTAAATTAAAAAAAATAAAAAAACCTAGCGCCAGTCATGTTTGAGAGTCCAACACTGGAATAGTTCAGCAGTTCAACGCTCCGGCACATTAAGTGCATTATGCACTTTTCGAACTGTGGCGTAACGGGAACCATCAAACTTCCTCTTTGCCGTTTCCTCAATGCCAATCCGATCTGATAGCCTCGGAGACGACCGCGAGCAACTCTGCCATGCTGGTCGTTCCTTCACAGCGACACCACACGGGAATAACACTCGGCGAATTTAAAATAAAGTCTTACAACAAACTCCACCGACAACTTTACGTGATAAAAATCGAAAATTCCAGTGAAATGAGACCGCAAGCAAACCTGGATATCAGATAACTATACAGCAACCAAGAGTTTTCATGTCTGATTGAGAATAAAACTTCCGGTTTCTCGTTTCATGGGGGACTTGTTTTAACTACGAATTTTATTGACTTCAACAATGTGGAACATAAATAAAACATTCTACAGTCTCTGAAACTACGATGATTACATTCCTCAGAATATAATTACTTACATTAAATTACATAGAAATAATTACACTCTCTACAGAAATTGCACTTTCAGGGAGTTTGATTGAATGGAGATTGCTTTTTGTTTTTATTTTGTAACTTAAAAAAAATAGAAGAAATGTTTTCACAACTCAGATAATGTGACATAGAAATAAAATTGGTCAATATTTTTCTGTTTTCGATGCTTTAAGGTTACTCTTTATCACTGGTCAGATTTGATATATTCAGTTGAAATCCCAGTTTATTTCAAAACATTTTCAAACTTTAATTCTCGTTGGTTGCGCTGTAAATCTATGAAATATATATATATAAAAAATATATCATCACGCCTTCTACCCATTACTGGGTGTGGCACTCTGCTAAAGCAGATCTCGGTAAGTGATATATTTTGCGCGTGAAGTGCGGTTACCAGTCGTCAAATCACGGCCCCCAAACATGTTAGTGGTGGAGGAGCCACAGGGATAGCTTTTTCAAATTATGAAAATTTGTCGCCTGTGGGAATCGAACCAGGGACCTCAGGATCCACAGGCCGACTTCATACCACTGTGCTAGCCATCCCATTATATATATATATATATATATATATATATATATATATATATATATATATATATATATATATATATCACGCCTTCTACCCAGTACTGGATATGGCACTCTGTCGAAGCAGATCTCGGTAAGTGATATATTTTGCGCGTGAAGTGCAGTTACCAGCCGTCAAATCACGGCCCCCAAAGATGTGAGTGGTGGAGGAGCCACAGGGGTAGTTTTTGAAATTATGAAAATTGTTTGTCGGTTGTGGGAATCGAACCAGGATTCTCAGGATCCACAGGCCGACTTTATACCACTGAGCTAGCCACCCCATCTATGTAATAATTGGTTTAATTTTTGATATTATAACTAACAGCCCGATTCTCAAAAAAGTTTTAGCTAATCCTGAATTTTGAATTAGTTAATCTTATTCTAGTCCAATTTAAAAAAGGTAATTAAATTCCCTTTCCGAAAATAAAATTTTAACAAAACTATATTAAAGTTTATTTAATTTGTTTTTTAAATATGTTTTAGTTTAATTTGACTAATCCATACTTCAGGTTTAACTAAAACTTTTTTGAGAATTAGGAAAAAACAAATAAATAAACAGACACTTTTTGTGTTTTATATGAAATGAATAACGCATAACAGAAAATTAAAAGCGCTTTTAAATAGTGCATTTATTTCTGAAACTTGAAAATGATACAACAGTAAAAGCCATAAAAAGTGAAAAGCAATACGTTGCACATACAAAAGTTATAAGCAAAAATAAAAATTTACTAACTTCATATTTTTCTTTATTTTGTCTATTTCCCGAAAACTGTGTCTTTGCCGATAAACATAAAAGGCAAGACTTCTTCAACTAATACTTTCCTAATAAGTAAAAGATTTCAAATAAAAAATAGCGAAAATTACATTCTAAATGTAATAATTCTACAGATATCTATTTGTTATTTCATTACTTTAAATATTGATGTATACAAATAACTGTAATTCATTTCAGAAACTTAAATAAATATATCATCACGCCTTCTACCCATTACTGGGTGTGGCACTCTGCTGAAGCAGATCTCGGTAAGTGATATATTTTTGCGCGTGAAGTGCGTTTACCAGTCGTCAAATCACGGCCTCCAAACATGTTAGTGGCGGAGGAGCCACAGGGATAGCTTTTTCAAATTATGAAAATTTGTCGCCTGTGGGAGTCGAACCAGGGACCTCAGGATCCACAGGCCGACTTCATACCACTGAGCTGGCCATCCCATTCAGAAACTTGAAAATGATAAAACAGTCAAAGGCACTCCTAGAAATTCTACATAAATATAGTATAAAAAAGGACAAAATGAAACTTTTTCCTTATATTTTGATTATTTCATGAAAACTATGTCATTGCCTATTAACATGAAAGGCAAAATATCTGCTACCATTATTTTCCTAGTAAGTAAAAGATTTCAAACAAAAGTTGTTGAAGTAAGAAGTAAAAATTTAAGGCTAAGATATAACTAAGAAAAAATTAAACCCCTAAGCCTTAATAAATATAAAGATAAATCTAAATACGTATTTCGAGAACTTCTTAGAGAAGTTCTTATCATCAGTAGACGAAGCAAGGGAACAAACCAAGATTACACGACTTGTGAACCAAGCTAGTGGTCAAGGTTGAATCCAACTTGCCAACTTGCCTTAGTTAAAAGTTGTTGAGAAATAAGTCGCACATCGACTCTTGAAAGTGAACTTTCACTTTCAAAAAGACAACTTAAATTGAACATTTTTTTTATAATTTTATTTTATTTATTGCTAAATAATTACTTAGAAAATAAATAAATAAGATAAATATATCATCACGCCTTCTACCCATTACTGGGTGTGAAGTGCGGTTACCAGTCGTCAAATCACGCCCTCCAAAGATGTTAGTGGTGGAAGAGCCAGAGGGGTAGCTTTTGAAATTATTATTATTTAGAAAATAATAATTAAATTTTAAATACTTAGTCATTTTATATTCGATATGTTGTGTATCACTTAGTATAAAAAGCTGCGGCTTATTTTATGCGATATTATCGCAAATACAATTCTATATGGCGCAATCGAAGAGCATCTAGTTTTCCTGCTCATATTCTACGTAAGTTAGAGAAATAACAAGTGAGTATCGTATCTATGGCAGTAGGTTAGAAACATTAACAAGTGCGTTTGGTTGTGTCCCTTGCAGCGCAACTCTTGTTTGGACGCCGCGGTTCCGTCTCATTATGAATTCGTTCCCGAGGGTCACACAGCCGCCACTTATTTTACCCGCGGGCCCGAAGTCACAAAGAACACTGCACTGCCACTTCTGTGGATTTGTCCTCTTGCGATTTGCTTTTATCTTGTAAAGTGTAATGAAGAAGACGCAGAGAAATTAAATAAAACAGAACACAATGTCATTATACAAATAATATAAAGGGAATTATTTATAAAATTCTCAAATATTGAATTATACAATTTTCAGCTACCACTTCTTAATATAAGTACAGTGGATAAACCCTTATGTTTATTAATTAACAAGAATACTTTAACTTATATCAAAGAGATCCGAATGTGTCTGAGTGATTTAAATTTCACTAACAGAGAAAACTGTAGGACCTCTGGAAATAAGATCCTGTTTTGCAGAGTAACAAATAAATAAATATCAACAGGACCATTGTCAGTTCTTAACAAAATTGTAATTTTTTTTTTGTCTGGCTTCTTTGGCTACCAACTACACAGGTCATATGCCGCCATTACGCCCTGCCCCCGGATCGCGCCATATAGAATTCTATTTCGAATAATAGAATCGCTGTCATCTGTCATGTAAAGATAATAATTTTCCATAATATAGCATAAAATAATCGGTGCTTTTTATATTAGATAGTGCACAAATGATGTTAGCTACATTTCTACTACAAAAATATTTAGAATAGAATGCTAATTTAACGATTTGAAAATTATCGCCAGAATTCTATTATAGAATTCTATACGGCGCGATCCCACTACTGATCTGCGTTTTAGTTGTTATTGTCAACAGCAACGTGAGTTTTCTCTGGACGGTCACCCATCCAAATACTACCCGCGCGCAACGTTGCTTAACTCGCGTTATCGCTTAGATCAGTACCAACGAGCGCAGCCATGGCCGTTGACAATTGTAATTTATTTATTTATTTACAACTTAGCTATAGAATATCAATATACCAATTACTATGAGATTGGAAAAGAAAGCATTAAATTACAAACAAACAAAAAAAACACAATTCGGCGAACAATTTTGAGTTTTAAAGCTACTCCATTAAATTACAAAAATAAGAAGAGAATAGCAGATCAGATATCAATTAACAGATTAAAGTAATAAAACATTTGTATATAACACATTTTTAAATTGGCAATAGGTAAAGTGAAAGATACTGGTATAAAAAAGCAAATAAATAAATATATCATCACGCTTTCTACCCATTACTGAGTACTCTACCGAAGCAGATCTCGGTAAGTGATATATTTTGCGCGTGAAGTGAAGTGAAAGATGTTAGTGGTGGTGGAGCTACAGGAGTAATTTTTGAAATTATGAAAATTGTTTGTCGCCTGTGGGAATCGAACCAGGGTTCTCAGGATCCACAGGCCGACTTCATACCACTGAGCTAGCCACCCCATATACATGTAACCTCAACTCAGCTTCATTCTTTCTAGAATAATGTTTATGATTATATCAAATGTTTAAAATTTACAAAGTTTATGTTTATAACGACAAACACTAAGACCCAAAAACATTTTCCATAGTGACATTGTTAAACGTTTCGAAACAATGTAAAAAATTAATTAAAAGGTAACGAAAATACGGATAGCCTAAAAGGTAATCCTTCTTGATTTCACACCACCCTCCTTATCTAAACATAATCAGATTAATGAATAAAGCAAACAGCATTCTTCATCCCTCTTGCAAGAAAGCAAAGACTAAAGACCTGGAGTAAGCAAGGAACCAAGTATCCGTGCCGTTCCCCGCTTTAGGTTATCGTGCTATCGATTTTCCCTTCTCAGCCCATTGTGGGGTGTTATTATTGCGTCATTTTCACAACTGTAAGCTCCTGGGTATATTAAAGGGGGGATTAATATACAAGCTATTTAATAATAGGCGGCTGCACGCTTATTTATTCTCATGCTCTACGCGATGCTATGCCGCCCACGACACTGCGATCTTTGCTCTTACTCGAAGATTAAACTTGACAGGGGCGTTCATCTTAAAAAGGGAGCTATTGAAATAAAACTGTAATTAGGAAAAATTATGAACAAATATATTTCTTATCCGTAACAAATTTAGTAGTAAAAATAAATATTAGTACAACTTACATTTCGGGCAAAACATATTTTACGAACATCTGTAGATACAGAGATATTATGGCTGGTACCCTAACATTATTGGGAGTATTTATTAATACTATTTAATAGTTATTTTTATAATGAGTGTTGAAAAAGGCTTGTTACGTGCAAGTGCAGAATTTAACGCGGAAATCTGCACGAGCACTTAACATTTTTCGGCGCGTGTTATAAACAACATTTTTCCTACAACTGTGCGATTTAGAAAATTACTAAAATATTATCAGAATTTATAAAATCTTAATGATATTACACAAGAACGATGTTTTACGGCGTTGCTATGGTTTATTTGTTGATTGCTTGCACATTGTTCTACGTTATTTAAAAATATTTCAGTAATTTCAAGATAATTTCTTCAAAATCGTCTAGATTGAAATACTACACTGAGTGATTCTTCTTTATCATATACACCTCCAAAGGTAATTGTTGGATCTATTCTTGACAATGACAATCAACCTGCTGCTAGTATTTCTAAAACCTCCGAAATTGTTGTCAATAATATTACTGTTAATAATATGAACAGGTACGGAAGAAATCAATGTTTCTTTAGATAGTGTAACAGTTTTCATTTCTAATTATGTCAATATAAACTACTGTAATGTGTTATTAATATACACAAACAATCAATATTATGTATTGCATTTACTCTTTAAATAAAACCATTTATCGATATATTTTACTTTGTTTGGTTATTTTTATTAATTATCATATAGTTGAGTTCTTATCTGGTCAATGAGATGTGTACAGATTAGATATACTGCAGTTGAAGGTTATGTTTATAAACGTCAAAATATATCACTGCATATTTTTCTTCTTCCATAAGCGTATGTTCCTAAAATATGAAATTCCGTGCTTTAATTTAAATCGCTCTTTATATTTGCTTTTGACAATAGCGTAAAGTATAAATTACTTTCCGCACTAGCATTTTTTTGCTTACAGAAACGCACTTAGTCTGCATTTGTCTACTTTCAACCCGTAACCAAGGCAATAATAGTTACGTAATAACAAAGAAATCGCACAGTTGTAGCAGCGTCAGTCTCGTTATTTAAGGGCCACACCTCGTATGTCGCCATTACGCCCTGATCCGCGTTATTAGGTCTTTACAGTCAACAGCAATGCGAGTTTCTCTGGACGCTCACCCATCCAAATACTCCCCAAGCATAATGTTGTTCCGATAATGTTGTTAAATAAATATTTAACAAAATTATATTAAAATCAAATAGAATTATAAAGAGAAAATTTGGTATACTGCTATGATTTGAACCTGATCCTAATTTCTCTTCTTTATAATTAGTTAGATTTCATCAATTGGTAGGTATTTACTTAAAATTTTTATTAAACACTATATTGTCCTAATTGGTTATATCTAATGCATTTTACATCAATTTGGATTGCGAACTCAACTTTGACATTTAAGTTTAGTAGATTATAAAACGTAGAAATTTATTAAAACCTATATTCTCAAAGAATCCATTATTAATTAATAGTTAGCACAGATTTATGATACGAGTGATAACTTTTTTTATTAAATAAGCAATCACAATAACGCTACATTAAAATAAATCAGAAGACCGATTCTAATTCGTAGCAACCAAATATTTAGTTGAATGACGTATTTTTTATGACATCTGGCGACTTAGTTAAATTTCTAGGGAATTTACTTTCTACTGTTGGTTACCAAGATCAGACTATATATTTTGAAGTGGTATTTTTGAAAAACTTGTTGCCGCTTTTTGTGATTGTTTATTGTTACTAAGTCCGCTTTGTTGACTGAAATCGTAATTATGTTTCTATATTTAGTATTATTTATTAAAATAACCAAACATTTCAAAACACGGCACTGTAAAACATACGAATAGGACGTAGCGACTGAGTTAGCGACTGGTTCAAAGCAGTAAGTCACTAGAAAATGTCTAGTCGCCAATAATAACGTAACATGTATGTTACATTTTATCCCGCAAGGTGGCTACACTATCGGTAGCGATAATAAATGACGTCAAACCAGTCGCTACAACTGGTTACTACGAATTAGAATCGGTCTCCTGAGATATGAGTAACAGTAAAGAATCACCAAATTTATAGAACTATGTGGAATACTCCATTTGCAATAAAGAAATTTGTACTTTTATATAATTTAGTGTATCTATATGTTTCATATATTTAAATAAAATGTTATTGTAATTTCTTAGACACATTTCGTATGTGACTTTAGGAGTGTACACTCCTAATTTAATTTTAACTATCCAGCATCGTCATGTAAATTTTAGTACATGGTTACTCTTTGTCTACTTTGACTTGATATTGGACCTAACCATGGTCCGAAACGTCGTCATTTTGTCTACTTAATAAAATAAAGCCTTCAATCCAAACAACGAGGAAAGATATTGTTTTTTATATTTTTCCCATCTCAAAGTAATTGCTTAACGACTATAAAGGCCATGGCAGAGAGATTAATAAATAGTCCTCCGAACACCATGTCCAATTGTTACGTCACCGACAACGAGCAATCGAGGAACCATTAAGATTCTGAAAGATGAGTAAAAAAAAATTAAGTGTATCATAAATATGAGACATCCGGTAAAACAATTAATAAACTTTTATATATTTTCTTTATTATTCACAGCACTGTCCAAATATAGATACAAATTAATACATTAAAATCTTATCATTCCCTAATTTACGGCGCAGCTCCTTCATTGCACGCCGCTGAATTCCAAAAGCCCGCAGTGAAAGATGTTTACGTGTTTTGTTGAGGCGTGCGCCTCCCTGCATTGGAGTTTAATAATTTATGAACGCCCGCGCGGCAGAATTCCTGCACTTGAATGACAAGGATAATTAATAATTAATGAGCTTGATATATGCGACGCGTAGCGCGTAATTTCACGCGAGCAATGCGTCTATACGAGAACTAACTATCGTGCGTATATCGTGAATTAAACTTTAGAAGTGGTTCTGTGTGTATTAAGATTTTAGATGATGATTAAAATACTGACATATCATGGTTTACATTTCGTTCAATTACTACTAGTATACAGACATAATTATACGAAGCGTGTTTTTAAAGTTAGTACCGTTTTGAAATTCCGCCGCTGCACAGCCGCGGTCGGCATTTGGCACATGCACACTGTTTACCGCACTCTGTTGGTAAGCCACAGATGTCATTCATGTTTACGAGTCTTTTGTGAGTATTTGAAATGCCTCTTCCGATTGAGAATCCTGCCGACTGTGAAATACGCGCTGTGATTCGTTTTCTTAGAGCTGAAGGGATGAAAGCGGCTGAAATTCATTTTCAGATCAGAGAAGTGTATCGAGAAAACATTATGAGCGATGGGATGATACGAAAATGGGTGAGAGCTTTTAAAGATGGCCGTACCTAGAACTTTTGCCGCCAAGAGCGGTCCACAATTTGATGCCCTTTCTAAGTCAATCAAATGGTGGTTTTTATAAATTAAAAAAATAAATATAAAATAAATATATCATCACGACATTTACCCATTACTGGGTGTGGCACTCTGCCGAAGCTGATCTCGGTAAGTGATATATTTATATACGTGAAGTGCGGTTACCAGCCGTCAACTCACGGCTCCCAAAGATGTTAGTGGTGGGAGAGCCACAGTGGTAATTTTAATTTGGTGAAAATTGTTTGTCGGCTATGGGAATCCAACCGGGGTCCTCAAAATCCACAGGCCAACTCGAAACCACTGAGCCATTACCCCATGAAATAAATAATTTTAATTGAGGCAAACTATAGATGGGGAACTTTTTTACCGGATGCCATATTTAAATGAGACAGTAATAAAGGAATTTTTCGAGATAATATTTTCAACCCTACATTGACTTGACGATGAAGAAAAATATTCGAAATCATATAGTAATTCATAATTCGTAGAAATCGAATAGTAAACTTATGAAGTGAACAAGTTATTTTTTACAAATAAAACAAAATCTAAAAAAATCCGACCTAAAATATGTGCCGCCCGGTGCAGACCGCACCCACCGCTCTTCCCTAGGTACGCCACTGCGAATGTGCATGATGAGGAACGAGTGGGCGACCTTCAGTCATTACTGACGATTTGGTGCACAAAGTTGATGAAAAACCCTCCATACAGCCTTGAAACCCAAGAACTAGAAGAATTTATTTCATTTTTCAATTAGGTACTATTTTTATTTTTATTGAAATTCTATGTCAAAGTTATTTGCCAGATGGGTGCCGCATTTGCTCTCTGTTGACAACAAGCGCGACCATGTAACAAGTTCAAAATTGCATGAATTGCGCTACGAATTGGTTCGTCATCCACCATATTCTCCATATTTGGCCCCCTGCGATTTTTATCTATTTCCAAACTTGAAGATATGGCTCGGCGGAGAGAGATTTGGCTCCAACGATGAGGTCATCGCTCAGACAAACGCCTATTTTGAAGGATTGTCAAAATCGTCTTATTTGGAAGAGATCGAAAAATTAGAGTAACGTTGGACGAATGTATCAAGCTATAAGGAGATTATGTTGAGCAATAAAATATGTTTTGACCAAATAAATCATTTCTTGTTTCATTTTTCAGGGACTTTTCACCCTGCCCTCGTATAACCTATGTACATATTTTAATTTTTTGAACATATAATTGAATGTTATGTACCGCGGGTAAAATTAGCGTTTCTGCCCCTGAGCATGTTAGTCCTCGGCGCTTTACGCCTCGTGCTAACAATCATGCTACGAGCCAGAAACGCGTGTTTTCACCCTTGATACATAAAAAGCTGTTTGTTAATCTACACTTGTCAAATTTTGTTGTTGATATAATAAGCTGCTATGTAAAATTCTCTTTAAAAATGCACCGACTACTATCTTAGCATAATTTTTTATTTATAGCAGTACGTCACTACATCAAAAGGAATCAAAGAATTAATAATTCGGTACAAATTGCATTAGAGATCAATCAGTAAAGATCATAGGCGTCTAGCGTAAACTATGTTACGATCAGAAAATTTCTAATTAAAATGCAGACTCCCTCCATTTTTCTTTGATATAACGTCGAGCTCAAACCCGAGTAGAATTTTAATAATGCTCTTAGCCATTGCTTTATTAACTTTTTTAAAATACTTAAACAACATACACTTTTTTACGGAGTGCTGCCCTAGATCTTTAGTTATTTGTTGTAATTATATTCACAGCACGTACTAACTCATCGAACTTTGTAAGATGGAATATAATTATAATATATTAATTTCATATTTTTCTCATAAATTAACCTTCAAGCATTTTTAAACATATCAAGAACGTGATCAACACACCAATCGTGTCATATAAAATTCTGTTCGAGAGAATAGAATATATGCCATTTATCAAGGAAATATAGAAATTTAAATATAGAATAAACCGTACTTTATCTACAACTGCAAATTAAGACAACAAAAATATGTAAAGTTTTACGTAAAATTAAATTACGAGGATGGTCTGATAAGTACTTAGCCTACAAAAGTATAACAAAAATTTTGGAAAAGTGGCGATTTATTTTTCAACATAATCTCCTTGGAGTTCGATACACACTTGATCCAGCGATGCTCCAACTTCTTTAACATGTCTGAAAAATACGTTTTCTGGAGGTCTGCAAAGTAGGCCTCCGTGGCGGCGATAACTGCCTCATTCGACTCAAATTTCTGCCCGGCGAGAGACTTTTTCGAATTGGGAAACAAAAAAAAGTCGCACGGGGCCAAATCTGGAGAATACGGTGGATGGGGCAGCAGTTCGTAGCCTAATTCTATCAATTTGGCCGTGGAGACGGCGGAGGTGTGAGCCGGAGCATTGTCATGGTGAAAGAGCACTCTTTTGTTCATCAAATGGGGCCGTTTTTTCTGCAAATCGGCGTCGAATCGGCTCAATAATTCGGCATAGTAGAACCCTATGGATTTCAAAAGAAGAGCATGCAAAATATCCAGAATAGATCATATACGAAATGAAGAAATCAGACGACGGACAGGAAGTGTGTTCACAAGCTTTGAAAAAATAGACACAAGACAGTTAATATGGTATGGACAGGTGATGAGAATGGGGGAAGACAGATGGCCCAAAAGAGTCTTAAAGTATACACCACCAAACAGAAGAAGAAGAGGAAGACCGACAAATACATGGATACAAGGAGTCCAACAAAACATGGCTGATCGAGGTTTAGATGAAGACGATTGACGAGATAGAGATTCATGGCGATCGAAATGCGGGATGCGGCAGAAGCTGTAGGAACCCTGCAAATATATTATTAGAACCCTATGATCGTTTTGCCCTTTTCCAGGTAGTCGATGTAGATCACACCTTTTGAATCCCAGAAAACGGTAGCCATTACCTTTCCGGCCGGTAGGACAGTCTTCGCCTTCTTCGGAGCACGTTCGCCGGGTGAAGTCGACTGTTTCGACTGTTCCTTGGTCTCTGGTGTGTACCAATGTACCCATGTTTCGTCGACGGTCACGCAGGATATGACTCACGCGGTCTTTTGAGATGCATACTGTCTCAACTATCTCGCGCACCTTCAATCGGCGGTCTGCCAATACGAGATCGTGGATTTTTGTTACGTTATCCTCCGTGGTAGCCGTTTTCGGGGCACCTGGGCGTGACTCATCAAAAACCGACGTGCGATCACGTTGAAACTCGTTAAACCAATTTTTGATGGTCGCCATCGAAGGAGAAGAGTCCCCGTACACAGCATCCATGCGTTCTTTGATTTCGCTGCGCGATTTCTCTTCCAAAAACAAGAATCGAATCACCGACCGATATTGTTCTTTTTCCATTTTTCTCAAATCTGCGGACACGCTCGCTTCCACACGTGGTCAAAACAAAACTACGCGTCCGATTCGGCTGAAAATTTAACAGTAGCTGTCTACGAGAATGATCTAATCGATACAAAATTGCTCTTACGATAGTGATGCTATCTGGCGGTGAGGCTAAGTACTTATCGTACCGCCCTCGTACAATAAAATATACAGGAAGCTAACTTCACTCCGTACTTAACATGTTAGTTGTTAACTTCATGCTGTGATTAAAACGTTCGAATAATAATTTGTCAACCTGTGAACAAGATATTATTTAGCGTCATATAAACTAGTACATGAATAGTTATTTCCAATACTACATAGTATACATATCGTACAATATTTGATTTCCGTCCAAAAAGATATCATTCGTGAATACTAACAAATTCCTTATTTTATTAAGCTTACCAAGGCAACCATACAAATTTACGTGGTTAAAAATTTTAACCACTTTTTGGTAGGTAACCCGTGACTAATGAAATTTTGTTATTTTATGAACTGCAAACAACCAATTTTACACACGGTCGTAGATAAATGATATTTTAATAACTGAAGTACAAAAGAGTAAATAATTAAAAAAAGTTTCATAATCGTAATTTTATTTTGTAGAATGGGACAATTAAGAAATGGGATCTTTATACTATTTTTGTTCTATTTTGCACCTTTTATGTTCTTTTTAAATAAAATCTATAATTACCCCATTATGGGGTAATGACTCATGACAATTATTATTTATTTAAATTTTCAAATGTCAATGACAACACGATGTAAATTTATGTACCAGTCTTACCAATTTCAAGTAGTTTTTTTTTTAATGCCAACTGAAACACTTACTTCTGATCACTCTGTACACGTACTTAGAATTCTATAAGGCGAGATCGTACTGCAAGAGTTGGTTCAACCCATCTTCCATTTATAATATATAATATTAATTTTGTGTTTAACATGATCCTCTCATTATTCATAAAGTTGTCAAGACTGAATGGCATTATTAAAACACTTCGAAAAGCAATTAATTTTTTATTGAAATAATTAATTTTTAATCCGACATATAAAAAATAAAATGAATAGTTAAACAGTTTTAATCATCAAATTCGGTGCTTACAAAAAATGTGATTAAATGAGTTTCCTTTATGTGATGTAAACTGTTCTGTTGAAAACAATAACGTATCGAGTTTAGTCCATTACCGTTGAAAATCCATTAGTTGTAAACCTCATCAGCTTGTCGGTTCAATCCACGGCATCAAAACATGATTTTCACATTGATTTCTATTACAGCGTTACATCCTATGAGCAACATAATAAATTTTCTATTGACACGAACTAAGATGAACGTGATAAATTGTTATCTGTCATTTGAGGTTCATTTGATGCTAGGAATTTAATTAATATGGTCGTAGTTCACTTTTCAAATAGAGCTTTGGAATCAAAATTAGTTATTAACGGGGTAATATTAACAAAAGTTACAAATCAAAGTGAATTATAAAGAGAAAGATTGAGATAGCGCTGGGATTTGAACTTGGGACCTATGAAGTCTGGTCATATGCTCCAACTAATTGTAACAAAGTTAAACAATTCAGAATTTGATTTTGTTTATAATTATGAGTTTCACTATCAACTATCAACTCAGCTTCGAGAGCTACAGAATAATGGTCAAATTCACAGTCGTCACTCACTCTCATCTCAACCTCAACTCACTCTCAAAGTCGAAGTAACTAAGGCAACTATCTCAAGAATTTGCACAATTTGAGTTAGTTACCTTACTTACTTCGATTTTAAGTGTGAGATGAGAATGAGGTGAGGGTGAGTCACGACTATGAATTTTACCCTAAATGAATGTTATTTTGACTATCTTTCTAATAAAATAAGAACAGAAAGGAAAAAAAATTCCAACAATTGTCAAAGTTCTACAAAATTACAGCACATTTGAATAAACTTATTAGGTCATCATCAAAGTCTGGTCAGTTCCTAATAACTTGATTCAAATCATGTGCTGTAATTTTGTGGAACTTTGACAAGTGTTGGAATTTTTTTTTCCTTTTTATTCTTATTTTATTAAGACTAAGTTCCACATCGCAATTGACAATTTGTCTTTGTTTTATTTATTCATTGATAATTTGTCATTGCTATTCAGCAGTTTGCGATTTTTGTCGGTAGATGGCACCACGGGTTGCTCCGTAGCTCTCATGTCATGTTACCGACTTACATAGTTTAACATCCGTCAGTTCAGCTTAAAAAGTATCACAGTTCACTAGCCCCTAGTTGGTCTAGTTGGATAGTTGATCGCACCATACTGATGAGGCCCTGAAGGACGAAACGCGTATATGGTTAAAGCTGAACTGACCAGCCTTTGATGATGACCTAATAAGTTGATTCAAATGTGCTGTAATTTTGTGGAACTTTGACAAGTATTGGAAATTTTTTTCTTATTTTATTTAGGGCCAGTTTTTCAATCACCGATTAATATTAATTATGATTAAATAATCATGGAAAATATGGTTTCCATTATTATTTAATCATGATTAACGTTAATCGAGAGTAAACCGGTGCTTGAAAAACTGGACCTAAGACTAAGTTCCACATCGCAATTGACAATTTCTCTTTGTTTTATTTATTCATTGACAATTTGTCTTTGTATTATCTTTCTAATAGTTGACTTGAAAGAATTTATTTTATGTATTAAATTTTTTTACTGCATATTTTATCGAGTTTATTGCTTTTGTGGATTGTAATTTTATGGGGTAATTGCGCAGTGGTATCGAGTTGGCCTATGGATCCTAAGAAACCTGGTTCGATCCCCACAGCCGACAAACATTTTCACCAATTTAAAAATTACTCTTGTGGCTCTTTCACCACTAACATCTTTGGGGGTCGTGACTTGATGGATGGTAACCGCACTTAACGCGCATTAATATATCACTTACCGAGATCTACTTCGGCAGAGTACCACACCCACTAATGGGTAAAAGGCGTGATGATATATTTATTTATATTTCTGTATTGTCGCATTTGTGGAGATGTTGACATATCTGGGTAAATTATTAGTTTTGTAACTCACCCCGTCTAAGTTTTTTTATGTAAACTCGTACATGTGAACGGTTATCTTGTACTAACTCGACGAATCACCCTCTTACCCCTTGTCAGCACATCCCATGGAAAACAACCATAAGTCAATGGTTCTTTGGCTTTTATCGAGACAAGTTGTCTCTCGTTTACATATGCAAGATATAGTCTTTCTGTACAATTTAGTAATTTTAAGTAATACTCTTGGTCATACATTGTTGTTGTTGTTTGCCATTGTCTTTAATATTCTTTTGTAAATTTTATTATATCAGTCTTATCTCTTATGTTTCAATATATTTTATTTTTACACAAAGTTAGTTTATTTATCGCGACTCTATCGCGTTACATAAGCTACGGTCGTCATGTAATTTAAATTATTTTTTAATGAACTTACAGCCCAATTTTCAAAAGAGTTTTAGCTAATCCTGAATTTTGTATTATTCAAATGAAACTAAACCAATTTATCAAAAAAGTTTAAATAAACTCGAATATAACTTTGTTACTATTTGATTTTCGGAAAGCGGTTTGGATTAACAATTTAAAATTAGACTAGAGTACGATTAGCTAATCCAAAATTCAGAATTAACTAAAACTTTTTTGCGAATCGAACTGTTAGTTGTCATGGGCGTCCGCAGAATTGCATGCCTCCTCTGGTTATTAGCTAGGGTGGTGACCACGACTCTCGAGCATAGGACTTTAATAAGTAAAATTTTAATTTTATTTTAGGCAAAACAGCTTGAAACAAAAGTTTTTGGGCATAAAATTCTGCATCTGAACCAATAAAAAAAATTAATTTTGCATACTTTGTAACGTCACAAATTAGATTTGAAAATGACGAAAATTGCCTCAAAACTATCGATGGGCATGAAATTGAAACAAAATTAAACAAATGTTTGACGTTTTATCTGTCAAAATAAATGAAATAATAAATAAAGAATTTAGTTTGTCTGTTTTGACAGATTGAACGTCAAACATTTGTTTAATGTAGTTTAAATTTCATAGCTATCGATAGTTTTGAGACAATTTTAATCATTTTCAGATCTAATTTCTGGCGATACAAAGCAGCAAAATTAATTTCGTATTTTATACCCTAAAACTTGTATTTGAAGATTTTTTCTTTTAAATAATTAGGAAGCAGGAAATTAAATCAATATGATTTTACATGTCCTATGTTCGAGAATGGCGACCACCACCATGTAAAAATAAAAATTTAATTATAAGTTCAATGATAATAAATTCAAGCTGAAACTGAATTTTCAGCAGTATTCTTATAGTCAGCTAGCGACATGTTCCCTATCGTAACGATTGAGTAATCTAAGTTTATTAAGTATACACAGATACAAAATATTAGAAAATAAAAACTGGAATTGATTGAAGAAATGGGGTTAATTTATGGAAGAGTTATTAGAAAATTGTTCTTACTCTTCAATTCAAACCCAGATGATAAAGACTAATAATTTATTTAACAAATTTAAATATTTTTTTATCTATTTGCTATGTATATTTGTATTTATGTTATGTAAAAAAAATATTTTATAAATTTATGTATATCTGAGAGTTTTTCGCGACCCGTTCCTCCCTGGAAAAATGTCTGTGGATGCCCATGTTCGTTATTAGATTAGTAGTAAATTTTTCCTTTGTGGCTCTCCAAACTTTCCGCACTATGAGTGCATTCTGATTGAAAAATCACAATAAAGTCAATGTAGTACCGCGAATAGTAAGAAAATACAGAGTTTTGTTAATCAGGCTCTGATAATATCTACTATAATGATACATTCATTTTTGTAAGAAAACTGATAGTAGAAACTATAAATCAAAGTCAATATATTTGTGGGTGTTTAGTAGAGAGCATAATATCAGAGGTAACAATTTAATATCGAGGGTTTAATAACAAAAGTGAGCCATTTTAGTTGAGAAGCGTTGTGCGTTCGTTCGGGGAATATTAATAGACCTCGACTGGAGACAATAATCTTTGATTTCTTTGTTGAAAAGCCCGGAGCTTAACGCTGAAAGCTCTCCGTGATGAAACAGTCGAGCTTTCATCGAAGCTTTATTTGTTATGAAAATTTCAGCACATTTCCTCTGGGAACAACAATGCGAATTATAAATCGTTTTAATGTTCTGTATTTATGAATTTATATTAATTGGACGCCAATGCAGTAATTGTCTTTGCGTTTATAATTAAATGTTTAATTTGAAATCGAGTGTTTTTGTAATAATACTGCTGTGTCCTTTATGTGGTTTATTTTATTGAAAAGTGAGTATTATTGCATTTAGTACGTAATTATATTCGTACAATCAAAATTGAAATAATATCTTTGCATCACACCCTATCAAACACATATTTTGTTTTAACGGTTTTAGACATTTTGAGGCTCTAGCGAATATAGAGACTGCAGAACTTTATTTGTTATTTATTTATACTATTTTGTACAATAGAAACTTAATCTCAATTATAGTATAGGATCCTAAATCACCGAGCCGCAATGTAGCAATTCATATATATTTAGCATAAGTGAGATCTGAACTCGGGATCTCCGGATTCAAATATCGTAACGCTAACTACATTACCGTACTACCAAACATTCATATTATTTTTAATAGTCAGTATGCTATTTTTCATGTGTTTCTACACTAGTACGCAATTTTTTTTAAAAAGTTTACTGTTGAGCTGAGTAATGTAAAGTTAAAGTCGATCAGAAATGCATTGGCATTATAAGAACGGTATCTCGCGAGGTAGCTTACTGCGTAATAAATTCATATATTGTAGTTATTTTTTAACAAAAAACTAACACACAGTACATCATGTAAAGGTATGAGAATTTAAAAATCCATGCATAACCGGGTTAGTTTTAAAGAAACTTGCGATGAAAGTTGGATATTTCAGTGAAACCGGCAGAAATGCTTGGCAACGTTGCACGGGTAGGCAGAGATGGTCGCACGCGAAAACAGAGATGGTCGAATGCGTAGACAGAAATGGTCGCACGAATGACAAAGCAAGAACTATGAAAGTTATTATTTCGATCAGTAAAATAAATTAATTTTAATACAAAAAAATATATTACAGCATTTTATATTTATTTATT
The DNA here is from genome assembly GCA_911728475.2 of Pterostichus madidus. Classification (NCBI taxonomy): domain Eukaryota; kingdom Metazoa; phylum Arthropoda; class Insecta; order Coleoptera; family Carabidae; genus Pterostichus; species Pterostichus madidus. The sequence goes on from OU452318.1 coordinate 11,074,813, forward strand.
TGTTGTTACAGTTGATAATAATTGCTTTGGTACATTTTTCTCATTTTTCTTATGAGCTGTCAACAGGATGTATCGATAATACAGTTACGTTTCGTACCGACTGGTAATATCATGTTGCTTGTGGTTCTCGCCTTGTTGTCATAGCTTCTGCTGTGTAAAATCTTACACTGCTATTGGTTGGCATGAAACATTCACTTCCAAAAATTTTGTTATGTTACTAAATTTCATAAACTAGTTAAATAGTTTTATTTAATATATTCAATGTTATTCTTAATTATACGATATTTGCAGCGAAATGTTAATTCTGTTAATAATCTATACCATACAAAAATGTAATAATTATTTTTATCAACTTTTTAGGTTATCTATACTTTTGTATGAGACTGCCATGATAGAACCACCTTAAAAATGTATTTTCCTGAAACCGTCAAGAAAATGTCTACTTTCCTCAATTTTAGTATGGAAAGTAGATTTTACCAAAACAGTCAAGTAAAGTACGTATCCAAGGTTACAACAAAAATAAGTTTAGTAAAGAATTTACCTGACTGTTTTTTTTTTGTTATAACTTTGGATACGTAATCTGCTGTTAATACAAATCATGTTAAAAAAATTAAACATTTTGAATTATTTATGATTAATTATTGATTAAATTAAACGGTTTCTGAAAAAATAGTATACTTAATACGCCAGGAAAGTGTTTTTACTTGACGCTGCGGATATATAATACTCGGCCTGCGGCCTCGTATTTCAAACAACCGCTTCGTCAAGTAAAACATCACTTTCCTGACTTATCATGTAATATACTATTTTCATGTTAAACGTCTATATCTCGCTTTCGTATAACACCCTTGATATAAATTGACACCTTGTTAATATTAAAATAATTACACTCTGATTTTGTCATAATGTTTTTGTTTGCTTAAACCAAAATTGTCTCAAGTTACTACATTAGACTTAAACAACGAAATTAACCTGTTTTTCAAACAGTCTAAAACGTAGTTTATAGTGTCTTCTTCCATTATTGTCTAATTGTTATTCTTTGCAACATTTTAATAGCCCACAATACTACTTTGTTTTACTATTTGACGACAAGTCTAATGACGTATTTATTCCTTCAGTTTATTTCCCTACATGGACTCACCTTTAGAGAGACATGCGACAGTTTCTACTTGGAAGATAATGCAAGACATCAAGAACGTTGTATTAGAGAACGTTGCACTCTGACAGACCATTATCTGGCACTAATAAACCTGCAGATGTATGTTGCTTTACTCCAATTTAATGATTATGACGAGGAGCTGAAATTACAATGAGCGGACAGGAGTAATTGTTTTGTTCCTTCAGTTCTTGTGGACATTGTTTCCATGTTTTAAATGACGCAAGTTGAAAGAGAAAATCTTACTTGTATATGCACGAATGCATAAAACGTTGTCGGCTAATTGTGGTGTTAACTACGTGGACCAATTCAATTAGAATAAGAAAACGTATTCATGTTCCGTTTCGGAAAATATTGAACATATTACGCAGAGAAATATAACTTGTTGTAAAATAGAACGTGTTCTATTCTCATCAATTTGATGCGTAAAGAAATACGTACTAGGCGCGCATAAGTGATTTTTTTTATTAATTAATTGGTTTCTGTTTTTCTACACACAACAAAAATGGATATTGAAAATTGACGAAATAAATCATCGATCATACGGACTAAAGAAATATAATTTTTTGACATTTCCATCATTTAAAACTTCATTATCTTTTTGTTTCATGATGGCAACATTTATAGCCTATAATTCATTTTGAACAAAAATAAAATTTTCCGTTAAATTTCATGGATATTAGTCGTATAATCTTTTAGATAGCTCGATATCATTTTGTTTAAATATGGCGATGTAGATTTATAATTTCGGTTTATCAAAGAATCACTCAAAATTTCTAAGAGATCTGTCAATTCGTTTCTACGATAATTCGTTGTTATTTTGTTTGTTGCGATTATGTGATTCCAGTCCTATAGTAAAATAAATAAATATATATTAGGTGTAATTCAGTAGTCTTCTTTATCAGAAGAAGCTTTTCCTAAAGTACCTAATAATAATAAAAAACATATGCAATCATATTATTATTTTTTAATTTTAATAAAAAACAGTTTTTCATCCACAACCGTGCGTAAAATTGACTTTTAAGGCCCGGTTGCATAAATGTTGTCAGCTAATCAGGTAGTTAACTACGCGAAAAAGTTGAATCAGAATAAAAGAACGCATGAATGTCAAAATTTGTGACACTACAATATTTAAAATGATAAGAATTATTTGTTACAAATATTGTCATTTAAATAACAATAAGTATTTTAATGCTGATATTAATTATATATCACGTAAAAATCTGAAAATATCTAAAATTTGGTGGCAGCCGTCATGGTCATTGTTAACTGTTCGCTTACTATATAGTTAAGATCGTTTTATGCAACCGGTCCTAAGTGGTTGTTTGCAGTTCGTAAAATGACTATTTAATACAAAATTTCATCAGTCACAGCTTTCCTAGCAACGAGTACTTAAAAATTTTAACCACGCAAAATTGCATGGTTGCTTTGGTTAGCTCAATAAACTAATTAATTTGTTAATATTCAAGGGTTACATTAATTAATGGGGTAATAGCTCAGTGGTATCGAGTCGGCCTGTGGATTCTGAGAACTCTGTTTCGATCCCCACAGCCGACAAAATATTTTCATCAATTTAAAATTACCCCTGTGGCTCCCCTACCACTAAAATCTTTGGAGGCCGTGATTTGACGGCTGCTAACTGCACTTCACGCGCATAAATATATCAATTACCGAGATCTGCTTCGGTAGAGTGCCACGCCCAGTAATGGGTAAAAGACGTTATGATGTATTTATATTTATTTTACATTAATTTGGATAATTTTTCTAGTATTTTTGGTTGTAGATATTGTACGATACACACACATACTTAAAGCATTTTTAGTCAATCACGGGTCTTAAAATACTCACCTCGCTCGAGTTTTAACGTTGACCCGATCGTGACTAAAGTAAATCTAGTTTGGCAACCGTATGAGTATGAAAAGCTTCTTCGTCTAATAAAATCACCTAGCAACCACAGCAAACATTAATAATTCACTGAAAAGGTTAACTTTTTCTACAATTATTCTAGCCAAGAAACGTCACTTTTGTCACAATCGAATAAAAAAGTATTTCTATGATTAATAAAGACAATTACTAAATTAAAAGAAAAAAACTGAAGGCTCGTAAGAATTCAGTCTAAAATATATTTATCTTATTAATTTCTTACACGCAGTATAAGGGAAGTATTGGAATCGTGAAAAAAATCGTTGACGAGATTTTCGCGGAAATACGTGTTTTGATGTCCACTGAATTCGTTTTGATCATTTTCTCAATGATGTCTGTGTGTGTGTGTGTGTGTGTGTGTGTGTGTGTGTGTGTGTGTGTGTGTGTGTGTGTGTGTGTGTGTGTGTGTGTGTGTGTGTGTGTGTGTGTGGATGGATGGATGGATGGATGTGTGTGCGAGTGTGCAATATCTCATGGATGAGATAAGATTTGTTAACGAAACTTGGTAATTATAAGTTTAATGAAAATACGAAGAGCTGAGTTGATTTTGAATGAAATTGAAAAACCAGAAGAGGAAGTTTACTCGACACACAAAACAATAAATTCCATTTATTTCAAAACTCGAATCAGTTACGAAAAAAAGTTTCAAATAAAAGATGTTGGTAAAAATATTTGGAGCATAAAATGTTATTTGAAATTTTTCTGTATATGCGTCTAATTTTGAGAAAAACTAATTTTTATATTTAATAATATATTTCAATAATCATAGTAGCAATAGAAACAAAAAACATATATTTTAATTTTCACTTTATCTAGTTATCTATGTTTTTTTCAGAAAAACAAATACATCATTAAAATGGTCAGCTAATTTGGCAACTTTGCCTCAATTTATCCGACTTCGTATCTCACGGTTCTTGAGATACCAAGGGTTAGGCTCGACAAACGGACTTCCTGTATATGCCGCATCAGTAAAGTCAACATTACAATAAAATTATACGTAAACAAATTTGATATTTTATATGTTTCAAACAGATAAATGCTGAATTACTGAAAATCTAAATTACATGTTTAATAATATTATATATTCTGAATATTAAATATGCTGTGTATAAGAAAGTCGTGTGGTGCCCACACCAGATTTTTTTATTAATGAATTTAATTCATAATATATATGATGAATAAATAATATTGTTTCTACGAGAAAGAAATTGAGGGAAAGCAACCTTTATCGAAACTTTATTCCCAGTAGAAAAAAGTCAACATACCATCGCGATACCACAATAAACAGAAACACTTTATAACCGGAACATTTGCTAACCTCAACCGTTCAAAAATCACCAACAATTCCAAGAGAAATGAGCGAATTATTTCGAATGTATCGAAAACAATTCAAGCCAATGGTCGTCTTAACCTAGATGGATGGGTGCCCGAAACCTTCTCCCTTTCCCCGCTTCTGGGTCACCATCGTTGCGCTGTGAGATTGGCGTTTGTTTTGCGATCGAAGTCTTGCGCACCGAGGCGTATGCACAGACCGGCGCCAATTAAATTGTTCACTAACGATAATCAGACGTCCAATTTAAATTGAATTAATTGAAATAGTCTTTCGTGGTTGGAATACCAAATTCTCTCCAGTCGGGGTTCAGATGATGCATGGCTTCATATGTTACTTGATTCGCATATAATTAAGTAAACAGAAGTGTATTATTACTACGGGGATTAAGTCAACACTGGAACGTTTGAGTTACTAATAATGGTTAATATACCGATGAGATTAAATTTCACTTTTCCCTGGTACGTATATTTGACCGAGAAGGTAAACATCGTATGGAAATATAATACAGCGGTCAAATTTATACAAGAATTAACAAAATCTGTGCAATTAAGCCATTCATATTTTAATAGTTTAGCACTCAGTTATAATTCTCATGTAATAATAAAAAAATCTATACAAGCTGTTTCAGAAAAGAGGTAGCAATTACCTGGTTTATTTATTTATTTTATTTTAAAATGCACTATGGGGTGGCTAGCTCAGTGGTATGAAGTCGGCATGTGGATCCTGAGAACCCTGGTTCGATTCCCACAGGTGACAAACAATTTTCACTATTTTAAAAACTACTAATGAGGATAAACTATCGAATAATGATTAAAAAATTAAATAAAAATAAATAAATAAATATATCATCACGCCTTCTACCCATTACTGGGTGTGGCACTCTGCTGAAGCAGATCTCGGTAAGTGATATATTTTGCGCGTGAAGTGCGGTTACCAGTCGTCAAATCACGGCCCCCAAACTTGTTAGTGGTGGAGGAGCCACAAGGATAGCTTTTTCAAATTTTGAAAATTTGTCGCCAGTGGGAATCGAACCAGGGACCTCAGGATCCACAGGCCGACTTCATACCACTAAGCTAGCCATCCCATATTAAAAAAAAAAAAAAAATTTTTTTTTTTCTTAATTAAAAAATTAAGGTTGTCATTAACTTACCGATTAGTAACAGATAATGATTGTGTTACAGAATAGGGGAGAATACCTTTATTTTGATATTTTATCGATATCAATACTTAATTCAAGGTTTTCGTATCGATAAAACTTCACATCTATTGGCACTACTGTAAAGTAATAATCTTCCTCGCCTCCATTGATCCCGAGAACCCTGGTTCGATTCCCACAGGCGACAAACAATTTTCATAATTTCAAAAGCTACCCCTGTGGCTACTCCACCACTAACATCTTTGGGGGCCGTGATTTAACGGCTGGTAATCGCACTTCACGCGCAAAATATATCACTTACCGAGATCTGCTTCGGCAGAGTGTCACATCCAGTAATGGGTAGAAGGCGTGATGATATATTTATATTTATTTATTTATTTAAAATGCACTATCCTGTAACAATATGAACTATCTTATTGTTGATATGTTGCTTTAGATAAAAGTTTGGCTTCGTGTAATTTGACACTCGTCAACATGTGTGTCACGATGGGTGGGTGTGAGATCTTTTGGGTTTCAAATATAGGATATTAACTTATAAAAATGACAGTTATTAGTTAATATTCTTAGAATTCTAACAAGTTTTCATGTTCGCATAATCGGCGTTGCATTTGTGTCAGATTACATAACACTTAAGACATCGGTATCCATTCGAGGGTAGACGGATTCCAGATGTGGGTAGTTTTACCCATAGGATGTCAAGTGTTTGGGAATATCCAAGTCAGTGTATTTACGAGTATAACGTCATGTATTCATCATGGGCGTCCACAGACATTTTTCCAGGGGGGGAAAGGTCGAAAAAAATCAAATATTTTTTTACGTAACAAAATACAAATACACATAACAAATAGATCAAAAATTATTTAAATTTGTCAAATAAATTATTAGTCTGGGTTTGAATTGAAGAGGAAGGACAATTTTCTAATAACTCTTCCATAAATTGACACCATTTCTTCAATAAATTCCAATTTAGCAGTTTTACAGTTTTTATTTTCTAATATTTTGTGTCTGTGTATACTTAATAAACTTAGATTACTCAATCGTTACGATAGGACACATGTCGCTAGCTGGCCATAAGAATACAGCTGGAAATTCAGTTTCGGCTTGAATTTAATATTATTAAACTTATAATTAAATTTTTATTTAATTTATACATATGTACATATACAGGATAGTAGCTGCAACTCTCGAACATAGGACTTCAACATGTAAAATCATATTGTTTTAATTTCCTGTTTCGTAATTATTTAAAAGAAAAAACCTCAAATACAAGTTTGAGGTCATAAAATACGAAATTAATTTTGCATGCTTTGTAACGACACAAATTAGATTTGAAAATGACTAAAATTGTCTCAAAACCATCGATAGCTACGAAATTGAAACAAAATTAAACAAATGTTTGACTTTAAATCTGTCAAAACTGTCAAAATAAATTCTTCATTTATTATTTCATTTATTTTGACAGATAAAACGTCAAACATTTATTTAATTTTGTTTAAATTTCATGCCTATCGATAGTTTTGAGGCAATTTTCGTCATTTTCAAATCTAATTTGTGTCGTTACAAAGTATGCAAAATTAGTTTTGTTTATTGGTTCAGATGCAGAATTTTATGCCCTAAAACTTTTATTACAATATTTTTTGCTTAAAATATTTAGGGAAGCAGGAAATTACAAAATTATAATTTTACATGTTAAAGTCCTATGTTCGAGAGTCGTGGTCAGCACCCTAGATAATATCCAGGGGGGTGGGGCGAGCGCCCCTTCTTGCTCTCCCTGCGGACGCCCATGGTATTCATATTTCTATTCAATTTACAATATTTTATGTTGAATTATCAAATATTCATTGAATTAATCCTTTAGTTACCTAAATTTTCATCAGTTCTCAATAAAGTGATTTGTGTGTTATAACTGGTAACAATTTGTCAGTCCATAAAAGTTCCTCCCTAAAGGAAATAATTCACAGAACAAGTAAATAACAATGATCATCAAATAATTATATTATTATTATTTTAACTTATTCGCTTACGCTCAGCTTCTCTCGTGTTACAATCCAACAGGTAAGAGAACCAAAATAGAGAACAGGAACTGTATGATATCGTACATAATAAAAATTTTGAATAGAAAAAAATTAGACATAAAATAATAATACAATATACTAAGAAGTAATTAACTAGGGACTCTCGAACATAGGACTTCAACATGTACAATTATAATTTTGTAATTTCCTGCGTCCCCAAATATTTTAAGCAACAAAGCTTGTAAGAAAAGTTTTAGGGCATAAAATTCTGCATCTGAACAAATAAACAAAACTAATTTTGCATACTTTGTAACGACACAAATTAGCTTTGAAAATGACGAAAATTGCCTCAAAACTATCGATAGGCATGAAATAGAAACAAAATTAAACAAATATTTGACGTTTTATCTGTCAAAATAAATGAAATAATAAATAAAGAATTTATTTTGACAGATTTTACAGATTAAAGCTACATTCACAAATCGAAATTAGTTTTTGTTTTAATAACCTTGTAGACATGTTATCTTATGCAGCCATTCACAAATCAGTATTTCGTTTTTGTTTTAACACAAAAGTTTGCAAACTCCAAACTTATGTTTTAGTTTTACGTTTTATACTTAGGAATAGACCAATAGGACGAAGCGTAGAATGATGTAGTGATATATACTTGTCTCTTTCTATCATCCTTCGCATTGACGATAACCTTAGTTTGTTTTTATTCGAGTGTCAAAATGAATGAAAATAAATTAATACCTACTTTCTTATTATGATGATATTTACCTTGCTCTTCCAAAAAATACGAAAGTAAACAAACAACATATGACAGCACGTGTAACTTCTGACACATCTGATAGTTAAATTTACTGTATTACCGATCTTCTAAAATTTATGATAGATGTCACTACTAACTAAAATCGACAAAAGCAAAACTATTTGTGAATGGCACCTAAAAACACACTAAAACATAAAGCATAAAACAAAAACTAATTTCGATTTCTGAATGTAGCTTTAACGTCAAACATTTGTTTAATTTTCTTTCAATTTCATAGCTACCGATAGTTTTGAGACAATTTTAGTCATTTTCAAATCTAATTTGTGCCGTTACAAAGCATGCAAAATTAATTTCGTATTTTATGACATCAAACTTTTATCTGAAGCTATTTCTTTTAAATAATTACGAAACAGGAAATTAAACAATATGATTTTACATGTTAAAGTCCTTTGTTCGAAAGTCGCGGTCACCACCCTATATATGTACGGGTATATATAATATAATAAAAATTAAATTATAAGTTTAAAGATAATAAATTCAATCTGAAACTAAATTTTAAGCAGTATTCTTATGGCCAGCTAGAGTCATGTTCCCTATCGTAATCTAAGTTTATTAAGTATACACAGACACAAAATATTAGAAAATAAAAACTGTAAAACTGCTAAATCGGAATTTATTGAAGAAATGGTGTCAATTTTAAAGAGTTAGTAGAAAATTGTTCTTCCTCTTCAATTCAAACCCAGACGACAAAGACTAGTAATTTATTTGACAAATTTAAATGCTTTTTTATCTATTTGTTATGTGTATTTGTATTTATGTTATGTAAAAAAATATTTTAAAAATTTATGTATATCTGCGTTTTTTGCGACCCGCCCCTCCTGTCTAATATATAATACAGTTCATAATGAGTCCTGGATAGAGTAGTTCTAAAAATTACCGCTAGGTGGTGTAACGCTTAGCTGCATTTGCCTATAGAAAACATCGTGTATAATATTTCCTTACTGGGATACTGATTTCTATGTGCTATAATTGCTTCTTTATGGGATGGCTAGCTCAGTGGTATGAAGTCGGCCTGTGGATCCTGAGGTCCCTGGTTCGATTCCCACAGGCGACAAATTTTCATAATTTGAAAAAAGCTATTCCTATGGCTCCTCCACCACTAACATGTTTGGGGGCCGTAATTTGACGACTGGTAACCGCACTTCACGCGCAAAATATATCACTTACCGAGATCTGCTTCAGCAGAGTGCCACACCCAGTAATGGGTAGAAGGCGTGATGATATATTTATTTATTTATTTATTTATAATTGCTTCTTTATGTTTACTCATTCAGAGCAACATGAACATGTAACCTAATATTTCGAAAATGTAATTAATTTATATAAACATTATCAGCCCGATTCTCACAAAAGTATAATCTAATCCTGAGTTTTGATTCAGTCATATTAAGGCACCTAAACCGCATTCTATAAAATGTTTAAATAAACTCAAATGTAATCCTGTGGCGGAATATGATTGGGATTAACTTTATATACATGGTTGAATAAAATTGTTGCTTAAATATCATCCTCATACAACAAAAGAAAAGAAAAATATAGACATAAAGAAATTCTATATTTAAAAATAAATATATCACCACGCCATCTACCCATTACTGGGTGTAGCACTCTGCCGTAGCAGATCTCAGTAAGTGATATATTTTGAGCGTACAATGCGTTTATCATCCGTCAAATCATAGCCCCCAAGGATGTTAGTGAAGGAGAAACCACAAGGGTAGTTTTAATTTGGTGGCTATGAGAATCGAACTCGGGTTCTCAAATCCACAGTTAGACTCGATACTACTGAACCACCTACTCCATATAAATAAATATATCAGGACGTCCTTTATCCATTACTGTGATATATTTCTGCGCGTGAAGTTTGGTTACCAGTTATCAAATCACGGCCCCTAATTATGCTATTAGTGGGGGAGCCGCAGGGATAATTTTAGTGTGATGAAAAATGTTGGTCGACTGTGAAAATCGAACAGGGATTATCAAATTTACAATCTGACTCGATACTGCTATGAACCACCTACCCCATAGTTCCATATTTTATTAAGAATAAATAAACAAATATAATATACCGTGAAGTACGAATTCAATTTAATTTGACAGAAATTAGTTAGGTTAGAGCTCAAATTCATAATTATCTAGGTTATGCTCTAAAAATGAATATCTTTAATTTTTAATAAAGAACTGTTCTACAGATTATTCTATTTATTTTAAATTAAAAAAAAATGATGGTATTCATTTTATTTGAGCTGCGCAATGATAGCTCAACTAAGGATTTATGCTTGACATTTTATTTCATAAAAAAATTCTGAAAAACAATTTCACAAAGTTGATTTTTATAGCACTGATTGACAAAATGAATTGCACAATACTAGATGTGTGTAATTCGTGAACGAACTAGTTCATATGAACTATTCCTTATATTGAAAGACAATAACTAGTTCGTGAGTTTATTCAAGACTAGTTCAATGCGAACTATTCGGATATGATTCACCACCACGGCGGCACGGCCGATGAGATCGAATCGAAAGCGGAGAGCGAACGGAAAAGTGAACGAGTGAACGAGACTAATTACTAGAGGAGCTTACTAAGCTTACTTCATACTTTGTTCGTTCGTGGTCGTTGCTTTGATTTTTTATTTATTTAAAAATACGACTTTAAATAACCAATTTGGTCTTTTATTTTTGTCTTCTTTCATAATTATACTAGATCCAGATTCTAAAAGTTCACTTGTTCTCGCTCGTGAATCACAATACAATACAATTTCCGTTCATCATAGTCTTAAAAATTTCGTGAACGAAAGTGAACTAATGAACTAGTTCAGTGAACTAATCTTTTTGGTGAACGAGAACGAATGAACTAGTTCACTCAAATGAACTAGAATTCCCATCTATACACAAAAGTATATTAAAGAACTAGTTTTATAATACATTCTTTTTTTGCAAGCGTCCAAGTTTAAAAAACAAATCGTAGGTGAGTTTTATAAAGGATAAGTGCGATAAAAGTCTTATAAAATGAGTTATGTCTACTATTCCTTTCTATTTTGCGTCTCATCTTGAATATGCGACATTTTAAACTGAGTCAATTTATGGAAATTTGTATTTATATGAAATGTTGTGGTTGATAATTGATTTTGACATTTATACAATTGATAAAAACGATAATTTTTTAATTTTAAAATTAATTTTATTATTATTGTTATATTTTCTGTATATACTATGGAAGATTAAGTCAAGTGCAATTCGCCTGAGCTACATACGAGATGTGGCTATTAAATAACGAGACTGACGCTGCTACAGACGAAGTACGCATGCGCCAAATACCAGCAACCGTCAGATTTTTAGCGTGAAGCTTTCTTTTTCAAATGCAGTACTTCTCGCTTCTGTACACAAATTGTATAGCCGTAGAATTTGTTCTAATTAGAGTTGTTTGTTTGTTTCGCCAAAAAAATGTTAAGTGCAACATTAGAGCAACGAATTGTTGTGAAATTTCACATGAAACTTGGCAAAACTGCTACTGAAACTTATAATTTATTGAAAAAAGTACCCGAATTGTGGAAGGACAAGTCATAGTTTCTCCATCAAAACAATGCGCTGGCTCATTCCGTAATGTCTGTCAAGAGATTTCTAGCCAAGAACAGCATCCCAGTGTTGGACCATCCACCTTATTCGCCAGATCTTGCACCATGTGACTTTTATCTGTTTCCTAAGGTGAAATTTGCCTTGAAGTTTTCCCGTATAGTACGCTTCTGAAAATAAATAAATAAACCAGTATTACCTGAAGACGAGTGTAGATTACAAACACTCGAAACGTTGTGAAAATTTTTGTACATTTGTTCAAATCAATAAAGACAATGCAAGTTCAACACAGATATTTTACTCAAACAAACCATGGTTACGCTATCATCAGATATATTTATCAATACAACGCAATAATTTTATCTCTTGTTGGTTGTTTAACGTTAACAAATATAAAATAACTAATTATAGTGTATAAACCGGTAGGAAAAGTATCTTCTCGGACTCTTGGTGGTTGATAGATTTGTCTACGGCTCGACTCACAATTTGCCACCACCGTCTAGGAATACATCACTTTTCCTACTAGTTTCATAATACTATATTGTAGACACTGCCCATCACTTTACATTTTAATAACTAATTAAAATTGAGAACATACACGTAATACATTTCAAATGACTAGATTAATTAGTGAAACAAGTTTTAGTTCAGTTTTCATCAGGAGCCCACATTCGGTTGGCTCATCTCTGTGCGATCCAAGTCAATGACGTTTTATAAAGTTGTAATCTACCCTCAATTTGCTTGCTGTGCTGTAGCTTGAGTCGGTTGTAGATTGTTTGCACTTCAAGCAAAGTAGAAGTCCGTACAAGTGTATTTATTCAGCGAAGCTAGTTCATTAAATCATGCCTGTTAAAATTACAAACGCATTAGCGTTGTACGGAGTATTAAAATTCCTGCTCGTTCCATAATACAATGGTTTCATATACAGTACCGCAGCCGCAGCCTCCGCAGAATGGGGCAAATTAAATTTGATTATCTGAAAACTTGCCTTAGCTCGCCACAGTAATTCAAATTACCGCTTCAATCTGCTGCGTCTGTACGTCACTGATGGTTTACTTCACAATTTCATTTGAGTGAAGACAGGCTCGACGCGGAGTTGGAGTGGATACTGCATTTGCTTCTCGTCTTCTTACACAACTTTATTGATAAATAAGGCACGAAATTGTTTCTCTAATAAAATGTAACAAATAGCTGCAATTACGAAGGACTCATTTTCCTCCTCAAGTTCAAATAATTACTCAATTACTAAAAATGACGAAAATCATTGACTTAAGGTAGTACTAGTGTGACGGTGGCGCCATCGGTTGTCGAGTGGCGAAATTGACGCTCAAAAAAATATAAAAATTGAATAAAATAAGTGTTTTTACCTATTATGATTTGAATATCATGAATTGTTAACAGATTTGGTCTAGTGAATTTTCAAATACCTTACCACCGTGTTGTGTTGCCATTATAAATTGGGATTCTCATTTTTTCGTTAAAAACAAGGCTTTGCGTGGCTATATATCCATTACTAAACGATAAAAAAATTTTCACCTTCTGATACAATATACATGGATAGTTCTAGAACATCATACTAGTTTTTCAAATGAAACTGTAAAATTTTAGAGGTACACAAACCAAATATGTGCGATTCTGAGTGATGATCGCCATAAGCCCCGTATATAAGAACTCAACTTTACAAGCGAATATATTTGTTCACAGACGATGAATGTGTTTCATATTTTAACAGAATGCGTATGACTATTCAATGTTCACGTGCGCCAAGTTTCATTCAGATCTGCAATTTTTTTTTTCACGCTAGTACTACCTTAAATATATAAGAGTAAATAAAAGTAAAATGTCATAAATATTAAATAGTTTACAGAGTACCACACCCAATAAAGAGTAGAAGGCGTGATGATATATTGGGCCGAAAAGAAATAATTCCTATGGACACAAATAAAATGACAATTTTTGTTTATTGTGAATACTTGATTCTGCACAATGTAATTTTGACATATAAACTTTTTACACATTTTAATCTTTTGAACGTATAATTAAATGTTATTTTGTGGTGCATAAAATATTGCATATACCACGGGTGCAATTTGCGTTTCTGACTCTGAGCATATACTATAACTATTATATACTAAATAAAATATAAATATATGATTACACCTTTTGCCTATTATTGAGTATTCGTAGTCTGCCTTGGCGGGTATCGGTAAGTGATATATTTGGTAATCGACCGTCAAATCACGATCTCCAAAGATGATAATGAAAAGGAATAATTTTAATGTGGTATAAAGTTTGTCGACTGTGGAAATCAAAATCGGGTTCTCAAACCTGTGGATATTATAATGACTAGGAATGTTCTGATAATATCGGTACCAGTAAAATTTCGGTATCTTCTTCACGATACCAAATATTTTAGTACTCAATCTTCTATATTCTGTATCATTAACTGGTAATGATAAATAATTTAATGACAATTTATATTTTTGATGGTTACTTTACATAATATCACAAATTCGATATTCTGTGAATATAACAATTTTGTGTGGTATTTTATTATTATTTTCATGCATTTTAGTTACTTACGTACGTAACTATTAATTTAAAAAATAATATAATGATAGCTCAATGACAGATTCGTATAAAATGTGGTTGAAAGGTAATATTTTATACTGGTACCAGAGTAACCGAGCAAAATGCATAAAATAAATAAATAAATAAATATATCATCACGCCTTCTACCCATTAATGGGTGTGGCACTCTGCCGAAGCAGAACTCGGTAAGTGATATATTTTTCGCGTGAAGTGCGGTTACCAGTCGTCAAATCACGGCCCCCAAAGATGTTAGTGGTGGAGGAGCCACAGGGATAGTTTTTGAAATTATGAAAATTGTTTGGCACCTGTGGGATTCGAACCAGGGTTCTCAGGATCCACAGGCCGAATTCATATCACTGAGCTAACCACCCGATATGCATAAAAGTAAAATAAAAATAACAAAACAAATGATTTTAATCACAGAATGCTAAAATGAGGATAAACTATCGAATAATGATTAAAAAATAAGAATTGTCATTAACTTACAGATTAGTAACAGATAATGATTGAGTTACAGAATAGGAGAGAATATCTTTAGTTTGATATTTTATCGATATCGATGGTATCGATAAAATTTGACATCTATTGACACTACTGTAAAGTAATAATTTTTCTCGCCTCCATTTATATTACATATATATATCATCACGCCTTCTTACCCATTACTGGGTGTGGCACTCTGCTGAAGCAAATCTCGGTAAGTGATATATTTTGCGCGTGAAGTGCAGTTACCAGTCGTCAAATCACGGCCCCCAAACATGTTAGTGGTGGAGGAGCCACAGAGATAGCTTTTTCAAATTATGAAAATTTGTCGCCTGTGGGAATCGAAGCAGGGACCTCAGGATCCACAGGCCGACTTCATACCACTGAGCTAGCCATCCCATAATATAATATAATACATAATTCGTATATTTTGAAATACATTGGTGCACTTAATTATTTTTTTATAAAATTAAAGTTAACTTGTTTTTCTGTAATTCCAAAATGTATGTATCTAAATAAGTTTTTCTTTTGGCAAATATGCAATATCGATACATATTTCCGATAGATAGTGCGGTATATTGATATCGATACTAATTATTAATACCTATCATCGATACTACCATCCCGAAGTCGTTGAACTATCTACCTTATTAAACAGTCAATAATAATTGATATTTAAGGATATCTTCCAATATCAGTTACATATCTCTTTTGCCTGAAAGCTGTTAAACATATTTCTTCCTAGAACTAAAGCAATCTACCTAAAACTACAAAGAAGCAATAATTCCTGACTGCCTCATATTAATCCCTCTAATAAAAAAATATTTAATTTCCGGTCTAACTTGGTCCATTAGTATCCTAGAATCTCTCGAAGGTCTGGACACAGACAATGCGAGCAGCGTCGTCGCCTAGAAGTGGACCAGCGTTCAGCGGCGGCAGCGGAACCGCGAGATCAATATGCCAGGGCGACGCCAGGGACACCACCCCCGAGGGTGGCACGCGCCCAGCATGGAGTCAGCACAGCACGCAACAATGCAAGAACCAGAGATGGTCGCTGTGCGGAGTAGGACGGTGCAAATAAAGACCAGAGCTAATTAAATAACCATTGTAATTGTTCAGGATACCTAAATGAGTCCACTGAGGTTGGTCACACATGAATGGAGGGTTGTAAATTTGA
This sequence comes from Pterostichus madidus, assembly GCA_911728475.2. Taxonomy (NCBI): domain Eukaryota; kingdom Metazoa; phylum Arthropoda; class Insecta; order Coleoptera; family Carabidae; genus Pterostichus; species Pterostichus madidus. The sequence continues at coordinate 11,091,052 of OU452318.1, forward strand.
TGTCGCGCGTTTGGAAAAAAAGAGATTGGTGACTGGAATCCTGGATTGAGTTTTAATTGTTTTTTTCGCTTCGAGGTTCAAGTGTTTACAGAAAATATTATCTATATTTTGCCAAAAGCTTCATCAGTAGATCACTTTAACTATATATTTAATTTCAAAATAAAAATCTTAGGTTACGAGCGAAAAGTATGTTTTACAAATTTTGGCTTATCTCCATTCCTACTTTCATTAAAGTAATTCTGGCATTCAGTTTACACTTTTTAACACACTTTTTCATTAAACATTTTACAGGAATACAATAAAATTTGATTAAACAGAATCTTGATTAAATTACACTGCTATCATCATTATTGGGGTTATTGATTTCCACCGAAGTTTGAGTTTTTGAACGTTCGAACATTCGAATGTTTTGAACTTCGTCAGAAAAACTTCGAAGCTTCGAATTTTCGAATTTTTTGAAGCTTCGATTTTCTAATTTTTTGAAGCTTCGAATTCTCAAATTTTTTGCCACTGAATTAACGTCATATGTCATCTCCAAACACGATCACGCATAATTCGCGAAAAGTTCTATCCTACAAAAACTCTGCAAATTTAGGAGTCTTAAAAAGACATCTACTCTCTTACCGCTCATCTAAATGCTATGGACTTTTAGTAAAACGTTTTAAATGACAATAAAAAGGATACAAAAAGTCTTAATTAAAACGTTTTTGACAGTGTAGCGAAATTTTAAGTCTAAATTGAATTAATTTGGCAAATAATAATAATTAATAATAATTACTCTGCAAATGAGTTCATTCTGAAAATAATTCATATCAACATGCCGTTTTCACGTTAGGATCCAGATTCACAATTCCAATAATTCGAAAATTCGTAAATTCGGAATATTCCAAAATTCGAAAATTCGGAATATTCAAAAATTCGAAAGTTCGAATCTAAATTCGAAGGTTCAATAAATCCGAACAATCGAAGTCTCGAATATTCGAAAAATCAACTACCCTAATCATTATATTATTATTATTTAATGGGGTAATGGCTCAGTGGTATTTGCCGACAAAACATATTCACCAATTTAAAATTACCCCTGTGGCTTCCCCACATCTAACATCTTTGGGGACCGTGATATGATGGCTGATAACCACACTTCACGCGCATAAATATATCACTTACGGAGATCTGCTTCGGCAGAGTGCCACAGCCAGTAATGGGTAAAAGGCGTGATGATATATATATATATATATATATATATATATATATATATATATATATATATATATATATATATATATATATATATATATATATATATTTGTTTTATTATTATTATTCTTAGTTGGACTGTGGATTTCAAAACTCGAATTCGATTCCTACAACCGTCAATCAATAAAATTAACCCTGTAGCTCTAACATTTTTATGGATTTAAAATAAAATAAATATATCATGCCGCCTTTTACCCCATTACTGAGTGTGGCACTCTCTGGAAGTAGATCTCGGTAAGTGATATATTTAAAATACATATATGTCATCACGCCTCCTACTCATTACTGATTGTGGCATTCTGCCGTAGCAGATCTCAGTATGTAATATACTTATTCGCGTAAAATGTGTTTACCAGCCGTCACATTACGGCCTCGAAAGATATAAGGGAATGGGATAATTTTATAAAAAATAAAATATATCATCACGCCTTTTACCCATTACTGGGTGTGGCACTCTGTCGAAGCAGATCTCGGTAAGTGATATATTTATGCGCGTGAAGTGCTATTCAACAATGATATTCTTCACCATGTATTAATGGTATTTAACAAAAAGTTTATATGAATAACTCGAAAAGAGTGAACGAGAAAAAAAAATGGAGAATCCTTGCAAATACTTCATGAAAAAGTATATTAAAAAGTACAAATTAAAAACACGTAGTACTTCAATTAAATAAGTTAAGAAGAAAAAATGAAATTTGCTGAATTTTAATTTTATTTGTTTTATATCTAGTAATCTATACTCACTTTTTTTTCTTAAAAAACAAAAATCGTTAATGTAACCTACTAATATTATAATTTTAGTCTCATTTTACCAATCTCGTATCCTTTATGGATCTGCAGATCCTCTTGCTTAACAAGTTATTTGGAATATTCTATGTATCCTTATGATCTAGGTTGGAAAATCTACAACATTTTATCAGATGAACTCAAAGGACTATCATCCAACATCTACAGCCTAAATTGAAATCATTATTTTAGAACAATTGTTTTTACTCCCTCAAAGCCATTTGCTATAAAGGAAAATATTTAATGGCTTAATAAAGTTTCAAAATTTTGAATATTTTGTATATTTTGATGTTTATTTTATATTAACATGTTTGTTTACTGTAATATGCTTTTGAACTTTTATCTTCTGACTTACCTGTATTATTATTTAGGGTGAATTAATAAATATATTATAATATATAATATAAAATCATTTTAACTGAGACGAAAATTGTTTCATTTTGATTAAAATTATTTGTGTTATTTTTTTGTCGTTTTTATTTACTAATTAATATTGGTATCTTTAGTTCATTGTTACGTTATTATAAAATAAAAATACATAATTATCATCCTATTTAACAACACCAATACATGGCGCGCATAAATGGGCTTCTTTACCTATAATTGTCCGGCAGTATGGTCGTATGGTTAAGCCTCATTCACAATACGAAATTAGTAGTTATAGTTAGCAATTATAGTTAACGCTAGAGTCTGACATACGCAATAGCGCATAAGCGTTCACAACAGCAAAATTAGCTTCACACTGCCTAGCGTTAATTTCAGTTAAAGTAAGAGTTTGCAAACTCCAAACTTATAGTTAGTAGTTAGCGCCATCTTGTCTAAACTACCAATTAGAAACATGAATGAATTTTGACGTTTGAAATCCATGCTTTTGTTTGCCAAACATGATGAATCGTAAAGAGAAATTAATATTAACTTTTTTGTTGCTGACATACGTTCAATTAAAAATAAATAAACAAACAAGTACCAAAAGTTGGTGGATTCGTCCAATAAATAGTAACCGATCATTTTAAGGTGATTGGGAAAATCTAATGCAAGAACTTAGGCTACATGATAGAGATATATTTTTAAATTATAAATAAAATAAATAAATAAATATATCATCACGCCTTCTACCCATTACTGGGTGTGGCACTCTGCCGAAGCAGATCTCGGTAAATGATATATTTTGCGCGTGAAGTGCGGTTACCAGTCGTCAAATCACGGTCTCCAAAGATGTTAGTGTCGGAGGAGCCAACAGTGGTAGTTTTTGAAATTAAGAAAATTGTTTATCGCCTGTGGGAATCGAACCAGGGTTCTCAGGATCCACAGACCGATTTTATACCACTGAGCTAGCCACCCCATTATAGTATATATTATATTATATTTTAAATTATACTCGGTTTGATTATTTATTGGCACAAATATCGAAATAACTAATCTTTAGATACTAAGTCTGTGATAATCAACAATACAATACAATTTTACAATTGTCAAAAATATGTAGATTTAACTGACATCTAGCGTCTCTTTCAAAACTAGTGTTTATTTTATTGTGTCACCGACAATGTCACTAACTACAACCTAAATTTTGATATTGCGAACGACCTTATATACAATACAAATGCTAACTATAAATACTAATAATACCTACTAAACATAATCACTAATTTCGTATTGTGAATGAGGCTTTAGAGTTACGGTATTCGAGGCCGAAGATTCCGAGTTCGACTCCCACTCAAGCTAAGAATATATAAACTACCACACTTACGGCTCAATATGTCCGAACTCTGGACCGTAAATGGAATTTAGTTAAGTTCAAAGCAAGTTTGACTGTAAAAAAATGTGGTATTTATACTAGTATCATCATATAACGTAAGATCGGTAAGTGCCTGATAAATGAATCATAACAAGTTAATATTTTATCTACTCCCATACTTTAATTTACTTATTAAATATGTATTATTTGTTTTTAAGTGTGACTCATTCACTGTTTCCAAGATTCCTATGATTTACTCCGTAGAATAGTATGTTTTTGTTTTTTCTATACATACAATATACCTATGGGGTAGGTGGCTCAGTTGTATCGAGTTGGTCTGTTAATTTGAGAACCCGGGTTCGATTCCCACAGCCGACATACAAATTTCACCACATTTAAATTACTCCTGTGTCAGAGTGTCACATCCAGTAATGGGTATCAGGCGTGTTCCTGTATTTAATTATTTACAATATACCTATTCAAGGGTGACATTTATTTTAATAACCTTGAAAGTTGGTTCTGGTCGTTCAAAAAATATTATTTTGCTAACAACTTATTGAAAAGTATGGTACGAAAGAAAAATAATTATGAAATGTCTAAATGAGGACCATCATGAATCATATTGTGCTTGATTTGCATTATTTTGTTTTCATGAGAATCTTCAGCAGATCGATAAATACATTTGAACTTGACAAAGCCAAGACCACTGATTACGAGTATAAAAAATCTGGTGTGGGCACCACACGACTTTCTTATACACAGCATATTTAATATTTAGAATATATGAATGTTATATAATATTATTAACCATGTAATTTAGTTTTTCAGTAATTCAACATTTATCAAATATCAAATTTGTTTACGTATAATTTTTTAGTAATACTTTATGTCTAACGGATGTCCGTTTTTCGAGCTTAACCCTTGATATCTCAAGAACCATGAGAAACGAAGTCGATTAAATTAAGGCAAAGTTGCCAAATTAGTTGACCATTTTAATGATGTATCTGTTTTACCGAAAAAAGACATAGATAACTAGATAAAGCGAAAATTAAAATTTCTTTTTTGTTTCTATTGCTACTATGATTATTGAAATATATTATTAAATATAAAAATTAGTTTTTCTCAAAATTAGACGCATATACAGGAAAATTGCAAATAACATTTTATGTTCCAAATATTTTTGCTAACATGTTTTATTTCAAACTTTTTTTCGTAACTAAGATGTTCGTATTTTCATGAAACTTATAATTACCTAGTTTCGTTAACAAATCTTATCTCGTTCATGAGATAATGCACACTCGGACACATATCCATCCACACACACACATAGACATCATTGAGAAAATGATCAAAACGGATTCAGTGGACCTCAAAACACGTATTTCCGCGAAAATCTCAACGATTTTTTTCACGATTCCAATATTTCCTTACACTGCGCATAAGAAAGTAAAAGAAGTCGATAACATTAAAAGATAATTTACAAAAAGAGTAATTTTTAAAATAAAAAAAAAGAAGATATTAATGCCAAAGAAACAAATACTTTTCTGTTTATTAAACGGACAAATGTATAAAATAAAAAATATATCATCACGCTTTTTACCCATTACTGGGTGTAAGTGATATATTTATGCACGTGAAGTGCGGTTACCAGCCATCAGATCACGGCCCCCAAAGATGTTAGGGGTGGAGGAGCCACAGGAGTAATTTTAAATTGGTGAAAATGTTTTGTCTTTGAATCACCAGGCCGACTCGGATACCATTGAGCCATTACCCATATATCGTCAACAGAATACTAGCAGTTTTTGGTATAGTTGTCATTTTAAAGTTTTTATACAAAATTCAATTACTCTTATCCCGAGTTGGTGTCATTCTTCATTTTCCACAGGTGCCGAGTATTCTACTTATGACTCTATTCTCTTATGTAATAAAAGAAATAATAGTTGAATATTAGAATTTTCTGGTCGCAAATTATCGATCATGATCATAGATCTACTTAATCGGTTGGTAAAGCTAGAAAGAATAAACAAAGAGCAGAAGAATGGATTGGAAAGCCAGAGCATCGCTCACTGGCATGTTCATCCGATCTAATCCCTTCGGATTGTTTTTATGGCGCCATATAAACCGAATCGTTTACACCACAAAGCTTTAAAATTTGATAGAATTGAAGCCGCAAATCGAAACCATATACAAACTGTACATACAACAATATATGCAAGCATATCTCCTGCAAACGAGATTATGGTTATCGTACGAGTATGAAAGCCAAGAAACATTACTACTTTTTATGAGAAGTTCATATGTTACTTGTTACACTGTCAGCATTCCAATTGTACTAACTAATGCTTCCGTATCAAATAATATGAACGAAGTATCTATATGAAAATCTATAGCCCGGTTGCATAAAACGTTGTTAGTTAATCATGATGTTAAGTACGCGAAAATGTTGAAATAAAAAAACGCATCTAAGAAATATCAAAAAATTTTCAGTAATAATATAAAAAGAGAGTGAGAATAAATTGAAATTAATTGAACAGATCTTCCGAAAACTTGTTGCCAGGCAGTAGACCGGAAAGCCCGTAGGGCTTGAGTGGCTATTGCCAAATGGCAACAAGTTTGAGAAAGATACTGGAGAATTATTTTCTAATTTATCCAACTCTCGAGTTATATTTAACTAGATTATTTTTTGACTTAGCTGTTGACAGGGACGTCCGAAGTGTGGGTTAGAGGGGGCGGACCGCCCGCTCCGCTCTAAAACTGTGGGGGCGATGCCCCCCCTTTTTCGGGTAGCTTGGAAGTTTGTTGATATTTTCGAGGGAACATGACTCAAAAAAGATTAACGAATCTGCTATTACCTCATGTTCACCAGGAAAAGACGAAACTATGGGACTTGAACGATGTAATGAATGAATTCGTTTCTCGAACGCAAGAACGATGTGTTTGGAGTTCCGATTTAAAAGATAATTTTTTCTTACTAAATGTTTAATTAAGTTGCACTATTGCCTCAATAACGCTTCTTTGTAACAGAATAACTACTTCATGCTTTCACACTTATCAAGTTTTTTTCTTTCATATTGAGTTTTGACTACACATTAATATAGTTAAACAGTTGTTGACACGGGGAAGTTCAATTTCTCTCTTACAATTGACTCATAGTCTTTTTAAAAGTGTTTAACTATTTTAATGTGTAGTCATCGAATATTTATTTTTCTTTTTTGGTAAGTTTCTTGCATCCAAAAATTGTTAAGTGATTTGTATAATGACATGCAGAGCTGGGCAGTAGCTAGCTACTTTTGTGGCTTAGCTACTAGCTTAGCTACATTTACCTTAGCTGTAGCTGTAGTTTAGCTAACTGTGAAAAAATATAGCTGTAGCTTGTAGCTAGCTACTTTTTTTTTCTATTAGCTTAAAAATTACAACTGAAGCTACTTTTAAAGCTACTTTTTGTAGCTTCAAGCTACTTTTTGTAACTTCAAGCTACTGTTTGTAGCTTAAAGCTACTTTTTAAGCAGAAGGTCAACATAGTACGCATGCGTACAAGCTAAACCCACACAAAATAATTATTTGTTGCCGGTTCTAACTGGCTCTAATACGCAAAAATACACAGTAGGTGCCAGATGGTATTTGCTATTTTTGATATTTATGTACATAATAGTAAATTAACAGTCATTATAACAAATGACTGATCATATGACAATGGAAAATTTAATTATTTCACAATAATTTAAAAAAGTAGCTTTAAAATTTAACAGCTACTTTAACGAAAGCTTTTAGCTGTAGCTTAGCTATATTATACAAAATATAGCTTATAGCTGTAGCTCAGCTACTTTATTAAAGAATAGCTGTAGCTGTAGCTTAGCTACTTTTTTTAAGTAGCTTGCCCAGCTCTGATGACATGTACCAAATTATTTTATTTATTTATTTTTTTTAATAATTGTAGACCTGAGGATGGGCTCAACTCAGCCCGAAACGTAGTCGAATTTAATGATTTAAATTTTATAATCTTGAATAAAGCCAAGGTATCCAATAAATTGGAAAATTGTTTTTATAAACTTTTTCCTTAAATAATAGACTATATTCTGTTATTCAATATAAATTATTATTATATCTCGTATATAATGTGACCTAATATACTGTTCAATAATAAAAAAAATACTTCCAGTTTGAAAATTTCCTTCAATAGCATGGCGGCCAAAATAAAAACTGTTGTGTGTGAGACGGATTACTCCAAATATGAGAGAAATAAAGGTCAACCTAGTGTTGGGAACTCTCTCTAAGGGCTAGTCCGACTTCGGTGTCGGTAAGAGCGGAAAAAGCTAGGAAAAATACAATACATCATTGAAAATAGCATAACAACCACAGCCCATCTCTGTCATTTTTCACTTGTCTTTTTCCTAGCTTTCTCCGCTCTTACCGACACCGAAGTCGGACTAGCCCTTAGAGAGAGTTCCCAAAACCTAGAATATCGTAGCACGTAAAACATGCATCTGCACTTTTAACTTGCACCAGTTCAAATTAACTATGAATGGAGAACAAATAAACGTGGTTGAACTGATCAATTCTGAACTGTTCCCGCCAATCTGAAAGCAAAAACTAACCATATGTGACGCCTTTAAGAGATAAGTTTTAAAGTTTTAAAGCAAAAGCAAACAAACACGTCATTCGTGAAACAGATAAAACCAAAATTGCATTAATAACCTTTGATTCATTTGTAAAACATAAATACGAGGTACCTATTAATACGAATGTGAAAACTCTTGAAGCAGTTTGTTGTTTTTGTTCTGTTTGCATTTTGTATCGATTTGCAAACGTGTTGTTTTCAAAGTATCGCAGTATCGTAACTTGAACTAATAACTGGATGCAACACCAAACTCGAAAGTTGTGTTTAGGTATACAGCACAAGCACAGTCTCTGCATATTCAAACAGTAAACAGTCTCAAGTTAAAAACAGCTAATAGCTTTATTTACTCAATTGCAAGATTAGGTTGCGTAAATATGAGTAATGTTGTCATGACATTAATATTTTTAAAACAATATATTGAAAGTTTTAATAAACTAAGTATAGTTGAAATATAGTGTAAGGAGGAAAGGAAATTTTAATTCAAAAACAATATTTTAAGTTGATGAATGAAATATTTTTTCACATGATACCATGACAATAATCTGCGTTGTATGGAGACTTATACAATTAAAATTTTTCGGTGGCCATCTAGCGAGTAGAGTAGAATTTAATAATTTGTTATGTGGCAAACGTAGTATAACTTTACAGTTTGAAGTTCATTTAACTGCTGATTTGATTGTCAAACAACATATGTAAACATGTCTGTGACTGAACACGTAAGAATAAAAATATCTTGTGTCAAATTCATATCTGTACTTGAAACAATCCACAAAATGTGGTAATATTTCAGGTTGTCACATGTAATTCCATTATAAACAAAATGTGAAACTAGTGGCAGTGTTGTGTTTAAAGTTAATTATCATTATTAATTGCTAGGCTATTTTTTGTAAAAAAAAAGATAGAAAACTTTTAACTGAAAATTGTCAGCTTCGAGTTTCAGGTGTGGAAATTGGTACATCTAATGTTATAAAAATTCTCGGCATATACTTAGACTCAGATCTACGATATCAAAAATATGTAAGTTCTTTTTTTTTTTATATCATCACGCCTTCTACCCATTACTGGGTGTGGCACTCTGCTGAAGCAGATCTCGGTAAGTGATATATTTTGCGCGTGAAGTGCGGTTACCAGTCGTCAAATCACGGCCCCCCAAACATGTTAGTGGTGGAGGAGCCACAGGGATAGCTTTTTCAAATTATGAAAATTTGTCGCCTGTAGGAATCGAACCAGGGACCTCAGGATCCACAGGCCGACTTCATACCACTGAGCTAGCCATCCCATTTCAGGTGTGGAAATTGGTTCATCTAATGTTATAAAAATTCTCGGCATATACTTAGACTCAGATCTACGATATCAAAAATATGTAAGTTCTTTTTTTTTTATATCATCACGCCTTCTACCCATTACTGGGTGTGGCACTCTGCTGAAGCAGATCTCGGTAAGTGATATATTTTGCGCGTAAAGTGCGGTTACCAGTCGTCAAATCACGGCCCCCAAACATGTTAGTGGTGGAGGAGCCACAGGGATAGCTTTTTCAAATTATGAAAATTTGTCGCCTGTGGGAATCGAACCAGGGACCTCAGGATCCACAGGCCGACTTCATACCACTGAGCTAGCCATCCCATTTCAGGTGTGGAAATTGGTTCATCTAATGTTATAAAAATTCTCGGCATATACTTAGACTCAGATCTACGATATCAAAAATATGTAAGTTCCATTATTCAAAAAGCTTTCTTTTGTCTAAAATTTCTGTATGCAAATAAAGGTCTGCTTAACTTTAACTTAAGGAAAATGCTGGTTAACTCTCTTGTACTATCCAGACTTAACTATGGGGATGTGATATATGGCCCCTGTTTGGATTCTATTATAAAGGAAAGAATACAAAAATTACAAAATTCATGTATAAGGTTCATTTTAGGCATTAGAAAGAGGGACCATATCTCACACGCCTTTTGTGAACTAAATTGGTTAAATATGGCAAAAAGGAGGCAATTACACTTAGCTTGCTTCACACATAAAATTTTGTTGACTAAAATACCTGCGTATCTACATGGTAAATTGAAATCATCTGCAAATATTCATACATTTAACTTGCGGTTTCCTAATAAACTTATTATACCAAAACATTCTTCATCTATGTTTCAGAGGTCGTTTTCCTATTCAGCACCGAAGCTGTATAATGATATTTCAAACGAAATTAAGAGACTTAATTTGTTAAAATTCAAATTTAAATATCAACAAACTTTGTTGCATTAGTTTTGGACACATTAATTAAATTGCATCCAACTATATACATGTTATATAAGTAATGTTATTTAATCTTATAATACCTTTGTACTTATTCATTCCTTTTGTATATTTTGTTGTATGTATTAATTAAGGTTAAGTGGAAGAGCAGCTGTAGGCTGAACTTTGCCTAATAAAAGTATTATTATTATCCCATTTTCACTGCTTTGCAGGTAAGTACATACATACATATACGGCCTTGAAGGCAAGTATATACATGTTTTTATTTTGTTGTAGGATTATTTAATGTTGAGGAATTTCCGGACAGTGTGGCATGTATCCAGTAGTACAGCTTTCTGGATCTGTTGGTAAGTATGTGGTTCAAGATTTAATTCTTTTATTGCCGAGTGTAGAGTGTACGGGATCTCTCCAGTTGCTCCTATGATGACTGGTATTATTTTTAAAGTTTCTTGATTCCAAGTCTGCTTCATATCAATGGATAACGGTAAGTAGTTAGTGATTTTCTCCGCATGTTTCTTTTTTAGGTTGTCGACTGATGGCACTGCTACATCAATAAGGTAAGTTAGTTTCCTTATTTTGTCTTGGTAAACTATGTCTGGGCGGTTGTGTTGCACTGTTCTGTCTGTTTGTATCGTACGATCCCAGTAAAGCTTGTGCAATGGTGTTTCTATCACACTATTTGGTTGGTATTTATAGTATGGTATCTCAGGTACGCCTAGTATTTGATTACATAATTTACTGTGTATTATTTTTGTTACGTTGTTGTGTCGCTTCAGATATTCCGTAGGAGCTAAGGGTGTACATGCCGTTATTATATGTTCAATGGTTTCATTTTCTCCATTGCACATTCTGCATCTAGCATGAGTTTGTGTCTGATCTTTGATGATGTACTTTTTATAATTCCTAGTGGCTATAACTTGGTCTTGAATAGCCATAACAAACCCTTCAGTCTCAGGGTATAAGCCGCTGTGTTGCAACCAGGAATTTGAAGCTTTTTCATCTATGTGGTTTTCTTGTAGTTTTGCTATGTGCCTACCGTGAAGTTCTTTTTCCTTCCAACTTTGAATCTTCTGTTCATCTGTTATTATAAATACTTCTGGTGTAAAATCTTTATTAGCTAGGTCCAGGGGTGTGTGTTTCTCGTCAAGTTTTATTATTTCCTTGTGTAGTTTTGATAATCTTGCTTTTTCGAAAAAGAATTTCCTGAGGTTGAGAACTTCTTGGTGATATGCATTTCTGAAGTCTATGAAACCACAGCCGCCCTTTTTTCTATCAAGATGGAATCGCTCAATGGAACTTTTGGGGTGTTTCATACGGTATTTTGTACACGTTGTTCTAATTGTTCGGTTGAGTTCTTCAAGTTCAGTAGCGGTCCACCTCACAATTCCAAAACTATAGGTGATGGTAGGTGCTGCGTAGGAGTTAACAGCTGTTGCGATGTTCTTTCCTGTTAGCATTGTTTTCATTATCCCATTCATTCTGCTCTGGAATCTGTTCTTTAGTTGTTCTTTTATATGTTTTCTTTCTATTCCTCTCTTTTGTTCACAACCTAGGTACTTGTACTTCTCATCCTCTATAAGTGTTGTTATCTCGTCTTCTGTATTGTACGCCAATTTATAACTTTCTGTTTCTACACATTTACCCTTTATTATTATTATTATTATTTTTAAAATTATATGTTTCATCTAGTGTTAGCTATTTCATATGAAGAGACGTATGTGATTGGTTAAAGGTGCATGTGACTTTGTTAATAGTTTCTAAGTTAGTATGTATCCGGCGAGAGACGAGAAAGGTTAATCATTTGTAATTATATATTTTAATAAAATTGATGTATATATTCTCTGTACTTCGTCTATTATTTATCCTGACAAATACATGAATAGAGAAGTGCAGAAAGAGCATTAATCACGGAAAAATTACATCATATATAGACAATTATCAGAAAAGGATATGTTGTTTTATATTAAGATTGCGTCAAAAAAGATAAGATATTTTCATTAACCAAACGTCAAAACCTCAAACATTCAAACATTTGTTGACTGAATAAGAAATGATGATATCTGTGGGGAGAGTGCTGCAGGAGAAAGCAATTGATCAACACGGCCATGGTCCATTACCTCGCTCTTTCTATAAATTTGTAGTGGAGGGGAGTCTGCTGCATTCGACGTCATAATTATAAGTCCCCATTTATGTACCTAAATAATTTCTTTTATTAGCAAAGAAATAATATAGGACCGGACATTGGTTGATATGTGAGACACTAAGCGGACGTTTTGGAAAAGTTCGTTCAAGGAAGCTCCAGAAACACCAGCGGACAGGTATAGAAGAAAACGAGATTCTGATCGTAGTAGGGGGCAGTTCAATAGAGTACAGAGTTCAGTTTAGAGTTTAGTTCGTGAGAACGAGTTAAAATAACAGTGTGGAAACTTTCTTTTTGCGAGTACGATCATATTTTGACAGGCAAAACTGTAGGCGAGGCTAGCAAATTGTGAGTACTAGCAACACAGTTTCAGGACGTGTGATACACAAGATGTTTCGAGCTGATTGAAAATAAATTATTTATTTATTTGTCAAATATTAAATCAAAAATTTAGGTAAAACAGATCCTATTAATATAATAAGGAAAAAGAGAGTAGGTCTCAGGATCAAAAACTGCTCAGGGGTGGGATCATGTAAAAATGACTAGAAGTGAATAGTAGTGACTCGTGTCAATTGCGATTATGTAAAAATGAATAGCGAAAACGATATTGTTTCTAAACGCAATGTTCATTGTGGGTGAAAACGTTACTCACTATTAACATCTTTGTTTAATTCATTTATATTTCTATAAGTCGTTCTTTATTTCAAAATAAGTGCTTACTATGTCACAATTTAATTAAGTTTGACGTTTGCACTCGACATAGGTAAAAAAATCAAGGTAAATCAATTATAAATAATGAAATATTTTTAATTTTTTATATGAAAATATTTGACGATTAATGTTTTCATAAAATTTATAGTAATTAATATTACAGGACAATAAAATTTCAAGATTGGCACGAAAAGCTGATATATGGGAAACCTTTATATCATATTTTGAAATAAATAAGGAAATGATACAAGGACATATTAAGCAGTTTAAGGACGGGCCAAAATTAATGAATTGTGGAGCGACTTGACCATACGCTTAAATGCGCTGGGCAGTGGAATAAAAGTTGTTCAATAGTGGCAGAAAGTATAATTGCAATTTGACAATTATTATATAAAAAAAAATGTATTCATGGGACTTTGTAGGCTTGGTCAGATAATAAGCAGAGGGCTAAAAGCAAAGCAGCGCTTTAAAAAAAAGAACTGTCAAAAACTGGCGGAGAAAAAATAGGGAGCATTATGTAGAAAGAGCTAAGAATTGTTTTATATAAATAAATGTTATCTACATACTATTAATATAAGTACTTAAATAATAATTATTTTTACTATTTAATGTTTATTAAATAATGTTGATTTTTACTTGTCAAAGTTTTTTGACATAAAAATAAAAAGGTACTAAGAATACGATATCGTTTAGAGAAAAACGTAGTGAGTTCACGGAAATGTCCGAAGTTGAAAACGTAGTGAGTGACTAAATTTACGTGATCAATTGAATAACGAATATCGTTTTCACTTAAGTGAAAACGCAATATCGTTTTCATATTTACATGATCCGGGGGCAGAACTCAATCTAGCAAAATATAATATAATTGGACGTTTCGTCCAGCGAAACGGACATCATCAGCTACAAATATAAAAAAAATACATCAATTAAACATGTGATGAACCATAAAACAATGTAATAACCTTACCACAAACAAAACAATAAAGTTGTAAAATAATTGTAAACAAATATTACAAAAGTCAAAACAATAAAAACTAAATAAATAAATATAGTCACAAATTCAATAGTACAAAGCATGTCATAGATAGTAGTCAAAATGGCAGAATAAAATTCTCACATACAACAGCTAACCAACCGGAAGTGTAAAAAAGGTGTCAGCGCAATGTGTCGAGTAATGGGCGCGCGAATCGCAAAACGTCATTAAAGTCAGTTTGATTGTTTAATGTATTTTGTGCGTTTTTATTAATATGTAACGTTTCCAAAATTAAGCGTTTATATTTATGTGGTTCCTCGTCCAATATTTTGACACCATCGTAATTAATTTTGTGTCCAGTCTTTTGCACGTGTTTCGTAAGGCCACTGTGCCATGGATTCAATAACTTTGCGTGATAAAAATGCTGGTAAACACGCTTTTTTAACAGTTGACAAGTCTTACCAATATAAAACTTATTACATGTGTCACAATCAATTTTATAAATTACATTTCTTTTATCTTCCACCACGGTGCTATCTTTTAATTTAGAAAATAAACTATGTAAAGTGTGCTGGTTAGAATTCGTGATCATAATATTGGTGCATTTCAACATGTTCTTTATGCCCGAGTTCGTCATAACATGGTATGGAATCTTGGCGTACACCCGTCTCTGCAGCGGTCCGAAATATTAAATATTAGGGATTTTTTATATTGACAACATAGTGTTGGTGCCAATGCTAACTTTACCAAAGTCCCTTATTTTTACCGGCCTAGATCGGAAACAGGCTGTTTCTGGACGATTTTGAGTCTTGAAAAACTGACGTTTTTGGACGGAGGCGCGAAATAGTTATTTGTAAGTTTATGGACCATAAAATGTTTCACATATTGAACAATGAATTTGACGACCGAGGCGATAGCTGACGTAGACGACATTCTGAGAAAGCCGAATATACTTTACGGACGAGGTATACCCAGTACTTCTAATGTAATTACTGTAGTCATATATTTTCAAACATATCACAAATCCTAATTTAAAACCGTTGTATATTTATAAATATGATTATGTATCCAAGAATACAGTAACCTTGTTCAAATGTTCGACAAAAACCGTCCCTAATAGCAACTTGAAATAAGGAAATATTGTACAAAAAAGTTAATTTCATGGACAGAATCTCATACGAAAATGTAAATTATCTTTGACATCATAAAAATAAGTAATAATAGAACGGGATTTTAATAATAATAATACACTCTATAAGTTTCTTAAATTCTTATTTTCATGAACATAAATATTCTAGATTTTTACTTTATAAATGAAAATTAGATAAGTTATATACTAAAATGAAATTACATCTAATGACAGCAAATAATTATCATAGTTTATGCATCTCTAGGTGAAAATTCGTTGCTGCCAAGTACTTTTTTTTAGTTTTTTTATATTGATATTTTGAACATTTGTGTCGTTTACATTTTTGTTACGAGGATAGACACTTCTGTAATTCAGATTTTTGTATGAAAAGATATGTTTTAATGTTGAATATAACAATGTGCTTGAGCCCATATGTTACATCAGAAACTTTTGACTAAGATGTAATTAGGACTTTTCGGTTCTCCTTCTTAAAGAAACCCTTACACTGGTATGCATAGTCGTTCGCCCAGCGACGCGCTGAGGAAGCGCCCATAAGCGATACACTTGGCGAAACGCTGGCGAACGACTATGAATACTAGTATAAATGTTCCAAATTTATATATCTTACGTTTCTCAGTTTCTAAGAATGTACTTGAGCCCACCTTTTATATCAGAACCTTACAACGCGGGAAACATTAGGGCTTGTAAGGGCAAATGTTGAAGGATGTTTTTGTACTTGGCCTGAACTTTTCAGTTGTACTGAATTCTTTTGAGTTATAAGACTTTCTGAAAAAATATTCTAATATTTTCCTTTCTAAATCAACTATTATTCATGTTAACTTTTGGGTGAAACTTAGTTTTCGAAATATTTGTTATATATTGTAATAATTATTTTATCGTTTTATTCATTAGGATTGTAACAAAGTGGTTTTGAGTTGACTTTAGATATTATGCTAGTTTGCTTCCCTGTTTGGTGCGATAAGATTCTGGGAAGAAATCTTATCGTGACAATGAATATGTGTGGTCATCTGCAGTCGTCAGCCATTGTTGCACCCCCGAAAATACCACTCTTCACCCCACATAAAAACATAGCGTCTGTTTTTGAGTGGTAGCCTCAGTGATGTCACGTTCGCGTCCTCGGCTGGTCAAGATGTGACCAAAAACGCATCCGTTCCCGCTTTTCGCGTGGATATTTAGTATTTTATCTTAGTTTGTATTTTGTTTTACTACTTATTATTCTATAAGTTTGTTAATAAAGTTATGTGTTTTATTGTGCGTATTATTAATAACAATCAAATAATCGTCTTAATAACCGCGCTCCCGTTCTAATTACATCTTAATAACCGCCATTTAGAATCGATACGCGCTCGCTATGTACAAACCCCCGTCGTGTTACAAAATTACTACTGTGACTCCCCATTCCACTAAAATCTTTGCAAGTCGTGACTTAACGACAGGTAATCGCACTTCACGCGTATAAATATATCACTTACCGAGATGTACTACGACAAAGTGCCACACCCAATATGGGATAAAAGGCATGATGATATATTTGTTTTATTTTATTCCAAAAGTATTGCATCAGCCTGTATATTTAAAAACCCAGGTTCTATTCCCATAGCCAACAAACAATTTTTACCATATTTAAAACTACTCCTGTGGCTTTCCCTCTACTAACATCCTTGAAGACCATGATTTGACGGCAGGTAACCGCACTTCACGCGCAAAACTGAGAACTGCTACTGCAGAATGCCATACCCAGTAATGAGTAGAAGGTGTGATGAGATATTTAGTTTATTTTTATTTATCTAAAAATAATGATAATACGAAATGAAACGCGTACAGGCTAATTAAAATTAAAATGAATCGTGGGAAAAATCGAGATGGGTATATTTACATGTGAGACTAAACGATATTTGATTTTTTTTATCGCATCTCCCAGCATAATACTATTAATGTAGTAAAATAAAACAATAAAATATCGCAATTTAAACAACTGGTCATAACACAAATCAGACCCAAATAAAAATTAATCCGTTATCACTTTCATACTAAAATGAGGATGTTTGGCAACCGTATCTCATAATGACATCAAACACGTTGCGTTCGCCTATAAAATTACCCCATCCAGCGTTGTAACTCATGCTGGGGGTGCGGAGAGGGGCGCATTTTGTTGTTTCAATGTTTCACAAAACGATGATTGATGTTCCGGATATGTGATATCGGAAACTAATAATTAACGTTATTTGTAACTTGCGGATCGACTCTGCCCGAGGCTGCACAGCGCTGTCCTCTCGGTAGACAGATTGGACATCAGTCCTCTCGGATTTCCATCACTATGAGGTTTTTAGTTCATTTTTACGGACGTAAATCAGTGTCATATTTGAAAATAATAGTATGTTCGGAAAAGTGATCGTATGTACGTATTTTGTCAAATTGTTGCAATTGTGACACTTAAAAATAAGCTGGTCGATAGTTTATGACCCAAATCTTCACTCGGTAAAATTGATGACGAATATACGTGTCCTGAACTTGCTACATAAAAATACTCTAAATTGTATTTGATTGTTTATAGTTATTGTATCACTAGGCCAGAAACTATACTCACAAAACAGTTTTTGGGCGTGTGATACATAGGGTTTCATGATTCCATTTAAAATAAATGATTGATTTTAAAATTTGTAAAAATCTCTTACTACGAGAGCAGGGTGAAAAGTCCTTGAAAAATAAAACAGATGGCGCCACAATCGCAAATCTCATGCGACATTTGTGATGTACCATCTTTCACTAAAACGCATTAAAATTTTCAGATTGATATGTCATTCAGTTCTGTTTTGACACCCATCGAAAGCAAGCAACCTTGAAGATTTTTAAAACATGGAAAAAAGTGAATTTCGCGTCTTAAATAAATAAAAATAAATAAATATATCATCACACCTTCTACCCATTACTGGGTGTGGCACTCTGCTGAAGCAGATCTCGGTAAGTGATATATTTTGCGAGTGAAGTGCGGTGACCAGTCGTCAAATCACGGCCCCCAAACATGTTAGTGGTGGAGGAGCCACAGGGATAGCTTTTTCAAATTATGAAAATTTGTCGCCTGTGGGAATCGAACCAGGGATCTCAGGATCCACAGGCCGACTTCATACCACTGAGCTAGCCATCCCATTAAAACATTAAACATTATTTCTTGCGTGGAAAAAATATTACGCAAACCAAAGCATCGCTTATTAAACATTATAGGGACTCCTCACCATCGATTGGAACGATTCACAAGTGGTTTACTGATTTTCGTTGTGGTAGTATGACCTTAAAGAACGCCGAACTTTCTGGTCGTCCAATTGAGGTTACAACGCCAGAAATCGTCGATAAAATCCATAGTATGATATTGGACGATCGGCGAGTTAAAGTGCACGAGCTTGCTGAGGCTATGAGCATCTCAACCGAACGGGGACGGAATATTTTGCATAAATTTTTGGATATGAGAAAGCTATCTGCCAGACGGAACTTTTTGCGCCGTTTCGTAACCGTGGACGAAACATGGATCCATCACAACACACCAAACTTTGAGAAATGGCTCGGCGGAAAGAGATTTGGCCCCAACGATGAGGTCATCGCTGAGACAAACGCCTATTTTGAAGGATTGCCAAAATCGTATTATTTGGAAGGGATCGAAACATTAGAAAAACGTTAGACAAAGTGTAAAGAGGTACAAGGAGATTATGTTGAGAAATAAAATATGTTTTGACCAAATAAATCATTTCTTGTTTCATTTTTCAGGGACTTTTCACCCTGCCCTCATAAATATCATTTCTCAACGAATGGCTCAGCCATATTTTCTTCCTTTTCAAAATAATCTCATTTTTTCCTCTACTCTTTCCAATATTTGTTCGTTGCTAACTCTATCAGCCCACTTAATACTAAGTATTCTCCTCCATATCCACATTTCTATGGCATCAATCCTTTTTCTATCTTTTATTTTAATTATCCTTGTCTCACACCCGTGCAACATAACAGTCCATACAAATAAATAGACATAAGAGAAGGGACAGTTGAAGGAGGAGGTAAAAGAAGCAAGCGGGAGGACGAAGTTGGTTGACGACCTGCAGAGCTGGGCAAGCTACTTAAAAAAAGTAGCTAAGCTACAGCTACAGCTACTCTTTAAAAAAGTAGCTAAGCTACAGCTATAAGCTATATTTTGTAAAATATAGCTAAGCTACAGCTAAAAGCTTTTGTTAAAGTAGCTGTTAAATTTGAAAGCTACTTTTTTAAATTATTGTGAAATAATTAAATTTGCCATTGTCATATGGTCAGTCTTTTGTTATAATGACTGTTAATTTACTATTATATACATAAATATCAAAAATAGCAAATACCATCTGGCACCTACTGTATATTTTTGCGTATTAGAGCCAGTTAGAACCGGCAACAAATAATTATTTTGTGTGGGTTTAGCTTGTACGCATGCGTATTTTGTTGACCTCCTGCTTAAAAAGTAGCTTTAAGCTACAAAAAGTAGCTTTAAAAGTAGCTTCAGTTGTTATTTTTAAGCTAATAGAAAATAAAGTAGCAAGCTACAAGCTACAGCTATATTTTTTCACAGTTAGCTAAGCTACAGCTACAGCCAAGGTAAATGTAGCTAAGCTAGTAGCTAAGCTACAAAAGTAGCTAGTTACTGCCCAGCTCTGACGACCTGAAACAAGAAAGAAATTATGTAGAAATGACGAGGCTGGCTATGAATAGAAGAAGTTGGGTTAGGCATTTAGCACCTGCGTCGAGCAGATAACTATTGATGACATAAATATATGTTACTGTTAAAGAGTATAATGCCGGTATTCCATGAAATACCTAGGCAATGTAAATAATTCCAATAGTAAAAATGTATTATTTACCAGTTATTTTTATATTAGAACGCATTCTTGATGAGATTCGCTTCGCTCGGACTTCTAACAAACAAACCTGAAGCCCTTAGAACACATGCACCAGACACTTAGGCCGTTATATTAGATTTTAGGTCAAATTTATTTAAATTTTATATATTTATTTAAATATTAAACGTGTTTTTGGCAAGGCTCGTTTCGCTTGCATTTTAGTAAAATTTGCATGATTTAACACTGCATTGAATTTGACTATTTAATAGCACGAAAAATGAATTTGATAAGAATGGAACTTATTTTACAGTGAAGAATTTAGGCCGATATACTCGTAATAGATCAGTTGATTTAGTTAAAAACAAAACACTAATATAACAATTTTTTTTTACCAGTCAAGTAATCAAAAATAGAGTGGAGCAAAGAAATTCGGACAGAAAGACCTACTTACCAATGAAATTTAGTTAATTACTTTTTCGAATTCTAAGGTTCACGACTCATGAAACGTAAACATTTTCATTAGAAACGAAATGAGTTTCTGTCACCATTTCAATACCACTTTTTGGTAAGACACCGTAGACAGCAAATCATTTCTCCTTTATAAGATATTTATCTAAAATCAGTGGTATTGAGTCGGTCTGTGGATTTGAGAACCCTGGTTCGATTCCCACAGCCAACAAACATTTTCACCAAATTAAAATTACCCTTGTGGCTCCCCCATCATTAACCGTGATTTGACGGCTGATAACTACATTTCCTGCGCATAAATATATCACTTAACGAGATCCGCTTCGGTAGTGTGCCACACCCAGTAATGGATAAAAGGCGTGATGATATAATGTCTGTGAAGTATATACGTATTCCTTGTTTTCGTATTTTATACTGACTAATTCAATAATAAATAAATCAATTATACATTGATATCATTTTCTATTTTAGACAATGGAAACTTTCAAGCAATATGCGTAATATGTAAATATTATAATCTCTAGTTAGTTATTTTATTTTATTATTAAGTAAAAAAGTAATAAATACAGATTCCGAGGCGAGAAATGAATGTTTTATAAATTATTTATTTGTAGAGTGAAAAGATAATCTATTTCAGTTTTCCATACGCTAATTTAGGATAGATTTGTATTTCGCACCAAATTTACAAACAAGTATTATGAATAAATGAAACCAGCAGTATTGGAACTTGAAATCACGCACCTCGCCCCCACCGGTAGCTCAGCCCAAAATAAAAATAAAATATATTAATTATTATTGGCCGTATTTATTTGGCATTTTTAGAGTAAACCGGTAAGTTACTATTGTTTAATTAGCACGTTGTAAGTAACCTAGAACAGTTCTTGAACTGATCCTACTGCCACAGTTATTTTTACTTCATTTGAGTGAACTAGTTCATTCGTTCTCGTTCACCAAAAAGATTAGTTCACTGAACTAGTTCATTAGTTCACAAAATTTTTAAGTCTATGATGAACGGAAATCGTTTTGTATTGTGATTCACGAGCGAGAACAAGTGAACTTTTAGGATCTGGTTCTAGTATAATTTGACAGAAGACAGCAGAAGCAGAGCGGTGATCATAGCAACGATCACGAACGAATGAAGTATGAGTCTCGTTCACTCGTTCACTTGTCCACTTGTTCTCCGCTCTCTGCTTTCGATACGACCTCATCGGCCGTGCCGCCGTCGTGGTAAATCATATCCGAATAGTTCGCAGTGAACTAGTAGTCTCGTTCACTCATTCACTTGTTCTCCGTTCTGCGCTTTCGATTCGACGTCATCGGCCGTGCTGCCGTGGTGGTGAATCATATCCGAATAATTCACAGTGAACTAGTCTTTAATAAACTCACGAACTAGTTCGTGTCGTTCACTATTAGGAATAGTTCATATGAACTAGTTCGTTAACGAACTACACACCTCTAAATCCTTGTTATCCGTTTTGAATTGGTGGCATCGCAATTTGTATTTAAGCAGATGTCACTTAGAACATACATTCAGATTTTAAATTTATAGCTTAATTTTACAACTGACACTAGATGCATCATTTATTTGAAAGTAACACGAGTTAGTTCTGGATTAGTTCAGGGTTAAACCAAAAATTCCCAAACAAATACGGCCGTTAATAGAAAACCTATTGAAATTTACTGCATACCTACAATAAGCAGAAATTGTAAGTATTGCTAATAACAAAACATTAACAGTACCTATTACATAAAAACAAAAGCTATAATTTGTAAGTATGCACAATAATTCTAGTCATAGCGCAAGCGTTAAACATAAATCAATGATTGCTCAATACATTGTTGCTACAAAATACGCTCTAGAAAATAATTAATAATAATTGGAAAAGAATTAGCGAAATAATTAAAACTGTCAATACTTCAATTATTATATTCTAAAAAATGGTATGGATTCTGGGCGTCCAGCAAATTAGCCCGGTACCCCGTAGTTCCGTCACTGAAAAACAGATCTTGATGTGCCTTTCATATGTGACAGTCCAGGATTCGAGGACATTTAGCCCCTTTGTAAGTCCGTCCTTTGTCATGTACCAACCAAGTATCATCTGTTATTTTATTTATTATCTTGTTTTTGTAATTTTTTTTTCATAATTTCAAAAACTACCCCTGTGGCTCCTCCACCACTAACATCTTTGGGGACCGTGATTTGACGACTGGTAACCGCACTTCACGCGCAAAATATATCACTTACCGAGATCTGCTACGGCAGAATGCCACACCCAGTAACGGGTAGAAGGTGTGATGATATATATATATATATATATATATATATATATATATATATATATATATATATATATATATATATATGTATATATATATATATATATATATATATATATATGTATAGATATATATATATATATATATATATATATATATATATATATATATATATATATATATATATATATATATATATATATATATATATGTATACGAGTATATATATAATTGTTTTCATTAATTTTTTTATTTTTTATCTTGTTTTTCTCATTTATGTATGTATTATTAATTGTGTGCATGACTTATTATATTTATTTAGTTTTTAAGATAAATTCCATATCTTCCAATTGTCCATTTCCAAGGTATATTCTTTCCCACATCCCTTGTTATCAACAATCCATAATCCAATTGGGGACACTGACCTTCCCACCACTACTACAATCTTCCCATACGAGGTGTGGCTATTAAATAACGAGACTGACGCTGTTTTAACATTTTATTTTGATTTATACCTATTTACTTATTATCACCATAAATATACACCCCTCTTCTATCCCTACAACGCTCCATGTGAATCTTCCATTGTTCGAAACAGTGCTGGATATCTTCTTCTATCAGCTCCTTAAGGACGCGTACCGCTTTCTCTTTCACAGCTGAAATCATGTTCCTTTTAAGGCAAATTTCACCTTAGGATACAGATAGATGTCGCATGGTGCAAGATCCGGCGAATAAGGCGAATGGTTCAACACTGGAATGCTGTACTTAGCTAGAAACCTCGTAATAGATATTGCGGAATGGGCCAGCGCATTGTCTTGATGGAGAACCCATGAAAAGTCCTTCTAAAATTATCGTATCGTACTCTTATAAATAGATATAACTTTGTATTTTAGATAGTTAGTAAGAAGTAATAGAACATAGATCAAGTTAGTTAGTAACAATAGTTTCGTTTCGT
Organism: Pterostichus madidus; assembly: GCA_911728475.2. Lineage (NCBI taxonomy): Eukaryota > Metazoa > Arthropoda > Insecta > Coleoptera > Carabidae > Pterostichus > Pterostichus madidus. The sequence goes on from OU452318.1 coordinate 11,115,222, forward strand.
AATCATTTACATTTCTTTTACCTTTTCGGGTGTCGAGATGTCCGCTCTCACCGAGCCGCAATGTGGTTTTGTCTACTTGGCTTGTTGGACGGTCACCCATCCAAGTTCTAACTGCTTTGAAGCGTGATTAACATTGGTACTCACAACGCTGTCACGTTAACCACACTGCCGTACCGCCGAAAGTAACAAAACTTATTCTTGTATTTCCATTTGAAACAAGGTCATCAAGAAAAGTTGCGCTTTCCTTACTGCAATTCACCGTTTGATGTAAATAAAATAATATATTGGGTACACACGTTATTTAATTGGTAACCACTCTAATTCGGTATCCAACATATAAATTGGTTTCAAATATTTAAGTCATATAACTGACAATAGCTGTATTCCATTTGTCACTTGGTTCACTTAAATCAGTTCAGAAAGATTTGACACATGACTAAATGAACTGAATTATGCAAAATGATGCACTTATTGGGGTGAATTACTTCAAAGTAAATTAGAATCTGTAATTCTAGTACTGGAAATAAAGTAAGCGAAGTAATGCAGCGAAATAAATAAATGATTTGATTCAGTAAATGTAAGTTAGATCTGATCCAAATGGCAAATGGAATAGGCCTTTTGAAGTTTGATAAATTTAAAGTTTATGACAGAAAAATTCAGGAGACGCTCGGACTCGAACCGGGAACCTTCAGTTTGCCGGGCTGATGCCTTAACCACTAGACCACGGCTCCTCTGTACGAGATAGGCATCAACTGAATTTCTCTGGCATAGTGTCTAACACAGCATCGATCCCAAGACTCCTATGTGTCATAGGCATTGACAACGGGTTTCGTCCGTAGCGACACAGTCTGATTTTTAAGGAAATCATACCACGAAGTAACTTTCAAATATTTAAGTCATATGACTGACTTTGAAGTTTGATATATTTAAAATTTATGAGAGAAAAATTCGGGAGACGCCCGGACTCGAACCGGGGAGCCTTGGAATCGATGCTGTGATAGACACTACGACAGAGAAATTCGGTTGACGCCTATGTCGTACAGAGGAGCCGTGGCCTAGTGGTTAAGGCATCAGCCCGGTAAGCTGAAGGTCCTCGATTCGAGTCCGGGCGTTTCCCGAATGTTTCTGTCATAAACTTTAACAGGCAGCTTCATAAAACAGATTAGCGCTAACACTATTTTTTATTTCGTTTGTAACTTTCTTTCCAATGTGAGAAACAAGTTTATTTTAACTTGAGTTAAAAAGACTATTAACTGGCATCAAATTTAATCAAATTCTTGAATCTATTTTAATTTGAAACATAGTTATAAATAATATTAAAAATGGTGTTAGCGTTAATCCGTTTTATAAATGTCTGTAAATTTATATAAATTAGTGTCAGTAGTGGATAGGGATGTGCGATACTAGAAAAGTATCGATACTAGTATAGGGAAAATATCGAATAAAATGTATCGATACGGATATAGTATTGAAAGAAAAATATCGATATCTTCAAAAATCGAAATAAATATATACAAGAAGAAATAAGAAATATAATGGCCACTGCGCATGTGCTGTGAATTAAAATTTATACTTTCAAAAGAAGCTTCAATTTAAACTATATTTTTTCGTTTTCTGTTATTTTTGAAACAACAAATTTCGTATAAAAACGGAGTTACATTTTTATTTTTAGCGGATATTTTTAAAACTTCTGATACTGGGTATATCATCCTGATGCTAGTAACGTATCGAAAGATTGGTATCGATACCAAAATGGTGGTATCGAAACGAAAATATCGACACTAATATCATATCAGTAGTATTGGAACATCCCTAGTAGTGGAACACAATACCTTAAATCTAGATCTGGATTCAACCAGTTTCAAAAATTCGTTGGTTAAAGTAATGCCACTATTTAATCATAATCACAGTAATGCAAAAAGAGGAAAAGAGTGTAGGTAATAAACTAACACTTACAATAAAAGCCGAAAATAAGAAAGCGAGTTGGCGGTGACGTCACAAAATAATCTCCAATTAGCGAATAAACGAGCAGACATAAATAACTGGCAACAGCGCGGTCCGGGCGCGGAAACCTGGCAACACTTCATTTAACAAATCGAAGCAATTAAATCCGGAATTCTAAACAGACGCCTGAACCCAAACAGACTTCTTTTGTGCGGCTATTTACAAGCAAGCTAAATTACACGCTACTTATATTGATTCAATATGTTTACCCGCGCAAAAAGAATCATTCTCGAGTTCTACGTAATTACCTACAAAAAAATTCACAGATTTTTCTCTTTCATTTTTATAAAAAGTGGCTAATAATTGCCGATTTCTGCTACTTAACCAAAAGCTTGCCTAACAAGAATATAATATTCCTTCATGGTCCATGCAACAATTTTGAAAAAAGAAAATTTATGCAAGCAAGCTTTATATACCTTTCAAAAATGTAATAGTTATTTTTATAATAAGTGCCGAAAAAGGCTTGTTACGTGCAAGTGCAGAATTTAACGCACGAGGCTTGCCGAATGAGAAAATTTGCACCAGCACTTAACCTTTTTCGGCACATGTTATAAATAACATTTTTCCTACAACTGTGCGATTTAGAAAATCACTAAAATATCATCATTTATAAAATTTTAATATTATACGAGAACGATGTTTTACGGCGTTGCTATGGTTTGTTTGTTGATTGCTTGCACATTGTTCTATGTTATTTAAAAATATTTCACTAATTTCAACATAATTTCTTCAAAATCGTCTAGATTGGAATACTACACTGAATCATTCTTCTTTATCATATACACCTCCAAAGGTAGGAGAGACTGGGTACGGTTGTGCCAGGTTACGGTAGTGACAGTCGTCATAACAGCAAAACTATAAGGAATTTTGGAAAGGGTGCAAGGGGAAGAGAAGCGGCATGTATGTCTAAACGCATTCTCCAGGTTACGTCAGCCAGCGCGCGACGCTAACGTAAGCAGGAGTCTACATTGCTTTTTAATAGTCAAAAGTAAGTTTTTTTGTTTAATTTCTTTTAATATTTACTGTTATTTGTATACAGATAGATTATATCATATATTTTTTTGTTATAAGTTGAATATTAGTAGTTAGTGATTAGTTTTTACGTAGATTACTTGGCCCAGTCATGGCGATTGTTTGTTTTCGAAAGTGTGTGTTGGGTACGGTTGTGACAAATGTTGTGGGTACGATTGTGATATATATTATACGTATACAATAATAAAAATTATTCATTTATGTTTAAATTATTAAATTTAATTTATTTTGATTTAAATCAATGATTTAAAAAAAAATCTCTTGATTTAAATCAATTTGATTTAAATCTCTCAACCCTGGTTATAAACATTAGATGCAGTGCATTATTAATTGTAAGAATAGAACTGATCGTAGATTTAAGTTCATTTGCTTTAATTATGAATGTTAACTTTTTATAGAAGATAGTTATGTTGTGTTATGTTACATATTTCTAATAATAAAAGTAATTATTATGTCTGTCACTACTGACCCCAACCACTGTCACAAACGTCCTTGGGATGTGGTCGGTTGTGACACTTTCTCTTTTTTCTTTTAATTTGATGCTATAACTAATACAGCGTATTTAGGGACAACATTTTGATATTTTTACGTAGACAAAAGTACAAATTAAGATTTAAATTACTTTTCTCGCAGCTAACTAGTAAATTAACAAAATTATTGGCGATCAATCAAAAATTGTCACATCCGTACCCAGTCTCCCCTAATTGTTGGATCTATTCTTGACAATGACAATCAACCTGCTGCTGGTACTTCTAAAACCTCCGAAATTGTTGTCAATAATATTACTATTAATAATATAAACAGAAATCATGTTTCTTTAGATAGTATAACAGTTTCCACTTCAAATTATGTCAATATAAGCAACTGTAACAACGTGTTATTAATATATACAAGCAATCAATATAATGTATTTCACTTACTCTTTAAATAAAACCATTTATCGATATATTTCTTTTTTCCGTTATTTTTATTAATTATCATATTTAATAATAATATACTTGTGTTCTTGTCTACTCAATGTGATGTGTACAGATTAGATATACTGCAGTTTAAGATTATGTTTATAAACGTCAAAATATATCACTGCATATTTCTTCTTCTTTCATAAGCGTTTGTGCCTAAAATATGAAATTTCGTGCTCGGCGCGAAATTTAAATCGCTCTCACTCATATTTTCTTTTGACAATTGCGTAATGTCCAAATTACTTTCAGCACTAGTATTTCTTTGCTTACAGAAACGCACTTGGTCTGCATTTGTCTACTTTCAATAGGTAACCAAAGCAATAATAGTTACGTAATAACAAACAAATCGCACAGTTGTAGGAAAAAATACTTACTACGATCAGAGGTACTACTATCAAGGGAGAGTTATACAATGGGCTTCTCGGGCAAATGTTTCATCACGTAACCAACCTTCAATCACATCCATCCATTCGTTCCTTTACACCGGTTTTATTAATTAATTAAATTTGAATTAACACTCTTTTACAACCAGGTTAAAATAAACTTGTTTTTCGAATTGGAAAGACAGTTAAAAATGGAATAAAAATTGGTATTAGCTCTAATCCGGATTATGGATTTACTTGTAAGTGATTTCTGCTGTAGCTCCTTGTTTCTGTCATTTACATTTAAATATTTATCTGGAAAACAACGTGTTTCATTCGATTCTATGTTGTGATGGTTTCAAAAATTAATTAAAGAAATCGCATTCAGAAACTCTAGCTCTCCAAGTCTTTGAGTAATATTATTTGTTATTAACTAATGCTATTACATTTCGTAAGATCTCGCTAAAATTTTCTAACTTTTATTACTTTTGTTCATAAATAAATAAGTTTCTGTAGATGCACTTTTTGATTTTGCATCTTTTATTATTACTCACAAATTATAACTTTATTTCTATTAATATTTATGAAAACAGATCCCAATGTTCAATGCTACAGGCATTCGTAGTCCAGAGGATAAAAGCGAGGAAAAACTTGCGTTTGTAACATAATTGAAATGTACAATTCAATTAGTTGTCAAAATTAATAGACTATTCAATAAAATGCGATTAAGAAGAACTTCTTGTAAAAATATATATTTAATAAAACATAAAAGAAAATATATAAAAATATAAATAGTTAAAATTTACAGAATTATAAACTAATATTAATAATTGCAATTAAACGAATTATCCGGCAATGGAAACAACAACAACAATGACAACGTATGATTAAACTAATTTTAAGTAACTAAATACTTAAATACATGGCAAGACCTACATCTTGCCCAGACGAGACAACTCGCCTCGTCAGAAGCCAAACTACCACTAACTAATCGTTGTTGTATTCCATGAGATGTTCTGACAATGGGTAAGGGGTGGTATTGTTGCGTTGGTCGCACATATGCGTTTACATAAAAAACCCAGACGGGGTGCGTTCAAAGGTTAACTCTAGCCGACCAGACGTTTAGCTATAATTTACCCAGATATGTCATCACATCCCGTATAACCAGACGCGACAATTCAGAAAAGCTATAAACTTGATAAATAATGATCTACGAAATACTGAAGTTATGCTCTAATAAATTTGATAAACAAAATAAACTCTGTCAAGTCAACTTTAGAAAGGTACTTAAGATAACGCTTAATTAGTCTGTATCTTTCGAAGCTGAGTTGATAGCGAAATATCATAATTTATAAACAAAACCAAATTCTGAATTACCCGTTTTGTTACACGTTACACGCAAGCATGAGATCGTGCATTCAAATCTCACTAACTTCAACTTATATTGAAAGGTTTATTTGTTGATAAATAGAGTCACGATTATTCTCGGGTTCATAAAGCAAATGAAGTTCAGCAACTAATCATTGACTTTATAGCCCTGATTTAGCAGCATCAGACTTCGTTTTATTTAAAAAGTTTAAAAAAGTAAAGCGATTTGCTTCTGATGAAGCACTCAAAGAAGCAGTTGAACAATTTTTTTAGAGTTGGCCTAGGATTTTTCTTCTGACGGTATAACATAATTAGAAAAGATATCTGCAATAACCTTATGAGCACAACCATAAGGCTGTTTATCGTTTATCGTATGATCACAATTCATGGAGACTATAATTCGCACTAAAGTCCTTTTTCTATTATAGTATACTATTTTAAACAATATTTAAAAAATCACGCATAGTAGAGTTATGCATGAAGACGTCGTGACCCGTGATACGAGATCGGTTATATTAAATTGAAGTTTAGGTATTAGTAGAGTACTTTAACAATGTTTTAGTTTTTACAAAATACTGCATTCTTACGAATATATACAAGAATAAAATGTAAATTTATCGAATTTTTATTTTCATCCGCATCTTTTATTAAAGTAATAAATGATTTTATTTTAATTTATATTAATTTTTTTCTTGTGTATCATTTTCGAGTAATAAATATAAATTTAATTTTTTTAAATATAACTAATATCATTGACAAAGAACATTTATTTTTATCTATTTAAAAATGTAAAGATTGCTGTGATAAAATTTATTTTTTGATAAAATATAAACATTTAGTTTAATCAGGTTACAAATTTAAATTTTTATCTGAAATTATTATAATTTTATTTTATTGATAAAAAATGTTTTAATACAACGTTAAATTTAATTTTTTCATAATTATTTTCAAATTCGTGTAAATAACTCTTGAAATTATTTGTTTTAATCAAATGGAGATTCACATCTTCGAAAAGATAACGGAATACGCTAATAACTAAAATAAAATAAATAAATAAAAAATTAAGTTATATGAAATTAGTACGCGAAAGTAGAGTTTTAAGAAGTTCTGCAACTTAAAAATACCTATTACTATAATTACTTCAATGATAGCATCTATTGAAAAATTTAAATTCATTTTTATTACATATATAAAAATAGGTATGAGTTTATTTTCTTAAAAACTATGACAAGTTAAAGTTGTATATTAATGAAGTAACTTTTGTTTAATTTGTTTATTAGTATCTCTTATGGTTATCGACATTAAAATGTACAAATTATTTGGGACAGCTGTATAATAATAATGCCGCAAGAGAGCCAGACTTATCTTATTTTTTAATTAGAGATGTGTACAACGTCTTATTTTGATTCAAAACACACTGTACGCATAGCTCTTGTGACATGAACGCCTCCAACTAGAGGTTGGCAAAAATATCCGATATCCGAATCGGATCCAATCCGATCCGATCCGAAGTCGGGTTTCGGATCAGATCGAAACTGAACTCTCTCAGATCGAATTCGGATCGGATCCGATCCAAACCTCGGATTAAATATCCAATCCGAAATTCGGATAAAATATCCGATCCGAAATTTACATATCATACTCAGCTTGTAGGTGTCCACTCCTAGTACTAATAAAAAAACATAAATACCAATTCCACTCTAAAGAAATGAAACGCTACGTAGAATTAATAAGTATTTATGTTCTATGATAAAAAGTTATTAAATAACAACGTTCACAACAAAACTATTTATTATGTTTCATCTATAATGGTTATTTTTCTTTCGAATATGTAAAATTACAATAATTGGTTGAGTATAAATAGGAAAACTGTACGGATCTAATCATACGCCTTGTGAGATTTCGGATCGGATTTTGGATCGGATTTCGGATCCCGGATCACAATTCGGATCGGATTACGGATCGGATTTTGGATCGGATTTCGAATGGGATCTCGGATTTAATTTCAGATCGGATCTCTACCTCCTACAGGTCATGGGTGGGAAATCTTCTAAAGGCACACGGTGGGCCAAAAATAGTCGTTTTCGGCTTATCAGCATAGCACAGTAGGCGACGTAGTCTTAATATGAAATTTAATTACAACATTATGGGATGGCTAGCACAATCGGCCTGTGGATCCTGAGGTCCCTGGTTCGATTCCCACAGGCGACAAATTTTCATAATTTGAAAAAGCTATCCCTGTGGCTCCTCCACCACTAACATGTTTGGGGGCCGTGATTTGACGACTGGTAACCGCACTTCACGCGCAAAATATATCACTTACCGTGATCTGCTTTAGCAGAGTGCCACACCCAGTAATGGGTAGAAGGCGTGATGATATATTTTTTTTAATTACAACATTTATTATAAATTCACATCTCCGTTGCGGTTAGAAATTCACTTCCCCGTTGCGGTTAGAAATTCACGCATTTTGAGGTGATGACATCCGCTAGACATGTTATCAGATATTTGTCATCTCGATATTTATCAACCATTTTGGTCGAAAATTATATTATAATGACATGGTCAAGACTTCACAGATCAGAATGTGTATAACTTTGAATGTCTTTCATATCTTTCCAACCAAAGGGGTCCGAAGATTCCTGCGGCTACTTCACCTCAAAGAGTAGGGATAGTGGCATATAAAAACTTTAGCATTTGAACATAGAATCAATCAGACTATCAATAGTGTGTGCATCTACTGACAACGTCTGCCGAAATCGCTGTTGTACTATCTTACAAGCTTTTCCACCACGGTGTGACTTTATCTGTCATCGATGTAAGTAGATTTAAGTATTTTTTCAGATGACCACTTATGAAAGTAACCATAACAATATCATAAATTACTACGGAAAGTTGAAAATAACATACACTGATATGTTATTATAATGCGCACTTCTAACTTATCAGATGTAGTTCCACTGATTGACAACAGATGGCGTTACGGTGAAAGAAAATAATAACATAAATAAAAACTATTTGTATTATTATTTGAATCGAAGTTATGGCAGATTTTTCAACAATTGTGCACAGATAAATCTGTATGTACCATCACGCCTTTTACCCATTACTGGGTATGGCACTCTGCCGTAGCAGATCTCGGTAAGTGATATATTTGTACGCGTGAAGTGCGGTTACCAGCTATCAAATCACGGCCCCCAAATATGTTAGTGAAACGGAGCCACAGGGGTAATTTTAAATGGGTGAAAATGTTTTGTCGACCGTGGGGATCGAACCAGGGTTCTTTGGATCCACAGGCCCGACTGAGCCATTACCCCATACAGATAAATCTTTTTTTTTTAAATTAACAATTACTTATTTACTAATATTTTAACATTAATATTTTGACATTACGGTTAGTACACTTTGTATCATCACATCTAACCTCAAACGTCAAACGTCAACGCTTACCTTCAAAAATGCATCAGCTGTCAAAGCGTAACAACATTACTCTTGTAAACTTTTATTTAGAAATATTTTGTGGTCATCTGAAAAATAGAGTCATAACTCGCTCGAAATTGAGATAACTGTGCTCGTGTATTTAAATCACTTGGCGCTACGTGCATCGTTCTTCAATTTGTCCACTCGCACGTTATCTTACACTTTCGATTCTTGTTATGTAATATACGGTTTATCTTTGCTGTAAACATAAAACTTAGTATGTTCATTATAGCTTCCTTTATAGAATTTAATAGTTTGCTTATTTCTAACGACCCGTATGCGAACGAAGTTCAGCATACGTAGCTCTACGAGTTTAGTTTTGACTTTCCCTCATTTTGTTATAATATTGAAATTAACAGTCATAGTTTATTTAAAATTTATTAAAGATCGATAATATTTGTTTAAAGACATTTGTAAGCGTGACAATAATAATAATATAGAGTGATCAAAAGGAATAGTTTCAGTTGGCATTACAATTCCGAAGATTCTTTATTCTACAGTTGGCACAACAGCAGGTAAAGGCGGAAATACTATTTGACATATCTAATAAATACAAACAGGTTATGTCAGGAGTCTGACAGCTAATAGGATGTTGACTGTTTGAGTAATAGAAATAGTTTAGATTATTATTATTATTATTATTTAAATTTTCAAAAGTCCCTGTTAACAACAGGAAATGAGTTGATGTATCAGACTTACCAGTTTCAAGTAGTTTTTTTTTTATTGCCAACTGAAACAATTCTTTTTGATCACTCTGTATATGTATTTATGTAATCATCTTTCTCTCATAATGATGCTTACTCAGAAGCGGATTTAAAATATTTCGGACCCTAGGCAAAATATTTATTTCGGGCCCTTTAAATATATGTAATATATAATAAATGCGATTAAAAAAACAGTGACATCACAAGTATAGCAGTGTTCTTATTGGCCATTCGCGCGGTAAATAAGCGAGTAGAATGTAACTAACTGTTAATGGGATCTGTCATATTTGTTTACTTTGATGAGATGTTCTTTTTATTTATCAGAATATAAATAATCACAGTGCAACATAAAAAAACACCTTCTTTGTGGTGAATAAAACCAGAAATGTCAGACAAGAAAAAAAAAGACAAATATGAAAATTTCTGTAAATGTTTGACAGTTCCTTTCCACATTTTATATTTCTATTATTGATATGTAATATAATTACTTGAAAGATGCATGCTAACAGAAATGTCAGATTGCTGGGCTGTCAATATAAATAAAATAAAATTCACTACAACTAATATAAAATATAACATAAAATAATAAAAATAAATAGTCAAAACAAGCATAAACTAAAAGTTTAAATCCGGGCCCTAAAATTTTTGGGCCCTAGGCTATTGCCTCTTTAGCCTAGACCAAAGTCCGCCTCTGTGCTTACTTTTATAATATATTTCTTTTAAAGTGGATTCCAAAATACATATAAAACAAAAACGTTCTGAGGCAAACTACATGGGTATAAGATATTCCCAGATGTACTTATTTTTGTAGTAAGTCAAATATATTACCACCAAATCCTCTGTGGACACTATTATATTAATGGTAACTAAACATTACATCTAGTATATTTATTCTTGTATAATAAAATATGTATCCTTATCCAGCTACGTATCACCGGGACATACTGGAGTCCGAAATAGTTACACTGCAACGTTGGGACCCAATCTCACTGTCGGATTCAAATCTCTTAGGACACAAAATAGATTTGTTCAAGTTATACATGGAACTGTTTGGAATCTTCTAAATTTATACAAATGCCAAACTGACGGCAATCCTAGCCCAGTGGATAAAAGTGAGGTAAAACTTGTGTTTCTTAATTAGCAAGCAAGAGGTCGTGCGTTCTAATATTGTTGACTTCAACTTATATCCAAAAAAATACGATTGTGTCTAATGCTCGGTTTCAACAACAAAAGTTAAATTTTAATCGTTGTTTAAATAAATAAAAGTAAATCGAATTTGTGACAGCAATGTCAATTATTCTATTTGACATGAAATTTTGATTTGCTTTTATTTATTTAAACAATGATTAAAATTTAACTTTTGTTGATGAAACCGAGCATAAGTGGTTCGAATTCCACTATAAACTGTAGGCCCCCTGTACTGTAATTGGGATTTAATTACTGTTGTGCAGAGTAACAAATAAATGAATAAATAAATAAAATAAATGCTATATATATATACATACATACATACATACATATCTTCACGCTATATCCCAACAAATGGGGTAGCACGAACCCTAAAATCACTCATAAAACATTCACTCATCACTCTCATCAAACAATCAGTCATCGTCAAACATTTTCATCCAAACATACCACCCTCACTTCAACCACATTCATATATCACTCCATATAAACTCATTCATTTATTACACTCGAAATTATTATCACACAACAAACCTTCAATCACATCATTCCTTTTCACTTACCATTCATTTTCTTTCTTCAACGTACATAACGTATGCATAAAAAAATCTCAAATTACTCACGTTTACTCCTAACAACGAATCTAATAACGAAACCAGCAACGAATCTACAAGATTAGAAAAGATGAAAGCGGTAGTCTGCACTTATATATGAAAGAAAAGACCACACAATGCAGTAACTGAAAATGAAACAAAAAGATAAGAAAGGGAGGGAGCGTCGCCCTGCGCTTGTTTTTGAAAGTGAATTTCACACAATTGCAGTTAAACACTACGTAATAACTGAAAACGAATTAAAAGATAAGAAAGGAAGGGAGTGTCGCTCTACGCTTGTTTTTGGAAGTGAATTCCACACAATTGCAGTTAAACACTCAATGTAAGATCAGAAAAGAATAAAAAAGATAAGAAACGAAGGGAGTGTATATGTATATAGTTTTGTGAAGACGTAAAGAAGAAGTTGCTGGTTGTTAAAAATATCTGTCATTTTAAAGGCAACTGGTGTTCAATGAATACAGCTTTCGTTTCACAAGCAGTTCTCTTCAAATTCAAATTTCACTAACTTCAATGTATATGCTATATGACCCCCTATACTGTACTTGAAATTAAAGGAGTAACAAGTTTAGATTACCCAATTTAATAATGTTCGAGTAAGAATTAATTTTGAAAATTAGTATTTCGTAGTAAGGATTTGTAATTAATTAACTTGAAAGATACTTGAACATATGCCAAGTAAATAAACAATAATATATAGAAAATAATAAAAAATAATAGAGTGTATCCCATAAAACTTATGGAAAATTTTAAAGTGGAATATCTTGAGAACCGTGAAAGAAAGTGCAAAACTAACAACATTTCGCCCCTCTAGCATCTATCTTATAAACGGGCCCTTCTCTATCAAAAAGCAAATTAATTTGAATTATTATTATTATTTATTTAGATAAAGTTTTTAAGAATTATGATTGAATTTCAGGTTCAAGGAATAAGTTTAAAAATACATTTTACAGTGACTCTTTGCGACGTTTTAGCCAAGGTTATTGCTATTATCGAAGGTTTATGAATTTTTAACAAACATTGATTATGATACGAGTGAATTTTTTATGAGTGTTTTTAGGGTTCGTGCTACCCCATTTGATGGGATATAGCGTGAAGATATGTATGTATGTATGTATCTAAAAATTTACCCATTATGGGGTAATGGCTCAGTGGCATCAAGTCTGCCTACGGATTCTAAGAATCCTGGTTTGATCCACACAGTCGACAAACATTTTCACCAATTTAAATATTACCCCCGTGGCTCCTCCACCACTAACATCTTTGAGGGCCGTGATTTGACGGTTGGTAACCGCACTTCACGCGCTTAAATATATCACTTACCGAGATCTGCCTCGGCAGAGTGCCACATCCAGTAATGGGTAAAGACGTGATGATATATTTATTTATTTATTTATTTATCTAAAAAATTGATAAAATAATACAGGGTGATCAAAAGGAATTGTTATAGTTGGCAGTACAATTCCAGAGATCTTTTTATTCCACAGTTGGCACAACGTCAGATAAAGGCGGAAATGCTATTTGACATTTCTAATAAATACAAATAGGTTATGTCAGGAGTCGGACAACTAATAGAATTTTGACTTTTTAAGTAATAGAAATTCTTTAGAAATAAATGTAATAATAAATGTACTCAAATTTAAATTTTAAATGTCTCTGTCAACAACAGGAAATGAATTTCTGTATCAGGCTTAACAATTTCAAGTAGTTTTTTTTATTGCAAACTGTAACAATTCCTTTGATCACTCTGTAGATAAATAGGAAAATATATCCATAGATATGTTACAATACTGAAATAAAAAATTAATATTCATCTTCATAAATCAAAAACTAGAATTTTGCACATAAAATAAAAACTATATAAAATTTTATATCAAATAACAATTTTCAAAGTCAATAAGAACCGGTAACGAAAAAGCCAATTCGTAATTACACAGCGTCCGAAACGGCGATTCCATTTTCTCTACTACACCAATCTTTTTCCACTCAGACTATTACAGTCGGCCAAAGACTCGATATAAAACAATCGAATTCAAATAATGGAAATATATCCGCTCAAGATCCTTCCGGCCTAAAGAGATCTCAGTTTAAATAAATAATTATAAATAGAATTAATATCTTTGGAAAACATAATATATAAAGTTTCACTTGTTTACTATTCTAGTAAATAGTATATTACGTACCATGAACTGTGACAGTTTTTAGGTCAAAAATGCAGTTTAGGAAATCGAGGCCCGAAAGGTCGAGATTTCTTAAACATTCGCGACATGAAAAAATCACTTACAGTTCGAGGTTAGTTAGCTATTTTTAGCAATACTTGCACAAATAGAAGGAAAAGAAAAATAAAATAAATAAATATTTCATTACGCTTTTTACCCATTGCTGGGTGTGGCACTCTGCCGAAACAGATCTCGGTAAGTGATATATTTATGCGCGTGAAGTGCGGTTACCAGCCGTCAAATCACGGCCTCCAAAGATGTTAGTGGTGGGGAAGCCAAAGGGGTAATTTTAAATTGGTGAAATTGTTTTGTCGACTGTGGGGATCGAACCAGGGTTTTTCGGATCCACAGGCCAGCTTCATGCCACTGAGCCATTACCTAGTTAAGGAAAAATAGGTTTCAAAATTGACAGCAGTTACCGGGCGGCACTTATTTTGGGGCGGCATTTTTTATATTTAGTTTTAGTTTATTTTAATGGGGTAATGGCTCAGTGGTTTCGACTTAGTCTGTGGATCCTGAGGACTCCGGTTCGATTCCCACAGCCGACAAACAATTTTCACCAAATTAAAATTACCCCTGTGACTCCTCCACCACTAACATCTTTGGGGGTCGTACTTTGATGACTGATAACCGCACTTCACATACATATATATATATATATATATATATATATATATATATATATATATATATATATATATATATATATATATATATATCACTTTCCGAGATCTGCTTCGGCAGAGTGCCACACCCAGTAATGGGAAAAAGTAGTGGTTTATTTTATATTTAATTTTTTAATTTATAAAAACCACCATTTGATTGACTTAGAAAGGGCGGCAAATTGGAGGACGCCCTGGGCGGCAAAAGTTCTAGGTAAGCCACTGGTATAGATTACGAGCGTGTAATGTCACGATTTTAGAAGTTTTCCGTAACTGTCAGTATTAAATGTGTGATTTACGGTGTATAGATAAAATATATTTTTATCAAGTATATGTGCATATAATTCAAAAAGTGACAAGTTTCTATTCTGTGCATAATTTTGTGCGAGACAAAGTGTCTTTTTTATTTTATCAAGTGAAACGTAATTTGAAGATTGTGCCGCGAGTGCATACTTTTACAATTTTATAGTGTTTATATATTTAATAGATAGAAAATAAATGTTTAAAAACTATTTTATATGTTTACTTCATAGTGTAAAGTCAAGTAATTATTATAATATACTAGCTTTTACTCGCGACTTCTACAATTTAATGCGAGTACCCGGCATGCGTTGCATTGTAACACAAAGAAAGAAAGTGTTTGTGATTAATTCTGTTTATTGAAGTGCTTTTGGATACACCAAATTTTTTGTTATAAATATATATATATATATATATATATATATATAAATATATATATATATATATATATATATTCACTCATTGCATTCATCAAACAATCAGCCTTCGTCAAACAGTATCATCCAAACACACCACCCTCACTTTAACCACATTCATAGATTAATCCATATAAACTCATTCTTTTATTACACTAGAAATCATGTATCACACAACAAACCTTGAATCACATTATTCCTGTTCACTTATCATTCATTATCTTTCTTTGGTGTATATAACATATGCATAAAACATCTCAAATTACGCACGCTTACTCCTACCAACCAATCTAACAACGTCATAATTAGTATGTGTTATTTTAAACTTTCTGGGATATAGGGCGTTGTTTTGATTACTTTCATAATTGGGCATCTGTGAAATCATTTTTTCAAAGCAATCCGAGGTTTATTCATCCCATGCAAAGCGGCCCTTAGTTGGACGGCAGTTTTATAATTAAACGCGTTACAAAAACTTACTATACACTGGTATCATAATACGAGTATACTATTTTTAAATATTTTAATGGGGTATTGGCTCAGTGGTATCCAGTCGACCTGTGGATCCTAAGTACCTTGGTACGATCCCCACAGCCCACATTAAAAAAAAAACCTTGTAGCTCCCCCATCACTAACATGTTTGGGGGCCGTGAGTTGACAGCTGGTAACCGCACTTCACGCGCTTAAATATATCACTTACCGAGATCTGCTTCGGCAGAGTGCCACACTCAGTAATGGGTAAAAGGCGTAATGATATATTTATTTATTTAATCATTTAAATATTTTTAATTGACATTATTATTGCTGCCTTTTCTACTATGTGATCGTCGTATTCATAGATATAAATACAGAAGTATATGTTATGGGCAAAACGACCCGTTTGTTTCCACTACACGTACATACTTATTTTAACTGTCGTACACCAGTTTTTGTTATGTCATCCCACTTCTGACACCAGTTTTGTTATGGGCAAAACGACCCGGTTGTTACCACTACGTAATTTATATTTATTTAATTATAGGATTTGTATTGGATTTTACTAATGGATTGTGAAATTTTCCTATATAAATATATTTACAATTTACAACATACTATTTACAAAAATGATTTGGTTTTAAAATGAAGTTGAATTTGAAATTTAGTTTTTAGTTTAGAAGTCAACTGTTTAAGATTCTGTAATCAAGTGTTTAATTTAGAAGTCGATAGTTTGAGATCAAGTCTTTAATTTAGAAGTCGATAGTTTGAGATCAAGTCTTGTTCTCTTCTAAAAATTAGTAAAAATATAAACTTTGAAGTTACTCCCCACTAGTGGGTTTTTACCCCCGTTAGTATGCGTTCTTGAATTTCATTGGTCACATATTTAAAGTGTTATGAAATGAACAAAACTTTGTTCCTGGTTTCTTTAAACGCGTCAAAATTTAGTGTTGAAGTTAAGTGGCTAAGTCTGGATAATATCTGTCAATAGTTAGAATTTCTAAAAGTGATTTTAAAAATGTGTAAGCAATAAAAATTGATTTGGGTTGACACTAACATGATTGTAGGTTTTAAAGATAACTATAAATTAGTCTAGATGACTTTCGAACTGTTTGAAGTGGTTGACATAAATAAATTTGAATACAAGTTATGTGAAAATAGGAATTAGGAATTAGGTTACATAATTAAGAAATAGTTATTTTTATAACAAGTGCCGAAAAAGGCTCGTTACGTGCAAGTGCAGAATTTAACTGTGCGGAAATCTGCACGAGCATGTAACCTTTTTCGGCACGTGTTATAAACAACATTTTTCCTACAACTGTGCGATTTAGTAAATCACTAAAATATTATTAAAATTTATAAAATTTATAAAATTTTAATGATATTACATGACAACGATGTTTTGCGACGTTGCTATAGTTTGTTTGTTGATTGCTTGCACATTGTTCTACGTTATTTAAAAATATTTCACTAACGTCAAAATAATTTCTTCAAAATCATCTTGATTGGAATAGTACAGTGAGTGATTCATCTTTATCATTAACATCTCCAAAGATAATTGAAGCTCCGGATCATACTATGTTGGATCTATTTTCGACAATGACAATCAACCTGCTGCTGGTACTTCTGAAGCTTCCGAAATTGTTACCAATAATATTACTGGTAATAATATGAACAGGAACGAAAGAAATCAATGTTTCTTTAGACACAAAAGTTTCCACTTTACATTATGTCAATATAAGCAACTGTAACAACTGTATTAATAATATACACAAACAATAAATATGAAGTATTTCACTTACTCTTTAAATAAAACCATTTATCGATATATTTTACTTTGTTTGGTTCTTTTTATTAATTGTCTACAGATTAGATATACTGCAAATTAAGTTTACGTTTATAAACGTCAAAATATACTACTGCATATTTACTAGCGCTGGTTCACCGTATCTTCTCCTTCCATAAGTGTCTGTGGTCAAAATATGAATTCCGCGCTCGGCGCGAAATTTAAATCGCTGTCAAAACAATATTCTTTTGACAGTTACGTAATGAAGCACTTTCCGCACTAGTGTTTCTTTGCTTTCGGAAACGCACGTGGTCTGCATTCATCTACTTTCCATACGTAACCAAGGCAATTATAGTTACGTAATAACAAAGAAATCGCACAATTGTAGGAAAAAGTAATAAATATACAATACTTAAAACTAACAAAGTAAATAATAATAATAATTATGATAATGAAATAAAAATAATAATATAGAATATAATATAGAATTGATTAAATATAAGTATAATAAAAAAAGGGTTATGGGCGGCTCCATGACATATAGTTTCAAGAATGTTAGGTTTGAAGTTCATGAACATTAGAAACATTTCATAGGAATATTTAATTTAACAACCTACTAACTTTCTGAAATAAAATAAAGTGCATACTTTCAGAAAATGGCAGATTTCAGCAAAATTTCAGCCTATAACAATAACATTTCACAAAAGGGCGCAAAATTTTCGCAATTAAATTACAAAAAGTTAAATAATTCCGCGAAGCGTTTTCCATTCTTCCAGCCGATATACCTCAAGTAATTTCTACAGAAAAAACACTTCTGGGAGCCCTTTGCAAGCGTCCTTAAAGAGCGGCCGACGCGCCGGAATGAACACAATCTCAATATTTTTACTAAGTTTTTATATCTCACTCGATCAGTCGCTTATGGTGCTTTCTTTGTCACTTCTTACTAATATCATGCTTAAAATAATTATATTAACATCTAATTTATGGGGTAGATAGCTCAGTGGCCACTGTGGATTTGGAAACAGCCGAAAAACATTTAAATTATCTCTGTGGCGCCCATTTGTGGGGGCCTTGATTTGAAGGCTGATAACCGCGATACACATGCATAAATATTATAACTTATCTAAATCTGCTATAGCATACAACTAGTAATGGGTAAAAGGTTATATTTATGTATTTATTTTATTTATTTAGTATTATCTACACGTCAGTTTTAACTTTATTTACTACACAAACAAATAACAGATGCATGAATAATGCAAATTAACAATCTTGAAACTATCTACTATTACATATAATATACAGGGGCGGCACTAGGATATTTTAGGAAAGAACAAACGCTCTGGAGACCTATTCTAATTCTTGGCGATTGCTTGGCGACTAGTTTCAGTGACTAAGTCAGTGACGTCACAGTACAGTCAATATCATGGGGATTTTCATTTCTTACGTTGCTATTAATAGGAACGACGCACATAGAGGTATTTGGGTCGAAAACCTGGACAAAAATAATCCCGGCGAATTTCTCATTTCTTTGGGTTTATTTATGTTTAAAAATGAGTTTTAAGTATAATATGACGTATATTAGCTGCTAACAAACGTATGATTTGGTATTATTACACTCCGCGTCAAAAGGGGAAAAGCTGAAACAATTGATCATTTTCAAACGGTGATAACTTTGCGTAGGAAGGGTCTAGGCCCATAAAAATTTAGTGAAATGAAGCTTGAAAATTGTAGTTTCATTTAAGGGTATTTGTTTTCATTTTAGTGTAAACAAAGGGTGTGAAATTCCTCTCTGAACGAAGGAATGTCAAAATCGTAAAAATTGACCAATTTCAAAGATGGATACGGGGCGATGACCCCATGAGAAAAATTTGCGAATGACGCCATTGCATAGAGCGTTCATTTTTGTCTAGGAAACCAAAAAACATCGTCCAAAAAGAGTAATTTTTGACTGAGTTATCACATTTTAAAAAAAGATGTGTTTAAATGTTACTTAAACTGGTAACATTTTAAACACTGGGGTCGCCAAGGTTTTTTGTAATTAATTTTTTTTTATTAGACCCGATATTTTTAAAACTGGTCGATAAGGTTTTTTAAATTCGAATATTTTTCTTGGCTTAATTAGATATCACTTTTTTTTAAATCTGTATATATAGATATTACAATTTTTGGGGAAGGAATCTGCGCAATCTTGGCGTACCTTTAACAATGTAATTGTTTTTTTGGAAGATATCACTTTTTTTTTATACAATAGTTTGACCCTATATTATAAATGATATTTGGTATTGGTATATTGTTATTACATCTTTCTATAAAAATCTAAAATCGTTCTAAAATAAATATATAAGCATGTTTAGAGATTCTTGACGAAGTTTGTTTTCCAACGTGAGAATCATTTGCAAGCATCCTTGATTTTCCTTTTTTAATCATATTGTGTAGTGTCCCTCAGCCATTGAAGTACCATGGTGAAATATAGCACTTTGTATTTATATCCTTGAATCAAATAAGTTCCCATTGAAACGTTTTAAATATTACGTGTATCAGTTAGTTTCCGAATATATCCATTTTCATTTTCAAATAACAGAATTTGGAAAATTAATACTGTGCCAAAAGAAACTAATTCGGTTTTATGTAATTTATGTGAGTGCAAGCATTCTGAACATTGAGCTTCTACATTTTCTTACACAACCAATTGTTTATTAATAAGCTCTTGTATAGTAATGCTCTTATTACTAGAATCACGTATTGGAATAATAATAAATACTAGCGGCCGGCCTGGCTTTGCCAGGCCTCACGCTAATCTCCGCGGACACTGATATAGAATTTCGGTAAAACAATTGCCAATCGAAAAAATTCTAATTCTGCATGCAAGCCCTTGAAAAGACCTTTCATTTGATACCAAATACGATAAGTTTCCAAGCACTTTCATTAAAACAATTGCTAATCGATAAAATTCCAATTTTGCATGTAAGCCCTTCAAAAGACCTTTCAATTGATACCAAAGACGATGGGTTTTGAAGCACTTTCACTAAAACAATTGACAATCGAAAAGTATTAAATTTTGCTCGCGAGCCCTTCAAAAGATCATTCATTTGATACCAAACACGATAGGTTTTGGAAAACTTTCGTTAAAACAATTGCCGATCGAAAAAAATCCAATTTTGCATGCAAGCCTTTAAAAAGACCTTTCATTTGATACCAAACACGATAGGTTTTGGAACATTTTCGCTAAAACAATTGCCGATCGAAAAAATTCTAATTCTGCATGCAAGTCCTTAAAAAGACCTTTCATTTGATACCAAACACGATAGGTTTTTGAACACTTTCGCTAAAACAATTGCCGATCGAAAAAATTCTAATTCTGAATGCAATCCCTTGAAAAGACCTTTCATTTGATACCAAACACGATAGGTTTCGAAACATTTTTATTAAAACAATAGCCGATCGAAAAAATTTCAATTCTGCATGCAAGTCCTTAAAAAGACCTTTCATTTGATGTCAAACACGGTAGGTTTTGAAGTACTTTCATTAAACAATTGCCAATCGATAAAATTTCAATTTTGCATGTAAGCCCTTTAAAAGACCTTTCGATTGATACCAAAGACGATGGGTTTTGAATTACCTACTTTCACTATAACAATTGATGATCGAAAAGTATTAAATTTTGCACGCGAGCACTTCAAAAGACCTTTTAATTGATACCAAAGACGATTATCGACTAATAAATCGTTAAATGGAATTGCAATTTTCGAATATTGGTTCAAAGTTTATATTACTGTAATATAGACAGTCAATGTCGCCGTTTTCTGCTTAATCTTGGCGACGACAACTAACGCCTGTCTTGATTATATATTTTTGAATACAGAAATACTTGCATATGAACTTTAAACATATATTTTACACAAATTTGGTAACTCGCAATGTCAAAAGTCAATAAATTTTAGTTTTGTACTTCTGGTTTTGCATCAGTTTCCGATCGACAACGAAGCGAGCCGAAGTTGTCGAACTGAGCGTAAGGTGCTGCCGCTAGTCGGACAAGTCGCGAAAAGCAAAACAAAATATTTAGGGTCGGGAGGAACGAAAAATTGATTGAAAAAAATCTTATATAGGGAAATAATAGCTTGTAAAGTAATAATTAATACAAAAATTGTATCTAATACAAACAAGGGTGGTATGTAGTAAATTATCATATGTTTAACGTGACTAATTTATCGGCTAATAAAACATTAAATGGAATTACAATTTTCGAATATTGGCTCAAAGTTTATATTACTGTAATATAGACAGTCAGTGTCGCCGTTTTCTGCTTAATCTTGGCGACGACAACTAACGCCTGTCTTGATTATATATTTTTGAATACAGAAATACTTGCATATGAACTTTAAATATATATTTTACACAAATTTGGTAACTCGCAATGTCAAAAGTCAATAAATTTTAGTTTTGTACTTCTGGTTTTGCATCAGTTTCCGATCGACAACGAAGCGAGCCGAAGTTGTCGAACTGAGCGTAAGGTGCTGCCGCTAGTCGGACAAGTCGCGAAAAGCCAAACAAAATGCGTCGAGAGGAACGAAAAATTGATTGAAAAAAATCTTATATAGGGAAATAAGAGCTTGTAAAGTAATAATTAATACAAAAATTGTATCTAATACAAACAAGGGTGGTATGTAGTAAATTATCATATGTTTAACGTGACTAATTTATCGGCTAATAAAAAGATAAATGGAATTACAATTTTCGAATATTGGCTCAAAGTCTTCGTTACTGTAATATAGACAGTCAGTGTCGCCGGCCGTAGGCTGCTTGATCTTGGCGTCGACAACTACCGCCTGTCTTGATAGACAGTTAAGTATGGCATGAATTGACATTTGTTATTTGAAAACAAATTGTTTATTTTTTCTCGTAATGTTTGTCAAAATATATCTGAATGATGGCGTTATAAGTTAATGTCTCTATTTCTTTTATAAATTCCTTAAAATGTGTGTATATAAGTACAATTAACGTATTAATAGTCAAAATTTAGAACCATACAAAAATGGGTGTTTTTTTACTTTGCGCAGTAGTGCACAAAATCAAACATTCCATCGGTTTCCAAGGTAATGTAAACTTTATTTTAAATCTCGTTTTGAATGATGCGAGTACAAAAATATTATTATTATTTTTCATAAAATAGTAAATAAAATATTAATAGTTATTTATGAGTGCAATGCAGTGGTGAAAGTAGGCCGATACGGTCCGGTACGGCGTACCGGTAAGAAAATTTTACAAATAAGTTTATTTTCAATTATACTTAATTAATAATGCTGTATTTAATATTACATAATTTTTATATTTGAAAATTTTCAAATTTTAATTTGTGCGCCATAACTTTTGTGAGACGACACTATTTTTAAATTCTTGGTAATGGTAACATGTACACTGAATGAGCTCAATTCCGAGGTTTGTATAACAAATTATGTTGTTAATTTTACGGTTTTGCGCTCTGTACTTAGAATTTCGGATATTTCACAATTAATATTTATTTTAACTACTGCTCTTCCGACTACGATGTTTAATCCCCAGCCATATATTACATCGTGGTTAGGAAAACGATGATACGCGAACGCGTGAGAAGTAATGACAGAAAAAGAAATACAGATCATAATTATAACAGTGCAGTATGGAAAATATAAATATTCGAACGTATTTTATCTGAACCTACCTTAAATATTTAATTTTTTTGTATATTATTAAAATAAGTATTGCATATAGCGCGCGACAAACTAAAGTAACACCGTTGCTGGAATGCGCTTTAATTCCATCCATTTAGGTATATAACGAATGGCGTAGCTCTGCTTTGGCGCCAAAGTTAAATATACAGTCTCAGTGAAAACACTTGGCCGCCGCACAATGTACAATATGAGCATTTCTGTAAATTTGTTAATGATATATTTATTTTTTATGAATCCAACATAATTATTATTTGACGTACTATTTTTATAACAGGGAAAAATTACACATTACGTATTATTACTTACATACATTCAAATAATCCGCTTGTTTTGTAAAACCAACTTTTGACTCTGAACGGACTGCCGATAGTAGCGACCTCCGAAGATACTCCTCTTAGGGTTGTAAATTACTTTGACCAACTTTATATATAACACATGAAACCATTTTTTCTCTTAGAATAGCCCCCCCCCCCCCTATCTCTTTAAAAGTAGCGTACCGGTAAGAAAATAAATCTACTTGCACCCCTGGTGCAATGGAAAACTTTTCTTAACACAAGTTGCATTTTGAAGCAACATTTTTATTGCACACTGTCATTAGCAACGTGAGGTATAAATGATAATCATTTACTTTTTGTACGATCGCAGAAAAACTAATATAAAAGCATTTTTTAGTGTTTTACTTTTGTCAAAAGCAAAATGGGAATGAAAAATTTCATAAGCAATATAAATAAATAATTAATAAATATATCATCACGCCTTCTACCCATTACTGGGTGTGGCACTCTGCCGTAGCAGATCTCGGTAAATGATATATTTTGCGCGTGAAGTGCGGTTACCAGTCGTCAAATCACGGCCCCCAAAGATGTTAGTGGTGGAGGAGCCACAGGGGTAGCTTTTGAAATTATGAAAATTGTTTGTCGCCTGTGGGAATCGAACAAGGGTTCTCAGGATCCACAGGCCGACTTCATACCTTTGAGCTAGCCAACCCATATATATTTATTAATGAAAAGGATTAATGATGGCCTTTTTCAACTTAAAAAAGGACAAGGACAGAAGGTGCTCAAAAAAGTGAAAGACAATTATTTTTGTACAAATAAAGGCATAACACAAAAATACCATATTTTGAGTTAAGCGATGAACTAATATGTCTGTAATGATTTTAATTACAAATATGGGAAAATAAAGATAAACATGATATTTCAAGTTAATAGCTAATTAAAATTGGCGTTTAAAATTTGAAAATGTATTCTGTTTTTCTTTTATTTAAATAAGCTAGCTACGCCGCTACACATATGCAGTGATAAGACATTAATGACATACTAAAGTTTGGTTTTATCAGTATAATTATATACTTTATTTTGGACAACCTATTATCAATTTTACGATAAGAATCACATGATACAGAATGATTTCTAATAATATCTCATTCATTCATGCATCTTGCATTGCACAGTTCATTTGTTTTTAATCATAACCTCTATGTAAGTATATTTCATAAATATTTAATTACTTTATTGTCTAAGGACCAGTTTTTCAATCACCGGTTTACTCTTGATTAGCGTTAATCATGATTAAATAATAATGGAAACCATAGTTTCTATTATTATTTAATCATGATTAACATTAATCGGTGATTGAAAAACTGGCCTTAAAAGGAATATTGGTAATACGTAAACATGTATATGGGGTAGGTAGCTCAGTGGTATCGGGTCGGCCTGTGGATCCTGAGAAACCTGGTTCGATTTCCACAGCCGACAAACATTTTCACCACATTAAAAATTACTCCTGTGGCTCCCTCACCACTAACATCTTTCAGGGTCGTTATTTGACGCCTGGTAACCGCACTTCATGCTCAAGAATATATCACTTACCGAGAATTGCTTCGGCAGAGTGCTACACCCAGTAATGGCTAAAAGGCGTTATGATATATTATTTTTATATTTTCTTACACATTAATATTTTTTGAATTCACTACCAGTGTTTTAATTAACATATAAACTCTACACTTCGCCGTGTAGCATATTTGATTACGTCCAACATTTTTCAATTTATTTTTAAATTTACGCGAATTTTCTTCTAAGTATCATTGTACATAATCTGCTACATCCTTATGAGCACATAGGGCTGTTTAGCGTGTGATGACAATTCGTGGAAATTAGAATTTGCATATGCGAAATATGTTGACGATCTCAAGGCTTTGGAGATTTTTTTACATGTTTTTTTCGTCAATGGTAGAACTTTTTAATATATATTTATTAAAATAAATTCTTGACCGTACATCATATTTAATACAATATAAAATCATACCATAAATGATATCTTTATTGCTGAAATATGAAAGTTAAAGTTGAATAATTCAAATGGCTCATTTGTATTTCGCACTGCCATATTGCAATTACGTAGTTGCATTAAGCCAATCACAGAACTTTGTCTGAAACGTTTGTCGGTGCTCAATTTTACTGAGAGGAAGACGAAGAAGAAATAAGCATTCAGCATTCTACGATTCTACCAATGACGTATAATACTAAACGAATTATGCCGTATTCAAGTCAATGCAGTGTTGTGGAGCAGAAAGAGATGGAATAACTTTTGGTCCGCCGGGTGCGCGGCAAGGAGCGAGTACACTTTGATGAGTTTACCGCGCACCCGCCTCACAAGCCAGTTATTCTATCCCTTTCTGCTTCACAACAAACGCCGTTGTTATCCGTCTAGTTATGTTTTGTCGGAGGATTCTCCTGACAACGACACACGTTACGTGAAGTTACGTGTTATTTATCTCTGTCTTATCTGTCTCTCTTTAAGCTAAGATGCAACTACGTCATATTCGTTGATTTCGAAAGTTTAAATATTTTTATCATGCTTAATACAAGTTTAAAAAAATCAAAATTTTGGGTATAATAATTTTATTACGTAGATTAATATATAAAAAAAGTCTTGAAAGGCCCATTACGATCCTTTTCCTAACATATAATTCTATTCATCACGCCTTTTACCCATTACTGGGTGTGGCGTTCTGCCATAGCAAATCTCAATAAGTGATGTATTTTAGTACGTGAAGTGCGGTTACCAGACTTCAAATAACTTCCTCCAAAGATGTTAGTGGACCCTCTCCATTATCATCTTTGAAGTGTAATTTGAATGTGGTGAATATTTTGTTTGTCAGCTGTGGGATTTGAACCTGGGTTCTCAATTCTCAAAGCTCTGTAATTATAGTAGATTTCTCTTAAATTAATATACACAAATGTTAGTAATTCATGAGCTTATACTTCTACAAAGACTTCACTAATTTTCAAGTCTCTTCGTTCTTCTTTACCTGATATTGTTTGAGAATTACCTAAGTTCAAGTAACGCTCATTGAATAAATGATTCGAAATGAAACGTAACGTCTTAATAACTTCAATCGTTCATATTCTTATTGATAAATTTATCATATTTCAGACGATTTAAATGGTTTTTAAGTTTTTGAAATGATATTAAAAGCAAATAATTACAAATTGCTGTTTTAATTTTTCTAAGGTGATGTATTAAAAATTCTATTTCTAGAGCAGTACCTTATTTTTTCTGGAACCAACAAGAAAGTGCCTACTTTCCTAACCGATTTTAGAATGGAAAGTAGTGTTTTACCAAAACTCTAAAGCCTCATTCACAACACGAAATTAGTAGTTAGTGTTAGTGGTTATGGTTAGTGGTTATAGTTAGTAGTTATAGATTAAAATACATCGTTCACAATGACCCAAATTAATGATTTCGAATTTATGTTTCTGCCGGTAATGTAGTGCACATTTTTGAAAATTATAGATATTACAAGAAATTATAATAGATGTCACAGTTATCAACTTAAAGTTTTGACAAATAGTTACAGTTTTGTTTGTTTGAGTTCTGATATTTTGTCTGTAGGTTTGATTTGGTAGAACTGGTTTTCTTCTACTATTTTTCTTTAAAATTGGTCCTACAAGTGCTAACAACAAAACACATTGAGCTATGGTCATTCTGGTGTAATTAAAGAACATGTCATCATATGACCTCATTTCTTGGATCATATTATCCCAGTCTCCCTGATTTGTTCGGTTTTGGTTGATTGGGCGAACCCACCATCTTCTATTTGTTTTTTTTTATTTCTTTTCATTTGCACAATTAAAGTTGCAAGTAACAACTTTTTTTTGTGCTTCGATTCATTTTCGTTACAT
This sequence comes from Pterostichus madidus, assembly GCA_911728475.2. Classification (NCBI taxonomy): domain Eukaryota; kingdom Metazoa; phylum Arthropoda; class Insecta; order Coleoptera; family Carabidae; genus Pterostichus; species Pterostichus madidus. The sequence goes on from OU452318.1 coordinate 11,142,682, forward strand.
AAAATTCAAACTGAGAAAACCAACTGTCCTCGTTTTTGATTGGCTTTGCCGTTAACCACTAACTAAAAGTTTGAAGTTTACAAACTTCTACGCTAACCACGATTAGCGTAGACCTGCGCTGGAGACCTATTCTGATTCTTAGCGACTGTTTGGCGACTAGTTTCAGTCGCTAAGTCACTTTCAAACAGAAATGTGAAATTTAATTTATTTTTACTTCAATCTTACGGTTGCAAATTTATTTATAAGATGTCAATTTAACTTCATTTAATTAAGTTATGTTATTTAATTAATTTTGTAAACTAGTAATGTTGTATTAACGTTGTAACAAATAATTTTAGACTTAATAATGGTTCTAATCAGAACCGAAACGTCGTCTTTTTAATAAAGACCTTAACAAGCCACTTATCCATTTATTTAACAAATATATCCTATCGGCTTATCATACATTTACCAAAATTATTTTTGTTTTAAGTTTAATTGATTTCGCGGTTGTATATAAAATTATGTACGATACATGTGTGATAATATATCATCAAAGACATGTACTTGTATGATTACATAACTCGGTCGTCGCCTTGTTGTACTATAATAATGATGCTCTTATCCTACTTATATCGTAAATAACTAATGTTTATAGTTAAACATAAATATGTCATTACACCATTTGGTCCTATTACTAGATGTACGACCAGATATGAAAAATTGTTTGTCAGCTATGTGCATAGGCGGACTTTGGCCTAGGCTAAAGAGGCAATAGCCTAGGGCCCAAAAATTTTATGGCCCGGATTCTAACTTTTAGTTTAAATAATAGAAATATATAATTTTACTCCCTAATAATGTATATACATATATACAGAGTGTTGACCGCGACTCTAGAACATGGGTATTTAACATGTAAAATCATAATTTTATAATTTCTTACTTCTCTAATTATTTTAAGCAAGAAAGCTTCAAATAAAAGTTTTAGGACATAATTTTCTGCATCTAATTAAATAAATAAAATTAATTTTGCATGCTTCATAACGGCACAAATTAGATCTGAAAATAACGAAAATAGCCTCAAAACTATCGATAGCCATGGAATTAAAACAAAATTAAACAAATATTTGACGTTTAATCTGTCAAAATAATTTCTTTATTTATTACGTCATTTATTTAGACAGATAAAATGTCAAACATTTGTTAATTTTGTTTAAATTTCATGGCTATCGATAATTTCGTTATTTTCAGATCTAATTTGTGTCATTACGAAGCATGTAAAATTAATTTTGTTTTTTGGATTAGATGCAGAATTTTATGTCCTACAACTTCTATTTGAAGCTTTCTTGCTTAAAATAATTAGGGAAGCTGGAAATTACGAAATTATTTTACCTGTTAAATCCCTATGTTCTAGAGCCGCGGTCACCACCCTGTAATATATATTTAAAGAGCCCGAAATAAATATTTTACCTAGGGCCCGAAATATTTTAAATTCGCTTCTGGCTGTGTGAATCGAACTCGGGTTTTCAAAGCCACAGTCTGACTATCCCATAAAATTAGTAAAAATCTAAATCAAACCCGATATGCGAACAGTAATCTTAAGAAGCAAATAATTATATAATTATATTGTAGTAACATTTTTATTGCACACTGTCATTAGCAACGTGAGGTATAAAATGATAATCATTTACTTTTTGTACGATCGCAGAAAAACTAATATAAAAGCATTGTTTAGTGTTTTACTTTTGTCAAAAGCAAAATGTGAATGAAAAATTTCATAAGCAATATAAATAAATAAATAATAAATATATCATCACGCCTTCTACCCATTACTGGGTGTGGCACTCTGCCGAAGCAGATCTCGGTAAGTGATATATTTTGCGCGTGAAGTGCGGTTACCAGTCGTCAAATCACGGCCCCCAAAGATATTAGTGGTGGAGGAGCCACAGGGATAATGGTGAATATATTTGTCGACTGTGGGAATCGAATCCGGGTTCTCAGAATCCACAGACCGACTCGATACCACTGAGTCATCTACCATCTATTTTTTTAAGCTTTTGAAATTATGAAAATTGTGTAAATCAAACCCGATATGCGAACAGTAATCTTAAGAAGCAAATAATTATATAATTATATTTATCGCTAATAATTATGTATGTCTTATCATTCGCAAATATTTAGAATGTATTTTGCTATTTTTGCTACATATTTTTTTCCTTTACCTAATATAAATTAAATGCCGAAGGACACACATAATTATCTATTTATTTAACAATATTATAAAAATAGTTGTTGCGAACACAGCAATTTTCTCATTTATATTTGTATTGTATACGATATATTCTAGTGCACTTTAAAACAAATATGATAAGTTTCAGTAAACAAAATGTTGTTTTCCTGCGCGCTTGGAAATGAAATGCACAAATTTAAAATTAAAATTCCTGTTTCGCTTATCTGCTGCACATAAATAAATCACTAAATGTCAAGATACCATCTGCCATCCCTGATATTTATGACATAATGACATTTATCTGATTATGAATGGTTCAAGTGTAATTTTATTATTTCAGCTGAAAATGTCGAGCGAGATGTTAAACGGAGCAGATTACAAAACCCTACTGCAGAATTATGCCAAAAATAAGGACATTAAATTTGTTTCATCGAAGTATATTCCACTCTCCGATAATGTTGAAGGATTCATGGGCGATTACTTCATAGTAGAAATTACTTTTCTCGATAAAAACGAAGAGAAAACAGAAAAGTTCTTTGCGAAAACGCTACCTACTCACAGAGGCATTCAAAGCCTTATGGCTACTCAAAGAAATGTTTACAGCAAAGAGATTTTCTTCTACGATTTCTTGATGAAAGAATATGAAAAATACGGTTACGACACTAGCTTTGCTCCTAACTGTTATTATTGTAAAGACAACAAGTTTTTAATCATGGAAAATCTAGTCGGAAAAGAGTTTAAATTGTCAGAAAAGAATAAAATGTACGACTTAAACCAGATTAAAGCTGGATTAAAAGCATTAGCGTTGTATCACAGTGCTAGTATTCTTTACGAGGAAGAAATGACAAAAAAAGAGGGAAAAACATTTCGACTCAACAAGGAATATCCTGAAATGTTTAAAGAAAACTATTTCGATGTTGAGAATGACGAACTGTTCAGTAAACCTGCTTTCGATAAAGCTATAGCTACTGTAACATACATTATAGACGAAAATAAAAATAACAAGTACAAAGAAGAATTCAAGACGTATTTGAATTCAAAAACTCTTTTAAATAGCCTTTGTGCCAAAACAAATTACAGACAAGCAACTGGGCATGGAGACCTTTGGTATAACAACATTTTTTTCAAAGGTGGTGGTGGTTCCGAAGAAGTAAACTGCAAACTGGTAGACTTCCAAATATTAAGATACACTCATCCGGCTTTAGATGTTCTTCTATTTATACATTTAAACTCTGGTAAAGAATTTAGAAAAACTCATTTACAAAGTCTTCTATTGTACTATTACGAAACATTGTCAAATATTTTTGTAAAACATGGTTACGAAATTTCCAGTATTTTCCCAATTGACCACTTCAAAGAAAGTTTGAATTTTGTAGAAACGACAGCAATGTTTAACGTTTTAAGTATTGGGGGTTTGGTATTTTTTCCAGCAGATATTATGCAAGAAATGTATGATAATATGAGTGAAACTTGGGAAGATACTCATATGAATTTGACTAAAAAAGCATTTAATACTAGAGAAGGCTACAGAAAACTAATGATTGATACTGTAGATGATATTTATGAGAGTTTGTTCAGAAATAATAATAAGAAATATTTTTAATGCGATGTATGTTTCTGTTTCAAATTGTGTACCAAGCTGTATTCCATTTACCATTTAGTTCACTTAAATCAGATCAGATAAATTAGGTACATGACTAAATTAACTGAATTTAGCAAACTGATGCACTTAATTGGGTGAATTACTTAAAAGTAAATTAGAATCTGTAATTTTAGTACTGAAAAAAAAGTCCGCGAAGTACAGTGAAATAAAAAATATCTAATTCTATAAATGTAAGTTAGATCTGATCAAAATGGCAAATGGAATATGCCTTCTAATATACTTAATTGTGTTGATCAAAATAAAAATATAAGTATTAATTGAAATAATTTGTAAATGAATAATTTTATTTTGATAATATTAACAAATATTTTTGTTCACAATTTTAAAGTGTTGATAATTTAGATATTTTAACAACTTTTTTCACAATTGGCACAAGGATAGAGTCAACGTTTTATCATCATAACGTGACAATATAAAACTATTTTTAATAAAATGTGACATAAACTGTTACTAAATACCAATAAATTTTAGAGAAAATTTTACCGTTAAATGTCTCATATTATAATGTATCTAATGCAAACAAAATGAAACCTTAAAAGTTTAATATTTGTAGGAGCAAAAAAAAATCTTTGTTTGGAAAAATTGGCTTTGTTTTAATTTTTTTATATACCTATATCTGTGCCTCAGAGATAAACTGTATTAAGTCACATTTTTGCGAAAAATGAGTTTTATGTACAATTGGACTTAACATTGTTGGTTCTATTATAAGGAACAGAGTTTTAAATCACATATAGCTCACATTCAAATTTAACTATCTTTAAATAATGTTATGTCCAATACCACTTTGAGGGTAAATAGGCAAACAATATTAAGTTCACAAAAAAAATACTAATAGCCATAAACATAAAAATTTATCATTTTTAATATACAATGATGATATTAAATCTGTAAAATCCATTTGATGGTTATATGTAATAAATTGTTACAATGGTATAAAAAAGATAATATCTTGAAACTTTAAACGCGTTTTTCTCTAGTTGTTACTTTCTGGACTTAAGACAGTTTACTTCTGAAGCACAGATATATTCTAAATAACTTCATTGGACTGTCAGTGGGATCTATCATATTTGTTTACTTTGGCTAGATGTTCTTTTTACAATACTACACAAAAAAATCTTCTCTACAGCTAGTAAAATCGCAAATAACATACATAGATAAGAGAGAAGAAAACAAATATGAAAATTCTGTAAATGTTTGACAGCTCCTTTCCATATTTTTGTCCAGCACGAGACTGGAATGAGCATCCGGCGAGGTATGTATAAAATTTTATTCACAATCAATTAGTAATCAGTACGTCTTAAACTTTAATTTTATTTATACTTTGTGCTGATTGATTTATTCTTAATTTAGGGCCGAGATATCCACCTCCTAATAAAGTTCCTACTAATATTATTTAGCTAATTAATATTTTTTGCAGATATCCACTACCTTATAAATTTTATTTAGCTAATAAACCTATTTATCCACAACTCATATATTATAAAGATATAATTACACTGATTTCAGTTGTATTATATGGCTCATATAGCACTAATGATTTATATTCCATAAAACACTGTAAACAACTTGTTACTTAGCAACCATTTGATAATCTACCGTATTTTGAGAAAGTATATATAACTGAACCAACGTTAAACGTTACGACTAAACTTCTTCGATACCTACAATTATGAGTTGTGGATAAAATTTTGTATTACACTTGTGTTTTAATGGTGTGAAAACACTTAATAAAAATTAAACACGAGACCAAAGGTCTCGTGTTTAACTTTTTTTGCGTGTTTTATATACCCAATAAAACACTTGTATAATAAATAACTATTATTAGCTACATATTTTATTAGCTACTCAAACCTCCTAAAAAAAAAAACTAAAGAGTCAATTGTCAAGTCAATTTATACATAAAATAAAAATATATTTTTTAATACTGTATTAATTTCTTATTAAAAAGGTATACGCCTGGAAATAATATATTTATATACGATGCTACAAGGGTTATCATTGATATTTTAGATGAATTTTGATATATTGGATGAAATTATAGAGACACATGAAATGGGGTAGGTGATTCAGTCAGCCTGTGTATTTGAGAACCTGGATTCGATTACTACAGCCAACAAACAATTTTCACCACATTAAAATTACTCCTATGCCTCCTGCATCACTATAAAATTTGGTAGCCGTGTTTAGACGGCTGGAAAACCCCACTTCACGTTCATAAATATATCACTTACTGAGATCTGCTACGGCCACATTCAGTAATGGGCATAAGGCGTGATGATGTATTTATTTTTATTTACTTTATGAAATCGAGAATTTGCAAATAATTAATATTTAGACGCACTCACAATGTTTTTATTGTTAATATAGCATTTAACACAATCATATCTCAGACGAAAGGTTCTTGAAAACCGTGCATTAAATCTTGCCGTTATTTTTGCCCACTATTCCCTTTTATGCTTTTAATTAATTCACTGCATCTGAAAATTTTCTATTACATTTTTAAATTCTATAGCTATTTCAACTAATAATCTGACTTCATTTATAGTAAAAATTACAGATCTTGCAAGTTTTTCTGATATTTTGACTGTTATAACAAAATCAATGAGGTAGAAACAAAATGACAATTATATATTTTAGCTGTATTCCATTTGCCACTTGGTTCATTTAAATCAGTTCAGATAAATTCAACACATGACTAAATGAACTGAATTAAGTAAACTGATGCACTTATTGGAGTGAATTACTTCAAAGTAAATTAGAATCTGTAATTACAGTACTGGAAATAAAGTCAGCGAAGTATTCAAGCGAAATATGTGAACTGGTTCAGTAAATGTAAATTAGATCTGATCCAAATGGCAAATGGAATACGCCTTTATTAAACGTTATAAATAATCTAATTAATGATTTTTATATCATTCGCTCTCTCTCTCTCTAAAAGATGAACAGTGTTGCAATTTTGGCTTATTTATTTATTAGGTACCTAATAATAAGTAGACGAATAAATTGAACTGTTTATCTAAAAAATAAATATATTCCTAATAAATAATTTATTTTGCTAATAACTATTAGCTAGAATTTGAATTATGGCCTTAGGTTGTGAATGAATAAATAAAAGTATTTATTTCATATAATCATGTATTCGAACGTTTCGACCCGACACACGAGTCATCATGCATTTTATGCACAATAAAATAACATTTTAATATATGTTCAAAAGATTAAAATATCTACATAGATTATATGTCAAAATAACATTTTGCGCAATCAAGTATTCACAATAAATATTTTATTTATGTATCCACAGGAATTATTTTTTTATGGCCAAAAAGAAGTGTTTAAGATCGTTTTTTAGGGCTAACATTTTCGGCCCGGTTTTGCATAAAATATTTCTATTTGTTACTCATTTGTAAACGTCATTTATTCTATAGTTGAATATATTTTTTAGTAAAGAAAACTATCCCTAAATTACCTTCATTATCCGAAATCCCCATTACAACCCAGTAACTTCCAAACTTCATCATCGTCTAATATCCAGTTACCTAGTGCTTAAGATTGGGGCCCTTATTAAACATTGTAAGGTGTCAAATTTTGCCGGGAAATTAATTAACAGCCGCTGGTGACAAGTGCACTTGTGGCTCCTGATGGCGATCACATTTTCACCGAAGTCGAGGTCGATGTCGCAGGTCCAGCCCGACGTCGGCCACCAATGGATCGTACTCCGCATGCGGTGCTTACTGCGCGGTTAGGTTACCGAGGTATTGGTGCTTAATTATATTCGAAGGAAATTGGGACTTGAGTACTAGGGACGAGAAATCTGAAGCAGTGCTTCCGAACTTTTTATTATGTGTAGAGGGCGATAACCGCACTGGTGCAAAATGCGCAGGAGTCTCAAAAATAATACTGTACGTTTTAATTTTTTACGATACGCTTTGTTAACATTGAAATTGTTTCAAACCGTTTAGCAAGAATAATTGACTAACAAATATAAAATTTATTGAATGAAGAATCTGAAGTTAGTATCAGAATGATCTGACTTGATCTCTTTGAAACGAAATATTATCCTTATTATGAATTAAATGAAGCCAAAACTTCAAAATATGGTAATAAACTAGATACCATTAATGTTTTGCACAAATGTTGAAAGAAATTACATTCAAAATTTGAATTTAAGGTCTCAAAAATGCTAGGTACGATTTTAATTTAAAAATTCTCTATGTTTAGGAATATGGTCTTATATAATATAGTAAAATTATAATAAGTTTATATATATATATATGCGAAAAAACGCTAAAACAAGACTTTTTCGTGTATTTTTTGTTTTCAATGCAATAAAATTTGATAAAAATTTACTGTGTTATAGAAGACCATATTCTTGTATATACATTTTTTTTTATTAAAATCGTATCTAGAATTTTCGAGAAAATCAAACTTAAAATTTTGATATCCTGATCTACATTTCAATTCCAATTTATTTGTATTATGAAGATAAACATTCTTTTTATACACATATAAAATAGTAGAATGTTCAAAAAATATGAACTACTACTAGTTTCGTAATTTGGATGAAAATAAATATACAATATATATATATATATATATATATATATATATATATATATATATATATATAATTACTATAATTACTATATAATTATATATATATATATATATATATATATATATATATATATATATATATATATATAATTACTTGAAGTCTATTATTTGTATTATAGGAGACAATAACAATAATAATTTTAAATTAATTTCTTTAAATTTATACGCTTTCATTTTGTATTTTTTTTTTGTTAGAGAACTCAAATAATTTCACGTCCCTTGTTGTGATATCACGCCTTCGACCCATTACTGACATATTTAAAACATAACCCAAAATGTAGATATATATATATATATATATATATATATATATATATATATATATATATATATATATTTCAGGTCGGTAATTCCTCGTGCCTTCAAATAAATATATATTTTGTATTCATTTAATATATTGCAGAACTTTGTTTCATTTTTAAACTAATTAAATTTTTTAATGTAATAAATATTTTAATCTGACATCTGCATTTTGGGTTATGTTTTAAATATATCAATCCCATACCACTAGAAACGATTTAAGTACTAATTCTTGAATCACGTGGATACTGAATATGACGTAATAGTTTTCATGAAGTATTTATAACATTACTTGTATCATAAATTACTATGAAATTCATGCCAATTATTTTCAATAATGTAATATTATGAGTTAGATAGCATCATGTATTATTTGTATATAAAATATGTGCAATATGTGCCATTTGCAATTATTAATTACTCCATTATTCGGAACCCGAAAATTATATCAAAAATTTACATCCGTCAATATTTGCACTACATGCTGTAGTATAAACTATGTAAATATGAGTGTAGAGGAAATCAATATATCATTAAACAAACAATATACTTGCCGTACTTTTCTAGTTAGATTATAAAAGAATGTAATAATCTCAAACAATGAGACGCCACGGAAATGAAAAGGATGATTTTGAAGTAATTTGGAATGCAGGTCATCGTTGCGTCAATTTTAATTGTTAAATTTTTTTATATTAATTAAAAGTTTATTTCATAAAAGGAGTCAAAAGATCCAACCACCAGGTTTTGGTTTAATTTATTTTGTTGTTTGCTGGTTAGTTGCCATTTTGACTCGGAGGTGTGCACTATTGCATATTCCTAAATAATTTATTTTATCATAATTTTTTTAACATGTAACTTATTTAATTCTGTAATAACCACGTTGTGGTTAATTTTGCTGGTAAGGAAATTTATATTACTCTAAATAATATTATATTAATGTAATGGTATCTCTTGTAGACCTGAGGATGAGCACAAACTCGTGCTCGAAACGTCGTCATCTTTAAATAAAATAAATAATTTTTATTAAATTCTCTAAGCCTGTTATCCAATAACCCTGGATCTTTTGACTCCTTTTATGAAATAGTCAATTTTAATTGTAAAAGTGAACCGGATATGTAACCTCGGAAAGTGTAGCCCTACTATCTGTTACTGCTTGCATTGTTTAAAATATATTAAATTTCAATTTAATCAAAGGGAGCAGATACCTCAGTGAAATTATTTTTTGACGTTTCTCAAAACAAATGAAATGCTTCATTGTATGTCCCGTGTCTGCGTTTTACCCAATCCTGCCATTATTATACTGAGAATAAAGCTCGTGTGATTATTCCCGGGAATAATCTCTGTAGGTGCTTTTTTGTTTGTGACAAATGATAGGTAGTTATCAAATAATTATTTAAAACTGTCAACGCGTCAAGTAAATGTGTGAAAAAAATCGATTTAGTTTCATTTCAGGTACAGAAATACACTAACAAATTTTGCAAACAACTTCCAAGAATACAATAATAAGTAATCAATCGATATGAACCCAGTTCCAACATTTTTAAGTTGGATGAATCGGCCTCAACAGTTAAGTCAAAAACTAATCCAATTAAATATAACTCGAGAGTTGGATAAATTAGAAAATAATTCTCCAGTGTCTTTCTCATACTTGTTGCCGTTTGGCAACAAGTTTTCGAAAGATTTGTCAAATTATTTTCAATTTATTCTCACTCTCTTGTTATATTATTACTAAAAATTAACTACATAATTATTAAAAACAGTGTTATTAAGTAGTAAATATTTTAATATATTTTCTGTTTCGGGATTAGAATAACATATTCTCGCACTCATGCCACTCATATTGATGCTAGAATGAGCTTCATTCTTAAAACGATTTATAGTGACCACCATATTGTTATCATCTTCTTCTTCTTCTGTAGCACTATAATCCATGGAGGATCTGAGCCCACCGGGTTCACCGAGTCGCAGTTTTTACACTGCCGTACTGCCAGTTGTCATAATCAGATGTTAAATTATTTAATGCGTATAAGTGACTAGCTTATAGCACCCGAGCCGCAGTTTTTACGCTGCCGTATTGCCGGTTTCCGTAGTCGATGTTACTTTTTTAAGGTATATGTATAAGTGACTAGCTTATAGCGCCCGAGTATGATTAATACAAGTAACTGTATTTTTTATTTAACGACAAATCACACTTTGTCGACAGGCGGTTTCGAACCGACGACCTAGCGGTCAGATGACGTCAGCATGCTAAGAGATGTGCATTAATGGCGCGCTTCGAAGTTAAACTTTGTATGGAAAGATCTGTCAAATTATTTTCAATTTATTCTCACTCTCTTGTTATATTATTACTGATAAAATTTTCTCCGCATTAAAATTACTTTTGTGGCGCAGAGTTTTCCTTTTGGCTGTGGATGCACCTACATATTATCTATTACTGTATTTAATTAGAAATAAAGAAAAGAAAATTAATAAGCAAATTTAATAATCTAAAATTTAGGCTCTAAATTACCAACCATATGCACTTAAGAATTTAGACTTAGCTAATTTTAAATAAAAACAATATTTATCCCACACCGACTCATAATAAGCCTGTTACTATAGTTATTTGAAATAAATAATGTCTATCATTAGTCACTCATTGACAGATACATAAAGCGGATTAGCGCTAACACCATTTTTTATTTCATTTTTATCTCTCTTTTCAATGTACGAAACAAGTTTATTTTAACTTGAGTTAAAAAGAGAGTTAATTGGCATCAAATTCAGTTCATTTCTTTAATCTGTTTTAATTTGAAACAGAGTTATAGATAATATTAAAAACGGTGTTAGCGCTAATCCGTTTTGTGAATCTGTCTGTCAGTGAATAATAATAAGAATAAGAATAATAGAGAAGTCACGGTACCATAACAACCATTCCGTAGATATTTTATAATTTCTATGTTTTAATAATATCATATCAAATGTCTTGTCAGTGTCAAATAATAAACGAACATATAAATACGATTTAAACGTTTTAAGAGAGGTGTTGGATAAAATGTTGTATTACACTTGTGTGCAATGTATACTAGGTACCCAAGAAAAGTCGCCAGTCGTCCTTCGGGCATCGTGCAACTTGCCTTTTGTGAATAATACAGGCTGTTTAATATAGTTGTACCACCATTGCTATCTCAAAAAGTATAAGAGCTGCAAGGTTGGTTAAATTAGCAAAGAAATACCATTTTCCAAGTGTATTACACAACTATTAACAACAATATTTTTCGACCAGCGGTTCCCAAAATACTTGGTACAACTTTCTTATTTTAAATGGAATCCTATTTTTTTATTTGCTTATTCGATTCAGTACCTTTTTCTAATTTCAACGACTATAAAGTTCAGTACCTTCATATTACAAATTTTTTCACAAAAATGCATATTAAATTTACATTAATTTAATTAAAATCGCATAGCAATCAGCGTGCTATGACAGAAACAAATGAATAAATCATAATATTCATGTTTGTTTAATTCTTTATTATATGTAAATAGAACTATTTGGCGAAAAATAAATGAATAAATTTTATTAGTCATTTGTTTCGAGTTTAATTAATTTAATGTCAATTTATTATGCATTTTTGTCAAAAATTTGTAATATGAGAGTACTAGACGTTATAGTCGTTGAATTCAGAGAAAAATACTTAATAAAAATTAAAAAAAATAAATATATCATCACGCCTCCTACCCATTACTGAGTGTGGCACTCTGTCGAAGTAGATCTCGGTAAGTAATATATCTAGCGCGTGAAGTGCGGTTAACAGTCGTCAAATCACGACCTCCAAAGATGTTAGTGGTGGGGGAGCCACAGGGGAGGTTTTAAGCAAACAAAAAAAATAGGTTCTCATTTCAAATAAGAAAGTTGTACCCCGTATTTTGAGAACAACTTGTTGAAAAAATGTTTGGTATTAATTTTGTAATAGACTTACAGAATGGTATTTGTTTGCTAATGTAACCAACCTAGTAGCTCTAAAGCCTCATTCACAATACGCAATTAGTGGTTATGGTTAGTAGTTATAGTTAGTATTTATAGTTAGCATTTGTGTTGTATATATGGTCGTTCACAATACCAAAATTAAGGGTGTAATTAGTGACATTGTTGGTAACGTAGAATACTGAATTTTAATCAAATAAATACTAGTTTTGAAAGAGACGCTAGATGTCAGTTGAATCTTTACATATTTTTGAAAAATTGTATTGTATTGTTGCTTATCACAGACTTATATCTAAAAATTGGTTATTTCGATATTTGTTATAATTTATAAAAATGGGTGAAGAATTATTTCTTAACATGATTGAAAATATTAAATGTCTATATGATACAGCTGATCCTGAGTTCAAAAATATTAAACCGCGGGATGAACAATGCCAAATAATTGGAAAAACATTTAATACAACAGGTAATGTAATAATTACAGGCGCGGTGGTCAAGCGTGTTAATGCACATCTCTTAACATGCTGTAACGTCACCCGAACCAAGGTTCGTCAGTTCGAATCCGCATGTCGGCAAAGTATGATTTGTCGTTAAATAAAAAAATACAGTTACTTGTATTAATCATACTCGGGCGCTATGAGCTAGTCACTTATTCATGTGCCTTAAAAAGTAACATCGACTACGGAAACCGGCAGTACGGCAGCGTAAAAACTGCGGCTCGGTGTGTCCGGTAGGCCCAGGCCCGATTCGGGCTGTAGTGCCATTGAAGAAGAAGAATGTAATAATTGTAATTATCGTACATAAGTAAAATTTCTAATAACAAAGGCATTTATTTCAAACGTCAAAATTCATTCGCGTTTCTGATTGGTAGTTTAGACAAGATGGCGTTAACTATTAACTATAAATTTGGAGCTTGCAAACTCTTGCGTTAACTTAAATTAACGCTGGCAGTGTGAAGCTAATTTTGCTGTTGTGAACGTTTCTGCGTTGTTGCGCATGTCAAACTCTAGCGTTAACTATAAATGCTAACTATAACTACTGATTTCGTATTAGTAGCGTTCGATTTGCACGAAATCTCAGTTAATCTCACCTCACCTCAGTTTGACAGCTTTTTTGTGCTGTTCTATTTGCAGTGACATAACTGAGATCAAGTGAGACACTCACTTCCCCCCTTGCCGATGCTGCACTACCTATTTCACTGGTGCGTACTGAGATTTTCTACTTAGTTAGAGTGGGGGTAGAATTCGTTATGTTTTGTTTGTAGTTTGAATATTTGGAAGTTATTTAATATTTTTTTTAAATTGTACATGTTATTATAAATCATGTCTCACAGCTAACTGCCAACAAAAACATCAAGCAAATCATGTGTTGTCCGCGAAATGATACTACAACGTTCGTCACGTAACCGACTCAGTTCAGACTTGTCAAAACCCGTTCGATTTGTCATCGAAAAAATATCATCTCATTTCAGACAATCTCAACTCAGTTGAAATGAACTGAGGTGAGATTGTTTGCAAATCGAACGCTACTATTGTGAATGAGTTACAGAAGCGGATTTAAAATATTTCGGGCCCTAGGAAAAATATTTATTTCGGGCTCTTTAAATATATGTATACGTACCTACATACATTGTAAGGGAATAAAATTATATATTTCTAGTATTTATATGTAATATAATTACTTGAAAGACGCTCGCTAACAGAAATGAAAGATTGCTGGGCTGCCAATATAAATAAAATAAAATTCACTACAACTAACATAAAATATAACATAAAATCATAAAAATAAATAGTCAAAACAAGCATAAACTAAAAGTGTGAATCCGGGCCATAAAATTTTTGGGCCCTAGGCTATTGGCTCTTTAGCCTAGGCCAAACTTCGCCTGTGATGAGTTCTCGAGATAGCAATGGTGGCAGAACTAAATTGAACAACTTGTATATCACATTCTACACTAGTACAATATATAAGGGTCAGTTTTTCAATCACTGATTAATGTTAATCATGATTAAATAATAATGGAAACTATGGTTACCATTATTATTTAATCATGATTAACGTTAATCGAGAGTAAACCGGTGATTGAAAAACTAACCCTAAATTAATATATTTAAGTGAAATAACTTATTAAGAATAAATCGGAAACTATTTTCCAATGGGATCTAGTCTTAGTGGTTCTCTTACAGACTTAGTTTTACTAATGTTAGAAGAAGATGTTATTCCTGATGGCCAATTTAACATACTATATTATAGAAGATATGTTGATGGTTGTTTATTTATAACTACGTTTAAAAATGTTGAAACAATCTTTCAAAAATTTAATAGTTTCCACCCACGTTTGACTTTTACTATTGAGCATGAATTTAATAATTCAATAAATTTTTTGGATGTCACTTTATTTAGACCAGAAAACTAAATTTTTACTAATTGGTTTAGAAAAGCAACTGCATCTGGTAGATATTTACATTTTTATTCTTATACAGACATGTTGTTATTGCTTTGATTGACCGATGTATTAAGCTTTCGGAACCATGTTTCCATAATTCAAATTTTAAAATTATTTATAACATTTTAACTCGTAATGGTTACCATTCGTCTTTCATAACTAAACATATTAAGAACAGATTGTATAAATTGGCTCATGGACAAAATAAAGATAATTTTCATTCTACTAGACCAAATAATGAAGAAAAACCAGTTGTTGCTGTTGTTCCTGTCGATAAAAAATTAATATCAGGAATTAGAAAGATTTTAAAACTACTAATATTAAAATTGTTACTACAAATTTTAATAATATTAATATGCTCTATAGTAAAACTAAGGATAAAATAGAAAAAACACATTTTAAAAATGTTGTTTACAAAATTCCATGTGGTTCATGTGGAAAATGTTACATTGGTGAAACTTCACAGCCATTATATAAGAGATTATACCAACATAATTATCATTGTAAGCTACTTGATCCAAATTATAGTGCTTTAACTCGTCACCATCAGGAGACTGAACACATTTTTGATTTCTCTGGAGCTAAAATTATTGATGTTATGGAAAATAAATTCCACAGATTAATTTTAGAAACCTTACATATAAATTTACTTTTTGATGTTTCTGTTAACTATAAAACTGATGCCTATTATAATTTAAAACATGCTCAAATTTTTTTAGGGAATTTAGAAATTTAATTTAGTTATTTTTTATTTTTTAGTTTATATATTTTTTGTTTTTTCTTTTTTTCATATATTTTCTATTTTTGTTATTCATATATATCTATTCTGATATTTTGTCACATTTTATTTTATTTATGATATTTTATTGTGTTATTTTTTACATTTATTGAGGTTTGTTTGACATTTTGTATGATTTATTAGTTTTATATTATTATTATTGTATTATATATTTTAGATTTGCTGATGATGACCTAGTTTGTTTAGTTCGAAACGTCCTTTTTAAAAGAACGTATTTAAAAAAATAAATATTGGATTCCTGTAGCCTTTTATTTACTCTATTTTAATAAATAAGAAAGATTATAATTGCTGATTCCAATTAAAACTATTATTAAGCGACTTCATGAATCTCAAATTCTATATTCGTTGCCATGTGCATTTACAATTTTATGTGCAGAAAGCAGGAATACATGTATATACAGAAGAAATGTTTTATTTATAAAATCAATTATTTATAAATACAAAAATTGCTAAAAATAATATTATTGCTTACTTTGATCAGGAATCAGCTAGCGGCCACGTTTCACATTGCCCACTCATATCTTAGGAAGTCCACTCAGTCTATACCATTTTATTATCACTTACACAACACTCGAAACACAAATACATAAAATTTAAGTAATTTTACATATTAAAATATGCATTACAATATTTAAAAAAACGTCGGAAAACTGTTATCACTGCAAAGTCCCGCGCTGAACTGGACTAGCCCAGCTCAGCGTGAATGTTTTTCGACGATGCAAAATAATTGATGAGTTTTGTTGTTAATTGTTTGTAGCGTTAAAAATAATTTCAAAATATATTCAATATAATGTGTTAGCTGTCCGTGAATTTAAGACAAAACTAATAAACCTATTTGCGTAAAATTTGAATGAGCGTGTTTACATGAACAAAACAAAAACATATATGTAGTTTTAATTTTGGCAATAAATTTTATTACGTACAAATTTACAATATTTTTCTGTATTTAATTAAAAAGACAGAAAGAAAACTATATAAACAAATTTGATTTACAGCAAATTTAGATTGTAGAAAAAATACACATTTCACATTTGCGAATTATAAACTAAAATCACTTTTAAAACCCATTCGAGAATAATTTTCATGTGGGATTATGAAATGAGAATATGAAAGCAATTTTAAAATATATTTTCTGTTAGTGCAGACTTTCACGTCCTGTAGTGCTCAGATTTTCCATGACAGAATGCCACAACCATATATGGGTAAAAGGCGTGATGATTATTAGTTAACTTTTTTCTATGAAAGAAATATTATTTTTATATTACAATAAGTTATTAAATAATACTACAATAATTATTAGAACCTCCATGATATTTTGGTGGATGGTAGCATTTTTTTTTCAGGGAATGCATATCTCTTTTCTAAGATAATAGTAGATTATAATTCGGTACTCTGTAGTGTTAATCTGCTATGTACAAAAAAGGTAAGAATATAGGAAACAGTCTAAAATTATAATAAGAAACAAAATTTAAACCGAGAATTTATGATTAGGTAGAATTTTAACCACATAATGAATATAATGTATATATTTGTAGTAAATGAGGAGCTTTTTCAAAACTTTCGACATTTTTTGTACGGAGTAAACTAAACAATTAAAAAAAAGTTTCGCTAAAAAGTTAAAGTATAGGTAGTGTAAATACAGTAACCACAATATCCCTAAAAATAAAATCGCGGTCACAACCCTGTATATATATATATATATATATATATATATATATTAGGTTGGGTTGAAAAAAATAGATTTCGTTCTCTAGGGTCTAAAATGAAAGAGTTCCTTCCAAAAAGTTGTGGAGATGTGCTGAAACATTTTTCTGATGAATACCCAGGCAGCACCGAGCACCTCAAAACGCCGTTTTTTGCACTTTTTTTAAATTCTGGCCAATAACTTTTTTCAATTTGCTTCAAATTGGCTGAATTTTTTTTCTGGTATTCCCAGATCAATACCGAATAAGTCAATATAACCGACATTATATCAACATTAAATAGGCGATAAATATTGGATTTAATTAGGTGCTGCCACCTATCTTCATACTTATATGATCTGAAACTGTTCTGTAGATCATACAATTGATGAATCTAATGTTCTGGATGTAACACAGAAACAAAATATAACGATTCCAATCGATGGAATAACAAAATACCTGAAAACCCCGATTTTTGGGTACTTTGAGGATTTTTTCTTCGCCTTTAGGAAAGGGTAAACCCCAATGTCGGTTATATTGACTTATTCGGTATTGATCTGGGAATACCAGAAAAATACCACATCTCCACAACTTTTTGGATGAAACTCTTTCATTTTAGACCCTAGAGAACGAAATCTATTTTGTTCGACCCACCCTAATATATATATATATATATATATATATTTTAAGGGCCCGAAATACATATTTTGCCTAGAGCTCGAAATATTTAAAATCCGCTTCTGACTTTAACAACTGCAGTTTTGTCTTTACCAATTAGTTCTTTTTTAATGAATATTCTCTGCATTGTACTTAATATCGCTATTTTTTAAATTTTTTCTGCTTCTATTGCTGCTTCTGTTATTCTGCTTAGGCACTATAACTATCCATAAACATGTGAAACAGCACTTAATAACTAAAAAAAAACAAAAAGTGAGTAATACACGAAAAGAATCCCATAAGCATAACTCGACGACTTGGCGTTTTGAAATTATTATTTTTTTTAGAAATTGCGTTTTGAAAATAAATGCAAAATGCAAATTCATCTTTAGAGCTTATAAAATGTGTTTAGAACGTATTTTTTATATAAGTACACAGCTAAATGGATACCGATGACAATGCCATCTCTAACTCAATAGCGATTTTTTTAAAGAATTTACGTTTTGAAAAGAAGCTTCTCAAATATGTTTCTTATTATTATAAACTTCACGATAAAATAAAATCCTTAATTACCGTATGTACTAAAAAATCTTGTGGCACATTAAATGAGAACTTCTGTTGTAGATTGACAGTTTGTCGAAGTCAAATGTTTTTACCCGAAATTATATCAAAGAAAAATATTCTCATATACTGAATGGTCCAGACCAACCGTACCGTTTTAAAAGAAGAAAAGTGTATGTGGAATGTATAAAACGTTGTGGAGATAATTGTTATTAGAATACGAGAGTAATTTAATATTAAATTGGTATTTGATAAGTATCATTTTCCTAAAATCAGTCTAATAGTTTCATTTTTTAAATTGTCAAAAACTATTTAATTTTTCTATATTACAACGGGCTGCGAACGATTGTAGACATCTGCTGCTAACTGTATTCTTATATAGGTAGTAAATTTTACTTTGATTCAGGTGGAATGTATGTACTTCACCTACAGTTTTCACCTAATTTCAATTTCATTTTCAAGTCAACTTCACCTTCAAATAGCAGATTATAAAGGCAATTATTTTTTGCTAAATTTAGAAAATATAAAACTATCTATTACACATCGTAGCAGATAGCAAATTCTTACTTACACTAGATTTGTTAGTTCTATTGAACGTATGTACCTATGTATTTGAAAATTTTAAGATTAAAATATCTTACCGCCTTCATAAGAAACATTTCATGTGGAGAATGGATGTAAAATGAACTCACCTGCAACAAAAAATAAATATATAAGTAAAACTAAAGTATGACAAGCATATCATAAATTCGTACAAAAAGATTTCTTATGTATTTAATGTTAAACTGCGTGCATATACTAAGAGGTCCAGACCACCCGTCCACCCCTTTTAAAAATTCTGTGTTCAACATTTTGAGAAAACAAGATCTACGATAATACTAACTTCGATGTGCTCTATCGAATTAGACCAAATTTGAAACCCCTCCCTCCCCCCTGGAAGAGAGGAAGGGGGTAACTTCAAAATCTTAAATGGAAACCCCCAATTTTTATTACAGATTCGGATTCCGCGTAAAAAAATATGTCAGTTTTATTCTAATTTTTTTTAATTATTTTCTACAGATGGCGCTGTAATTGCAAAAAACAGTTTTTTGGCGTTTTTTAAGAATGTTCAAACTAAACTTTTCGGACATGATCTGAACATTCTAAGAATCGTTCAGAGAATTTGCAACAAATCTTTTAAACATTTGAAAAAATATTTTAATTGTTTTACAAGTTCACGTGCATAAGTGGAACTTTCATGTTTTCGTGAGGTTGTACCTGGTGCATGAGCCACGCGAACGACTCGATTTAAATGAAAAAAAATATTTTTGAAATACGAACTGCGATGAATAAAGCTGTGTTATCAATTTGTTTGTGGGTTGTTATTTGTCCTCGAAAAAAAATCGCAAAAATCACCTTCTTTTTAGAGCCACGAAAGAGTTCTACCTCCTTAAAAAACGCCAAAAAACATGTTTCTTGCGATTACAGCGCCACCTGTTGAAAATAAAAAAAAATTAGAATAAAACTGACATATTTTTTTACGCGGAATCCGAATCTGCAATAAAAATTGGGGGTTTCCATTTAAGATTTTGAAGTTACACCCCTCCTCTTTTCCAGGGGGAGTGAGGGTTTAAAATTTGCTCTCATTCGATAGAGCACATCGAAGTTAGTATTATAGTAGATCTTGTTTTCTCAAAACGTTGAACACATAATTTTTAAAAGGGGTGGAAGGTTGGTCTGGACCATCCAGTATACACAGAACTCTGCGATTTTATTTGAAACATTTCTCTCAAAATATAATTAAGGAATAGGAACGATAGCGAGGTGAAAAATAAAGTTATAGACACCCGTAATTGAAGTTCACGTTTGCGGTCATATACTCTTTTATCATTTAGGGCAACTGCATTGTATAAGACCAACACTAAATTATAAAATTTTACGATCCAAAAACAACATGAACCTTTTCTAAAGCCCCGTGGCAATACGAGAGCCATTAGTTCTAACATTGTCACATTTTGACTAAAGAATAAAAACGAGCATCGGAGGAATCGAAACCCGAAGCTGTGTGCAGCACTTCGGACCGATAACTCGCACTTACACTGCAGAGGCGCTAGTAGCGCCCACGCGCTAAATGGATGGGACTAATCACCCGGGGATTCCCCGCCACGAAGTCTTAAATATATACGCGCAA
The DNA here is from genome assembly GCA_911728475.2 of Pterostichus madidus. Lineage (NCBI taxonomy): Eukaryota > Metazoa > Arthropoda > Insecta > Coleoptera > Carabidae > Pterostichus > Pterostichus madidus. The sequence continues at coordinate 11,163,747 of OU452318.1, forward strand.
TAAATCAGCGGAAAGCGCCAGTAACGACCATCAATGCAATTTATACGTATATTATTAAACCGCGAATTTGCACTTCGTCGGAATGTTTATAATATGGTTATTTAGTTATTCTTCTCTCTGCAGTATAACAGTCCAGGACAGGGACAGAATTTAATGGCTTTCTCGCCAACAAAAAGTAAATTTAGTAAGTGTTACGGGAAAATAGGGAAATTAGGGAAGTCCGAACAGTGTTGGATACCGGATTGGAGTGCTAAACCAATTAAAATACACAAGTATCCAATATATATTATTTATTAAAATCAGGCGACATATTTGTTTCGTTGAGCTGCTCTTGTTTTATTTTTAATTTGTACAAAAATTGCAATCTGGTAATACCAGTAAGACTAAGAACAGTAAGACTCAGAACATAGATTAAGAACCCTAAGACTCAGAACCACAGATCATAATATACTACTATAGATAAGAAACTGCCTTGTTATGCACTGGGACTGTATTTTGCGCCATCTGAGTAGTGGAAGTCTAACTAAAGTCAAGTATATAGGCAACCCGATATGCATATTTAGGCAGCTTGTTATTTTTCTTATTATTTTATATTTATTGAAACTACATAAAATAAAAATTCATTATTACAATATAAATATTTATTAAAATATTCACCTGTATACAATTTATTTATAATTTTAACTGTTTCAATCGCAGTTTTATCCAACTCTTCTCAACTTGAAAATATATTGTGACTTCCTTATCTAAATATTATTTATTATATGATCACTTACTTGCCAGTAGCAGTGCAGTTTTTTACACAACAATTGATATTAGTTGATGATATTATTTATATGAAATTATTTCACAAATAAAAATTAATTGGATATTTGACAGATTGAAAAATTTGAAATATATACAAATGACAACTACAGGAACAATCTAGTAACCAATGATTGCCGATATTGTAGTTATCTAAAATGAATGTCTTCACATAAAGACTATCAGCGCCATTCCTTAGGTGGAAGTCTAACTATAAACACAGTCCCATGGTTACCTATATAACTTTCCGCTGCCTGCTCAGAACTAAGAATACTGAATTAACTAAAACTAACATATATATACAGTAAAACCACCAGATTACGGACAGAGTAGGGGAAGAAGGTTAGTGTCCGCAATTTGGACTATGGATGGTTCAAGATAACAAGGGATGTGGGAAAGAAGAGACCTTGGAAATGGACTTTAGTAGATGCTGAATTTATCTTATTAACTAAATATTGGATTTCTTAATGATAAATAAAATATACAATTAATAATAACAACTTATAATAAAACTAACAAATAATTGGGTCGGTACATGACAACCGTCCACTCTCATTTTTCATAGGTATGCATATGTATAATGTGCATTGCGGTATAATTATACCGAAGAATAATTTTTAAATAAGAATTGTGAATACATAACTATTTCATTTATATATTATTTATTAAACGGAATGAATAGTCAATGTTAGATCTATTAATTTTTTTTACTATCAATGAAATAATTATATAATATAAAAACATAACTAATTACTAGAATTTGTTGAATGACAATTTGTCTGTTGGTAATTATTAGAAATATTTTTGAAAACGCAATGAGTGTTCGCCGGGATTTGAACCCAGAACCTTTCATTCGCATGATGACTGCTCTAACCAATTGAGTTACAAACACTCGGCGAAGCATGAGTATTCGCCGAGTGTTTGTAGCTCAATTGGTTAGAGCAGTCATCATGCGAATGAAAGGTTCTGGGTTCAAATCCTGGCGAATGCTCATTGCTTTTTCAAAAATTATTTCTAATAACTAATTACTAATAATGAAAGCGATACTTTTTTGAGATGCTGTCATTACGTCTTGTACGTATTTTTACTGTCTTATTCACAGTATAAGGAAGTATTGGAATCGTAAAAAAAATCGTTGACGAGATTTTCGCGGAAATACGTGTTTTGAGGTCCACTGAATCCGTTTTGATCATTTTCTCAATGATGTCGGGGTGTGTGTATGTGTGTGTGTGGATGGATGGATGGATGTGTGTCCTAGTGTGCAATATCTCATGAACGAGATAAGATTTGTTAACGAAACTTGGTTTCATGAAAATACGAAGAGCTGAGTTGATTTTGAATGAAATTGAGAAACCGGAAGAGGAGGTTTACTAGACACACAAAGCAATAAATTCCATTTATTTCAAAAATGGAATCAGTTATGAAAAAAAGTTTCAAATAAAAGATGTTAGCAAAAATATTTGGAACATAAAATATCATTTGCAATTTTCCTGTATATGCGTCTAATTTTGATAAAAACTAATTTATATATATATATATATATATATATATATATATATATATATATATATATATATATATATATATATATATATATATATACATATACAGGGTGTTGAACGCAACTCTCGAACATAGGGATTTAACATGTAAAATAACAATTTTTTAATTTCCTGCTCCCCAAATTATTTTAACCAAAAAAGTTTCAAATAAAAGTTTTGGGAATAAAATTCTACATCTAATACAATAACCAAAATTAACTTTGCATGCTTCGCAACGGCACAAATTTGATCTGAAAATAACGAAAATAGCCTGAAAACTATTGATAGCCATGGAACTAAAACAAAATTAAACAAATGTTTGTCGTTTTATCTGTCAAAATAAATGACATAATAAATAAAGAAATTATTTTGATAGATTATACGTTAAACATTTGTTTAATTTTGTTTCAATTCCATGGCTATCGATAGTTATGAGGCTACTTTTGTCATTTTCAGATCTAATTTGTGCCGTTACGAAGCATGAAAAGTTAATTTTGTTTATTGGCTTAGATGCAGAATTTGATGCCCTAAAACTTTTAATGGAAGCTATTTTGTTTAAAATAATTAGGAAAGCAGGAAATTACAAAATTGTGATTTTACATTTTAAATCCCTATGTTCGAGAGTTGCGTTCACCAGCCTGTATATATATATATATATATATATATATATATATATATATATATATATATATATATATATATATATAAAATTTCTGTTGCATTGTAACTAAGTGTATATCGCTTCACCGATGGTAAAACTAACCACATACGAAGTGAGGTTCATAAATTGGCTTCCTAAGTACAAAAGAAAAGTTCTATAAGAACCTAAATATTTGTATTTTTCAATATAATCTCTTTTTTACTTTAATACATAGGTTGTTGTTAATTATGTAATGAAAATGAGATTAGCTTATCTCATACCGTTATCCATTTATTTTTACAACAATTTATCATTTATAATGATAATAAGTATTTTATAAATTAATCTAATTGCACTTATGCGAAAGTGTCATTTCAATTAATTTACAAAAAAAATTACAGCCAATTCGCAGTATCGCATATCACATAAGTGCGATTGCACATTATGGTAGATACAATTAGATTAATTTATAAAATACTTATTATTATTATAAATGATAAATTGTTGTAAAAATAAATGGATAACGGTATGAGATAAGCTAATCTCATTTTCATTACATAATTAACAACAACCTATGTATTAAAGTAAAAAGAGATTTTATTGAAAAATAAAAATATTTAGGTTCTTATAGAGCTTTTCTTTTGTACTTAGGAAGCCAATTTATGGACCTTCCCTCGTATGTGGTTAGTTTTACTATCGGTGAAGCGATATACACTTATTTACAATACAACAGAAATTTTGAAATTTATTTTTAAAATTGCGGCTGAACCATACACGTAATGTTTTGTGTGCATCTTTTAATTTTGAATATGCTTGCACTCTGCAGTTCTTTCTATAAAATGAACAGGAGCGCAGGAATTTGCATAAAACTATTATCCCATGTTAAATGCCTATGTTCGTTCTTATCAAGCATCATCCAGTATGTATTCAATATCAAATATGTCAAGATGTCTTGAAAAACTAAATATATGTAATGAATGTGAATGAAAAATGATCATGAACTGTTAAAATAACAAATTTATTATTCAAACATTTACATATATCAATACATTTTATACTACAAAAAAACAAACACTACTATTTCAGCAATTAACTTGAACTATTATGATAACAATATTTATTTCATTATTTGCGAAATTTTTCAATTAAAGCATCATATAAATCATACATTGACTCAGACATAACTTGATTAAAAGCTTTGTCATTTTTAAAAGCTTCAACACAAATCTCTTCTTTATCATTGAATACTTTATCTAAAGAATCATCGTTTTTATTTACGCAATCTGTTAGAATATTTTTTGGAATGTAAATAATCGCATTTACAACAGTAACTTGCGCCAAGATTTCATGTTTGATAATATTAATACTTTGATGATAATCTTCCAATGACATAACCTCAGAAATGGAGTATCCATATTCGTGAAGAATTCCTGACAGAGTGTCATAATAAAACTGATAAAGCTCTTCTAAATGCTTGCTTCGTAAATCTGCAGAAGTATTAGAATATATTCCAAGAATAATGTCAATGCAAGGGAAGTTATAGCGAATAATTTGAAAATCAAGTAAGCAGCATTCTTTTGCAACACCATTCTCGTATTTGAACAACATGTTGTTTGACCATAAATCACCATGTCCGCATGTCTTCGGGAGGTTGATTTCTTCCGCAAAAGTACTACAAATCTTTGCGTCTTTAATCAATGTTTTAAATTCTTTTTTGTAGTTTTCATCTTTAGGAAGTAGATCGATAAGTTTGTCTAACACCACAAAATTATTTTTCCAAAATGTATCATCCTTCATATTTTGTTCGTTAGGGAAAAACAGTTCTTCAAATTCCATCGGAAACTCTTTATCAAACCGGTATTCTTTACCTAATTCTTCAGTTTTGGTTCGTTCGTAAGCAAATCCGGCGGCGTGATACATTGCCAAAGATTTTAAAAGACATTTAGTCTCTTCCAACGTAAATTTCTCATTTCTTGGATGTAATACGTAATTTTGCTTCGACAAATCATCCATCACTAAACTTTGATTCGGAATACAATAGTAGCTATTTGCAGCAAAACTTGTATCATACCCATAGTTTTTAAATTCTTTGAAGAGATGATCATACAAAAATATTTCTTTTTTGTAAACTGTTGAACTTTCAACAATATCAGCTTGGACTTTATTCTTCACAGGTTTAGTTTTAATGAATAAATGCACTGTATCTTCTTTACCATGTTGCTGATAAGTTATTTGTAGTTTATAGTGTTCTCCCATAAATCCTTCAACATTTTCAGACAAAGGTAATATTTTAGAACTTACGTATTTTATTTCAGAATCGCTGAAATAATTCTGAAGAATCTTAACGCAGTCGTTACTTGATAGTACCGAGTCAACCATTTTAACTGAAAGACGATTAGCGAACAACTAAATTAAATTGTCATATGATAATTATAAATACGCAGAATTAGAATCAGCCGATAAATGATATTTAGTATTAAGAGATAATAAAGATAATATTTTTTATTATGACGATTAAAGAAGTCCTTGAATAATTCTAGGTATATAGCTAGCTGGTCTCACGATCAGGGTCTGATTTACGTATAAGCAAAATAAACTGTTGCTTAGGGTGCCCACACATTGGGGAGCCCGAAAAAAAGAGAAAATATTTGAATCTATAAAATTTCTGATTAAATATTTTTTCCTACAACTGTGCGATTTATTTGTTATTACGTAACTACTATTGCCTTGGTTACGTATGGAAAGTAGATTAAATACAGACCAAGTGCGTTTCTATAAGCAAAGAAAGACTAGTGCCGAAAGTAATTTGTACTTTTCGCAATTGTCAAAAGAAAATATAAATGAGAGCGATTTATATTTCGCACCAAGCACGGAATTTCATATTTGAGGCACATACGCTTATGGAAGAAAAAGAAATATGCAGTGATATATTTTGACGTTTACTGCAGTATATCTAATCTGTACACATCACATTGAGCAGACAAGAACTCAAGTATATCATTATTAAATATGATAATTAATAAAAATAACCGAACAAAGTAAAATATATCGATAAATGGTTTTATTTAAAGAGTAAGAAAAATACGTAATATTGATTGTTTGTGTAAATTAATAACACGTCGTTACAGTTGCTTATATTGACATAATTTGAAGTGGAAACTGTTGTACTATCTAAAGAAACATTGATTTCTTCCGTACCTGTAGATATTATTAACAGTAATATTATTGACAACAATTTCGGAGGTTTTAGAAGTACCAGCAGCAGTTTGATTGTCATTGTCAAGAATAGATCCAACAATTACCTTTGGAGGTGTATATGATAAAGAAGAATCACTCACTGTAGTATTCCTATCTAGACGATTTTGAAGAAATTGTCTTGAAATTTGAAATATTTTTAAATAACGTAGAATAATGTGCAAGCAATCAACAAACAAACCATAGCAACGCCGTAAAACATCGTTCTCGTGTAATATCATAAAATTTTTATAAATTTTGATAATATTTTAGTGATTTTATAAATCGCACAGTTAAATTCTGCATTTGCACGAAACAAGCCTTTTTCGGAACTTATGTATAATTTGAAAAAGCTATCCCTGTGGCTCCTCCACCACTAACATGTTTGGGGGCCGTGATTTGACGACTGGTAACCGCACTTCACGCGCAAAATATATCACTTACCGAGATCTGCTTTAGCAGAGTGCCACACCCAGTAATGGGTAGAAGGCGTGATGATATATTTATTTTATTTATGTATAAAAATAACTATATTGTATTACACAATTTTTATTTAACTAATTATATCCAAACATGTATTGACTAAATAACAAATGAAGATATCTGCGGGGAGAAGTATTGAAGGAGAAAGCACTTGCTCGACGCTTGAAAAAGAATTTGAAATAATTTTTGACATGTTTTCTGTTTGGAAATTCGTGCGACAGTTCTCATTTTCCATGGATACACTCTTACATTTTCAGCAGACAGTTGGAAAAGTCTAGTTTTTGCTCGGTCGTAGAAAAAGATACTTCATTTTGATCAAATTTATTTAAATCTAGGAAATTATTGCAAATAATTGAGCAATATTTGGGTAAAGTTCTGTTTATTTTATTATTTTTTATTTTAATATGATTTCTGCAAAAGCTTGCAAAAGTTTTAATATTAAATTATTTCAGTTTTTCCAGACTAAGATACATTTATCTCCGACAATTTTGCAAAGGAATTTAAAAAAATGAAATACAAGTATCTACTTATAAAATAATGATTTGTGACATCCTGACATCGTGACAAAGTAAATGTATCTCTCACAGTTTTAGCGTACTTGTCTTTTTCTCACGAGTCGAGATGGCTCAATTTGTTCTTATTGCCAATCATGCACTTCACTACTTAATTCTCCCTTTTATCTATTTCTTTCTTCAGCGCTTTTTATTCTTGTACCATTAACTTTTTTCAGGAAAAATCGTCTTGCGTCCTGTTCTATCTTTAATGGATAATGTAAAGTAATCTCTGTGCATATTCAACGAAGAGTCGTTTTACGTTTTAGTTTTAATATCTGATTTGGTTTGCAGCTATTTCAATATACATTTGTTCACAGTTCGCGAGTTTGTCTTCTATTAGATATTCACTTTTCAACAGTTTTGTCGAATATGCAGTGGTGGATTTAGGGGGAGGACTCAGATATCCGGACATCCCCTGATATAAAAATGTAAGTATACCGAAGTCATTTATATTAATAGATGCATATTTGGAAATCAGTGAATTTTATCCAAATATTATTCAGTTGCTTTTATGCCGACAAACTATTTTCACCACATTAAAACTACCCATGTGGCTCCCCCTCTATTAATATCTTTGGGAGCTGTGATTTTACGGCTGGTAATCGCACTTATCGTGCAAAATACGTCATTTACCGAGATCTGCTAGGGTAGAGTGCAACACCCACTAATTGGCAAAAGGCGTGATGATATATTTATAATTTTAATTTATCTTATGTCTTCTAGTGACGACATGCCCATTTCAGCGCTCATTTCCGACACAAGTTTCTTGAAATCATATTTATGTCTAATGGGCTCCTATATTAAAAATAAAAATGTTTATGAAACTACATGATAAACTATGATGATCAGTGAAAATGCAGGTTAAAATTTCTTTATATTACAAGAGACATGGGCGTCCGCAGGATGGGGGAGCAAGCCGGGGCGTTTCCACCCCCAACCCTGGATATTAATTAGGGTGGTGACCACGACTCTCGAACATAGAACTTTAACATGTAAAATTATAATTTTGTAATTTCCTGCTTCCCTAAATATTTTATGCAAAAAAGCTTGAAATAAAAGTTTTAGGGCTTAAAATTCTGCATTTGATCCAATAAACAAAATTAATTTCACATACTTTGTAACGACACAAATTAGATTTGAAAATGACGAAAATTTTCTCAAAACTATCGATAGGCATGAAATTGAAACAAAATTAAACATATGTTTGACGTTTTATCTGTCAAAATAAATGAAATAATAAATCATGAATTTATTTTGTCAGTTTTGACAGATTGTACGTCAAACATTTGTTTAATTTTGTTTCAATTTCATGCTATCGATAGTTTTGAGACAATCTTAGTCATTTTCAATTCTAATTTGTGCCGTTACATGCATGCAAAATTAATTTCGTATTTTATTCCCTAAAACTTTTATTTGAAGCTTTTTTGTTTTAAATAATTATGAAGCTGAAAATTAAATCAATATGATTTTACATGTCAAAATCCTATGTTCGAGAGTCGCGATCACCATCCTGTATATGTATATATAAATTAAATAAAAATTAAATTATAAGTTTAAAAATAATAAATTAAACCTGAAACTTTCCAGTAGTATTCTTATGGCCAGCTAGCGACATGCTCACTATCGTAACGATTGAGTAATCTAAGTTTATTAAGTTTACACGGACACAAAATATTAAAAAATAAAAACAGTAAATCGGAATTTATTGAAGAAATGGTGTCAATTTATGGAAGTTATTCGAAGATTGTCCTTCTTCAATTCAAACACAGACGTCAAAGACTAATAATTTATTTCACAAATTTAAATATTTTTTTGTCTATTTGTTATGTGTATTTGTAATTATATTATGTAAAAAAAATATTTTAGAAATTTATGTCTATCTGAGAGTTTTTTGCCCCTGTGGCTCCTCCACCATTAACATCTTTGGGGGCCGTGATTTGACAACTAGTAACCGCACTTTACGCGCAAAATATATCACTTACCGAGATCTGCTTCGGCAGAGTGCCACACCCAGTAATGGAGAGAAGGCGGAGGGGATACTTCTTTGAATATTGAAAATTCTGCAGTTCTAAGATTTTATAACATTCATTAGAACAAATACTTCAAAGCAAAAAGGGATTAATGTGAAATTTGAGAAATAATGGCCATAGGTTCATTGCAGGTAGCGAATACATAGTTATTTACATCGAGCACGTGTTTCACATAAAAGGGATTGTTTTTGTTACCTACTAGTTCTGTGAAATTTCCTTGTTAACAGATGCTAAAAGTTGTTCAATAGAAATTTAAACATCAGAAATATGACGACATGAAACGAAAATGCTTAGTGGACTATTTCATAATCACATTTATTTGGTTTTACTCAGAATATTTGAAGAGAACCGATCCGGATACTGAAATTCCATACTCATACTCACATTCGAATCTAAGATCAGATGCTCAAATCCGTTTCCAAGATTCGAACTTTTGGATCTGGATTCGAGATCCAATACTGAGATTCGGATCTAAAATTCAATACTCAGATCCGGATCCAAAATCCGATACTCAGATCCGGATCCAAAATCCGATACTGAGATCCGGATAGTTCAACATTCAATTATCCGGATAACCGGATATTTTTGGATCCGAAACCGAAACTATCCGGCTTGTAGCCGCACTTCACGCGCATAAATATATAACTTCGATAAATATATTCTTCGAAAGTAAAATTGCATTTAATTAACTCTCTTATTTTACCACTGCTCGACTACTGTGCTTGCGTTTACATTCCAAATTTAACCCAATTTGATAAAAAAAGGATCACTCTACTGCAAAATTCTTGTATTCGTTATGTTTATGGTGTTCGTAAATATGATCACATATCCAGTTATCGATTGTTAGCAAACATGGACGATATCGATGATCGTGTAACAAAACTATATCTTTGTCTTATTCATAAAACTAGACTCACGGGCATTCCTCCTTATCTGCATGAGAAACTTATATCTAAAATTTATAATTATACATTGCGTGAAAAAGATTTATTTGCTGTACCTTCATTCAAAAAATCCAAATTTAAATCTTCTTTTTCATACTTAGCTCCAACTTTGTATAATAACATTCCTTTTTTTGTGAAGTCTCTATCTATGATCTCTTTTAAAAGATATATAAACAATGTACTGTAATTTAATTTATTCTAATTGTATAAAATTTTCTATTATCTCTCTGTATAAGTTTACATCTGCATATTGTTCAATACTCAAATGAATTATCAAACATTGCCTTATAATTTCAAGTTTGTAGACATTTCAAAATATTTATTATAGATTTATATTGTATGGTTAGGTGGAAGAGCAGCCTTGGGCTGAACCTCGCCATTGACTTGGGGTCAATAAAGATTATTTATTATTATTATTATTATTATTATTATAACTTAGAGATATTTTTATTTGTATCTAATGTATTTTTTTTTATTAACTATGCTACAAGGAACAGCAGCAGCTATTGCTAATGCTGTGTAAAACAATTTTTTTGCAGGCGAAAGCAGCCCCGCGTAGCTCTAATATGCATCAGTATTAACTGAAGCACACTTAAAACCGGCGATTCGCAATTATTATCATCATCACGTGCTTGCAAATGCAATTCAAAGCTCTTTGGCAACTGGCGCGCTGCGTTTTGTTTCAGTGACTTAGGGATTGTGAAGCATGTAATCCTTCTTGTTTGTATCGCTGCAACTCTAGGTCTCGGGCTTTACCAGAAGACCATCTTCCATTGGAACTACTAATTCTACCGTCAATATGATGGGGCTTCATATTGAGATTTATATTTTATTTGCTTGTTTAACCAAAAAAAAAAAATCAAAAAAAAAAATATTAGGAATATATAGTTATTCACTGTACTGTGTGTTAAAAGTGTGTCGAGAAAAAAAGGTTTAGCTCATGAAGTTGCAGATCGAGTGGGATATTTTTTCGAGTGAGCAATTCCTCTTAACACACGTGTGTAGTATACTGTTTTATCCAACACCTCTCATTATATGAAATATCAATAATAATAAAAAAAATTCTGTATAGAAATATCAAATGTCAAATTATTCAAAAATAAGATAGTGACTATAGATATTGTTTTTATCCACAACTCATATATTATAAAAACATAATTACACTGATTTCAGTTGAATTATATGGCTCATAAAACACTAGTATTTTATATTCCATAAAACACTATAAACAACTTGTTACTTCATGATCTACCGTATTTTGAGAAACTTCGGTTTCGTGTTTAAACTTTTCTTGTGTGTTTTATATACTTAATAAAACACTAGTATAATACGAGGGCAGGATGAAAAATATTGCCATTGTCTCACGGTCGCGCTTGTTGTCAACAGAGAGCAAATGCGGCACCCATCTGGCAGATAGCTTTCTCATATCCAAAAATTTATGCAAAATGTTCCGTATAGGGATGTTGATTTTATCCGGATATTCGAATATTCGAATATTTATATGGCGAATATTCGGTTTTGACTATCCGAATAGTTCGAATATCCGGATATTCGAATATCCGAATATTCGAATATCCGAATATTCGAATATCCGAATTTCCGAATATCCGAATATCCGGATATTCGAATATTCGTATATACGAATAGTTCTAATATCGGAATAGTCAATAACAATGAATGAATAGTTCGAATTGTCGAAAGTTCTTAATTAATACTTTAGATTTTTAATTTAGCTACAATATTTTAGCACATTATAGTTAACAAACGAATTCAAATATCTAAACAGTAAACACTTTAAACATTCAAATAATGTGTATTTCATATTGTCTTCAATTCATAAATGCAAATAAGTATCCAAATAAAATAATTATGGAACAGTTATTTTCATTTTACTCACGTAATATACTATGAGGTTAGAGGTGGACGAATATCATATTTCTCGAAATCGTATATGAATCTAGAATATTCGAACCATCCGAATAGTTGCTTATTTAAAAATGAGTAAATTTAAATTATAAATTAAATTTATAATTTTAATAAACAATGAATAATTTTATATTAATTAAATATAAATTAAATATAATTATGAAATGAGGGTGATGTGTACGAATGAGACTGTTTAATCATCAGGCCTTTTACCCATTATTGGGTATGGCACTATGCTCAGCAGATCTCGGTAAGTGATATATTTATGCGCGTGGAGTGCGGTTACCAGCCGTCAAATCACGGCCTCCAAAAATATTAGTGGAAATGAAAATGTTTGTCGATGTATGTATAGATAATAATAATATAAATCAAATTAAATATCAAAATAGATAATTGATAATGTGATCTGATGATATGATAATGTGATTATTATATTACTGATATGGGGTGGCTAGCTCAGTGGTATGAAGTCGGCCTGTGGATCCTGAGAACCCTGATTCGATTCCCAAAGGCGACAAACAATTTTCATAATTTCAAAAGCTACCCCTGTGGCTCCTCCACCACTAATATCTTTGGGGGCCGTGATTTGACGGCTGGTAACCGCACTTCACGCGCAAAATATATCACTTACCGAGATCTGCTTCGGCAGAGTGCCACACCCAGTAATGGGTAGTAGGCGTGATGATATATTTATTTATTTATTTATTTATTTGATTAATATGATAGTTAATTGTCATGATAATAAATTACGAAATGAAAGAAATGAAGTTAAGAAGAAAATAAAATGTGTCCGACAGTACGGTGGGGTGGGTAGCGTTACGGAATTCGAATTCGGAGATCCCGAGTTCGAATCTCACTCAAGCTAGAAATTATAAGAAAAACCACTCTGCGGCTCGGCGAGTTCGGTCCCTGTAGGTACTGTAATTGGGATTCAATTCCCGTTGTACAGAGTAATATAAATAAATAAACTAGTGATAGTGTAGTGTTTAAAAGGTATTATTATTAATTGCTTAGCTTAAGAGACTGCATGTTTTTAAGAAAATATAAACCAGACCTGAGTGAACACTCTGTTCTCAATAAGAATTTTGAAGGGTCTGGCAATTTTGTAAACATCTGTACGTCATAAGTTATATAGTTCTGTCGTTGCCACGAGAGAATGCCAAAAGAGTAAGGGAGAGTAATTTAATTAATCACGGCACTGTAAAATTGTTTTTATTCCATTGGTCTATTACAGTTAGTAAATAGTAAAATATTTTTAATCGCAGTGCCACTTTGTACAGATCCTGCAATCATTTCACATTTTTTAGCTTGGCATTCTCTCATGTTGATAACGGTAATATTGCTTCTATTAAATAAAAATTACATTACTGTTGTTCTAATTCTATGATTAAATATTAAATGCATTAATGTGCTCCATAATTACATAATAATTAGAATATCCGAATATTCGACTATACGAATATCCGGATATTCGAATGTTCGAATATCCGAATACCCGAATATTCGAATATCCGAATATCCGAATATTCGAATATTCGAATATCCGAATATCCGGATATTCGGATCCGAATATTCGAATATTCGGATACGAATATGAAGACTAACGAATATCCGAACTATTCGGACACGAATATTCGGTTGACCGAATATTCGTTCGGCAATTTTTTACAAAATCGACATCCCTAGTTCCGTACCCGTTCGGTTGAGATGCTCATAGCCTCTCTCGTGCACTTTAACTCATCGATCGTCCAATATCATACCATGGATTTTTTCGACGATTTCTGTCGTTGTAACCTCAATTGGACGACCAGAACGTTCGGCGACTTTTGTGGTCATACTACCACAACGAAACTCAGTAAACCACTTGTGAATCGTTCCAGTCGATGGTGAGGAGTCCCCATAATGTTTAACAAGCGATGCTTTGGTTTGCGTAATGTTTTTTCCACGCAAGAAATAATGTTTAATCAAGATGCGAAATTCACTTTTTCCCATGTTTTCAAAAATCTTCAAGGTTGCTTGCTTTCGATGGGTGTCAAAACAGAATTGAATAACATATCAGTCTGAAAATTTAATGCGTTCTAGTTAAAGATGTCACATGAGATTTGCGATAGTGGCGCCATCTGTTTTATTTTTCAGCGACTTTTGTGGTCATACTACCACAACGAAACTCAGTAAACCACTTGTGAATCGTTCCAGTCGATGGTGAGGAGTCCCCATAATGTTTAACAAGCGATGCTTTGGTTTGCGTAATGTTTTTTCCACGCAAGAAATAATGTTTAATCAAGATGCGAAATTCACTTTTTCCCATGTTTTCAAAAATCTTCAAGGTTGCTTGCTTTCGATGGGTGTCAAAATAGAATTGAATAACATATCAGTCTGAAAATTTAATGCGTTCTAGTTAAAGATGTCACATGAGATTTGCGATTCTGGCGCCATCTGTTTTATTTTTCAGGGACTTTTCACTCTGCCCTTGTATGTAAAGTCCTTGTGCGTACAAATGTGATATAGTTTTTAACAACAGTTTTTCGGGAACCGTCTGGTTGTCACATAAAGGTACTAATAACACTACCATATTTAAAAATGGTTTTAAATTTCCGAAGTAACAGTACTTGGTAGTAACATACATCCAACATCAATATCAGTGTACCATCATACATGAATACCAAGCACGGTGTACACATTTTATTACACAGCTCAGCAGGCATCATAAATTCAAGAGCCGTTTACCTGTTAAAGAATAAAATATAGAAACGGCGCGAATAGAAAATTTATACATCTCGTTGTTCGAAGGCTTTACATTGAATAAATAAGCGACGAACCGTCCGGAATAGATATTCGACATTAGAGACGTGTAAATCCACATAGGTGCGGGTTCTTCAACAGCGGCATTACAAAGATAAAGTGCGGGCCAGAAGAAGCAGGAAGAAGCCGAGGATTACTCCTCGTATGGCTATTCGTTACCACGAGTCAAGTCGACGCTGTTACCGTAATCGACCACTAATAACGGACGTTATATATGTCTGTACCGTTTATATCTTGGCCACAGATATATAAGATCTCGATCGTTTCATTGCAGAGTGCAGTCTGCGCTTCCAGTGAAATATGTACGATTCGTGCAAGGCATTTTACCACGAGATCACTCATTGCCAGATAGTACTTCTGCTACCAAAGAAACACCTCGAGTGCTGCCTTGATAGATGTTTGCTCAAATTAAATGAGAACTGGAAAACCACTTTTTACTGTCATTTATTCAGTTCAACAAAAGATTTCAGGAGGTGAACGAAACCGTTATGAAATGAATCGTTCCAAACAAAAATAGGTACTTTCATTCGGTGCTTTAGTATTATTAACCCGCAGTCCAGGGGCGTACCATCTGCTATATCTGTCCACCGGTCAGAAAGAACCACCAGCGTCTATGATAATTTTTTTATATTGATTATTTTATGAGGTTTCTCAAAACTAATGAAATGCTTCATTGTATGTCACGTGTCTGCGTTTTAACCAATCCTATCATTATTATACTGAGAATTAAGCTCTTGTGATTATTCCCGGGAATTATCTCTGTAGATGCTTTTTTGTTTGTGACAAATGATAGGTAGTTGTTAAATAATTATTTAAAACTATCAACGCGTCAAGTGTGAAAAAAATCGATTTAGTTGTATTTTAGATACAGAAATACACCAACAAATTTTGGAAACAACTTGCAAGAATACATTACTAAATAATCAACCGATATGAACCCAGTTCAAAATGTTTTAAGTTGGATGAATCGACTTCAACAGCTAAGTCAAAAAAAATCTAATTAAATATAACTCGAAAATTCGATAAATTAGAAAATAATTCTCCAGTATCTTTCTCAAACTTGTTGCCATTTGGCAATAGCCACTCGAGCCCTACGGACTTTCGTGACTATTGCCTGGCAACAAGTTTTCGAAAGATCTGTCAAATTATTTTCAATTTATTCTCACTCTCTTGTTATATTATTAATGATTATTTCATTCATTATAAATTTAATCACTCAGATAGCCTCATTTACCATTAATTCGCATTTTAAAAAAGGCATTCAGCTCTTAAGCGCAATTAAATTGCAGCTATCTTTTTTTGGAAAAATTTTGAGCTTCTTATATCTTTAAGAAGCATCGATCCCAAGACTCATATGCTCTGTTAGACACTAAAACAGAGAAATTCGGTTGATACCTATCTCGTATAGAGGGGCCGTGGCCTAGTGATTGAGGCATCAACCCGGCAAGCTGAAGGTTCGAGTCCAGGCGACTTCCAAATTTTTCTGTCATAAACTTTAAATTTATCAAGCTTCAAAGTCATTCATATGACACATTTGAAATTTATAAATAAATAAATATAAATATATCATCACGCCTTCTACCCATTACTGGGTGTGGCACTCTGCTAAAGCAGATCTCGGTACGTGATATATTTTGCGCGTGAAGTGCGATTACCAGTCGTAAAATCACGGCCCCCAAACATGTTAGTGGTGGAGGAGCCACAGGGATAGCTTTTTCAAATTATGAAAATTTGTCGCCTGTGGGAATCGAACCAGGGACCTCAGGATCCACAGGCCGACTTCATACCACTGTGCTAGCCATCCCATAAATTTATTATTTTATCTTAAACATGGCAATTTTTATATATGTATAAACGTCCTTAAAAATTGTGCCGTTATTTCGATATTTTTCTGCTTATTTCAGATTAAATGTGTATGATTGCGGCAAAAGATGGCAGTAGTAATTTTCTTACATTCAAATTCAAATGAACATTTGATACTTCGCTTGTTTTGTAGTTTTATCATATTTATTTACATAAATAAAAAAGTAAATGAATAAAACTAACGGAAATAATCACATTCGCAAATCACAACAAATGACAGCTAGACAAGAACACGTAGCTTAATTCCACCAAATTGGCGCTTCTGTCTGCCTCAAATATCTACAAGCGAATGTACGTCACAATAAGCGCAATGACAGGAAATTTATATTTTGATGAAATTTACAAAAATTCGTATCTCAATTAATATATACATTTTTTGTTGTTATATTAAATATAATATCATATTTTAACTTATTATATTTAATATAATATCATATTTTAACTTATTAACTCTTAAGCCCCATTCACAATACGAAATTAGTGGTTAGTGTTAGTAGTTATGGTTAGCGTTAGAAGTTTGACATATGTATTCCTCTAGTAACGGTCACAACAACGAACTTAGCCCAGCGCAGGTCTACGCTAATCGTGGTTAGCGTAGAAGTTTGTAAACTTCAAACTTTTAGTTAGTGGTTAATGGCACAGCCAATCAAAAACGAGGAGTAAAGTGACAGTTGATTTTCTCAGTTTGAATTTTATGTAACGAAAATGAATCGAAGCTAAAAAAAATAGTTGTTACTTGCAACTTTAATTTTGCAAATGAAAAGAAATAAAAAAACAAATAGAAGATGGTGGGTTCGCCCAATCAACCAAAACCGAACAAATCAGGGAGACTGGGATAATTTGATCCAAGAAATGAGGTCATATGACGAAGACATATTCTTTAATTACACCAAAATTTGTTGTTAGCACTTGTAGGACCAATTTTAAAGAAAAATAGAAGAAAACCAGTTCTACCAAATCAGAACTACAGACAAAATATCAGAACTCAAACAAAAAACAAAACTGTAACTATTTGTCAAAACTTTAAGTTGATAACTGTGGCATCTATTATAATTTCTTGTAATATCTATAATTTTCAAAAATGTGCACTACATTACCGGCAGAAACATAAATTCGAAATCATTAATTTGGGACATTGTGAACGATGTATTTTAATCTGTAACTACTAACTATACCACTAACCATAACCACTAACACTAACTACTAATTACGTGTTGTGAATGCAGCTTTACGTGCAGCTACTCGTGTTACAATTTGCAAATCAATCAATTTAACTTACATATTTGTTCTTAAATCTGAATACCAGAATTTGATAATACAATACGTTTGGCGTGTAAGAATAATTATTGTTAAATCCGAAGCGAGCCCTGCAAGAAAATTTAATAGTGTTAAAGTCAAAGTTGAAAGTGAATATATTTTACATCAACTATACTAGGCGGAGCTTATACGTAGTTGATACCAATAAATTCCACTAGCGTCGCTAGCTACCAATAGCAACTTTATCCTATAAAAATGGTATAGTTTTCAGTTTGATTTCATAGTATGAAATTAAGTTTGTATTATGTTATAGCAACTAAAGGTATTTTGAATCTAGTTATTCTTTTGTGTTGAACCTATAATTAACTATTGATGAAGTTTTAACGATTATTGAAGGTTAAGATTGTAACGATGTGTGATCCTGCCTTATCCTTTAATATGATCGAAGTTAATGTGGAGGATCAACCAAGTTGCATCCATCAAAGTGCCGCTACTTATCCGGTGCCAGCAGAATCCTTCTGCCACCTATAGTATGAAACCCATAGGAGGTCCAGTATTTCGAATCTTCGAATCGACGAGCAAGCTGAGATCATGGTTTCGGATTCGGCTTTCAACCCTTTCAAGTCTGATGAAGGTGGATAGTTCGCTGTTAGCGAATTTTCTTTCCCTCGCGCTCTAAGTCGCGAGACAGTGAGCGTGATGCTTCTTCTCGAGTTCATGTTGGTAATCCTGCGGATCGCCCTGCTAGAACTGGGACTATCGATAGTCTTTAGTCGTGTTTATTAACATATCTGAATTCTAATTATATAACTATAATGTAGGGACTGTAGTTTAGTCGGAATTATTAAAGTCAATAAAATAAATAAATAAATATATCATCACGCTTTTACCCACTACTGGGTGTGGCACTGTGTCATAGCAGATCTTGGTAAGTGATATATTTATGCATGTGAAGTTCAATGCCACAGGGATCATTTAAATGTGGTGAAAATTATTTAATCCACTGGTCGGCTGCATACCACTGAGCCACCTATCCTATAAAAATTAAACTATCATAGATAGTTCGTTACTTTAACCTTTAAGTGTTAATTAAATAAGTTTCCTTTAGTATTATTTTTTGTTTATAAATAAATACATTTTATTTTCGTTTAACATAATTAGTTATGAATTATTTTTGTATTATTAAAACCTACATACTTCCAAAGTAGACAATAAACGTTACAATATCCATCTAATTTATTAATTTGTTCTGTAAATTAATTATTATACTTCACTGTTTAACAAATTACTTAATTATCGATGATAAACCTGAGCTTGTAAAATCGGTCGCTTGCATTGTGCATCTACTCCATTCTTAACTGGAATAGATTATAAGTTTATGTTGTGTAGACTACAGAGTAGCATAAAATAATTATGCGATATGAAGTGAACTTCATAAATGGGGTAGGTGGCTCTGTGGTATCGAGTTGGCCTGTGGATCCTGGTTCGATTCCAACAGTCGACAAACATTTTCATCACATTAAAACTACCGTTGTGCCTCCTCCTTCACTAACATATTTGGAGGCCGTGATTTGACGACTGGTAACTGCACTTCACGCGCATACATATATCACTTATCAAGATCTGCTTCGACAGAGTGCCATATCCATTAATGGGTAAAAGGCGTGATGATATATTTATTATTACATACATAGGTACATATATAACGTCTTCGTATCAATATCTGCACCGACAATGACTTGCAATATTTAAACAGCGAAATAAACATAAATGTTACGAAAATAATAAGCCAAATTAGGGTAGCCTCAACACGCACATCGCCCAATTATATCTCAAAGGATTAGCTTATAAATTTAACGAAACCGATATCTGTTCTATATGCAACCTCCTAAAGTTTGACAACCTCAACCACACTTCGAGTCACCCAGACAGACTTTTATAGAAAAATATCTACAAAATCCAAATGAAGACAATTACATCACCATAATCCTAAGACCACTTTCCCAATCTAAAATGTACGATATATACATTTTCACTGTTACAGCTCTACAGATCGAATCATTTGCTATGAACATCTAATCCAGGAATTTAAATACTTCAGCAGCACCGACAATAACCTGAGACCTCAAATTTATAATGTGCTTACCTGCATAAATAATATATAATTGTATACACTCTTTTGTATAGGCACTGCCTGTTTACAATAAACTGATTATTATTATGACATATAAGTACTAATATGCATACCATTTTTTTTTTAATAGTATACTAACTTAGTACAGACAAACATTGAAATTAAAAAGTCACATTAGAGGAATGAATTAGAATAGTTTTGCAATCCTTTTTAAAACGAAATACAGAAATTCAAAAAATATCAATAAAACTATATACATAATTGTAGAGCGTGCACATAGAGGATAGCGGAGATTTAACAAGCGTGTTGGTGGAAGCTTTTGACAAATAGAAGCAGGTACTGTGTCTGGTTTTAATTTTGGGAGTATGAAACGGTAATAGAACAAGTGTTTCAAGATCATCAATTAAGTTATGCATTACTTTGTATAAAAATAATAAGTACGCGCACTGCCGCCTAATATAGAGTTTCGTTATGTTAAAACACGACAATAATGCTTCGTATGAATAATCATAGGAGAGATAACATTTGAATTTCTTGAAGTAGAGGTATTTAAGAAATTTCCTTTGGAATGATTCAATCAGGTTCTCATATTTATTGTAAAATGGTCTCCAAGTGATACAATACTCCAGTTTGGATCTAATAAATGAGTAAAATAGAGTTGTAATGGACATTAAATTGCTGAAAGACTAATGCTGGGTAGCAAGAAAAAAAAAACTCTTTAGTTAAAGAATTGTTTATATAGCAACAGTATCAATGGCGATTTTCTGAAATGTATTGAAGCGTTAAGCCCCATTCACAACACAAAATTAGTGGTTAGTGTTAGTAGTTATGGTTAGCGTTAGAAGTTTGACATGTGTATTCCTCTAGTAGCGGTCACAACAACGAACTTAGTCCAGCGCAGGTCTACGCTAATCGTGGTTAGTGTAGAAGTTTGTAAACTTCAAACTTTTAGTTAGTGGTTAACGGCACCGCCAATCAAAAACGAGGAGTAAAGTGACAGTTGGTTTTCTCAGTTTGAATTTCATGTAACGAAAATGAATCGAAGCACAATAAAAAAGTAGTTACTTGCAACTTTAATTGTGCAAATGAAAAGAAATAAAAAAACAAATAGAAGATGGTGGGTTCGCCCAATCAACCAAAACCGAACAAATCCGGGAGACTGAGATAATTTGATTCAAGAAATGAG
Source organism: Pterostichus madidus (assembly GCA_911728475.2). Lineage (NCBI taxonomy): Eukaryota > Metazoa > Arthropoda > Insecta > Coleoptera > Carabidae > Pterostichus > Pterostichus madidus. Next base: position 11,185,145 of record OU452318.1, read on the forward strand.
GTCATATGATGAAGACATGTTCTTTAATTACACCAGAATGACCATAGCTCAATTTGATTTGTTAGAACTTGTAGGACCAAATTTAAAGAAAAATAGTAGAAGAAAACCAGTTCTACCAAATCAGAACTACAGACAAAATATCAGAACACAAACAAACAAAACTGTAACTATTTGTCAAAACTTTAAGTTGACAACTGTGACATCTATTATAATTTCTTGTAATATCTATAATTTTCAAAAATGTGCACTACATTACCGGCAGAAACATAAATTCGAAATCATTAATTTGGGCCATTGTGAACGATGTATTTTAATCTATAACTACTAACTATAACCACTAACCATAACCACTAACACTAACTACTAATTTCGTGTTGTGAATGAGGCTTTAGTTGCTAATAAACCGATAAAACTGTCATGCAACCCAGCATTAGTATTACGTTTTATGAAGCCCAACAATTTAAGGGCTGAAGAACAAGTTTCTAAGAGATGCATATTGAAAGACAATTTATCATCAAAAGTCACACCAAGATCTTTAATATAGAAAGTACGCTGCAGCAAGTTGTTATCGATACTGTATGGAAAAATTATTGGAACTTTTCTACTGAATGAGACTATTTTACCCTTGTTTATATTTAAATAATATTTATTTGTATTGCACTATCCATTAATCATATATAGATCATTTTGCAAACCCAAACAATCACAGTTGCTAGACACAGAGCAATAAATATTTAGAACATCTGCGAAAAGATGTTTCTTATCGGCAATTACAGAAGAAATGTCATTAATAAAAATTAAAAATAATAAGGGTCGTAAATTATAGCCTTGAGGGACGCCCGAAGAAGCTATTCGAGGTGTGGGTATTAAATAACGAGACTGGCGCTGCTTTAACATTTTATTTTGATTCCATACCTATATACTTATTATCACCTTCAATATACACCCCTCCTCTATCCCTACAACGCTCCATGCAAATCTTCCATTATTCGAAACAGTGCTGGAAGTTTTCTTCTGTCAGCTCCTTCAGGACGCGTGCCGCTTTCTCTTTCACAGCTCAAATCTTGTTCCTTTTAAGACAAATTTCACCTTAGGAAACAGATAGAAGTCGCACGGTGCAAGATCCGGCGAATAAGACGGATGGTCCAACACTGGGATGCTGTGCATGGCTAGAAACCTCTTAAAAGACATTTCTAAATGAGCTGGCGCATATCTTGATGGAGAACCCATAACTTGTCCTTCGGGTACTTTTTTCAATAAATGATAAATTTTAGTAGCATTTTTGCCAAGTTTAATATTATATTTCACCATAATTCGTTGCTCTAATGTTGCACTTAACATTTTTTCGACGAAACAAAAAAACACCTCTAATGAGAACGAATGCTACGGCTATATGGATTTGTTTACAGAAGCGAGAGGCACTGCATTCGAAAGAGAAAGCTTCACGCTAAAATGCTGATGGTCGCTGGTGTTTTGCACATGTGTACTTCTTCTGTAGCAGAGTCAGTCTCGTTATTTAATAGCCCACCTCGTATTTTATTTATTTTTAGAATTAACTTATTGATATTCAAAACGGAATTTAAATATACCTATTTAATATAGTAATTTGATTCTGTTTAAAACATTACAACGTTGCTGAAAAATAAAAATGTAATTTTCCAGTTTAGATATCAAACCACAAAGTAATTTAAAAACACCATTACACTAGAATCTCTCGTTTGCTTTTCCTCGCTCCTTTCAAACAAATTCTATCATAGAAGTCTATTTGTCGTTACTCTATTTTTACATTTTGCAATCAAGTTAAGTTAATTTTCACCGCAGCCTTTGGGATAAAACAGCGCCTTGTTACAACACGGCACGGCAACGTTGCAATTGGTCCGCGGTGGCAGCAGTGTTACTAGTTAAACAACAGGACGCAGATAACATCTTGTGCGGAGCATTAGCTCGATTAAATACACTCGCGCATACGATGCATGTGTCATGGCCGGCGATTTACAGGGGGCACAGGCCGGTTAACCCCTAAAATGGATTGTAGGTAAAGGTACCTACTACATTACGGCTTATGGGGATCATTATGCCCAGGTTCAGCTATATATTTAGTTATATTTGCTCGGACTGCGAGTTGCGACCATAGATGATAATGATAGTTTCAATTTATACACAGAAAAGTATTCAGCTATATTGGGCCGTTTTTAATGGTGCTACCAACTCCGTGCAATCATTTAATCCGCAGCCCATAAGTGATAATGAGGCACAAAACACACTTTTCAATACAAGCTTATCAGAAAATGGGTAACATGCTCAGGTAAAACAATTATATACACAGAGTGATCAAAAGGAATTGTTACAGTTGCCAATGAAAAAAACTACTTGAAATTGGTAAGCCTGATTCATAAATTCATTTCCTGTTGTTGACAGTGACATTTAAAATTTAAATTTGAGTACATTTATTATTAAATTTATTTCTAAAGTATTTCTATTACTTAAAAAGTCAAAATTCTATTAGCTGTCAGACACCTGATATAACCTATTTGTATTTATTAGAAATGTCAAATAGTATTTCCGCCTTTACCTGGCGTTGTGCCAACTGTAGAATAAAAAGATCTCTGGAATTGTATTGCCAACTATAACAATTCCTTAAAATAAATAAATGTATCATCACGCCCATTACTGGGTGTGGCACTCTGCCGAAGCAGATCTCGGTAAGTGATATATTTTGCGCGTGAAGTGCGGTTACCAGTCGTCAAATCACGGCCCCCAAATATGTTAATGCTTGATTTGATTTCTTTCAAACGTCAGAAACGTCAAATAAATTGCTTGAATCAAAACAAAACAGTCATAGGTAACGATATTGGTTTTTGATAAAAATTTAATAAATCGGTGAATTTTCAAAATTTAAAAATTAATTTAAGGGGTCAAATACAAATTTAAATGTATTTTACATTGTTGGATTCACAAAAATGATATCTTTCGTTTGATACTACAATCTTTGTTTTCCTATTTCCCACTTTAATCTTCTATGTACACTTCTAAGACAGACACCCGGTATAGTGCCGGTATTATCAAACACATTTATTTCTTAAATGTATTTTCAAAAAGACTACAGCGAATCATTATGGGACAAGGCCGGGCCGTGGCACGTCCTAAAATTGTTTGGCCCTCGCTCGGCCCGCCCGATGAATCTTACAAATTCAATTTAATTCAGACCTACGTATTTGGAATAAAAATTAATGAACAAAATAAATCGAATGAATATTATGAAGCCAACAGAATGGAATCAAGATGTTGAGTTGAGTGAAAGCCACCCTCGAAATTATTTTACTGATGTTACATAATATTACAAAAGTCAAAAATAAACGTTCGAGTGAAGAACAAGGCCTGTTAAAAATATTGATTTTAAGTTTGTTTCGCAAGTTCATTTATTAACACGTTGACTGCCACAGCAATTTTCAGAATTCCGGTCTAAAAAGCCAATTTCATTTAATCATATTATATTATTAAAAACTCTAATTATAGTATATAGTTATCATCAAAAAGCATAAAAAATAAGGTCTTACGAATTATCTCGTAGTTGGCTTACAGGTTTGTAACAGAAATCTCTTCGCGGAAGCCAACTACGAGTTAATTCGTACACAGACACGCTTAGACCTGTCGCTTTGCTAAAGCTGAAGTCAGTCCTTTGTGTGGAAGATTGTTTTAAAAAGTTTCACAAACAATAAAAATATTCTTTTACGTTTGATTTTGAATAAATTTTGTACATTTATATTTTCTGTTCATTTATTAATAAATTTTCTGGTCATGTAAGCCAGCATTGATTTTTTTTTCTCTTCCCAGAAGCCGTCTATCCATATTAGCACTGATATACTACGAGTTTAATCGTAGCTGCACGAATATGGCAAGTAAATACAGTACGAGATAACTCGTAGTCGGCGTCCTAGCAAAGAACGCAATCTACGAGTTATCTCGTAGTTGGCAGTGAACGTGTTAAGTAAATATTTACAAGATGTAAAAGTTGATATGGTGAAAGTAATGGTGCTTATTGAATCAACTAAAGAATATTTTAATAAAAGGAATGATCTCAATGCACATAAAAAGTACAATGATGCTGCAACCCTTACAACTTATTTGAATATTAAAAAAATACATCTACAGCACAAAAAGTAAATAGAAAGTTATCCAAATGCCTTCAGAAGTATTTAGTTGAGGGATGTAGTGTGACGGTGGCGACATCGGTCGCCGGGTGACGAAACTAACGGTCAAAGAAACACAAAAATAGAATAAACTAATGCTGGGTTGCATGAAAGTTTTTTCGGTTCATTAGTAACTAACGGTTCAATAAAGTTCAGAAATTCGCTATTGATACTGTTGCTAGATAAATAATTCTTTAACTAAAGAGCTCTTTATTTTTTCTTCCAATCCAACATAAGTGTTTTATATTTATTGTGTTTTGATTATCATAAATTGTTAACAGGTTGTTGGTCTAGTGAATTTTCAAATACCATACCACCGTGTGGTGTTGCCATTATAAATTGGGATCCTTAATTTTTCGTTAAAAATAATACTTTGAATGGCTATCCATTACTCAACGATAAAAATCTTTCTCTTTTTGATACGTGGATAGTTCTAGAATATCATACTAGTTTTTCAAATGAAACTGCAAATTTTTAGAGGTACACAAACCAAATATGTTCGATTCTGAATTACGATCGCCATAAGCCCCATGTATAAGAACTCAACTTTACAAGCGAATATATTTGTTCACAGACGGTAATGTGCTTCATATTTTAACAGGATGCGTATGACTATCCCATGTTTACGTGTGCCGAGTTTCATTCAGATCTGTAAAAATGTTTTTTACTCTAGAACTACCTTAAACAAGCTGTAATAGTACCCGAAGATTTTCGAACCAAAATTTTCTTACCAATTTTAGACAGAATTATTGGTGACTTGAATAAAAGATTTTCAGAAATCGAAAATATTAGTGTGTTTGACCCTCAAAGCAGTATATTTTTAAAATTCGGAACTAATAAAACCTTTTGCTATTACCTATGAATGTGACATTAATATATTAATTCCAGAGTTATACAGAGTAAAAAAAATCATTTAATAATTACGAACTTAAGGTAGTACTAGTATGACGGTGACGTCATCGGATGTTGAGTAGCGAAACTGACGCTCAAAAAAATTTAAAAATTGAATAAAATAAGTGATTTATACCTATTATGATTTGAATATCATGTATTGTTAACAGGTTGTTGGTCTAGTGAATTTTCAAATACCATACCACCGTGTGGTGTTGCCATTATAAATTGGGATTCTTAATTTTTCGTTAAAAACAAGGCTTTATTACTAAATGATACAAAACTCTCTCCTTCTGATACAATATACATGAATAATTCTAGAACATCATACTAGTTTTTTAAAAGAAACTGCAAAATTTTAGAGGTAGACAAACCAAATATGTGCGATTCTGAGTGATGATCGCCATAAGCCCCGTGTATAAGAATTCAACTTTACAAGCGAATATATTTGTTCACAGACGATGATTGTATTTCATATTGTAACAGGATGCGTATAACTATCCAATGTTTACATGCGCCAAATTTCATTCAGATCTGCAAAAAAAAAATCACGCTAGTACTATCTTAATACCCATTTCATGCTGTGACGTCACCTGAACCAAGGTCCGTCAGTTCGAATCCGCCTGTCGACAAAGTATGATTTGTCGTTAAATAAAAAATTCAGTTACTTGTGTTAATCATACTCGGGCGCTATAAGCTAGTCACTTATACATATGCCTTAAAGTAACATCGACTACGGAAATCGACAGTAAGGCAGCGTAAAAACTGCGGCTCGGTGTGTCCGGCCCAGGCTCGATTCGGGCTGTAGCGCCATTGAAGAGGAAGAAATAATAACAGAAACTATGGTTAGCGTAATCTGGAATAAACAGGTGATTGAAAACTGACTCTCGGATTTACAAATTTAAGTTAGGTTATAAATATGAAATATACAGAACAGCCTTTACTGGTTCATGATAAATTTAAGTAATTTATATTTTATAATTTACATTTAATATGGGGTAATGGCTTAGTGGTATCAAGTCGGCCTGTGATTCCTGAGAACCCCGGTTCAATTTTCACGCTAGTGCTACCTTAAAGCAATTTTAAAGTTACAGATATTTTTATTCTTCACCAATTCTTAAGTCAATACGAACTTGCCTTTTCGAAACTGTTCAATCATTGTATAGTCCCTCTAGAGTATGGATGTTGACATATAATTATTATATGGTTGTGGTTTCTTTTCCTAGGTTTGCGTACGAAAAAGTTATGTATTTTGCTACGAAGAACTAAATTTGTATGAAACCCTAAGTACCTAAGTAATATCTGTACCTGCAAAATATCTAAATAACAACACAGGGGGTATATTTTAAATTATTTAAAAAATAGTATGTGTAACATGTAGGAAAAATATCTCCTCAGACTCTTGTTGGTTGCTGGACTCGCCTACGGCTCGTCACACAACTTCCCATCATCGTCCGGGGATATATCACTTTTCCTACTTTACAATATACCGAGATCTGCTTCGGCAGACTGTCACACCCAGTAATGGGTAGAAGGCGTGATGATGATGTATTTACAATATACCGTGTGTCCCACGTAAATGTTGGCATAGGCAGTTAACATTCAAAACTAGTTTTTTTTAAATAAAAAGTGTCTCGCAATATATTATGGGACCAAATTTTATATCACCATACCGCCAATATTTTCACATCTTATTTAATACAGATTATTTGATTTTGATAACGTAATTTCATGATACTAATACAAATATTTCCTTATTTTTCGCCTACTATTTTATTGCTATTGACGTACAGTGCTTGCAATTTGTTTTAAAATTTTAATCTGTCACTGTCATCTGTCAGTGTCATTATGAATATTTTAATTTGTCTAATAGTTCCTGGCGAAGTATTCAGATATTTGTCTTGTACTGTACCCTGCATAATACATTCTAATAATATTTAGGCAGTCCTCGACTTAAAATATTCAAGATGCAGTAGCAATAAAATAGTAGGCGAAAACTGAAGCCTGATTTATAGATTGCAAAGAATAGAATGGAATAGAAAAGAATAAGGAATGAAATGGAATAGAATAGAAATTTGTAATCACAATTTATAGATTGCACAGAAAGGAATAGCAGTGAATAGAATTACGTAATTTTTACATTAAAATTACAAAAAATCATACTGGACTATTACAAACTTCATAGTAATGAAGTGACATGAAAATTTGATGAGTTGAAAGTTGTAGTTTTAAAAAAATAGAAATTAACTATAAATTGGGATGTACAGCACATGCTATAGGGAATTTTTATATTTGTTACAAAATTCACAAACAAAACTAAGATGTAAACGGAGTAGTAGAATTCGTCAAATAAATAAAAGCAAAAAATATTTGTAGTTTTTTCGAAAAATATTTAAAAAATTGTTTTTTGTAAGTACAAAATATTCAAATAAATAACACTGCTTTAAAATACAAATGTCACAAATGACAAAAGATGTCGCGTAAATTTCAACCGAAATAGAACGAAATGTGTCGGAATTACACGACCGACATAGGAATGGAATAGAATAGAACAAGAAATAAAATTTGGCTATATCCTGTTCTGTGCTGTTCTATTCTATTCCATTCTATGCAACTATAAATGGTCGCATGCATTTTCATAGGTTTATATTTCTATTCCCTATTCTATTCTATGCAATCTATAAATCAGGCTTAAAGAATTATTTTTATTAATTATATTCAATTACGCTATCAAATAATAATAATTAATAATAGTAATAATTTAAAGCTGAGTAATCTTTAGTAATTAATAATTGTTATCTAGCATGAAATAACAAGTAAGTAATGGTCTAATTCATGTTTTTAGTGAAGTACATGTTCTTCGCCAAGTAATACTTGTTAAAGTATGCTCGCATATACGAGTATGTTAGGATAATTTGGCAAGTACGGTAACTATATTCTACAACATGAACTTCAGAATATATATAGTGTCTTAACACGCATGGTCGGATTCAAATTCAGACACTTAGTAAGCCGACAAGAAAACTTATATACCTGCATTAGAATAACTTAACTCTTGTAATAAATTCCAGGATGCAGCAAACAGTGCACTAGATAGTGGCTCGTACTCAGTGCACAACTAAAGTCTTTCAAAAAGATTAAAATGAATTCTTCAAGTTTGCAATAAGGTTGGTTGTGTGAAGGGAAAATCTGGTAGTCAACGATAATTTCACTCGGGGGAGTTAAATTTCAGTTGAAATATGAAGGCAATTTAATAACTTTTAATGAGAAGATATATTTAGATGCTCCTGTATAAACACGGAAATATAATTTTAATTATTGCATGGCTAATATAATAGACTGCTGAAATTTAATATTTTGATTATAATAAATTATGCCTTGTGTTCTTCATAATGAAATTATTAATTAGATTTACAAGTCTTTCAACTTCAGTATCATCTTACATTAATAATTTTAAATACATTCATTAATACATCATCATATATTTGCTTTTAATAATGTAGACACTGACGAAGTGAATCTTTTCCAAAATATATCTCACTAATGCTTAGTTGCATGAAAGTTTTATCGGTTCATTAGCAACTAACGGTTCAATAAATTTCAGAAAATCGCTATTGAAACTGTTGCTAGATAAACAATTCTTTACTAAAGAGCTCTTTATTTTTTTCTTGCAACCCAACATCAAAGGAACCAAAATTCTAATGGAAATGTTCGTTTATTTTACTTTAAATTATTTAGTAGGCACTGGTAATATTCTAGATTTCCTACGATAATAGGCGTATTCCATTTGCCATTTGGATCAGATCTAACTTATATTTACTGAAGCAGATCCAGTGGCGTACCTAGAACTTTTGCTGCCAAAGGCGGTCTCAAATTTGCCGCCCTTTCTAAGTGGTGGTTTTTATAAACTAATATATCAAAATATTTTTTATTCGCTAATTTTATATTATATGTTGACGATTTAAAAATTTATCACTCAATAAAGTCAGTTAATGACTCTACTCTACTACAACTAGACTTGGACAATTTTTATAACTATAGTACTCAGGGGTGAAAGTAGAATGATTTTTTTACCGGTACGATACTTTTAAAGAGATAGGGTGGGGGGGAGGATTATGCTAGGAAAAAAAAGGTTTTATATTATATATATAGAATAGACCATATTACTTTCTATAGCGCCTCTGCCGGCAAATTTATGAAATGTTAAAAGCGTGCCAGGTGACTTTTTTCTATTTTTTCCAATTATGTTGGCAATACTAATGTTTGTGATGTCATGTGACTCGAACGGTGACACATATGCGCATAATTTGTGGCAGTTTTATTGCCGCCAGTTTGAAATTAACATGAAATCTTTAATTTGAAATGTAAGTCTGTTTACTATTCTTGAAAAAGAAACGAAAAGATATTCCCTTATTAATTAATTAATTCAAATTACAATCCGGGACGCAACAATTGTAACCAGGCATTTTTCAAACAAATTTCACACTTCGCAAAACAATCACAACAAATCGTAAATTTGAGGTTATCTGCCAGTGACAAATGACAGAAGACCAAATTGGCGCTTAAAATTATGTCGTCGCATTTATTTGTAAAATTTTCTTACCGGTACTCCGTACCGGCTCTATTTCTCTTACCGGTACGGCGTACCGGACCGTACCGGCCTACTTTCACCACTGATTGTACTATTAACAAATTAAGTATTAATATCTCTAAATGTTGTGTTATTAGCTTCACTCGCAATAGAAATAAATTTTTGTACAATTATATGATTAATGGAGAAATGCTAACTCAAGCCAGTGAAGTAAAAGACCTTGGCGTTATATTTGATCAAAAATTAATATTTGACTCACATGTGAACTACGTTACAAAAAAGGCTTATAAGATGTTATGATTTATGATACGTACATCCAAAAACTTTAATAATTATGATGTTTATATAAACCGAATAGAAAGAATTCAGAATAGATTTTTAAAGTTTTTTGTCCTAAAATTTCCGACATACAATATAAGTCTGTTACCCTTAAGGAAACGAAGAGTATTAGCAGATTTCATATTCCTATGGGGTGGTTAGCTCAGTGGTATGAAGTCGGCCTGTGGATCCTGAGAACCCTGGTTCGATTTCCACAGAAGACAAACAATTTTCATAATTTCAAAAGCTACTCCTGTGGCGCCTCCACCACTAACATCTTTGGGGGCCGTGATTTGACGACTGGTAACCGCACTTCACGCGCAAAATATATCACTTACCGAGATCTGCTTCGACAGAGTACCACACCCAGTAATGGGTAGAAGGCGTGATGATATATTTATATTTATTTATATAAGCTCGTTAATTACTTAATTGATGCACCTGCAATTCTCAGTCGCTTGTCGTTCAGAGCCTCATGTTGTACAACTAGATTTCTAAATTTATTTAATATACCTATTACTAGCACTAATTCTGCTACAAATTCTCCGGTTAATAGAATTTCACTACTATTTAATAATCTTATGAATGACAGTTCATTACCTGATATATTTACCGTCAATTTAAAGCATTTCAAACAATCAATTACTGCGTCCTTATGAAATCTAGTATTACCTACTACACTATATTACAATTGGTTTTGTTATTATTTGTTAAGGTGGTACTATCATGGAAGCCTTTAACCCGGATTATAATGAAATGTAAATATGTTATTTTTCATGTGTTACTACACTAGTATGTATTTTTTTTTTTAAGTTTACCGTTGTTGTGCTGAGTAATGTAAAGTTAAAGTCAACCAAAGTCGATCAAAAATGCATTGGCATTATAGGAACTGTACCTTGCGAGGCAGCTTACTGCATAATAAATTCATATATTGTAGTTATTTTTTAACAAAAAACTAACACACAGTACAACATGTAAAGATAAAGGTATGAGAATTAAGAAATCCATGCCTTACCGGATTAGTTTAAAAGAAATTGGCGATGAAAGTTGGATATTCTATGATAATCAATAGAACTGTCAGAAATGCTTGGCAACGTTGCACAGCACAGGTAGACACTAGACAGAGATGGCCGCACGAATAACAAAGCAAGAACTATGAATGTTATTATTTCGATCAGTAAAATATATTAATTTTAATACAAAAAAAATATATTACAGCATTTTATATTTATTTATTTGTTGTTACAGTTGATAATAATTGCTTTGGTGCATTTTTTTCATTTTTCTGTCAACAGGATGTATCGATAATACAGTTACGTTTCGTACCGACTGGCCGCTTGTGGTTCTAACCTTGTTGTCATAGCTTCTGCTGTGTAAAATCTTACACTGCTATTGGTTGGCATGAAACATTCACTTCCAAAAATTTTGGTATGTTACTGAATTTCATAAACTAGTTAAATAGTTTTATTTAATATATTCACTGTTATTATTAATTATACGATATTTGCAGCGAAATATTAATTCTGTTAATAACCTATACCATACAAACAAGTAATAATTATTTTTGTAAACTTTTTAGGTCACGTATACTTTTGTATGAGACTGTCATGATAGAACCACCTTAAGGTGACTTTTTTTTGGTTCTACATATATGCTACATTTTGTTATATATTTGTAAGTGCCGCTCCTTTATTGGAACCTTGTCCTGTCGAGCGGCCAAATTCCTTAAAATAAAAAATAAAAATAAAATACACATAAATAAATAATTGTAATTGAGACAAACTATAGGTGAGGAACTTTTTTACTATTGGATGTCATATTTAAATTAGGCAGTAATAAAGCAGGCCGCATAAGTTGATATACCTATAAATGCAACTAATATAAAAATACAAAATACTTTTTAAAGACCACAAGAAACCTACGGAGGTATCACGAACCCTAAAATCACTCATAAAACATTAACTCATCACACTCATCAAACAATCAGCCCCCGTCAAACATTTTCATCCAAACAAACCACCCTCACTTCAACCACATTCATAAATCACTCCATATAAACTCATTCATTTATTACACTAGAAATCATTATCACACAACCAACCTTCAATCACATCATTCCTATTCACTTATCATTCATCTTCTTTCTTCAACGTACATAACATATGCATAAAACATCTCAAATTACTCACGTTTACTCCTAACAACGATCAAACTTACATTTATTGAACCCCAATAAGTACATTAGTTTGCTTAATTCAGTTCATTTAGTTATGTGTCGAATTTATGGCAAATGGAATACAGCTAATATATACGGGCTTTCGGGACTATTGCCTGGCAACAAGTTTCCGAAGGGTCTGTCAAATTATTTTCAATTTATTCTCACTCTCTTGTTACATTATTACCGAAAATTATCACTTATTAATTCATTCATGTCCATGACAACGTTGCCAAACAATGAAACAATATTGGTTGTTTAAAGTCTTGGGCACGATGGCCGAGCGTGTAAATGCACATCTCTTAGCATACTGTGACGTCATTCGAACCAAGGTTCGTCAGTTCGAATCCGCCTGTCGACAAAGTATGATTTGTCGTTAAAATAAAAAATACAGTTACTTGTATTAATCATAGTCAGGCGCTATAAGCTAGTCACTTATACATATGCCTTAAGGTTAAATGATACCCATGCGCGCGAAGTTCAAAATGAATATAAAAGATTAAATTTTTTTATTGAATACTGTTTAATGTTACAAGCTATCTATGTATATATAAATAAGAAGATACTACTCTTCAATGCAAATAAATTTATTTTTTAAATATTTGCATTCATTTATACACCCAAAAATATATTTTAAACATTATTTTAACTGTAATTTAAGTACTAAACGTGTTTTTTTATTAAAATTTACAATAAATATTACCAATAATATTATCTATAATATATGTGAAAATAAAAAAAATTAAACTTCGAGAACTATTTTTAAAATGCAAAAAACCTATTTTTTCCATACATTTTAATTTTTTTCTTCTATACTAGACGTGTTTTTTCAATTAAACTTTAATGTCTTGTGGGGAGTCATATTACATATAACATATTTTAAAAAATCCAAAAATGAACTTCGAGAACATAGTTAAAAAAAATAAAATATTTTGTTTTATTTTTTTTTGCAAGTGTGTAAAGTTTATTTTTTGAAACGTAATAATTATTATATACTGTTTATACATTCTACCTATAAATTTGAAGAAGATTTCGTGTTTTATATAGAAGATATTCACAATTATAACAACTGGAATAAGTATTTATGCCGTAATATAGTTTGTGTAAGCAAGTGGCGCTGAGTAGATATAGCGGCGAAAAGATAAACTATAGTGCTGTCGGTCGAAATAGAAGAACATCAAGCGGTTCGCAAACCAACGCGGTGGCGATGGCGGGGCGGTGGCGGCTAAGGTGGCGAACTCATCGACGCACACTGATGCGGTTTGTTTGAGGAGAACGCCTGTAGTATTGCGCTAAAATATTTGCAGTGCAATGGACGTTGGACGGGAAATGGAAAAAGAAGAAATGCTATTATACATTGGACGAAGAAGAAGGAAAACGGAAGAAATTTAGAGATTTTGTCTTATAATCTATCTTTTTTTCCACAATTCGGATTTGCTAAATCATATAATACATATTTATGTATCAAGAGTGAATATAGTTTCTACCAGTGGTGAAGTTAGCGTTTCTGACCCTGAGCATGTTATTAATCAGAAATGCTTATTTCACCATTGGTTTTTTGCACAGCAAAAAATATTTAATTTTATATCCAAAATATTAAACAGGTACATTTATATGTCAAACATTTTGCAAAATCAAGTATTTATAAGAAACAAAAATTATCATGTATTTAGAGAAAATTATTTTATTATGACCCTAGGGCAATAAACAAGTGTTTAGGTCTGCTTTCTATGGCTAAAACATTAATTTCGGCTCGGTTGTGCATAAAATATCATATGAATACAATAATTCAATATTTTTTTCTGTTTCACTGCTTGTGTGCGTACTTGCATTGTCTTATATAGGTACCATCTGATCGCTACCGCCACCGCTATTCCCACCGCGTTCGTTTGCGATCTGCTTCGGTTCATGTGGTATATCACTTTAGGTTTTATTTAGAGTGCCTACAATGAGAGCGATGACATACGGTTACGACCGCCATATTTGTTCCAATTTAACATGGATTGTATACAGGCAAAACACGAAAATATTATCTTACGAACATATTACAACTAGCGCAGCACAACGGTAGTTATTTGTTATTTTCTAATTATTTATAATCAAAATAAAATTGAATATTTTTGACAGTGACAGTTTTATTTCATAATTTAAATCAAAGATGCAATGTTTTCTCAGGTTGAAAAGTTGTTACTTTCTGGTCGGTTGGAAAGTAAAAGTAAACAATAGCTAACTACAAGTGAGGATCCGACAAAACTTGGATCCGAGTACCCGGATATCAAAATATCCGGATCCTCGGATATCCGATGTTCGGATCTTGAAGCGAGTATCCGTAAATTTAATTCGGATTTGGAACCGGGTCCGGATTCGGGTCCGGACCTTGACTTGGATCCGGATTCGTTGTTTTGCTTACGGATCCGGATCCAAATTTTAATTCTGGATCTGATTGTTCATTTCGAATGTAAGGGCAAACATTTGGAACTGAGTTCAAATTCAAACCATTGAAGTGCGTCTGTTTATCTTTACAGCGGTCTGTAAACAGTAATAAATTTTATAATACCCCTCTAAAATAGCCAGGTAGTTTGTACATATGTAAAGAAGATTGGAATTTATACTTTCACACAGTTCTAATTAGTAAATTAAATATAAATAAAAAAAAAATATATCATCACGCCTTCTACCGAATGCTGGGTGTGGCACTCTGCTAAAGCAGATCTCGGTAAGTGATATAATTTTGCGCGTGAAGTGCGGTTACCAGTCGTCAAATCACGGCCCCCAAACATGTTAGTGGTGGAGGAGCCACAGGGATAGCTTTTTCAAATTATGAAAATTTGTCGCCTGTGGGAATCGAACCAGGGACCTCAGGATCCACAGGCCGACTTCATACCACTGTGCTAGCCATCCCATAGTAAATTAAATGATGAATAAAAAAAAAAAAAAAAATAAAAAATAAAAAAAAAAATTTGTAATATTTCACATATACAATAACAAATTAATATGACATTAATTTCATTAATTTATTTTGTCATACTATGAATATAAAGTTTATAGCAACACTCATTGAATGCTTTTTAAGAAAACGATTCTAATTAATCAATTAAGTTGAAATAGTGAATGAACATAAAATTATGAACTAGGTATTTCGCATGTAAAGAAAAGCAGGAGGATACTTCTTTGAATATTGAAAATTCTGCTGTTTTAAGATTTTATACCATTCATTAGAACAAATACTTCAAAGCAAAAAGGGATTAAGGTGAAATTTGAGAAATAATGGCTTTAGGTTCATTGCAGGTAGCGAATACATATTTATTCACATGGAGCACGTATTTCACATTAAAAGGATTGTTTTTGTTACCTACTTACCGACTAGTTCTGTGAAATTTCCTTGTTAGCAGATGCTAAAAGTTGTTCAACAGAAATTTAAACATCAGAAATATGCCGACTGTTAACAATATGAAACGAAAATTTTACAACATTGGCATGGTTATATTAAATAAAATTTACCATTTTATGTATTTATTAATAATATATTACGCAATAACAAAATTGGCGATATTCAATTTAATAAGGTTCGCGCAGCTTCAAGCATCTTCTCCCACTACTATATTTATCTGGTTTATGCCTGAGGAAGAAAAATGACAGTTGTCGAGATTGCCAATAGGTGGCTATATTCCACATACACAGCTACCTTCTATATCAACTTATTTCAAACTCATTCATGGAGCTGACTACAGCGCTCACCTCGAGCTAGAAACAAATTAAAGCTGGGTATCATTTAACCTTAAAAGTAAGTAACATCGTCTCAGAAAACCGGCAGTATGGAAGCGTAAAAACTGCGGCTCGGTGTGCCCGGTAGGCCCAGGCCCGACTCGGGCTGTAGCGCCAGTAAAAGAAGAAGAAAGTCATGGGCAATATTCTGCAAAATTTGCATGATTTAATTCTGAAAACTGCAATTCACACTTTGCAGGTGAAATATCTTCTATCTAGACTCAACGTCGTGCAACTTTTGTTTAGAAAGGATCAAAATAAACTCACCAATACCTGTATTGGGCTAATAAGCTACCAAACTGATTTATTACAAAATACAATTTTTTATATTCGCTGCAGTATTTCAGTAGATTGTAAATAAATTGCAAGCATGCTATAAATAAATGAAATTCTCTTGAATAGAAGTACGACTTTTAAATTACGAGTAAAATAATGAATTGAATGGCTACTCAGCATAGTGAAAGAGCTGATTTAAAAGCTTTTATATATTTTATTTTATTTGAACGAAGATATTTCAGTACCTACTATAGTTTTATTCGTTTCTCCACCTGGTCTTTATGATTTACAGCAGCAGTAGAGATTTCTCTTTTATTAAGTCGGATTAATAAGTAAAATGATTTTTATCCAAAGCCTATGCGAATCATAATTACTACCAAAGTTTTATTTACATATTTGTATAGAAACTATCTAAATTTACTACTTACTAGGCTTGCCACCTCTCCGGGTTTAATTAATATTACTCCGGGTTGTGTAAGTAAAATTGAATATATACAAAATTATATGTAGTCTGTCGCGTTTATCTCTTGTACTGTGTACGGAATACCTAGCGCGGTGATTGGTGATCAAAGATATACAACTGGTGAAAGCGGAGTGCTGGCTGCGTACAGCGTGCTATGTAGTTGTTCGGGACAAATCTGTCTCACTATCGGAATCTTCTACGCCGCTAAATTATTAATTTTTTTTCTTTGATGAGCTTGTCTGTTATCTAGTTTTATTTCTGTCACTAAGTCCTCCAATTTCTTGATACCGTCCTCATGATTATTTAAGGAAAAATTTATACAATTAATTTCGTTTCTAATATTACATATATCATCTTGTGTCAGATAATTTTTTTTAGAATTGTATCAAGTTGTTAGATATAGACATAATTTTAGGTGAGATTATGTCTTCTGTTGCATGTGATTATCTTCCATTTTGTCAATATTGTTACAGTTTAATCGTATATATGACGTTGAGTACACTAATTTTATTGTTACAGTAGATTTATCACTTCCAATCTTGTTTTGCTTTATTTTATATCTATTTAAATTACAATGGTAACAAAAACACTTGTCTTTAACAATACAATGTAACCCTTTTTTTTATCAAATATAGTAATAATAATAAAATTACAGGATCTTCTTTAAAAATATAGTCATCGTCTTCGGGCGAGATTTAGTTCTGAGATGGTAATCCTACTACTAACCGATGTCGCAAGTGAAATGTACTAATAAAAAATTTACCTTAAATTAATGAGGAAAATTTAATAACAAATATATAAATAAATATAAATAAATATATCATCACGCCTTCTACCCATTACTGGGTGTGGCACTCTGCTGAAGCAGATCTCGGTAAGTGATATATTTTGCGCGTGAAGTGCGGTTACCAGTCGTCAAATCACGGCCCCCAAAGATGTTAGTGGTGGAGGAGCCACAGGGATAGCTTTTTCAAATTATGAAAATTTGTCGCCTGTGGGAATCGAACCAGGGACCTCAGGATCCACAGGCCGACTTCATACCACTGAGCTAGCCATTTATTTATTTTTTAATATAGCGACGTTTCAGTCACCATGGTAGCCATTATCAAGTTTAATAAAATTTTCTTAGCGTACCGAATCATTTTGTGGCCGTGATACACACAATTTTTTTTTTCGCAACTGTATTGTGTAAATTTAAAATTACGAATATGTTATTGGAATTCTGACATTATGTCAAAATAATTGGTATCTACGACCGTGTGTAAAATTGACTTTTATGTGGCAATTTTCAGTTCATAAAATGATTGTATTATATACAGAATATTTGTGTGTGAACGAAATAGTGAACAAAGGCTTTGTGGCCAAAATCTTTATTTAAACAAGATGGACGAAGGTTATCATAGATACGATGAAATATAGCTATCTTCTTTTAATAACATTAGTCGTACTTATGCGAATGGCATTAACGTATGTCTTAATAAGAAAAGACACACGTTTCATGATTTTTCACGTTCTATCACTATTATTTTAATGAAAACGTATGACAGTTCTTACTAATATGAAAATTTTTACTTTGTTCACATTTGTTTATAAAATAAAAATAGAAACCTATCGTCATGATTTTGTTATTTTCTCGCCTGTCATTTCTAAGTTTGTGACATTTTTGATAAATAAATACAGACTGAGAAATAAGAAATGGCTAGAAAAATTTTGGGTAATCAAATGCAGAAATGCGTTTGTCATCTTCATGATTATTTTGCGCTGAAGTTAGAGAATCGACGATCTATAATTAATTTAACTTAGTACAAGAGGTAATGAGCATTGTATTTTGTATTTTCATATATTATTTATTTGTATATAATAATAATATGTACAAAAATATATATATTCCTTTGAGTTTTATTTTACAAAACTACATATTTCAATAAGGTAGATAATATTTTTCGTGCGCTAAGATAAATTTATATTTGGTTTTTATTTAATATATGCAGAATTTGCTTTCATTATATTTTTAAAATGTCAATCCAATACCAATGTAAACGTTTTATGTACAAAATCTTCAAGACCGGGATAGCACAGTGGTAGTGTGCTAGCCTCTGGAAACAGAGGTCGTGGGTTTGAATCCGGGTCATGTCGGGATTTTTCTCGTCTGATCTTGATCGGTATTTACTCCCGTATCCATTCCAAGTAGGGACATATTAAGTTGGCGTCCCCTAAGCTATCGGGCACCGGCTAGGGGATGTAACAAGGGCTTGCGCGGGTTGACTGGCAACTCACAATACAGTTAAGTAAAACGTGGCAATGTAAAATAAAAAATAGTAGTGTGAGTTCCAAATAGTCACCCTAGGAACATAACCACAATAGGTTCAAATCCCGAAACATATATACATACATACATATACAAGTACAAAATCTTGAATCACTTGGATACCGAATGTGACATAATAGTTTTCATACAGGGAATGAAGTATAACACCACGATTGAGTGGATTACTCTCCCTTACCCCTTTGGCATTCTTTCTTGCCAACGACAGTAGTGTTACAGTAAAGAGAATAAAACATCTAATTAAATGATAAAATGTTGGACAGCCCATTATTATGTAGTCCTATAAATGCAAAAATAAACTTCTAATTATTAATAATTTCATAATGATGTATACCTATTACTTGTACATGTAAACTAAATAATTAATTAAAATCACATAAAACATGAAATATAGATGACAGCCATGTTGAAACAGTACGGTAATACCAGATTACATACGTGTTAGTTGTCAACCTCGAATTAGTTAACTCATGTTCATGCAAACTCTCCTTGTATGCGGATAAGGATCTTTGAATAGTCAGTAGTGAATAAAATAATAATTCATAATCAGCGACTCCAAAAACCCCTGAGTAACAAATTTTAGATAAATTCTGTAGTTTTCAAGTATTTTTATATTTGTAGTCGCCATTTTATAACCGCCATTTTGAAATTCTGAAATTTGGGTAACAGATTCGTAATTAGTGACCCAAAAACTCTTAAGCAATAAGTTTAAAATCAATTACTCATCTTATTTGCGAATTTTTTTGGGACATTCATGAATTTTTTTATGTCTACTCCTGATACATGGGCCATTTTTACGTCGCCATTTTGGAATTTCTAAAAACACCACACGGTATCAAAAAATAGATAGTCCAAGGAAAATGTTGAGCCCTTTAGAGACCTTTTATGTCTAAAATTGAAATGTACGCGGGGGTTGGCTGGTTTGATAAATATTGCCCCATATATATATATATATATATATATATATATATATATATATATATATATATATATATATATATATATATATATATATATATATATATATATATATATATATAATATATGAGTGTATTTTTTACTTTACTAAATAATGGTGCGCAAGGGGTCCTCCAAAATTTTTGTCCCCTAGCCCATCCTAGGCCCGAGATATGACCCATTAATTTTTGCTGTTTTTAGCCTATTTTAGAAAATTCGCTGTACTCTTGCATTTTAACCTAATGACTTCCGGTTACTCTCATTCTCTTTGTTTTTCTGTCAGCTTTCAAATCAGATTAATTACAATGACCTGCGATCAACCCTCTGCTCATGGCTCAAGTTTGACCCCCTGTAACTTTTTTCTCGGTTTATAATTTTGTTTGAAAATTTGAAGGAAGTAAGTTCTATGTAAGCGTAACAAACTCCAGAATTCTTTTTTGTGGGCATTTGCTTCTGGTCATATCTATAAAGCTTTGAATGTATCGAATTTTTAAAATTTAAAGCATAGATAATTGTTTATATTTCTGTGTATAGAATTATATTATGTATTTATATACGTAAATAATATATTTAACAATATAATTGGCTAGTAGGGTTTTTTATATAGCCTAACAACATACTAAAATTTCAGCAAAATCGGAGGACCCCTTGCGCACCATTATTTAAAAAAGTAAAAAACACACTCATATATATATATATATATATATATATATATATATATATCGTGTGTCCCACGTAAATGTTGGCATAGTCTTTTCTAAATAAAAAGTTTCCGAGAAAAAAATATGGGACCAAATTTTATATTCAATACTATTACATCTTGTTTAATAGAGACTATTCCATTTTGATAGCGTAATTTAATAATATTAATAAAAATAATTTCAAATTTTCGAATCAAGTGGGGAAATGGGATAAAGCGACTTATCTGTTATTTTAAAATATCACAAATTATTCGATTAATAAATATCTGTTATTTAAATAATTTTTTGTATTTATTTAATAGAGCGTTATTTGCTACTTCATTTTAGTATTAATAAATGATCCGCCAAAGAGAAAATGCAAAACAATCGTTCTTTATTCTCAAAAACACCAACTAAAATTTCTTCCTCAAACAGATTGCGGCACATTTGTAGAACATAAGTTAAAATTAGTGGCAGTGTGACACGGTAATCCCATTCGCGTCAGTGAGTGAAATCAGCGCCTCTAGGTCCCAGTGGACGACGTGGAATTACAGAAAACCGACTGCATCCTGCATCGTCACCGACAACGCTAATCCAATCCGCGCTTCATTTGTCTGTTACGAGCTCATAGTCTGCTATGTGAATGATGAAGTTTACAGAGTTCCTGAAGGAAATGGAAAACTAGCTGGAATACATTTAAGATGACGCTATTTCATTTATTTATGTATTTATGTATTTGTTACTCTGCACAACAGGAAGTAAATCCCAATTAGGGGGCCTACAGCTTATAATGGAATCCGAACCACTCAGACACAATCGTATTTTTTGGATATAAGTAGAAATCAGTGAGATTTGAACGCACGACCTCTTGCTTGCTAATTAAGAAACGCAAGTTTTACCTCGCTTTTATCCACTGAGCTACGATTGCCTGTAAGTGCGTATATTGATACATACTCTGTCAGTTCTAATTTTTCAATTATGAAACATCTCAAATAAGTGTCATATTAAATGATTTTTATAAAAATACACCCATTATTGTTGCTTTATATGTAATCAATACAAATAAATATATATATATATATATATATATATATATATATATATATATATATATATATTTATACTGACGGTTTTTTTCTTGAAAATCTTCTTACTTCTTCGGAGTTTAGCAGGTTGATGGCTAGGTTGTTCGGGTGGTTGTTTAATCTGGTGTTATATTTTCCGGAGATATGTTTTATTTGTTCTTAGCTTTAGGTCTTGGTGTAGTGTTTCATTTCTAATGTACCATAGAGCGTCTGCGATGGTTCTTAGTGTTTTATTTTGTAATCGTTGGAAGCTCAATGCCATATATATATATATACATGGGGTAGATAGCTCAGTGTTATCGAGTCGACCTGTGGATCCTATGAACGTCGGTTCGATTCCCACAGACGACAAACCAAATTAAAATGACCTCTTTGGCTCCCCCTACACTAACATTTTTGGTGACCGTGTTTCGACGGTTGGAAACCGCACTTCACGCGCATAAAAATATCACTTACCGAGATCTGCTTCGGCTGAGTGCCACACCCAGTAATGGGTAAAAGGCGTGATGATATATTTATTTATGTTATCTATAATATCTTTTTTTTTTGTTTGATTGGAATTCGAACTCTAGGTCTCCGGATTCAAATACCGCAATACTATGTATCTACTCTATTTAAAAATGATTTTAAAACCTTATTATAAAATATTTATACAAAACATTGCAGTTCTTCTAGCAAACTGCCACTTTGTTGAATGATTACTCGCTTACCTGTACATAACCCGAGATAAACTGTTTACAGAAAGCGCTGTATAAAGTGAAACTAATAGATTTTTTAAGAAAACCTAAAGCCATCGCTTGTTTCTTGTAAAAAACAACAAGACTGGTATTATTATTCATGTAAATAAAAATTGCGTCTGAATAATGTTGTATCACTTTCAATCATCCTAAGTGAAACGTCAAGAAAAACTCCCGTAAATATAATTTCCTTCTTCCAAGATTAATCTAAATACAAAAACCTCTCGATGCTCAAAATTAATCATAAAGCATCAATTTCACAGGCGGTACACCGTACAAAAATTGAAATAAGAAAAGAAAATTAATTTCATTCGCATCCAGTCTACAAGTCATCCAGAACCGTCTTGCGTAGCCAAAAATCCTGCGACGGTTGATTGAGCCACACGCCGCTACCATTAGTGGCGCTGCGATCACAAGGAGAGAGATCGTTTCCAAGTTTTCTGCCAAAGAGGAGGATAGAAAAAAATAAGGTCGATTCGCGACTTAGAAAGCTTTAGTAAGAGAAAAAAGAAAGAAATTATAAAGTAAATCAAGTCAAAATCATATTTGAAATTCAGTAAACAACTGTGTAATCAAGCACCGAATTGTTAAGTTCGAAATTTATTGACATATTTATTGTAAAAAAAATTATCTACCTACCTCTATTAATTTTTCACATAAAAATAAATAAATAAATGTTCTCAATCCAACACTGGATGTGGGCACTCTGACATATTTATGCGCGTGAAGTGCGGTTACCAGCCATAAAATGATGGCTCTCAAATATAACTAAAAATAAATAAATTTACCCCTAAGCCTTAATCAATATAAAGATAAATCTAAATACGTATTTCGAGAACTAAATTCTCATCATCACTAGACGAAACAAGGGAAAAAAACCAAGATTACACGACTTATGAACCAAGCTAGTGGTCAAGGTTGAACTCTGACCTGGGTCCCATTCCTAACAATAAATTGTTTGCTTTCTTAGGTAATTAGTTTCGTAAGTTAACTCAAGCTTCATGCTTATTGGTTCCTTAGACACGGTTTATTGCTCCGTTTTAGTATAAATTGGTATGTACCTGTTCGGCAAGGTGGATTCAGTTCTCATCATCAGTAGACGAAACAAGGGGAAACACCAAGATTACACGACTTGTGAACCAAGCTAGTGGTCAAGGTTGAATCCACCTTGCCGCTTGCTCCACAAGTTCAAGTTTTTGACCCTCACTTTAATTTGCAATAATATTCTTGGAACAATTTATCTCTTATCTTAATTTAAATGATTTGCAATATTGAACAGAAAACTTGACTTAGCCGCGATTTGTCGGCTGGTAACCGCATTTCACGCTCATAAATATATCAGTTACCGAGATCTGCTTCAGCAGAGTGCCACACCCAGTAATGGGTAAAAATACGTGATGATATATTTATTTATTGTATTTAACTTGCGCAGTATTATGACACCATTCGATTGGTCGCTTTTAAAACCATATACTGACATCTATTACTCATTTTTATTAATACATAGAATAATTGCGCCTTGAAATTAAGCGCCTCAATTACTAGTTATATGATTCGGATATGGCATACTTTTATTCTTCGTATAAATTAGTATTTCAGAAACATTGCGCATAAACCAGTCTAAAAGATTCTTCTTCTTCTTTAACGGCGCTACAGCCCGAGTCGGGCCTGGGCCTACCGGACACACCGAGCCGCAGTTTTTACGCTGCCGTACTGCCGGTTTTCTGAATCAATGTTACTTACTTTTAAGGCATATGTATAAGTGACTAGCTTATAGCGCCCGAGTATGATTAATACAAGTAACTGTATTTTTTATTTTAACGACAAATCATACTTTGTCTACAGGCGGATTCGAACTGACGAACCTTGGTTCGGATGACGTCACAGCATGTTAAGAGATGTGCATTAACACGCTCGGCCATCGCGCCTATTCTAAAAGATTACATGATGTAATTCTCTACCATTAGGAATTAATTGGCTTTAGTGATGCTGATATCTAGTGATTTTACTATTTTAACTGGTAATTAGAAACTGTAGTATGATTAATTAATTTTAGTTCTCGTATATAGACACATGATCAAGAATTATGATTTAGGATTGTAATCAACTATACAATAACCAGGAAATCGAATCTTACTGTTTATATGAGTAGGTCCTAATTCGGATTCAGTTCCAAACAAAATAAAGGTTCAGGAATACCGTCTTGAATTTCAGAACCCAAAATATTTTACTCCGGTTAACAGTTTAATATAAAGGTTAATGAAGTTTGAGAGAAATCTAATATTCACTCAAGCAAAAAGAAATATTTTTAGCCTTAAACTTTAAAAATACTAAAATACCAAAATAAATAAACAACATTAATAATGATGCTTCATTGTATGTCACGTGTCTGCGTTTTAACCAATCCTGTCATTATTATACTGAGAATAAAGCTCTTGTTGTTTATTCCCGGCAATAATCTCTGTAGGTGCTTTTTTGTTTGTGACAAATGATACGTAGTTGTCAAATAATTATTTAAAACTGTCAACGCGTCAAGTAAAATGTGTGAAAAGAATCGATTTATGTAGTTTCATTTCAGATACAGAAGTACACCAACAAATTTTGCAAACAACTTGCAAGAATACATCAATAAGTAATCAAATGATATGAACCCAGTTCAAAATCTTTTAAGTTGGATGAATCGACCTCAACAGCTAAATCAAAAAATAATCTAATTAAATATAACTAGAGAGTTGGATAAATTAGAAAATAATTCTCTAGTGTCTTGCTCAAACTTGTTACCATTTGGCAATAGTTACGAAAGCCCGTAAGCTTTCGAGAGATCTGTCAAATTAATTTCAATTTATTCTCATTCTCCTGTTATATTATTACAGTGCCGAAAAAGGCTCGTTACGTGCAAGTGCAGTGCCGAGTGCGGAAATCTGCACGAGCATGTAACCTTTTTCGGCACGTGTTATAAACAACATTTTTCCTACAACTGTGCGATTTAGTAAATCACTAAAATATTATTAAAATTTATAAAATTTTAATGATATTACATGAGAACGATGTTTTACGACGTTGCTATGGTTTGTTTGTTGATTGCTTGCACATTGTTCTACGTTATTTAAAAATATTTCACTAACGTCAAAATAATTTCTTCAAAATCATCTTGATTGGAATAGTACAGTGAGTGATTCTTCTTTATCATTAACACCTCCAAAGATAATTGAAGCTCCGGATCATACTATGTTGGATCTATTTTCGACAATGACAATCAATCTGCTGCTGGTACTTCTGAAGCTTCCGAAATTGTTACCAATAATATTACTGGTAATAATATGAACAGGTACGGAAGAAATCAATGTTTCTTTAGACACAAAAGTTTCCACTTTACATTATGTCAATATAAGCAACTGTAACAACTGTATTAATAATATACACAAACAATAAATATGAAGTATTTCACTTACTCTTTAAATAAAACCATTTATCGATATATTTTACTTTGTTCGGTTCTTTTTATTAATTGTCTACAGATTAGATATACTGCAAATTAAGGTTACGTTTATAAACGTCAAAATATACTACTGCATATTTACTAGCGCTGGTTCACCGTATCTTCTTCTTCCATAAGCGTCTGTGGTCAAAATATGAATTCCGCGCTCGGCGCGAAATTTAAATCGCTGTCAAACCAATATTCTTTTGACAGTTACGTAATGAAGCACTTTCCGCACTAATGTTTCTTTGCTTTCGGAAACGCACTTGGTCTGCATTCATCTACTTTCCATACGTAACCAAGGCAATTATAGTTACGTAATAACAAAGAAATCGCACAGTTGTAGGAAAAATTTATTTTTTACAAAATAGTTGTATTGACAAACAAAAATATTATGATTTTTTCATTTGTTTCTGTCATAGCACGCTGATTCCTAGGCGATTTTGATTAAATTAATGACAATTTAATATACATTTTTGTCAAAAAAATTTGAGGTTAGTAACTTTTGTAGTCGATGAATTCAGAAAAAAATACTGAATCGAATAAACAAATAAAAAATAATAGGTTTCCATTTAAAATAAGAAAGTTGCACCCTGTATTTTGAGAACCACTAGTCGAAAAAATGTTTTGTTGATAGTTGTATACACTTAGAAAATGGTATTTCGTTGCAAATTTAACCAACCTTGTAGCTTTTATAGTTCTCGAGATAGGTGCCACAACAAAATTGAACATTCTGTATAGTATCTATTCTTCTATGAGTATTTCATCAGTGTTGCTGTCTCGGTTAAAATAATGTACAGAACATCGTCCTCCACGCTGTAAAAGCAAATATTGACTAACCTAAAACCTTTATACTTTAAACTTTACCCCTCGAAATCTGAAATCAATACAATGCCATTTCTATCTCGGTCAGATCCACATCGCTTGAAAAAATTAACACCAGCGACTCCACCAAAAAGTAAACAAACGACAGTTCTCATCGAAAGAACAGAGACAAATGAACGTGACAGGCCTACTAGATTGTCCGGAGCGCATGCGCGAAGCTTGCTGACGTCACGCACGAAAGACTTAAGCCCTGAATTAATTTCCGGCGCTTACAAAAGTTGAAACTAGAGATAGCGCGAGTTGTACGAGTACATGCATTCTGTCTGGTATTATCAAACGAATAATATAACACAGACGGTTAAAAGTTACGGCAAGAGAATGAAATGGATGCATAAATAGTGCCGCCAGGCTGCGAGAACCTAAACTATTGTCTTGTTGGTTGAAATATTTCAAACTGTGGAGATTGGTACCGAGTTCGATTCCCAGTTCTTTTAGGACTCTTTACTTTTTAAACAGTCATTATATGATCGAACATAAGTCAGGAATAATGATATTATCTCCTGAAATAATCATTTACCCTAAATAATTATAAAAATGTTTCGAGGGTTTATGATTGCGGATATTTTGGCAATATCAGCAGACCTATTCTAATTCGTTGGCGACTGGATTTAGCGACCGTTTGACGTCATAATTGGCGACTTTGATATTGGCACCATCTATTGGTATATCTGATAGTGTGTTTTAATAAGCCAAGGTAATGTAGGATTGAAATTAAAGGACTTAGGCTTAAGTTGTAGTCAATTTTATTGAAGCATAGTTGACAACGTTTCGGTTACGGATGTAACCATCTTCAGGTCAAAAAACTAGTTGGTAAAAATAACAACACAAAGAAATAATTTCTTTGATAGAATTGAAATATGTAACATAGAAAAGACAATGGTATTCTTTTAATATGATGATTGTTTCTTCCGTAATTAAATTAAAGTGAAAGTGTAAACAAAAAATATTTAGAATTAAAACTAATGAGTACCAACTTGTTGCTTAATTGTTTTTTATGCAAGTATAAGAAGCCACTAGGGTCGTTGATTTCCACCGAATTTCGAATTTCTGAACGTTCGAACATTCTAATGTTTTGAACTTCGTCAGAAAACTTCGAAGCATCGAATTCTTGAATTTTTTGTCTCTGAATTAACGCCATCTGTCATCTCCAAACATGCTCACGCATAATTCGCGAAAAGTCGGCCACGAATTAAATAATAAACTCGGCGAAGTCTCCTGCAAAAACTCTGCAAGCTTATGCCTCTTAATTAAGGCATCTATTCTCTTAAAAATTAAAACATTTTTGACAGTGTAGCGAAATTTTAAGTCTAAATTGAATTAATTTAGCAAATAATAATAATGAATAATAATTACTTATGAATTAATACAAAACTCTGCAAATGAGTTTATTCTGAAAATAATTCATATCAACATGTCGTGTTCACATTAGGATCCAGATTCACAATTCGAATAATTCGAAAATTAGAAAATTAGAAAATTCGGAATATTCATAAATTCGAAAATTCCAAAAGTTCGAATCTAAATTCGAAGGTTCAATAAATCCGAACATTCGAAGTCTCGAATATTCGAAACATCAACAACCCTAGAAGCAATCCTAAGAGCATTCTGTGCAAGAAAAATTTCACCTGCAAAATGTATTTTCGTAGCATCTTGTAGATAATGGATAGATCTATGTTGTTATTGATCTAGTTTTTCCTTTATTTTCTTCATTTGTTTATAAAAACATTAAAATGTACCAAAAATGTCGAAAACGAGCGCTCCACTGAGAATTTCGTCACTGGAAGGCATAAAAGCAATTGAAATAATAAAACAAAAGACAAAATATCTATTGCGATGTGGAATTGAGTTTTAATAAATAAGAAAAAATAGGAAAAAACTAATTTTTCATCACTTGTCTCATAATTCCACAAGGTTTTTTCAGCATGTTTGCATCAACTATCAGGTCATTAACAAACGGCGTAGATAGGTTAACATCAGTCAGTTCAGCTAAGTCGGTATCACAATCCACTATTCCCGAGTTGGTCTAGTTTGATAAATGATCGCACCATACTGATGAGTCTGTAAGGACGAAACGCGTCTATGGTTAAAGCTGAACTGACCAGCCGTTTGTTGATGACCTGATAGTTGATGCAAACGTGCTGAAAAAACCTTGTGGAATTATGAGACAAGTGATGGAAAATTAGTTTTTTCCTATTTTTTCTTATTTATTAATTGAAATAATATTTTAATATTTAAATAAAAGTCACTGGTTTCGAAATATGCGTCTATCAATATAGATGGCTTCTGTAAACTTTCAAATATTTATAGAATTGTGTATGATGTAAAATTTCCCGAAAAAAATCACATTTCTATTTTGAAAAGTGGTCGTGCTCCTACACCCTCCACTCAAATCCACATCTAAAACATGTTTTTATTCTGAAGTAAATAAATATGATATTAAACCTTTTATCCATTATTGGGTGTGGCATTCTGCTGTAGCAAATCTCGATAAGTGATGTATTTTGCGTGTGGAGTGCGATTACCAGCCATTACATCACGACGCCCCAAAGATTTTAATGGTGGTGGAGCCACAGGGGTCATTTTAATGTGGTGTACAGTATATCGGCTGCGAAAATCAAATCCACAGGACGATAGGCTGCCTTCACCTAAGCTATTTTTATCTGGAATGTATTTATTATAATACATAAACAACATTAAAATATTTTTGTTATTGTTATTATTAAATGTAATATAAATCTGAAAATTATTCAATTAAAATACTGAATACTATTGATGTTATTTGCAATATGTGAATTATAATTAATTACACTGAATTCGTAAAATAGTTCAAAATGATACAAATAATGAAGTAAATATAATCACTAGAGGGAAAATAATATGAATGCATTACCATATTTATATATATATATATATATATATATATATATATATATATATATATATATATATATACAATTTAGCATTTCCCCCTTTATCTGACATTGTGCCAACTGTGGAATAAAAAGATCTCTGGAATTGTATTGCCAACTATAACAATTCCTTTTGATCAGCCTGTATATATATATATATATATATATATATATATATATATATATATATATATATATATATATATATATATATATATATATATATATATATATAATTCTGGGTTTTTAAGGTTATATATATATATATATATATATATATAGGTTATTTATACGATTGCTATAATAATAGATTTATTAGTATTAATTATAAATATATTACATATGACATATAAACAATCCTACCTATAATAATAGAATTGATTAAGAATCCCTTTATCCCTTTATACAAATTATATTTAAAAAGCTGTCAAAGGTTGACATGTGTTGTGTTAACAACCAACACTTTCAACTATCCTAACATTAAAAACAAACTAGATAATAATATTTTATTATTATATATATATATATATATATATATATATATATATATATATATATATATATATATATATATATAATCATATAATTATGATTTCTTCTTTGAATCTGGTTTTTAAATTTCGTCCAGTCTGACCTATATACACAGAATTACAATCGATACATTTAATTTCGTAATTACAAGAACTTAACAAAGTGTCTTTATTAACTAATTTATTATTGACCAACAAGTTCTTAATTGTATGCTTAATGAAAAAACCTGGAACAATGTTTCCACTTATTGGCTACACTACGACTCACGTCCTTCACATAGTTTAATTTTTATGAATTAATTTGGATATCATTTCACTTTGTACAGGATAAAAAGCACCTATTGTAATTCTCCTAATTTTCTTATTTAACAGACTAATGATGGTTTTCTCATGGTAACCATTATTTGTTGCAATTTTTTTAATTATTTCAAGTTCTTTATTATAATTTAGTTCATCCATGGGAATGTTTAATAGGCGGTCAATTAAACAATGGAAAGCTGCTAACTTTATATTTCAAGAACGATCAGAATTCACAGGTATAATAATATCAGTATGATGCTGGATTGCATGAAAGTTTTATCGGTTCATTAGCAACTCACGGTTCAATAAATTTTCGAATATCGCTATTGATACTGTTGTTAGATAAACAATTCTTTAACTAAAGAGCTCTTTATTTTTTTCCTGCAACCCAGCATAAGTCAGTTTTCTATAAATACTAAATGCAAATTTACTTTTAATGTGGTCTATAGTGATGTCCAAGAAATTTATGCTTTTATTAGTGGTGGGATCCGGATCCGGATAGTTTCGGCTTCGGATCCAAAAATATCCGGATATCCGGATAATTTAATGTTGAACTATCCGGATCTCGGATCCAAATCTCAGTATCGGATTTTGGATCCGGATCTGAGTTCCGGTTTTAGGATCCGGACCTGAGTATCGGATTTTGGATCCGGATCTGAGTATCGGATTTTGGATCCGGATCTGAGTATCGGATTTGGATCCGAATCTGAGTATTGAATTTTGAATCCGAATCTCAGTACTGGATCTTGAATCCGGATCCAAATGTCGAATCTTGGAAACAGATTTGAGCATCTGATCTTAGATTCGAATGTGAGTATGAGTATGGAATTTCAGTATCCGGATCGGTTCTCTTCAAATATTCTGAGTAAAACCAAATAAATGTGATTATGAAATAATCCACTAAGCATTTTCGTTTCATGTCGGCATATTTCTGATGTTTAAATTTCTGTTGAACAACTTTTAGCATCTTCTAACAAGGAAATTTCACAGAACTAGTAGGTAAGTAGGTAACAAAAACAATCCCTTTTATGTGAAACACGTGCTCGAAGTAAATAAATATGTATTCGCTACCTGCAATGAAGCTATGGCCATTATTTTTCAAATTTCACCTTAATCCCTTTTTGCTTTCAAGTATTTGTTCTAATGAATGTTATAAAATCTTAGAACTGCAGAATTTCAATTTTCAAAGAAGTGTCCCCCTTCTTTTCTTTACATGCGAAATTTTATGCTTTATGCTTTATTGTACTCATATGTTTAAGAGTATGACAATATATATTTTTCTAAATGAGCAATAATAAATGTTATCATGCAAGTACTTTATACATATCGCATATACTAACTCCCATAAAATTATACGGTAAGTAAAAAGAAATTAGAATCGTTTTCTTATAAAGCATTCAATGAGTTTTGCTACAAATTTCATACTCATAGTATGACAAAATAAATTAATGAAATTAATGTCATATTAATATGTTACTGTATATGTGAAATAATACAAATTTGTATTTTTATTCATCATTTAACTAAATAGGACTCTGTGAAAGTAAATTTCTTTCTTCTTTATATATGTACAAACTACCTGGCTATTTTAGAGGGGTATTATAAAATTTATTACTGTTTACAGACCGCTGTAAAGATAAACAGGCCCACTTCAATGGTTTCAGTTTGAACTCAGTTTCAAATGTTTGCCTTTACATTCAAAATGAAGAATCAGATCTAGAACTAAAATTTGGATTCGAATCCGTAGACAAAACTTCGGATCCGGATCCAAGTCAAGATTCGGATCCGAATTCGGATCCGGAGCCAAGTCCAGATCCGGATCCAAATCAGGATCCGGATCCAAATCCGAATGAAATTTACGGATATCCGCTTTAAGATCCGAACATCGGATATCCGAGTATCCGGATATTTTGATATCCGGGTACTCGGATCCTCACAGCTCTAGCTTTTATTAACTTCCACTTCAACGGTAAACTGTATATTTTTATCAAAAGTATTGAGAAAGTGTAAAAATTGATATAATTGACTGGTACATTGTTATATAAATAAGATCTGTTTTGTAAACTTTTTACTTGTCTTCTGATGATGGCGTAACTGCCGAAATTATATAATAAAGATTTGTCAAATTTTGTGAAACAAGTACCAAGTGTTTTATTTATCCTTTTAATAATGTTTCACCGAGTGCCTACAGCTTCATCAGTTGAATTTACGTTATTAAAACTTGTTACATAATGTACTATTAACGTTCAAAATCTAGCAGACAAAAATGCTGTTATGTTGCATTCTCGGTATCAGTACACACAATATTCTACATTTCTATATTAAAAGTTTTAATACTGAAAATATTTTGATATTTGGTACAAAATTACGAGTACAACTAGGTGAACAGAAGAATAAATTTGTTTTTAAAAAAGTATTTGTTGATTTGCTATATTTTCTCATCACGAAAATGCATCTTCATGACTTGTAAGTAAGAAAGAATTAATAAAAAAAAATATAGCGCTGTACGCATCTCAAATATGAAAGATTTACGTGTAAACTCCATTCCCTGTATGAAAACGATTACGTCACATTCGGTATCCATGTGATTCAAGATTTTGTACTTAAAACGTTTACATTGGTATTGGATTGACATTTTTAAAACATAACCTAAAATTTAAATGTCAGATTAAAATATTTATTACTGTATAAAATTTAATTAGTTTATAAATGAAACCAAATACTGCATATATTAAATAATAACCAAATATAAATTTGTATTATCCCACAAAATATATAACCTAGCTTATTCAAATATGTAATTTTGTAAAATAAAACTCAAAGAAATATACATTTTTATATGTATTTATTATTATATATAAATAAATAATATATGAAAATAGAAAATACAGTGCACATTACCTCTTATACTACAGTTAAATTAATTAAAGGTCCTCGATTATCTAACTCCGGCGCAAAATAATCGTTAAGATGACAAACGCATTTCTGCATTTGATTACCCAAAATTTTATAAGCCATTTCTTATTTTTCAGTCTTTATTTATGTATCAAAAAATGTCACAAACTTAGAAATGACAGGCGAGAAAATAACAAAATCATGACCATAGGTCTCTATTTTTATTTTATAAACAAATGTGAACAAAGTAAATATAAATTTTCGTTTTTGTAAGAACTGTCATACGTTTTCATTCAAATAATAAATTTGATAGAACGTAAAAAAAATAAAATAAATATATCATCACGCCTTCTACCCATTACTGCGTGTGGCACTCTGCTGAAGCAGATCTCGGTAAGTGATATATTTTGCGCGTGAAGTGCGGTTACCAGTCGTCAAATCACGGCCCCCAAACATGTTAGTGGTGGAGGAGCCACAGGGATAGCTTTTTCAAATTATGAAAATTTGTCGCCTGTGGCGAAAAAACATAAAACGTGTGTCTTTACTTATTAAGACATACGTTATGTCATTCGCATAGGTACGAACAAGAACGTTGAAAGGAGGGGATATGGTATTCAAGTCAAGACTGTGAGGCTCGACAGATTGACAGAGACAGAAGTATTATTTTCTGTACCGTGCTTAGCCAGCTATTGCGCGTGTGAGGCGAGAAAATAACAAAATCAGTACCATAGGTTTCTATTTTTATTTTATAAACAAATGTGAACAAAGTAAATATAAATTTTCGTATTAGTAAGAACTGTCATACGTTTCCATTAAAATAATTTTTGTGATAGAACGTGATAAAACGTGTATCTTTAATTATTAATGCTTGGTTTCACCAACAAAAGTTAAATTTTAATCATCGTTTAAATAAATAAAAGCAAATCAAAATTACATGTCAATTGCAATAATTGACATTGCTGTCATATATTCGATTTACTTTTATTTATTTAAACAACGATTAAAATTTAACTTTGTTGGTGAAACCGAGCATAAGACTTACGTTAATGCCATTCGCATAGCTCCGAATAATATTATTTAAAAAAGATAGCTATACTTCATCGTATCTATGATAACCTTGTCCACATATGACGTCATCGTGTTCATACAGGGAATGGAGTTTATAAACGTATTCGCAATATTAAATTTCAATACGTTGTGATAAGATATAATATGTTTGTGTATAAATACCTGCAGGATGTTTGAAGAACAGCTCAACATGCCTCGGCAAATAACGTAGTCTTTTACCTGAAACAAAATAAATAAATAAATAAACATGCCTGTTTGTAACAACCATGAATTACTTTTCAATATTATAAAATTCCGCTTTATTATGGAATGTTGAATAACTACAGAAACAAAGAATTTTAATATCACAATTTTTATTTGAGAATTTATTTAGCTAGGAATCACATACGAGGGCAGGGTAAAAAGTCCCTGAAAAATAAAACAAATGGCGCCACAATCGCATATCTCATGTGACATTTATGATGTATCATCTTTAACTGGAACGCATTAAAATTTTCAGACTGATATGTCATTCAGTTCTGTTTTGACACCCATCGAAAGCAAGCAACCTTTAAGATTTTTGAAAACATGGAAAAAATTGAATTTCGCAGTAAAGCTACATTCACAAATCGAAATTAGTTTTTGTTTTATGTTTTAGTGTGTTTTTAGGTGGCATTCACAAATAGTTTTGCTTTTGTCGGTTTTAGTTAGTAGTGATATCTATCATAAATTTTTAAAAATCGGTTATACTCAGAAGATCGGTAATACAGTAAATGCAACTGTCAGATATGCTAAGTTACACGTGCTGTCATAAGTTTGTTTACTTTCATATTTTTTGGAAGAGCAAGGTAAATATTATTGTAATAAGAAGGTAGGTATTAATTTGTTATTAAACTATTTTAGATGATTTGATTAGCAAAACTACTCTAAAATCTTTTTATTTTCATTCATTTTGACACTTGAATAAAAACAAATTTAGGTTATTGTCAATGTGAAGGATGATAGAAAGAGAAAAGTATATATCACTACATCATTCTACGCTTCGTCCTATTGGTCTATTCTTAAGTATAAAACGTAAAACTAAAACATAAGTTTGGAGTTTGCAAACTTTTGTGTTAAAACCAAAACTAAATACTGATTTTTGAATGGCTGCATAAGGTAACATGACTACAAGGTTATTAAAACATAAATGGAAAACATAAAAC
Source organism: Pterostichus madidus (assembly GCA_911728475.2). NCBI lineage: Eukaryota > Metazoa > Arthropoda > Insecta > Coleoptera > Carabidae > Pterostichus > Pterostichus madidus. Next base: position 11,220,888 of record OU452318.1, read on the forward strand.
AAAAACTAATTTCGATTTGTGAATGTAGCTTTAGTAATATTACATCTCTTTAGAAACCATGACAATTAGTACACAAATGGTATGTTTCATAATAATCTATGACAACACAAATCAACTATAGAGGCAAGTTTTAGGGCATAAAATTCTGCATCTGAACAAATAAACAAAACACATTTTACATACTTTGTAACGACACAAATTAGCTTTGAAAATGACGAAAATTAAACAAATGTTTGACGTTTTATCTGTCAAAATAAATGAAATAATAAATAAAGAATTTATTTTGACAGTTTTGACAGATTTAAAGACAAACATTTGTATACTCTATTCCTTGTATAAAAACTATTACGTCACATTGGGTATCCATGTGATTCAAGATTTTGTGCTTAAAACGTTTACATTGGTATTGGATTGACATTTTTAAAACGTAACCTAAAATTTAAATGTCAGATTAAAATATTTATTACTTTATAAAATTTAATTAGTTTATAAAAGTAATATAAATTTATCTGAACTCACGAAAAATATTACCTACCTTATTGAAATGTGTAATTTTGTAAAATAAAACTCAAAAGAATATACATTTTTATATGTATTATTATTATATATAAATAAATAATATATGACAATACAAAATACAATGCACATTACCTCTTGTACTACAGTTAAATTAATTAACTCTAACTCCAGCGCAAAATAATCATGAAGATGACAAACACATTTCTGCATTTGATTACCCAAAATTTTTCTAGCCATTTCTTATTTCACAGTCTGTATTTATGTATCAAAAATGTCACAAACTTAGAAATGACAGGCGAAAAAATAACAAAATCATGACCACAGGTCTCTATTTTTATTTTATAAACAAATATGAACAAAGTAAATATAAATTTTCGTGTTAGTAAGAACTGTCATACGTTTTCATTAAAATAATAAATGTGATAACACGTGAAAAAACATGAAACGTGTGTCTTAACTTATTAAGACATACGTTATGTCACTCGCATAGGTACGAATAATATGATTAAAAAAAGATAGCTATATTTCATCGTATCTATGATAATCTCGTCTACATATGACGTCATCGTTTTCATACAGGGAATGGAGTATATAATTTTGTTTCAATTTCATAGCTATCGATAGTTATGAGACAATTTTAGTCATTTTCAGATCTAATTTGTGTCGTTACAAAGCATGAAAAATTAATTTCGTATTTTATGCCCTAAAACTATTATCTGAAGTTTTTTTCTTTTAAATAATTACGAAACAGGAAATTAAAACAATATGATTTTTCATGTTGAAGTCCTATGTTCGAGAGTCGCAGTCACCATCCTGTATATGTATATATAATAAAAATTAAATTATAAGTTTAAAGATAATAAATTCAAGCTGAAACTGAATTTTCAGCAGTATTCTTATGGCCAGCTAGCGACATGTTCCCTATCGTAATCTAAGTTTATTAACTATACACAGACACAAAATATTAGAAAATAAAAACTGTAAAACTGCTAAATCGGAATTTATTGAAGAAATGGTGTCAATTTATAGAAGGTTATTTGAAAATTGTCCTTCTCTTCAATTCAAACCCAGACGAGAAAGACTAGTAATTTATTTGACAAATTTAAATACTTTTTTGAGATCCGCCCTCCACCCCTGGAAAAATGTCTGCGGACACCCATGATATTCATATAAAGTTTGTTTCGCCAACTTTAACGATGAAATTAAATATTGTGCTATTGTTTAAATTCTTGGATGCATCTTCACCATCGTTGGTAAATTATATTTTTTTTAAGTCTGATTAAAGCATGCAACTCTCATAATATTGGAAAATAGACGTAGATATTTCTCTCTTGATAATTTACACTTTACTTGAATAATATGATTTTTTTCAACTATCAAAAAGTCAAACTTAAGAAATATTAACATTGATTACTTACTCAACAGAATGGCTCATATAAAAACAGCAATTGTAAGAGTGATCTTTCTGCTGTGAAAATATAGTTTGTGAAGATATTTTAATGTCTGAATTTTCTGCTGTCGAATATTTACCCTAAAATTTGTGTTGTGTACCCGTTATAAATATTTTTTACCACTAGTTGGCGTATCAGAGCGCTGGAATTATCAATAATGACATACTCACCATAAGAGCTGGGCAAGCTACTTAAAAAAAATAGCTAAGCTACAGCTACAGCTACTCTTTGAAAAAGTAGCTGAGCTACAGCTATAAGCTTTCGTTAATGTACCTGTTAAATTTTAAAGCCACTTTTTTGCCATTGTCATATGATTAGTTGCTCATCTTTTGTTATGACTGTTAATTTACTATAATGTATATAAATATAAGAAATCGCAAATGGACAAATGTACTGTTAATTTTTAATGCTATATTTTTATTTATATCGGAATAAATTAACAGTCACATTAACAGAAGACTCCTAAACAGTCAATGTTTAGTTTGTCTAATATTTAATACAAAAATAGGATAGGTTAAGAATAGATGAAAAATTAAATATGGTAAAAGATTTTAAACTATATAACTTGTTATCCTACAGTTATAGAAAACAATAAAGAAGGTACCATTCAAATACAAAAATAAAAATAAATAGGTATTTCTTAATTAACAGTGGTGGCTTTAAGCTACAAAAAGTAGCTTAGGGCTACGAAAAGTAACTTTGGGCTACAAAAAGTAGCTTTAAAAGTAGCTTCAGTTTCAATATTTTTAAGCAAATAGAAAAAAAAATAGTTCGCTACAAGCTACAGCTATACTTTTTCACATTTAGCTAAGCTACAGCTACAGCTAAGGTAAACGTAGCTAAGCTAGTAGCTAAGCTACAAAAGTAGCTAGCTACTGCCCAGCTCTGGAGGTTGATTCTGTATCTTGCGTTAGCATTTGAGTGACTACATTTGCGTGAGTAAAATGTCTGACGTCACTGTATTCTTTCTAGTAACTTTCATGGGGAATTTCGTGCCTTAAGTTTTCACGCCAAATTTAGTGTTGGTAAAAAAAATGCCCGCTAAAGCTATTATTATTAAAAAACGATAATCTGAAATAATTTTAACGATTACTAATTTCGATATGGGATGGCTAGCACAGTGGTATGAAGTCGGCCTGTGGATCCTGAGGTCCCTGGTTCGATTCCCACAGGCGACAAATTTTCATAATTTGAAAAAGCTATCCCTGTGGCTCCTCCACCACTAACATGTTTGGGGGCCGTGATTTGACGACTGGTAACCGCACTTCACGCGCAAAAATATATCACTTACCGAGATCTGCTTTAGCAGAGTGCCACACCCAGCATTGGGTAGAAGGCGTGATGATATATTTATTTATTTATTTACTAATTTCGATAAGTTACAATAAAATATATACGCTAATGTAACTCTGGTGACAATAAATAAAACTAAAGATTAAAGTTTTAAAAAAAATACACAGTTACAAGGTTACACTATTCTATGGGCTAAATTAATAAATACAGAAATATAATATAATTATTTTTGTAAATAATTTGTCATAAATTGTTCAAGCACAGCACAGAAGTTTGGTTAGAAAAACACAAATAAACTGTAAAATGAACGACAGATATACTGTTAGAATGAGATAGATAGTGTCGCAAATTAGAAACAGGACCTACGTTGATCACGCAACAATATTTGCGTGTCTCGCAACTCGTGACGTCATATCAATAAGTTCGTAAAATATCCGTCAGATGGTTTACAGTATGCATGTGACAAATCGTGTTAGTATGAGTGCCGCAAGTAGTCACGCAAGATACAGAATCAACCTCCTGCTCACCATGTAGGTGGTTTAAAAACTAATAGATAATTGTAATTATAAATCATAATTATGGGATGGCTAGCTCAGTGGCATGAAGTCGGCCTGTGGATCCTGAGGTCCCTGGTTCGATTCCCACATGCGACAAATTTTCATAAATTGAAAAAGCTATCCCTGTGGCTCCTCCACCACTAACATGTTTGGGGGCCGTGATTTGACGAATGGTAACCGCACTTCACGCGCAAAATATATCACTTACCGAGATCTGCTTTAGCAGAGTGCCACACCCAGTAATGGGTAGAAGGCGTGATGATATATTTATTTATTTATTTTATTATTAATTAGATAGCTGTGAATACAACTTTAGTATTTCCTGCTGACGAATTTTGTCATATGAATTTGCGCTGTGCAGGAGTAGTGTTCAGAAGAACGCCTCTTGTTCATGTTGTGTTTCGCAGTCGTTTGTGTCACGTGCCGTGATAATCCCTAAGCACTTCGACTATAAAGTAGCGCTCTTAGAACGACTTTTCACGTGAACGTAATGAATAAGTAAGGTTAATGCTCATCTGAACACCGTGTGAACGCTGTTCTTTTGTGATTTCTGATGTCTTTTCTCTCCGCCATGCGCCCTTACACACTTCAAGAAGAAAGGGGTGACATGGTTTGTAATTTCAAACTTAACAAGAATTTATAAGTTGACAGGAATTAAGTGTTGGTTAGTGAGAAATTGTGTTTATTGATTGATATCAGAAATTTGAACCGAACCGGAACATGAATTTAAACCAGGTAGAACCGACAAATTTTTAATGAACTTAAACCGAAACATATAACATTCAAAAGCAAGAACCTTAATTGAACCGTAAATAAGAAACCAGTTTAGTAAACCGGTTTTAAATGTGGTTTAATTCATTCGAGGCTAAGAAACAAAATGAATGAGATAAAATAAAAATGACTATCACAAAACTAACATACCCGAGTGGTAAAGATGACAATTTATTTTGACCAGTGATTGTTTATGTGCTGAAGTTGGATAATAAATAATGAAATCTACGCTTGGAAGTAATAATATATCATTAAAACAACATAATGAAAACTAACATAAAACAAAGACAATGAACTAAATAAACAATAAATAACCAATTATTAAGCTTATGTCAACGGCCATGGATGCACTCGTTGAAACTGATCCATGCGATAACGCGAGTTAATCAAAGTTGCGCCCGGGTGGTGCTTGAATGGGTGACCGTGCAGAAAAACCCGCGTTGCTGTTGACTTAAAGATTATGTACATAAATAAGAAAAAATAGGAAAAAAAAATTTTTTTTTCCATCACTTGTCTCGTAATTCCACAGAGGTTTTCCATAGCTCTCATGTCATGTTACCGTTGTAGATAGGTTAACATCAGTCAGTTCAGCTAAGTCGGTATCACAATCCACTATTTCCTAGTTGATCTAGTTGGATAAATGATCGCACCATACTGATGAGTCCGGAAGGACGAAACGCGTCTATGGTTAAGGCTGAACTGACCAGCCGTTTGTTGATGACCTGAGAAGTTGATGCAAACGTGCTGTAAAACCTCTGTGGAATTACAAGACAAGTGATGGAAAATGTTTTCCTATTTTTTCTTATTCAATTCCACATCGCAATAGACATTTTGTCTTTTGTTTTATTATGTACATAATTTTGTATTAAATTTTATTCATAAAAATGATACAGTTTTCTGAACATTTTTCTGTAGTACTGTATGCCACTGCTTCATAATTTTGTATATAATTCTGTATACGCGCTTGAGCACAAACTGTATCACAACTAGTGACGTGAAATTATTGGAGGTCTCTAACAACAACAACAAAAAAATAACACAAAATGAACGGGAATAAATTGAAAGAAATTAATTTAAAATTATTATTATTGTTCTCGCCTATAATACAAATAGTAGCAATAGACAATACAAGAAGAATTATAAAGAAGAAAATATGGTGTAGGAATTGGTTAAAAAGGCGAGAGGAGGTCAAAGGAATCTTGCATTTATTGAATAACGAATTGAGAATTGAATTAGTTTTCAACGCATTGAATTTAATTTTGATGTCGTTGATAGTTGTTTCGGGTCTTTTTTCTTTTATTATGGCTACAAAAATAGCCCGTGTCCGTGACCTTGCATGTTTATTTTTTTATTCTATTGATTTAACCAAATATTAACATGGATATTTCTGGTGTTCTTCAATTAAAAACTTCACATCATCGAGAGATCACGATATTTTGTAATTTAAAATTCACAAAAGAAGAAATAAAACAGGTGAAACCAGATGTAAATACAGAATCAAAAGCAGTGATATAAACCTAGGTTATAATTAAGCGTCAAATAATAAACGAAAACGGGATAATTCACTGCGCATCTCTACTGCGCAATTTCTGTACAAAATTTTGCTAGAATATAGAAAAAACAAGCGTAGAGCGACACTCCCTTCCTTTCTTATCTTTTAATTCGTTTTCAGTTATTACGTAGTGTTTAACTGCAATTGTGTGAAATTCACTTTCAAAAACAAGCGCAGGGCGACGCTCCCTCCCTTTCTTATCTTTTTGTTTCATTTTCAGTTGCTGCATTGTGTGGTCTTTTCTTTCATATATAAGTGCAGACTATCGCTTTCATCTTTTCTAATCTTGTAGATTCGTTGTTAGTTTCGTTATTAGATTCGTTGTTAGGAGTAAACGTGAGTAATTTGAGATTTTTATGCATACGTTATGCACGTTGAAGAAAGAAAATGAATGGTAAGTGAAAAGGAATGATGTGATTGAAGGTTTGTTGTGTGATAATAATTTCGAGTGTAATAAATGAATGAGTTTATATGGAGTGATCTATGAATGTGGTTGAAGTGTGGGTGGTATGTTTGGATGAAAATGTTTGACGATGACTGGTTGTTTGATGGATGTGATGAGTGAATGTTTTATGAGTGATTTTAGGGTTCGTGCTACCCCATTTGTTGGGATATAGCGTGAAGATATGTATGTATGTATGTATGTATGTATGTATAGAAAAAATGAATACAATCTTGACAATGATAAGTAAAGATTGTATACATTTTTGTATTTTTGTTATATTATAGCTGAAGATGGCATTAAACAATGCCGAAATATAACCATCAGCGTTTGAGTTAAATAATGTAAATTATTTTTCCTTTTGTTCCCTATTACCTAATCCCCTATCAATAACTTTTATATAACATTAAAATTCATATAACAATTAAATACAAGTCAAGAATACCCAAATTTGATATTAAATACTAATAAGCTTTCAAAATTGTAAATCAGAGGAAAATTTTTCCAAAGAAACCATTTTAAAATGCAATGTTCGGCGGCTGAGTCGAAGTAAATTCTTACAAAGATTTGAAAGTTTATTGAATGAAATTAAATATTTTGTTGAACAAAAGGGAGATGTTTGCTACAAGATTCGGGGTGATTGTGTCATCCGCATTTTTTGCAGTTTTTACCGGTTAATTAAGTAATCTGAATTTCGAATTAGAAGGAAAAAATATAAATGTGGGTGACAGGACTAGTAGTATTTTCGCATGAAAATATCAATTTTTGGCAATGGTTGACGATCTGAAAGAAAAAAATTTAGATCATTTTGTAAATTTGCAAGACCTTTTGCTAAAATATCTTGCTTTTGTTTTTGATAGCGTGAAATATGTTTCTGAAATTGAGAATGTTGCGGATGGTATTGAAACTAGAATTATGATTTTTTTAAAATTGAAAAATTTCGTATTTAAAACAAACAAAAACTAAACATCGTTCTACTCTAACTAACTTGCATACAGAAGATTTTGTAAGCTTGGTTTTATCACAGTATGTTCCCGATTTTGAAAGCTTGCTAGATGAAATGAAGGCACAAACTTCACATTGATTCAAATTTGTATTTCATATAAATGTAAAAAAATACTTTCAGTTATATTTAATTTCAAAATTAGTGCACAATATTTTTCATTATACGTTGCTTCGCTTTTTGAACCATATTCAAATTAATTTAGGAAATGGTAGATCGCGGAACATTTTTAAGAAAAAAAGTCGATTGCATACCAAATTAAATTGGCCATCCCGGGTTTAGATGGTTAGAGCATATGATCGCAGTTCATAAGATTCCAGGTTCAAATCATGGCGGTAACCCAATTTTTCTCTTTATAATTTAAAATAAAATAAATAAATATATCATCACGCCTTTTACCCATTACTGGGTGTAGCACTCTGCCGAAGCAGATCTCGGTAAGTGATATATTTATGCGCGTGAAGTGCGATTACCTGTCGTCAAATCACGGCCCCCAAAGATGTTAGTGATGGGGGAGCCACAGGGGTAGTTTTTGAAATTATGAAAATTGTTTGTCGTCTGTGGGGATTGAACCAGGGTTCTCAGGATCCACAGGCCGACTTCATACCACTGAGCTAGCCACTCCATAATAATAATTTAAATAAAATAAATAAATATATCATCACGCCTTCTGCCTATTACTGGGTGTGGCACTCTGCCGAAGCAGATCTCGGTAAGTGATATATTTATGCGCGTGAAGTGCGATTACCAGTCGTCAAATCACGGCCCCCAAAGATGTTAGTGATTGGGGAGCCACAGGGGTAGTTTTTGAAATTATGAAAATTGTTTGTCGTCTGTGGGAATCGAACCAGGGTTCTCAGGATCCACAGGCCGACTTCATACCACTGAGCTAGCCACTCCATAATAATAATTTAAATAAAATAAATAAATATATCATCACGCCTTCTGCCCATTACTGGGTGTGGCACTCTGCCGAAGCAGATCTCGGTAAGTGATATATTTATGCGCGTGAAGTGCGATTACCAGTCGTCAAATCACGGCTCCCAAAGATGTTAGTGATGGGGGAGCCACAGGGGTAGTTTTTGAAATTATGAAAATTGTTTGTCGTCTGTGGGAATTGAACCAGGGTTCTCAGGATCCACAGGTCGACTTCATACCACTGAGCTAGCCACCCCATAATAATAATTTAATTTGATCAATTGTATTTACTTAGAAAATAACAATTTATCTTTCACTTAAATACCACATTATTTGTGGAGCAGAAATTAAAAACGCAGTTTTGACCAGAAGTCCGAAAAAAAAAGTTATAGATGGCAATATATGCTTCAAATCCGTTTCTTTCTTGTAATGAAATGTGTTATTTTAAAAACTTAATTTTTTCCGAGTTACGAATATAAGACGTTCAAATTTGGATGGAATATCAAAACGCAGTATTTACAACCATATATGAAAATCAAAACGTAACTTTTACCTGTTTAAGTTAAACAGGTTGTTATTCTTGATTAACAAAATGTAGTTTTAATTTCATTTATGTTTTTCAAAACGAAGTTTTCTTTTAATTTACGTTCAAAACGTACATACATACATACATATCTTCACGCTATATCCCAACAAATGGGGTAGCACGAACCCTAAAATCACTCATAAAACATTCACTCATCACACCCATCAAACAACCAGTCATCGTCAAACATTTTCATCCAAACATACCACCCTCACTTCAACCACTTCTATAGATCACTCCATATAAACTCATTCATTTATTACACTCGAAATTATTATCACCCAACAAACCTTCAATCACATCATTCCTTTTCACTTACCATTCATTTTCTTTCTTCAACGTACATAACGTATGCATAAAAAAATCTCAAATTACTCACGTTTACTAACAACGAATCTAATAACGAAACTAACAACGAATCTACAAGATTAGAAAAGATGAAAGCGATAGTCTGCACTTATATATGAAAGAAAAGACCACACAATGCAGTAACTGAAAATGAAACAAAAAGATAAGAAAGGGAGGGAGCGTCGCCCTGCGCTTGTTTTTGAAAGTGAATTTCACACAATTGCAGTTAAACACTACGTAATAACTGAAAACGAATTAAAAGATAAGAAAGGAAGGGAGTGTCGCTCTACGCTTGTTTTGGAAGTGAATTCCACACAATTGCAGTTAAACACTCAATGTAAGATCAGAAAAGAATAAAAAAGATAAGAAACGAAGGGAGTGTCGTCCCTGCGCTTGTTTTTGAAAGTGAATTTCACACAATTGCAGGTAAACACTCTAATGAAATTACTAAACAACGAAACTAAAATCTAAAACCCTGCGCTTTTCTGAAATCATCAGATTCATTCCGCAGTTAATCTTCGCCAAACGTTCCTATCCTGACACACCACTTTTGCTTCATCCACATTCATAATTCCTTTCATACAAGCACGTTTGTTCCTCGTACTCGGAAACTTTCGTTCACGCAACAATTCTTCTATCATATTCATCCATTTATTCATAGGTCGCCCACGCAATATTTCACCCTCAATTTCACCAACATATACCTGTTTCACTAATCTCTCATTCGACATACGTTCAACGTAGTTTTTAAAAATGTATTAGGGTATAATGGCCAAATGGAATGAACAATATTTATTTTAATTAGACAAGTTTGCGTATATCATGTGATTAACAATAATACAAATTGCACATAAAAATACTCAGTTTACTTAACGAGAAACAGTTTATTGCGTTTTATTCAAAATGTAACTTTGCGTAAAAACTACGTTTTGAATTTCTACTCCTTATTTAATAACATTTAATTTCGAATTAAAAAACGAAATTTTCTAAATTTAAGGACAAATATAAAACTGTGTAAACAAAGAAGTATTATAAGCCAGTAGGGAATTGAATTGAATTCACGCAAATTTAGTGCTTAATGCGAGAACATAATTTCTGTTTAAAAAGGGGTATGACAAGCAGTCAGAGAAAGGTAAAACTGTGCCAGCACTTTACCAGAGTATTTACACAGAATCTATCCAAAGTTGTCCGAAGCTAAAAGTTTAAGTATTACGTATGCAATTAGCAGCTTCCATGGCTTCGAACGTCGTTACAATATTTGCTTTTTACAGTCGTGATCATGTAAACTGTCTTTTAATGCAAACGTTATTTAAAAGCTTTCGGGATTTAGGATCTGTTTGAATTGTAAATGTGGCGTTTTCGCTTTTGCCCGCTGGCGGCATGGCGTCGCTAACTCTTCGTGCTTCGATGTGCTTGGAGGATAATGAGCTCTATGGGCAGGCCTGCCAACTCTGCTACCAGACTCACAGGATCGAGATCATTTCACTCACTCCCGAATTTATACAAAGTCAAATGGTATACTTATCTGTCTCTCTGAACCCTATACATTCTAAATATTATTCATTTATTACGCCTTAAGCTGTTGAAGTTAAGAAATTCTCGTTTAAAATAAACCTTTTGGAAATAATATTAAATAAAAATAAATGTAAATAAATATATCATCGTACCCATTACTAGGTGTGGCATTCTGTCGAAGCATATCTCGATTTTTCGGTATGTTAGGCCCAGAACCATAGTCTTACAACTTCATCACTTGGGAAAGCTATTTAGACAATATGGGCTGAAATGTTTTTAACTTAAAATACACTTCTTTCGCCATGTTTTATGTTTTCGACAATATAACGTATTTTAAGCTAATAAGTTGCTATTTTTCTGAGTCAAAAATGAAAGTTTTCGGTCTAAAAACATGCGGAAGATTAAAAAACTGTAACATACCGAAAAATCAGCCATTTCTGACGTATTCTTTCAGAGATACAGCCTGAAAACTGAAAAAAGTGCTAAAAATGGCATTTTTGATGGTCTCGCGCGCCCTATAAAAAAAATTTTTTTACAGTTTTTTCTGTGTTCCGCATGTTTTTACATAAAAAACTTTCATTTTAGAGCCCAGCCGACATTTTTGGATTTTTTCGACCCACCCTAATATATATATATATATATATATATATATATATATATATATATATATATATATATATATATATATAGTGCGGCTACCAACCGACAAATCACGGCCCACCAAGATGTTAGTGGCAGGGGAGCCACAGGGATAATTTTAATGTGGTGAAAATGTTTGTCGGCTGTGAGAATCGAATCAAGGTTCTCAGGATCCACAGGTCGACTCGATACCACTGAGCCACCTACCCCATATATATATATATATATAGGTATATTGTTTAAGCGACCACTCATGAAACTAGCTATACGTCTTAAAGTTACCGTGGAAAGTTGAATATAACACACTAATATGTTATTATAACACATATTTATAGCAGAGCAGTTGAATTGTATAAATGGAAACAATTTGTATTATTAAAATGAATTGAATTTTTGACATTCTTCATTATTTGAATTAATCTTTATAATGTATTTACTAATATTTATGTAATATATAGTATTTTGAGATTCAGGTAGGCACTGCTGGTATCACTGTTCATAACCTCAAAAGTCAACGTCCGTGTGAACTTTTTTTAGAAATATTTTGTGGTCGTTTGTATAATAATCTGCCGAAGCAGATCTCGGTAAACGATATATTTATGCGCGTGAAGTACGGTTACCAGTCGTCAAATCACGGCCCCCAAAGATGTTAGTGGTGGGGGAGCCACATATTGATATAATTAATACGTTTCAAACACATAAACTTAGTGTTTTTTTTTACAAAATGGTATTCCTCCTTAAAGAATAGTAATTTATCTGTTCCAATAGTTTTTCTCATCTCAAATACTAATTAAATTTAATAAATACGGTTACTTATTTTTAATATACCATATAAAACACATTCGTTTAATTATTCAATGAATATTAATCACCATAAGACATCATCTAATGATGCAATTAAAAAAGAGCTCCTATATACCTTCATAATTGCAACAGACTTGATTTTATAAGTATTTAGAGAATTGAAGAAAAGGGAATCCCTGGCAAGAACATAAGGTTGAAAATTTCATAAAATATTTTATAGAGACATTTCATAAATCAGTCTTTAAACTGTCTATAAAACGAAATTGTAAAATAAATGAAGAATAAGTAAGAAGTTATTAGCTCTGAAAATTCCTGCAGGGATATTACGACGTCATTGTATAAGGAAGCAGGTAGGATATGAGCAGGAAATAATGGGATTAAACGGAAGAGGATTTTGCACTCCTGCTGAAAAAGAAGCATCTAACTTATTCAAACTTTCTTCTGCTCTAGTAAATAATGTACGTAGCTGCAGCTATATTAAACTGCGAATATTACAAATAACATGAGTAATGTTGCTAAGACATGGCGGCTGGATTTCCTAGCGACGTTCTTGTAATTGAGTCATAAAATATTTCTCCATTTGCAACGCTGATTTGATGACACGCTAGAATAAGATTCATCTACGTGCTACCTACGTTATGAAAGATATTTATCAACAATATTACTATAAAAGTACTACGTAGGTGTGCAAAATGCAAATATACTGTACAGATATATAACATCATATTAACAAGAATCATATTTAATATACACTGTTATACTTCACAGCAAATAACTTGCCAATTACGTCAATTTTTAATCCATGTAAAAATAACAATATACCAGACAAAATATCGATTGTATCATGTAACACATCGTTAATACGAGGGTAGGGTGAAAAATCCCTGACAAATGAAACAAGAAATGATTTATTTGGTCCAAACATATTTTATTTCTCAACATAATCTCCCTGTAGCTCGGTACACTTCGTCCAACGTTTTTCTAATTTATAGATCCCTTCCAAATAATACGATTTTGGCAATCCTTCAAAATAGGCGTTTGTCTCAGCGATGACCTCATCGTTGGAGCCAAATCTATTTCCGCCGAGCCATTTCTTCAATTTTGGAAATAGATAAAAATCGCAGAGGGCCAAATCTGGAGAATATGGTGGATGACGAACCAATTCGTAGCGCAATTCATGCAATTTTGCCATTGCGACTGCGGACCTATGCGCCGGTGCGTTGTCCACAATGCGGCACCCATCTAGCAGATAGTTTTCTCATATCCAAAAATTTATGCAAAATGTTCCGTACCCGTTCGGTTGAGATGCTCATAGCCTCAGCCATCTCGTGCACTTTAACTCGCCGATCGTCCAATATCATACCATGGATTTTATCGACGATTTCTGGCGTTGTAACCTCAATTGGACCAGAACGTTCGGTGTCCTTTGTGGTCATACTATCACAACGAAAATCAGTAAACCACTTGTTAATCGTTCCAATCGATGGTGAGGAGTCCCCATAATGTTTAACAAGCGATGCTTTGGTTTGCGTAATGTTTTTTCCACGTTAGAAATAATGTTTAATCAAGACGCGAAATTCAATGTTTTCCATGTTTTCAAAAATCTTCAAGGTTGCTTGCTTTCAATGGGTGTCAAAACAGAACTGAATGACATATCAGTCTGAAAATTTTAATGCGTTCTAGTTAAAGATGGTACATCACAAATGTCACATGAGATTTGCGATTGTGGCGCCATCTGTTTTATTTTTCAGAGACTTTTTACCTTGCCCTCGTAATAAGCGACGTCGATAATTTTTCTTAGCTTTGACAACACCGGTTTCATTTTGAAGTTTGTCAAATTTTTTTCATATAAATACAAATTTGACGAACATCAACACAAAACTGGTGTTGCCAAAGCTAGTAAAATTTATCGACGTCGCTTATTATTAAAGATATGTTACATGATACAGCCGTTATCTGCTAATGATCGATATGTTAATGATAACTTTTCTTGATTACTGTATAGATTATTATAATTTTGTTATTCTGGGACCAGAATAATTTATCCTGCCTTTTTTATGTTATTTTCCTATATTTTTCGTACTTGTCTATGTAGCTGTTATTATAAAAATGACAGTTTCATAAAAAATGTGATTAAAAATTAATATTTTTTATTATGGCAGCTTTCTTAGAAATCAAAATTCATTAAAATAAAACAGAAAAACAGAATAAATTATTTTAGCCACAGAAAGTCGAAGTGGTGTTAATTTATAGCGTAATCATGAAAAATAAGGGTTGTCATTAACGTATCGATCAGTAACAGATAATGATACAGTTACAGAATAGGGGGTAAGTTATTTTAACAAATATTGAAAATGTAAATGATGGAAATATAATTATATGATTAACGTGGTGATATGCACGACATATTACAATACAATTTTCTAAAGTAATTACACATGATTTGAAGTAGTATATTAAAATTAATAAATAACAATTTTTATAATTTAATATTTATTAATTTTAATATTATTGTAGTTATACATTGTTTAATTTGTTTATTTTTGAATTATTTGCTATCCAAAGCACTCTTGTTTCAGTCAGATATAAATAAAATACATATAAATTTAACATGCATTTTTCTCAGCTATTTTGTTATATTAAAATATGACATGTTTATATCGTTGAATACAGAAAAAAATACCCTATCGAATAACCTAAAAAAACATATGTTCCTATTTAAAATAAGAAAGTTGTGACCCGTATTTTGAGAACCACTGACCAAAAGAATATATTTTTTACTCATTGCAATAGTCTTGTACAATGATGGTTCTTCGCTAATATTAACCAATCTCGTAGCTCTTATAGTTCGCGAGATAGCAATGGTGGCACACTTAAATGGAACACCTTGCATATGATTGTTTATTGGAATTGATAAAACATTTCTTCATTGCTTTCATATCAGTTATAAACAGATAGATACGTAAAATCTAAAATAATACAATCAGTTATATCAACTTTAATATATCAATCCGAAGAAGACAACAATTTGCTGTCGACACTACAGTAACTAAATTAGTTACAGTGGCGAGGTAAGATGTACGTCGCCATGTTTTTATATACTAAATTTAACATAGGATTTATAGGAATTTTTGTTGTTGAAAATAAGTTGGAGTAATAAATCAAAATTTGCAAGAATAATATTGTATTTTTATCAGTGATGCGGCAAATAAATCTACCAGAGAAATTATATACAACTTTCTTAGGATGCTCAAAAAATACCGCTCGCTTTATACATGGAACAATACTTATTTCTCCAACAATAGACAGACCCCCAATAAACATTTCGATAATCCCTTTAGAAGAATCTTCTCGACTATTCCGTAGCCAAAAATAATTATTGGCGCTTCACTTTAATCTCTTTGACGGATTGAATTATTGCTCCAGTTCATTTTCAAATAAACTATAAACTTAGTTGTTTAATTTGCTTTTAATTAGTTGAAAATGAGTAAATGTTATTATAAAATTATTACTAATATCTACCATCAGACAAATTTGTCAATAAGCTAATTCTTATTATAAAATAGTAAATAATAAATATAATTTACCTATTTAAATACTTTTTTGTATTACTAGGCTAGAAACTGTACTTTTACGAATACACAAGATTTTTCGCGCCGAATAATGAATTTTTTTCAATCAATTTCCATTGTCATATGGAATGGAAATCACAGTTTTAGAACCCAAAATACGGTTTTTAATTTTTTTCGGTTGGTCGCACCAACTGGAAAAATCTGAAAAAAATACCAACTAATCCTCTTTTAAAGAGGAATTTTTGTGATTTTTTTCATAGCCTCACCTTTATATTAACATAATGTTTAACTACTTTAATCAATGTTTACCTACTTTAAATATGTCTCACAATTCAAATATAGCGCCAAAAATCCCAAAACAATTTTTAACAGACAGAGTGGATTATACTTCGTAGGTTTGTCTTGTTGTCATATACATAGTACCAATACAAAAAAAAAAATTAAGTTTTAAAAAAACTCATTTTTAACTCCTCCTATCGGGGGGAAGGGGGTTGGGGGGCTGAAAATTGACAGAAAATTCTACTTTCGTGTAAATAAGATGGAAATCATATCCCCATGTGATTTCCTTTGGGGGCAGATTTGACCATCTTACCCGGTTATAGCCTTTATAATGCACGCGGAGTACAAGCGATACATTCTACTAATATTTTATCTCTCTCTGGCCCTCCAGTTTGTTCCGCACTGTATGAATGCTGGCTGTAGTTAGAGCAGTGGTTTTCAAATTTTGGCTTCGATACCCCTGGGAAGTCGCTAAGACATTGGAAGGAGATTCATCCAGTTGCACTGCTTTCACTTAAATTTTAAGGTATTACTTAAGGTGGTACTATCATGGAAGCATTTACCCCGGATTTTAATGAAAAGTAAATATGTTATTTTTCATGTGTTTCTGCACTAGTATGTAATTTTTTTTTAAAGTTTTCCGTTTTTGAGCTGATTAATGTAAAGTTAAAGTCGACCAAAAATGCATTGGCGTTATAGGAACTGTACCTCGCGAGGCAGCTTACTGCGTAATAAATTCATATACTGTAGTTATTTTTTAACAAAAAACTAACACACAGTACATCATGTAAAGATAAAGGTATGAGAATTAAAAAATCCATGCTTTACAGGATTAGTTTCAAAGAAATTGGCGATGAAAGTTGGATATTCTATAATTTTCAATGAAACTGTCAGAAATGCTTGACAACGTTGCACGGGTAGACCGAAAAGGTCGCACGCGTAAACAGAGATAGTCGCAGGCGTAGACAGAAATGGTCACACGAATGACAAAGCAAGAACTATGAAGCTATTATGTCGATCAGTAAAATATATTAGTTTTAATACAAAAAAAAATATTACAGCATTTTTTATTTATTTATTTGTTGTTACAGTTGCTAATAATTAGTTTGGTGCATTTTTCTCATTTTTCTTATGAACTGTCAACAGGATGTATCGATAATAAACGTTTCGTACCGACTGGTAATATCATGCTGCTTGTAGTTCTCGCCTTGTTGTCATAGCTTCTGCTGTGTAAAATCTTACACTGCTATTGGTTGGCATGAAACATTCACTTCCAAATATTTTGTTATGTTACTGAATTTCATAAACTAGTTAAATAGTTTTATTTAATATATTCAATGTTATTGTTAATTATACGATATTTGCAGCGAAACGTTAATTCTGTTAATAACCTATATCATACAAAAATGTAATAATTATTTGTATAAACTTTTTAGATTACCTATACTTTTGTATGAGACTGTCATGATACAACCACCTTAAATGAAAAATATCGAATCAAATGTTTCACAGTAATTTTAACTTACTCATTGGACTCTTCATCTCAAAAAGATCGTGTTTATTTAAAGACAACTGTAAATTTAAGTAACAGCGATGCGACTCGTCATTAAAGAATTCATTACAAGCTTGATTGCAAAATACTCTTAATTATTTTTTTAAGAAACAATACCAAAGTTATAAATGAGAAGTTTTTCCTTTACTAATTTTGTAAAATCGTGGTTCTATTTTTGTAATGCACATTATTAAATCAGCTTTTTATAAACTGCACTTTTGATTACGTAAAAAGGGGGTCGCGATATAATTTATTTGTGATTTTGGAAAACCACTGGGTTAGAGCTATGGATCAGTGTGCACTAGGGTGTCCGTTATTTTGGCAAAGTCGGAAATATGATGCTCTCGCCCTCTAAAACTACTCATAATAAATTTTAAAAAATTGAGCCGATATCCCCGGTCTGTCAAATGACGTTAAAACGTGCCGCAAGAGGGCTCTATATTTGCACGTAGTTTAAATGGGAAAATTGCTTTTTCCGATACAATTATACATAACTTTTTATAAAAATAAAAAATATATATCATCACGCCTTCTACCCATTACTGGGTGTGGCACTCTACCGAAGCAGATCTCGGTAAGTGATATATTTTGCGCGTGAAGAGCGGTTACCAGTCGTCAAATCACGGCCCCCTAAGATGTTAGTAGTGGAGGAGCCACAGGGGTAGCTTTTTGAAATTATGGAAATTGTTTGTCGCCTGTGGGAATCGAAACAGGGTTCTCAGGATCCACAGGCCGACTTCATACCACTGAGCTAGCCATCCCATAACTTTCTATGATTTAGACCTAAAAATCTATCAAGAAAGCTTCTGAAATAAGCTTTCAGACAGACTAAAATTCAAGTTATTTGAATAAAAATCAACGCCGTAACGTCAATTTGAGTAATACGAAGTTTGAAAAAAACGACAAAAACGTTAATATAAGAATTTCGATTAATATTTCAGTTCTCACGCGTAAAATGTATTCAAAAAGGTCAAAAAATAAGATCTCCAAAGTTTATATACAAAAAATTTAAAATTCATATTTGTTGCCTTAAGATGATGTCGAACGTCTACTGCAACGGGACTTTCTTTGCAAGAAACTAATTATTTAATATTTCTTGATAGACTGACCAGAGCAGCATTCTGTGCTCATGGGAGAATGCTTCGGAGCTCATAAGAAAATTGTAGTCTGCCTGAAAGCTTATTTCATAAGCTTTCTGGCTGTTACCTTGAAATATTTTTAGGTCTAAATCATAAAAAGTTATGTATGAAAGTATCGGAAAAAGCAAGTTTCCCATTTAAACTACGTGCAAAAATAGAGCACTCTTTAACGTTATTTGACAGACCTGGGATTTCGGCTCAATTCTTAAATATTTATTATGAGTAGTTTTAGAGGGTGAGAGCATCAAATATCTGACTTTGCCAAAATAACGGACATCCTAGTGTGCACGGTCGATGCGTGCACGTCGTCTATACAGATATTTGTGTAGTTAGCGCGATACGTTCTGGACGAGCTCGTATTAATGGTTGCATAAATACATCATTGTATATTTTCCAAACTAAATAAACATACACATTTAATTACAATTAAAATATATAATAGTCATATTATTAATTAACATGTAATAAAATTAAAAAATCAACACTAGGTAGGTTTCAAAAAAGTAAATAAGTTTATTCACTATACGTATTTCGGTCGACTAGACCATCATCAGGTAAAGATTACAGAAGAATAATAAGTTTGTACATTTGTGCGAGTCTTATAAATAGTAGAAACAAGTAAATTATAAACAGGAGAGGGAAAGTACATATAATGACAACAGTTATAACAAGTAAAATGCGAATGGGAAAATACATCTTGTCAATGGTTGTAAAGGAATTAAAGCGGGCGTATTAACGGTGAACGGTACAAATCTATTTGTTCGTTCATTAGGGTTTTCTGGTCCCTAATAGCATTCTGAATTTCCAATGATTCTAAGAAGTCCAGCTTTAATCCCTTTTTACAGATATGTTTACCATTTTTAGCCAATACAAGCTATAAAATTCAAAGAATACTTCATTCACAAAACATTATTTCATCCTTTTATAATCCATATACTTTAAAAAATTTACTTGTAAACAATAAAATAATTAAAAAAGATGTTCTTCAAAACAGTGGGATATATCAAATTAGTTGTAGTGATTGTCAAGCGATCTATATAGGTCAGACCGGTCGTAATTTTAATATTAGATTCAATGAGCATAAAAAAGCTGTATTAAATAATAAATTGACCTCAAACGTTGCTAAACATTGTCTTGAGAACAATCATAAATTACACAATAATAATTTGTCAGTTAAACATATCTGTAAAAAGGGATTAAAGCTGGACTTCTTAGAATCATTGGAAATTCAGAATGCTATTAGGGACCAGAAAACTTTATGACCGAACAAATAGATTTGTACCGTTCACCGTTAATACGCCCGCTTTAATTCCTTTACAACCATTGACAAGATGTATTTTCCCATTCGCATTTTACTTGTTATAACTGTTGTCATTATATGTACTTTCCCTCTCCTGTTTATAATTTACTTGTTTCTACTATTTATAAGACGCACACAAATGTACAAACTTATTATTCTTCTGTAATCTTTACCTGATGATGGTCTAGTCGACCGAAATACGTATAGTGAATAAACTTATTTACTTTTTTGAAACCTACCTAGTGTTGATTTTTTAATTTTATTATAAAAATGTTTCAACGAGAACCGACAGTGAAATCTATTGAATTAATTAACATGTAATTTCTTATATGTTCCTAGGATGTGCACATATGGACTGAACGCCATTGTTTTTAAGATATATTTGACTTGTACGTATGACTAAATGCTACCTATAAGGCTCAAAGTTCAAAAACAATATAAATTCGTCGAAAGACTTGATCCTTGTACGATGTACGTGTTTGCTTGCAAATCTCACGTAACAATCAAAGCCTACTGCCTCAAGTTCCTATAAACAAACATCAAAGACCATTCAATTCAGTACAAAGCGAATCAATTAATATTTCAATGGCGACACCTGTTCTCTGTTTTGGCGCGTTTGAACGTCGAGTGTCGCACAGAGGCACGGATCGCCACGGGCCCGGATAATAAAAGACGAGAGCACGAACTTGCACTCTGCATAATTCATATCCACCCCACTATAATTCCGTCAAAGCAGAACTGTTGAGTGGAGATGTAGATTGACTCACAATCTACCCTGATATGCGCCGATTGATATTATGAAATGTTTAACACGAAGAACAGCGTGCATTATCATTATTCATTTATTTTTATACGTAGTAGAAACGTTTAAGAGACTGACTAACATCATCGATCGTGAAAAAAACTTAATTTGTAAAATCTCAAAATGGAGATTCCGTTTTATTAAGCCGTAGATATTTAAGCGAACAAATAGGAGTAGGAAGGATAAAAATAAGTACTCCTCTGTGGTTGGATTACTTGGCTTTTTGTAATTTCCAAATTTACAAAATTGTTAAAACAGACGACGTTTCGGGACTAAAGGTTGGTCCCATTTTCAAGTCGAAAATAATGTTTTTTTAAATTAAACTGAGTTACAAGTATAACAAATTAGATTGATTAACTTACCAACAATAAATGAAATTATTATAAATAAACAGTTTACAACAATATAAAACTTTTCACAAAGAAAAGACAGTCAAAAATTAATAAAGACTTAAATAATCTTAACAAATACAATACGTCGTCACCACCTTTATTTTTACATGTTGTATTGCCAAATTAGTTGACCATTTTAATGAGTATTTGTTTTTCCGAAAAAAACCATAGATAACTAGATAAAGCGAAAATTTAAATTTATGTTTTTTTGTTTCTATTGCTACTATGATTATTGAAATATATAATTAAATATATAAATTAGTTTTTCTTAAAATTAGACGCATATAAAGACAAATTGCAAATAACATTTTATGTTCCAAATTTTTTCTAAGATCTTTTATTTCAAACTTTTTTTCGTAACTGATTCCATTTTTGAAATTAAATAAATAAATAAATAAATATATCATCACGCCTTCTACCCATTACAGGGTGTGGCACTCTGCTAAAGCAGATCTCGGTAAGTGATATATTTTGCGCGTGAAGTGCGGTTACCAGTCGTCAAATCACGGCCCCCAAACATGTTAGTGGTGGAGGAGCCACAGGGATAGCGTTTTCAAATTATGAAAATTTGTCGCCTGTGGGAATCGAACCAGGGACCTCAGGATCCACAGGCCAACTTCATACCACTGTGCTAGCCATCCCATTTTTGAAATTAATGGAATTTATTGTTTTGTGTGTCCAGTAAACTTCCTTTTCCGGGTTTTCAATTTCACTCAAAATCTACTAAGCTTTTCGTATTTTCATTAAACTTATAATTACAAAGTTTCGTTAACAAATCTTATCTTGTTCATGAGATATTGCACACTCGGACACACATCCATCCACACAGACAGACATCATTGAGAAAATGATGAAAACGGATTCAGTGGACCTCAAAACACGTATTTCCGCGAAAATCTCGTCAACGATTTTTTTCACGATTCCAATACTTCCTTATAAGAAAGTAAAAATTAACATAAATTTTGCATTTTAATAAGCGACGTTTCGGCACATGGGTTTTGATCGTTATCAAGCAACAATAATTATTATACAACGGTTAAAACATGGTTAAAATTTTGTTAATTTCTACAAAATAAAACATCATATTCTCGGGCTAGACACCCTCGAATGTCCTTACTCAAGAATCACTATCGACTCTTTACGAACTATTTCTTCTATCTGCCAACTACGGTATTTACGAGGTGCGGCTATTAAATAACGAAACTGACGCTGCTACAGACGAAGTACGCATGCGCCAAATATCAGGGACCATCTGCTTTTTAGCGTGAAGCTTTCTCTTTCGAATGCAGTACCTCTCGCTTCTGTAAAAAAATCCGTATAGCCGTAGCATTCGTTCTAATTAGAGTTGTTTTTTTTTTGTTTCGCCGAAAAAATGTTAAGTGCAACATTAGAGCAACGAATTGTTGTGAAACTTCACATGAAACTTGGCAAAACTGCTACTGAAACATATAATTTATTGAAAAAAGTACCCGAATTGTGGAAGGACAAGTCATGGTTTCTCCAACAAAACAATGCTCTGGCTCATTCCGCAATGTCTGTCAGGAGATTTCTAGCCAAGTACAGCATCCCAGTGTTGGACCATCCGCCTTATTCGCCGGATCTTGTACCGTGCGACTTCTAACTGTTTCCTAAGGTGAAATTTTCCTTAATAGCAACAAGATTTGAGCTTTGAAAGAGAAATCAGCACGCGTTCTGAAAGAGTTGACAGAAGAAGACTTCCAGCACTGTTTCGAACAATGGAAGATTCGCATGGAGCATTGTAGGGATAGAGGAGGGGAGTATTTTGAAAGTGATAATAAGTAAGTAGGTATGGAATCAAAATAAAATGTTAAAACAGCAACAGTCTCGTTATTTAATAGCCACACCTCGTACAGTAAATAAAAGCTAAATCGCAATAATTTCACTGAATATAACAGGTACATCAAACGCTCATGCGTGGCTCTATCAATAATTTTACATACGATTGTTTCTTACAAATCATGTCTATTAGGTTTGAGTTCTGCATAAGACTCGTGGGTCGCCTGTAAAACATTCATACATTACGGTGTTAAAAAGCATGAAATTTATAAATCTAATAACAAAAGAATAAACGAACCGTTTAAATGAAATAATTTTCAAAATTACTTTCGCATTGTTCTTGTAAACAAAAAAATGCAAATCCAAGTGTTTCGGATTACATGCTCTCTGTATTTATAAATTGGAATTAATTTCTTCTTGCGTAAAGCAGTACGCGTAAATACATGATTTTCAATTTAGTTGTTCCACCAATGCTATCTCGAGAACTATAAGAGCTACAGGGTTGGTTAAATTAGCAAAGAAATACCATTTTGCAAGTCTATTACAAAACTATGAACCAATTTTTTTTCGACCAGTAGTTTTGAAAATACGCGGTGCAAGTTTGTTATTTTAAATGGAAACATATTTTTCCTACAACTGTGCGATTTCTTTGTTATTACGTAACTATAATTGCCTTGGTTACGTATGGAAAGTAGATGAATGCCGACCAAGTGCGTTTCCGAAAGCAAAGAAACACTAAGTGCAGAAAGTGCTTCATTACGTTAAGTTTTTTTTAGAGCGATTTAAATTTCGCGCCAAGCGCGTAATTCATATTTTGGCCACAGACGCTTATGGAAGAAGAAGATGCAGTGAGCCAGCGCTAGTAAATATGCAGTAGTATATTTTGACGTTTATAAAAATAACCTTAAATTGCAGTATATCTAATCGGTACACAACTAATAAAAAGAACCGAACAAAGTAAAATATATCGATAAATGGTTTTAAGTAAGTAAAATACATAATATTTATTGTGTGTATATTATTAACACAGTTGTTACAGTTGCTTATATTGACATAATGTAAAGTGGAAACTTTTGTATTGTCTAAAGAAACATTGGATTTCTTCCTTACCTGTTCATATTATTAACAGTAATATTATTGACAACAATTTCGGAGGCTTTAGAAGTACCAGCAGCAGGTTGATTGTCATTGTCGAAAATAGATGCAACATAGCATGATCCGGAACTTCAATTATCTTTGGAGGTATTTATGATAAAAAAGAATCACTCACTGTACTATTCCAATCTAGACGATTTTGAAGAAATTATCTTGACGTTAGTAAAATATTTTTAAATAATGTAGAACAATGTGCAAGCAATCAACAAACAAACCATAGCAACGCCGTAAAACATCGTTCTCGTGTAATATCATTCAAATTTTATAAATTTGGATAATATTTTAGTGATTTACTAAATCGCACAGTTGTAGGAAAAATGTTGTTTGTAACACGTGCCGAAAAAGGTTACGTGCTCGTGCAGATTTCCGCACTCGGCAAGCCTCGTGCGTTAAATTCTGCACTTGCACGTAACAAGTCTTTTTCGGCACTTGTTATAAAAATAACTATTTGATTTGCTTAATCGATAAAGTCTTTTTTTCTGAATTCAACGAATTAAAAGTTCAATACTCTGACATTTCCAAATTTTTGACAAACATGTATATTAAATTTACAGTAATTTAATTTAAAACGCATAGAAATCAGCGTGCTGTAAAAAAAAAAACAAATGACTAGTGAAATTTATTTATAGATTTTTTCACAAAATAATTGTATTGACTATAGGCGTATTCCATTTGCCATTTGGATCAGATCTAACTTACATTTACTGAACCAGATCATTTATTTATTTCGCTAGATTACTTCGCTGACTTTATTTCCAGTACTAGAATTACTTATTCTAATATACTTTAAAGTAATTCACTCCAATAAATGCATTAGTTTGCTTAATTCAGTTCATTTAGTCATATGTCAAATTTATCTGAAGTGATTTAAGTGAATCAAGTGGCAAATGGAATACAGATATTTCTGTCATAGCGCGTTGATTCCTGTGCGATTTGAATTAAATAAATAAATAAAAATAAATATATTATCACGCCTTCTACCAATTACTCTGCCGTAGCAGATCTCGGTGATACATTTTGCGCGTGAGGTGCGGTTACCAGCCGTCAAATCACGGCCTCCAAAGATATTAGTGAAGGGGAAGTCACAGGAGTAGTTTTAATGTGGTGAAAATGTTTGTCGGCTGTGGGAATCGAGCCAGGGTTCTCAGGATTCACAAGCAGACTCGATATCACTAACCCACCTACCCCATTTAATTAAATTAAGTTGATGACAATTTAATATGCATTTTTATCCAAAAAAAGTATGAGGACGCCGAACTTGGTTTGCACCACTACCGTTTAACATTTAAACCAAGGTTAAAATTTTAAGTGGTTTGCACAGTTACAGAAGTTAGGTTTAAAACAGTCCGTCCGTAATTTAACTTAAACCCTACTGCATCTTCGGCTTAACAGTTCAATTATGCAATAGTTGCCGAGTACCTACTTGAAAGAAAATATGTGAGTGTGTTTCCTTTTAAATTCCTTTGAAAATGAATGACATTTTTTATCTTGACGATATGGATAATGATATAGAAGACATAAGAGCTATATTCATATAAGAAAAATATATGAAAGAAGTAATTAATTTTATAGCTTCGATGATAAAAATTTTTTTAAACGATTTTGTTTTAAGAAAGAAAATGTATATAGTTTATTAACTTTAGTAGAACAGAATTGCCGTATACTTTGTAAGTAATAATTTACTAGAAATGATACATACATATTTTTTCCGCTGTCTACAAAAAATATTAATAGTGTGTTTTATAATGTAATATTTATTATGTACACCAAAATACAACCAAAACATCGATAATTAGTTTAAAAACACAACTGCTCACTTGTCGTGCTTGAAATGTCAAAACGAATTGGAAACAAAAATGTGTAACTTTAAAGTACCAAAAGTTACTAGAATGTTAGGGAAAAATACAAAAATTCCTAAATTCGTACAAGGTATAATACTTCTAAAACATATTGTCATAAAATCTAAGGCTTAAGCACGAACTATTATACTGAAGGACAGGCGAGTCTTGCGGGTAAAGCATCCACAGAAATGTAGTAGAAAGAGAGCGACAAAAAAGTGAGTGCGATAGGAAGAAGAGTCTAGCGAATGCATGGTGCTTACGAGTCTATTCATGTTTTTTTTACTTTTAGAACTAATTACTTCAAAAAATGTTATTTGCAATTATTTAAAAGTAAAGACACATTTTTCTATAATTATATCAAGTTTAGCTTGACAAATATAAATATGTAAAACCATATATAAACACATATTTCTTGTAGTAAATTTTTGCTATTTAATTACACCATGACAAGTTACACAAATGTAAAATTGGCATAAATATTTTAATTTTAAAATACAAAACGGTAAAATTTATATAATATAAATAGGACATTTTATTTAAAAAACAATAAAGAAAATAGATAGAACCGAATATTTAAATTTTTTCTTAATTAATATTTTTGTACTTTATACAATACATTTTATAATTTTATAATAATAAAAATAGATCGAACTAAATATTTCAATTCTTTCTTAATTTAGATTTTTCGATCTTCCTTACACTGAGATTTGACATTTTGATTCTGTTTAAAATATTGCTTCAAGCGCATTAAAATAAATTCATGGACAAAAACAGATATTATTTCTTTCTTGTGATCTTTACAAGAAAAAGAGAATGTATAATTTTCAATTACAGAATACACTGTTTCTTCATATACACGAGGTTTATCTATATATAATATTAATTTATCTTGAATATATTTGGATAATCCAAATATGTTTATATTTGGGTGGATTAAAAAACAACGACTTTTAACATTTGTTAATTCCGCTTCTTTTATGTGACATACATTTTCTTTGTTTACAAGCAATATATATATATATATATATATATATATATATATATATATATATATATATATATATATATATATATATATATATATCTGCTCATATTACTACTTTTTTCCAAATTTCCAACTGTTCTTTTGGAGCACGAAACAAAGATATTTTGTCATGATTTGAGTCATACCCGCTGATACAATTGGGCGCAAAACACTTACGACCCAGTGCAAACTAATTGTTTATAACTATTTATCACCAAACAACACTAATGATTGAAAAAGGTAACCTGCATTCATATGGCGCTGAGTACATGCCAGCCTCTTTAAGCTTTCTCTCTCTTTCAAAGTGATGCGCGCGACTGACATAAAGCTGGACGTTTACTAACTACGCTTATATACGAAGTTGCATAGGGCTGGGCTTAAGTAAGCCGCAGTTAGATGTTACCCGTGCAAACCACTAAAAATTTAAACCATGGCTTAACTTAAACTCAGCTTAGTTAAAATGAAACGGTAGTGATGCAAACGGCCATAAATCAAATAAGCAATTAAGAAAAATAGGTTGCCATTTGAAATAAGAAAGTTGCACCCCGTACTTTAAAAACTACCAATCGAAAAATCTTTTCTTAATAGTTTTGTAATAGACTTGCAAAACTATATTTCTCTGCTAACTAATTTAACCAACCTTGTAACTCTTATAGTTCTCGAGATAACAATGGTGGCACAACTAAATTGAACATCTTTTATATAATCAAAAAAATAACTAACCTGAACCATTAAAGCGGGATTTATAATGAAGTAAAGTAACGTAAAACGTAACGCAATCGAAGACGCAACGCAAAGTAAACATTTCGTGTGATTTATAATGAAGTAAGCATGGTGACATGTAGCCAATCACAGAGCGTTTTGTACGTGGCGCTTCGACAGCTGTCAGTTTTTTTTATTTTTTTATTTGAATTTTGCTTCACCCGTTGGGTATTAGCATGTGTGTATACATAGGTATTAATCTAATTTACATTTATATTTCCTTATATATTTGAATATCTTTGATATATTTCATTATTGAGGTGTAGTTCCTCGCGTTCAGGGCTTCTTTCATCGTTGGTGGTATCCGGTGTTTCCTTCTTTGATCGTCATAGTTTTTACAGTGTAGTATGATGTGCTCCACTGTGATCTGTGTATTGCAATCGGTGCATTGTTTGGGGTTTGTTTTTTCAAATAAGTGCTTGTGTGTTAGCCTAGTATGACCAATTCTTATTTTTGTAAATATTACTTGATCTCTTCTGGTAGAGTTTTCGGGTTCTTGCCATGGTTGAATTTTTTCTTGTATGTTTTTTAACTTGTTTGTTTCGAGGTTGGTCCATCGTAGGTTCCAGTTTTCTCTGATTTTGTTTTTAAATGTCGCTGCGATGTCTCTAGCTGTCAGTTTAAATTTGACGTTTATGTCATACAAAAACAGATAGCATTTTAGGTTACATTAAGTATTTTAGTGACTTGGGAGTGTAATAAAAAGTTAGTTTACAATGGACAGTGAGGATGAAATGGCTGCTTTATTACTAATTTTATTAAAAATGAAAAAAGATTTAATCCCAAATTCTGCTTTTCAACTTGATGTTTTTAAACTCTTTTTCTGTTTTATTATACATAAATGGATATTTGTCTACTAACTGAATCAGAAATTTATCATCCATGATAATAATCACAGAACACAGCAATAATAATAAAGAAATGCAAAATAAAAGACAAAAATTACTCAAATGGTCGACCAAAGCGTTCACAGATT
Organism: Pterostichus madidus; assembly: GCA_911728475.2. Taxonomy (NCBI): domain Eukaryota; kingdom Metazoa; phylum Arthropoda; class Insecta; order Coleoptera; family Carabidae; genus Pterostichus; species Pterostichus madidus. The sequence continues at coordinate 11,249,877 of OU452318.1, forward strand.
GAACCAAACAAATATATCGGATCGGTAATATAGCTTTCTGCAATGAAGTTTGCAATAATGCTTCCTGATTGGTCAGAGGTACAAGAAGTAACGCAAGAAGTTGAAATTTGGCGAACTCCTTGCCTTACGTTACATCTGTCTTGCGTTACTGCTGCGTGTTACGTTTGATTATAAAGCGGTATATGCTGTTACGTATGTTCATGTCTTGCGTTACTTTACTGCACTTGCGTTACATCTTACTTTACTGCATTATAAATCAGCCTTAACTGTTTTGTTATATTATTATTTGTTTTTTGCTGAAGATGTCCAGTTCGCTGGACGAAACGTCCAAATAAATTTATTGGCTAGATTGATTTCGGGGATATTTTTGATCCTGAGACCTACTCTTTACTTTCCAAATAAACTGCGATATACTCGCATGTTAAATTAAATAAGTTCTTCGCCTCAAAAGCAAATTAAACAAAAATTATTTACACGATTCCCTTGTGTATTACATCTTTAATTTGTTACGATGCAGGAATATCTGTAATAAATGTCAACAACTGTAGATAAACAATGATAGAACTCCAGGTTTCTTCGAGGGAGAAGTTAGGGGAATTTAGTTGGCTATGTTGGCTGCTGGTTGATGAAATAACCAGTGGGTGTCCGACTTCTGCAATTGAATTAGCTTGATTGTACGCTCTGGACTTCTAGAGTGATGTTTGTGAGGTTTGGCAACGTTGGAAGACGCTGATTTTTGGGAAAACTTCGAAGAAGTTTTTTTAGGAAACTTTGTTAATTGTAACATTTAAAACTGTATTATTGGAAAAGTTGTATCTTTTTATAGGGTAGGTTGTTCAGTGGTATCGAGTCGGACAGCGGATTTAAGAACCTGAATTCAATTCCCACATGCGACTAACAATTTTCATCATATTAAAATTACCCCTGTGAATCTCTCACAACTAACATCTTTGTGACGTTACACAGCATATAATAGTTATTTATGTACCAAGGGTGAAAAATGGGCGTTTCTGGCCCCCGGCATAATTATTAGTATGAGGCACCGAGGACTAATAACTTGCTCAGGGTCAGAAACGCTCATTTTACCCATAGTACATAACAGTTATTTATGTACAAGGGTGAAAACAGGCGTTTCTGACCCGTGGCATGATTATTAGCACGAGGCGCAAAAGCGCCGCGGACTAATAACATGCTTAGAGTCAGAAACGCTAATTTCACTCATGGTACATACTAGAGATGGGAATTCTAGTTCATTTCAGTGAACTAGTTCATTCGTTCTCGTTCACCAAAAAGATTAGTTCACTGAACTAGTTCATTAGTTCACGAAATTTTTAAGAGTATGATGAACAGAAATCGTATTGTATTGTGATTCACGAGCGAGAACAAGTGAACTTTTAGGATCTGGTTCTAGTGTAATTTGAGAGCAGACATCAGAAGCAGAGCGGTGATCATAGCAACGACCACGAACGAATGAAGTATAAGTCTCGTTCACTCGTTCACTCATTCACTTGTTCTCCGCTCTCCGCTTTCGATTCGACCTCATCGGCCGTGCCGTCGTGGTGGTGAGTCATATCCGAATAGTTCGCAGTGAACTAATCTTTAATAAACTCACGAACTAGTTCGTGTCGTTCACTATAAGGAATAGTTCATATGAACTAGTTCGTTCACGAACTACACACCTCTAGTACATACAATATTTTATGCGCAACAAAATAACATTGAATTATATGTACAAAAGATTAAAATATATAAATATATATATATGTCAAAATTACATCTTCCAGAATCAAGTATTCACAATAAACAAAAATTGTCGTTTTACTTATGTATTGAAAGGAATTATTTTTTTTATGGCCCTAGGGTCAAAAAGAAATGTTTAAGACCGCTTTTTAGAGCTAAAACACATAAATTTCGGTCCGGTTGTGCATAAAATTAATATTGTATATTGATTTAAGTGCAGAATTTATAATAAATAAATAAATATAAATATATTGTCACGCCTTCTACCCATTACTGGGTGTGGCACTCTGCCGAAGCAGATCTCGGTAAGTGATATATTTTACGCGTGAAGTGCGGTTACCAGTTGTCAAATCACGGCTCCCAAAGATGTTAGTGGTGGGGGAGCCACAGGGGTAGTTTTTTTAAATAGTGAAAATTGTTTGTCGCTTGTGGGAATCGAACTAGGGTTCTCAGGACCCATAGGCCGACTTGATACCACTGTACTAGCTACCCCAGAATTTGATGCCGTAAAAGTTTTATTTCAAGCTTTTTTTGCTTAAAATAATTAGAGAAACAGGATATTACAATATTATAATTTTGCATGTTAAATCCCTATTTTCACCCTAACGAAGCACCACCCCGTATAAATATGACGTTTGACGGTACGGGTTATAAAATTTAAGTGCGCCCATAATCAAAATGAAAAATCTACGCCTCTGATTTCAGTCACTAATTATATTTTTATTGGCAATGTTGCAAATAAAAGTAATAGAGAATGACATTCTATCTGTTCTTAGTTTACTTGATTAGATTACTGTAAAATATGATTTTAAAATTGACTGAAGTAGCTGGAACCAGTGTCTGCGAACAAATGTACAACAATGTAGCGATCAAATAATAGTGTATTACATAACAACCATCGAAATTGTAAGATACTTGCGAGTGATTTAAGTACACGAGCGGGTTATGTACACTATTTTTCAGACGACCACAGAATATTTCTAAAGAATTTTTGCAAGAGCACTTTGACAGCTGATGCGTTTTTGAAGGTAAGCGTTGACGTTTGACGATTGAAGTTAGGTGTGGTGATACCAATTGTACTAACCACAGATCATAATATACTACTATAGATAAGAAATTGCCATGTTACGCACTGGGACTGTATTTTGCGCCATCTGAGTAGTGGAAGTCTAACTAAAGTCATGTATATAGGCCACCCGATATACATATTTAGGCAATTTGTAATTTTTATTATTATTTTATATTTATTTAAACTACATAAAATAAAAATTCATTATTACAATATAAATATTTATTAAAATATTGTCCTGTATACAATTTATTTATATTTTGCACTGTTTCAATCGCAATTTTATTCAACTCTTGTTATCTTGAAAATATATTATGACTTCCTCGTTTAAATATTATTTATTATATGATCACTTACTTACCAGTAGCAGTGCAGTTTTTTACAATTGATATTATTTATATGAAATTATTTCACAAATAAAAATTCATTGGATATTTGACAGATTAAAAAATTTGAAATATATACAAATGACAATTACAAGAACAATCTAGTAACCAATGATTGTCGATATTGTAGTTATCTAAAATGGATGTTTTCATATAAAGACTATTAGCGCCATTCCTTAGATGGAAGTCTAACTATAAACACAGTCCCATGGTTACCTATATAACTTTCCGCTGCCTGGTACTAACCGTAATGTCAAATTACTGAAAAATGCTAAAATATTAGTAAATAAATCAATAAGTAATTATATCATCACGCTTTTTACCCATTACTGGGTATGCCACTCAGCAGAAGCAGGGTAATTATTAATTTAAAATTTATCTGTGCGAATGTGTTGAAAAATTTGCATAAACTTTGATTTAAATAATAATAAAAATTCTTTTCTTTTATTTTATTATTTTCTTTCATAGTAACAACATCTGTTGTCAATCAGTGAAACTTCACCTGATATGTAAGAAGTGTGCGATATAATAACACATCAATGAATGTTATTTTCAACTTTCCGTAGTAATTTATGATGTTGTTATGGTTACTTTCATAAGTGGTCGTCTGAAATAGTATATTACATAACAAGCATCGAAAGTGTAAGATAACGTGCGTGATTTAAGTACACGAGCACAGTTATCACACTTTCGAGCGAGTTATGTACACTATTTTTCAGACGACCACAAAATATTTCTAAAAAAAGTCTACAAGAGCAATGTTGTTGCACTTTGATAGCTGATGGGTTTTTCTAGGTAAGCGTTGACGTTTGACGTTTGAGATTAGGTATTGTGATACCAACTGTACTAACCATAATGTCAAAATATTGAATAATGTAAAAATATTAGTAAATAAGTAATTACTTATTTAAAAAAATAAAATTTATTTGTGGAAATGTGTTGAAAAATCTGTTAGAACTTCAATTTCAATAATAATACAAATTCTTTTCATTTATTTTATTATTTTCTTTCATCGTAACGCCATCTGTTATCAATCAGTGGAACTTCACCTGATATGTTAGAAGTGTACGTTATACTAACATACGAGGTGTATGTTAGGTTCAACTTTCCGTAGTAGTTTATGATGTTGTTATGGTTACTTTCATATGTGGTCGTCTGAAAATATGTTTTTATTTCAAAACATAAATACTACTCCAATTAAAATTTCAATAATATAATAGAAGTATAAATATAATTAAATTAATATTTCTTAAGTGAAATCAAATTGACTTATATATAGGCAAATCGGGATACCGCAAGAATTTAAACCTGGGACCTATATTGGAGGTGTTCCAATTTTTCTCTTTATAATTCAATTTGATCATAGAAGTACCTTTTTTGAATAACAAATTTATAAAATATTGACCAAATTGTTTCTCCGAGCTGTCATTTTTATTGTTAAAATATGTTTTTCATTGCTTTTAACTGATTTATAAACAGAAATGTGTTCACTCGAACAAAAAACATCATCATTAGATCAAAGCGGCTGAAATTGCGCTCGGTCGGTTTATCTGTATATGTAGGAATAAATAAAATTCTAAAGAGATGTTTCATGTAAGTTCTTTGATAAATTGTAGTAGTTTTCATTTTATATAGCTATGATTATATCGACAGTAACAAGTGCAACATTTCTAAGAACGAAATCCAGCAGCCACATCTTAAGTTTAATGTTATCTTTTTATGACAGTTGTAAAAAAAATAATGTACATTCTCGTACTAAAAACCCTGAGCATTTTATGTGCACTTACGTGTATTTTAGACAATGCGGCTTCTTTACTTCAAGTGATAGACTAGCATAAACAATCTGTAACTACTCTTAACTGGAAAATTCCAAATTACAGTCAAACTTTATATGAAAGTTTTTAATATATTTTGGTTAATATTCTATTATGTTTGTAATAGTTTGTTATTCGTTTTATAACGATCTGAGTAGCGGTGTCATTAGAACTACAAACATTATTATTATTATTATTATTATGGTATGGGATGGCTAGCACAGTGGTATGAAGTCGGCCTGTGGATCCTGAGGTCCCTGGTTCGATTCCCACAGGCGACAAATTTTCATAATTTGAAAAAGCTATCCCTGTGGCTCCTCCACCACTAACATGTTTGGGGGCCGTGATTTGACGACTGGTAACCGCATTTCACGCGCAAAATATATCACTTACCGAGATCTGCTTTAGCAGAGTGCCACACCCAGCAATGGGTAGAAGGCGTGATGATATATTTATTTATTTATTTTATTTATTATTATGGTATTGAGTTAGCCTGTAGATCCTAAGAACTCTGGTTGGAATTCCACAACCGACAAACATTTTCACCACAATAAAATTATCCCTGAGGCTCCCCCACCACTAACATCTTTGAAGGCCGTAATTTGACGGGTGGTAACCGCACATCAAGCGCATAAATATATTACTTACCGAGATCTGCTTCGGTAGAGTGCCACATCCGGTAATAGGTCAAATACGTGATGATATATTTATATTTTTTTTTATTTATACTTAAGAACAAGGTTAACAGATGTCCCTATTTGAGCGGGAACGTCCCGCTGAAATACGGAAATGTCCCGTTGTCCCGAAAAATCCAAAATATTAGTGATATTAAGTGATTATCTTGTTTTAGTCGTGCAGTATGTATACAAGATGAAATACCTAGATAATGTACAAAATTTCAAATATAAAATTTGTATTATATTTCAGGTATACTTCAATCCCTGTATGAAAACTATTACGTGACATTCGGTATCCATGTGTTTCATTCTAGGAAATATGTCATGTTCTGAGAGACGTCTATGGATTGTTTCCAGGGGCGTCCGCAGGGGGGCAAGGAGGGGCGCGCGCTCCCCCTGGATTTTAACTAGGTTGATGACTACGACTCTCGAACATAGGACTTTAACATATAAAACTATAATTTAAAAGTTTGTGTATAAAATTCTGCATCTGAACCAATAAACAAAATAAATTTTGCATACTTTGTAACGACACAAATTAGATTTGAAAATGAGGAAAATTTCCTCAAAATTATCGATAGGCATGAAATTGAAACCAAATTAAACAAATGTTTAACGTTTTATTTGCCAAAATAAATGAAATAATAAATAAAGAATTTATTCTGACAGTTTTGTCAGATTGAACGTCAAACATTTGTTTAATTTTGTTTCAATTTCATAGCTATCGATAGTTTTGAGACAATTTTAATCATTTTCAGATCTAACTTCTGGCGATACAAAGCAGCAAAATTAATTTCGTATTTTATGCCCTTATACTTTTATTTGAAGCTTTTTCTTTTAAATAATTAGGAAGCAGGATATTTAAAACAATATGATTTTACATGTTAAAGTCCTGTGTTCGAGAGTCGTGGCCACCACACTGTGTATGTATATATAAATAAAATAAAAATTAAATTATAAGTTTGAAAATAATAAATTCAAGCTGAAACTGAATTTCCAGCAGTATTCTTATGGTCAGCTAGCGACATGTTCCCTATCGTAACGATTGAGTAATCTCAAGTTTAAGTTTACACAGACACGAAATATTAGAAAATAAAAACGGTAAAACTGCTAAATCGGAATTTATTGAAGAAATAAATAAATATAAATAAATATATCATCACGCCTTCTACCCATTACTGGGTGTGGCACTCTGCTGAAGCAGATCTCGGTAAGTGATATATTTTGCGCGTGAAGTGCGGTTACCAGTCGTCAAATCACGGCCCCCAAACATGTAAGTGGTGGAGGAGCCACAGGGATAGCTTTTTCAAATTATGAAAATTTGTCGCTTGTGGGAATCGAACCAGGGACCTCAGGATCCACAGGCCGACTTCATACCACTGAGCTAGCCATCCCATTTTTATTGAAGAAATGGTGTCAATTTAAGGAAGAGTTATTCGAAAATTGTCTTTCCTCTTCAATTCAAACCCAGACGACAAAGACTAGTAATGTATTTCACAAATTTAATTTTTTTTTATCCATTTGTTATGTGTATTTGTATTTATGTTAGGTAAAAAAAATATTTTAGAAATTTATGTATATCTATCTGAGAGTTTTTTGCGACTCGCCCCCCCCCCCCACCCCTGGAAAAATGTCTGTGGACGCCCATGATTGTTTCCATACTTATTTGAACATTATGTACAGCTGAAAGTTGCATTTGTAAGCTTCTTGTTGTTGTGAAACGTTTTCGCAGAGCACACATTCTAATAAAGCGGTCTTGATTTTGTGTTGCTACCCGATGTCTACCTTGCCCAAGATGTCGGTTATGACTACTATTTTCTTGAAAACGTAAAATCATTCAAGAAATAGTCGTATGTGGCACTTTCAGTCTTTCAGCAATAACACGGTAACTCCACCCTTCTTCATACAACGTAGCTGCTTCAAAACACTCAGCTACACTCAAATTTCTTCTATTGCGTACTATTTTATTGTAAGTAACAAATAGTGTCAGGATTTCAACAAAGAAATTGTGTAAACAATTGAAATCTCAAGAAAACACATGTATCTAATAATGATATTTTACCCGTTTACGTTTTAATTCTGAATTAAAAACAAATTAATAAAAAATATTAACATAATGATTAAAAAAATATTACACAAACATACAATGTATTATTATATGCCAAAAAAAGCCAACAATCTGTAATTATAATTAATAATTATTTTAAAACTAACTAAAATAAAGTTTGATTCCATTAATTAAAAGTTTTAATAATTGAAACATGCGTATTGTATTATAGTGAAAATTGTTTGTCGGCTATATATATACACATATATATATATATATATATATATATATATATATATATATATATATATATATATATATATATATATATATATATATATATATATATATATATATATATATATATATATATATATATATATATATATATATATATATATATATATATATATACAGGGTGGTGAACGCAATTCTCGAACATAGGGATTTAACATGTAAAATTACAATTTTGTAATTTCCTGCTGCCCTAATTATTTTAAGCAAAAAAGCTTCAAATAAAAGTTTTAGGGAATACAATTCTGCATCTAATGCAATAAACAAAATTAATTTGGCAAGCTTCGCAACGGCACAAATTTGATCTGAAAATAATGAAAATGGCCAGAAAACTATTGATAGCCATGGAACTAAAACAAAATTAAACAAATGTTTGTCGTTTTATCTGTCAAAATAAATGACATAATAAATAAAGAAATTATTTGACAGATTATATGTCAAACATTTGTTTAATTTTGTTTCTATTCCATGGCTATCGATAGGTTTGAGGCTATTTTTGTCATTTTCAGATCTAATTTGTGCCGTTACGAAGCATGCAAAGTTCATATTGTTTATTGACTTAGATGCAGAATTTTATGCCCTAAAACTTTTATTCGAAACTTTTTTGCTAAAAATAATTAGGGAAGCAGGAAATTACAAAATTGTGATTTTACATGTCAAATCCCTATGTTCGAGAGTTGCGTTCACCACCTTGTATATATATATATATATATATATATATATATATATATATGGGGTGGCTAGCTCAGTGGTATGAAGTCGGCCTGCGGATCCTGAGAACCCTGGTTCGATTCCCACCGGTGACAAACAATTTTCATAATTTAAAAAACTACCCCTGTGGCTCCTCCACCACTAACATCTTTGGGGGCCGTGATTTGACGACTGGTAACCGCACTTCACGCGCAACATATATCACTTATCGAGATCTGCTTCAGCAGAGTGCCACACCCAGTAATGGGTAGAAGGCGTGATGATATATTATTATTATTATTAATAAAAAAGATATTTTAATATTTGTTCGTGGTGCGTTAATTTTGCGAAACAGTGTAATTATTCTCAACTTTTTATTTAATTAATTGTAAAATGCAAAATTCGTCTATGTGGAATTTGGATGGACCTATAGTAAATGTTGTGAAGAAAATTGTTATTAAAATAGGAGAATAATTTAATGTTAAATCAGTTTGACGTTTTCATTTTCTTAAACTATCAAATATTATATAATTTTCTTATGGGCTTACGGGCTTACGGGTTACGAACGTTTGTGGAGCCATATGCTAGTAACTTTTTGTAATCGAAGTATAGTGAAAACAGTTTTTGTACAAAAAATTAATCATTATTGATTTATACCATCTAAACTCAGATTCCCCTTACTCCGCCTAATACTGTTAAGGGAGGAGCCACCATCGAATTGTTTGATACAGGGCCCACCAAACACTAACTACGTCATTGTTAAGAACAGGAAATTAATTCATATTCGGTTATATCATGTAACACATCGTTAATAATAAGTGACATTGATATTTTTTTTTAGCTTTGACAACACGTTTCCTTTTGACGTTTGTGAAACTTTTATTTGTATAAATACAAATTTGACAAACTTCAAAACAATACCGGTGTTGCTAAAGCTAGTAAAATTTATTGACGTCACATATTAGTAAAGATGTGTTACATGATACAGCCGATAGTCAGTAAAAAACCTTTTGACCGAAATATCCTTTTTAAAAAGTTTGCACGAACTAACCTGAAATAAACAAATAATTGAATTATCTGCGGAGTAGTTATATAACATAACACTATATGATAAATATTAGCATAAAACAAAACAAAATATCTGTTTTCGCATCAAAAACTCAATATTTATTTATCACCTACATAACAAACTCACACCGTAGAGCAAATGTCCCCTTTGCGTCCATTGCACAAAGCCCATAGTTCCATTTCCTTCTCTCTCACACCTACTTTGTCGCTGATATCTCCATCCTTCTCCCTCTGCGGCACCGGAGCCTTCTGATAACAAGATCTGCTCTGTAATGGATTTCTAGCTGTGTCGCCCGCGTATCCTGGTTTGTTTCCGCCGTCTCTTTTTACCTAGTGTTGTCTCTGTCTCACGTGAGAGATATTCGGTGTTTCCCGTCATATACCGGGTGTAGTGGGAGTATGGTGGATGAATCGGTGGGGTAATCGTGTATGACAGGGTTTTATTGCGTTACAAAAGTGGAAAAAGTGTGGGAAAATGTTGCTTTGCTTCTAGTTGCGTGAGTTAATAAAATGTTTTGGACAGGTTTAACAAATTGTCGCACATTGTTTAAAAATAATTCTTATTTTAGTTGGTACTTAATAAAATTAGCAAAGTATACGAGGTGTGGCTATTAAATAACTCGCCTGATGCTGCTTTAACATTTTATTTTGATTCCACACCTATTTACTTATTTTTAAAGTTAATTTTATGACAGAAAAATTTGGGAGACGCCCGAATTTGAATCGGAGACCTTCAGCTTGCCGGGACGATGTCTTAATCACTAGACCACATCCCACCTGTACGATGCAGGCGTCAACCAAATTCCTCTGTCATAGTGTTTAACACAGCATCGATCCCAAGACTCCTATGTATCATAGGTATTAATAACGGATTTTAAAAGAAATCATACCACGAAGGAAATTTTTGCCATATGGATGACTTTGAAGTACAGTGACAATGATAATTTTTAAAGTTAATTAAATCAGACATGTGTCGCTACAGACGAAACCCGTTGTCAATACCTATGATCTTGGGATCGATGCTGTGTTAAACACTATGACAGAGGAATTTGGTTGACGCCTAAATCGTACAAGTGGGATGTGGTCTAGTGGTTAAGACATCGGCTCGGCAAGCTGAAGGTCCTCGGTTTAAATCCAGGCGTCTCCCAAACTTTTCTGTCATAAAATTAACTTAAAAAATTATCATTGTCACTGTACTTCAAAGTCATCCATATGACAAAATTTATTTACTTATTATCAATTTCAATATACACCCCTCCTCTATCCCTACAATGCTCCATGCGAATCTTCCATTGTTCGAAACAGTGCTGGAAGTCTTCTTCTGTCAGCTCCTTCAGAACGCGTGCCGATTTCTCTTTCAAAACTCAAATCTTGTTGCTATTAAGGCAAATTTCACCTTAGGAAACAGATAGAAGTCGTACGGTGTAAGATCTGGCGAATAAGGCGGATGGTTCAACACTGGGATGCTGTACTTGGCTAGAAATCTCTTGATAGACATTGCGGAATATGCCAGCGCATTGTTTTGATGGAGAAACCATGACTTGTCCTTCCACAATTCGGGTACTTTTTTCAATAAATTATAAGTTTCAGTAGCAGTTTTGCCAATTTTCATGTGAAATTTTACAACAATTCGTTGCTCTAAAGTTGCACTTAACATTTTTTCGGCGAAACAAAAAACTGCACTAATTAGAACGAATGCTACAGCTATACGGATTTGTTTACAGAAGCGAGAGGTACTGCATTCGAAAGAGAAAGCTTCACGGTCGCTGGTATTTGGCGCATGCGTACTTCGTCTGTAGCAGCGTCAGTCTCGTTATTTAATAGCCATACCTCGTAATGCAAAACATTAATTTAAAATGGTGCAGGTGGTCGAGCATAGAAGCGACAGTATGTTCCAATAGAGTGTCAGTACTAAAGTAAAAAAATTATATTTATTACTATGTTCACATGACGGGTTCAATCTTAATTGAATCCAATTTTGGAAGTAATTAATGGCCTAATATTAAATTGTTAAATATTCTTTATTGAAGATTGGACAACATGTCGGCCAAGGTTATGGCCATCATCAGGTCTTAATTAAAGAGCAAGATGGAATGATGTTGTCTCCCGCATTGAAAGAAGAAAATTCTTCGATTTTTCCTACTGCAACTTTTCTTTATGTTGTTGGAGAAGTCTTTAAGGAATTGTATGTCATTCTAATTGTCAGTAAATTGTAATTGTTTATAAGTCTATTATACCATCTTGATGTTTACTTAAGATCTGAAGTTGGTCTTAACCTTGGCCGAAACGTTGGCCAATCTTCAATAAAGAATATTTAACAATTTAACTCTTAGTCCACTAATTATTTCCAACTATTATTTTCGGTTTATTAAAATTCATTACTTGAATCCAATTTTGGAATCTCTAACTGCATGTAAACAGTCGAAATCGGGAATGGATTGTTTCATTCTAAACCTATTAATGAATAAAATCGGACTCAAATATAATTTCAATCTTATATGTGAATACCTTTGAGATGATATCCCACTTTCTTATGCTAAACGGTTTTGACTTTTAATTAACTTACTCTTGTGATCTGAAAGTTATATTAATAAAAAATAAATACTTAATGATGGCAAAAAGGATTGTTTGGATATATTGCGAGTCAAAATGAATGTAGCATATATAAAGAAAAAATATCTTTAAATTATTAGATGGGAAACGTCTATGTTTTTAATGATTTCTTTCTTATATTCACTAAGACTTAGACGAAATCCATTTCTAATCAATTTTCCCGAAGTATATTATTTATTTGATCGTGTTGATCTTATATAGTGCTTTAACTCGTCACCATCCGGAGACTGGACACATTTTTAATTTCTGTGAATATAAAATTATTGATGTTATGGAAAATATATTTCACAGATTAATTTTAGATAAAACTGATGCCTATAATAATTTAAAATATGCTCAAAATTTTTTAGGGAATTTAGAAATTTAATTTTCTTTATTTTTTATTATTGTTTATTTTTTAATATTTTTTATTTTCTAGTTTTTATTTTCTTGTTTTTTCAGACATGTTTTTTGTTTTCGTTATTCATATGTATCTATTTTGATGTTTTGACATATATTTTATTTTATTTATGATATTTTATTTATGTTATATTTTACATTTATTGAGGTTTGTTTGACATTTTGTATTATTTATTAATTTTATATTATTATTATTGTATTGTATTTTACATTTGCTGATGATGAACTATTTTTTAAATTCGAAACTTTGAAAATAAATATTTAAAAAAAAATCAATATTGGATTCCTTAAGCCTTTAATTTATTTTATTTTAATAATTATTTGGATCCACCTTAAATATTTATAATACATAATAAGATTATAATATTTAATAATGACCGGCTAAATTATTCATTGTTTCGAGATAATTCATATTACATCTCAAATTATGTTTTAGGCCGCATTTATCAAATGTCTAACAAAATTTGTGCACCCAACTTACTTGATATCAGAAGCTAGGCAATACTTAAGTACTTAAGTACCAATTTTTCGTATCTTCTAGTACTTAATACTTATACTGAAGTATATTTATTTTTGTGTTACTTAATACTTGAAATTTTTAAGTACTAAATTTCAGCTTGTAAGACTTACATTTTTGGATAGTAAATGTAAAAAATATTGAAGTACTTTTCAAATAATTAAGTACGTCAATATTACTAAAATCACGAAAAGTACTTAAATATTTCGAAACATTGAAGTACTTTGAGTTTGCGGTTATTGCAGTTTTTTTTATTGTGCTGTTCTGTGACGTGAACGTGAGGAGTATAGACATGTATATTTTTATTTTTTGTTGTTGTAATAATATATTACTTTATAAACTATGTATATTTTTATTTATGTACCTATACATTAGTACACTAGTATTAAAATAAATAACAATAACAAAAAAACTATATCATACGAATATAGCCAATACTGGTACTTGCAAAATACTTATTTTTAAGTACTTTGGTCTAAAAAAACTGGTACTTAAGTACTTTGGTCCTGGTACTTGCCCAGCTCTGCTTGATATATAAAAATATTTAGTTTTAAAACCGGATTGAATATGAATTACAGTTCTACGCATGTCAACGATACTGAATCGTATTCAGTTCATTCTCATTCCAAAACTCAAATCTGCATTTGAACATGCAGTTTCAATTAGTACTTCTTTAGTAAGGAGAAATAAAAAGAAAGTATAAAAACAAGTTAAAACTCGAGATTAGAAGAACTCATTAATATTTTCAAACTGCCTCGTTGTTTTAAATTTTTACACGCCTGCTGACCTGTCACACACATTACATGCTTCTATCATATTAATTAATTACCTTATCCGAATTCGATCGCACATTAATAATTACGAGTACGAGTATTATAAACTACAACTACGACAGCTCGCTTCAAACAATCCATACAATTAGAATTTATATTTCATTCGTTCAACAAAATTTTGATATTTCACGATAAAATATATCATCCGCTAGAAACTAAAATATAACTGCTACATTCGGAATTGGAGGAAGATGATATAAATAATTTCCTCCGAAAGGTTTATTATCTGCTCTGAATATTTTCCTCGTGAAAATATGTGAAACAGAATATTAAGAATAAATGTAAAGGGAAAATGGCGCAAAATATCTCGTCAGATGACAGATACGACATCAGCAGTGGATGAGACCGAGGCAGAGAAGATTTCGGGCAGACTCGCAAGACGATGAATCGTCGAATTGTTTCAAAATGTGAAGAAGTGACGTGCGTGCGTGAAAAGGAAAATGGAATTTGAATGAAGTCCCGAAACAAGAGAAATGGTTCATAATAGAATTCTTGAGAATGTATCAACTCTTTAGGGTGAACACTGCATGAATAGACTGGTACGTTTCAAGAATATTTCTAGATGTTTCGTTTTGTTTATTTGGACGTTTCCTTTTTGAAGCATTGTTTTATATAAAATCTGTATTGAATGAGTAATAATAATGAGATAGCCCGACTTGCATTTAACGGTTTCATGTTCAAAACACGTTGGTGAATGATGAATGATGAATGTGAGATTGAGAAGAATTTCGCGTATGTCGAATGAAATGCTGATAAAGCAGATAATAAGTATAATGTAGGTAAAATTGAAAGTGAATAATTTTATTCTGACGTTTTGTGGTATGTCATAAAATTAACAAGTTTAACACAGTGTTTCAGTTTATTAAATTAATAAAAAATGCTTTTATACACTACTGGGCAGAAATTAATGTATTTTAGCAATGAAAAGCGGACGTAAATGTTTTTGGCCCTGGGGCCATAATAAAATAATTTTCTGTAGATACATATACAAAATGACAATTTTTGTTTATTGTGAATACTTGATTTAGCAAAATGTCATTTTGAATTTTAACCCTTTGCACTCCGTTAACAAATCCAATGGCGCCGCAGCGGCGACATAAATAATAGGATTACATTTTATTGTGTAATAAATTAAAGGGTCCTTTTACAAGTTTACAAATAGTAGTATTCAATTGTATACAGTACCCACTGGTGATAGGTTGTGCTTTTTTCTATGTTTTACATTTATAACAGTAAATACGCATTCATTCTATTCGAATAATATTTACTGCGATATGGAGGAGAATTTTGAATTTAGTGGTAGCGAAGACAAGTTTGTTTTTCAAGTACAAAGTTACTTTTCTGATGAAATTTCGATAGAATGTGACAATAATATTATAAGTTCGAGCAGTGAGAGTAATTCTGTAGGACATAAACGAAAAAAATCGCGTGTTTTGGACATCAGTAGTAGATCAGTTAGTGGGTGACTACAAAGAGCCTCGAATTAAATCATCTACTTCCACTCCGTCAGAAGCCAGACTTGATGGAAAACTCCATATTTTGAGAACAGGTCTAAAGAGGGACTGTGTGGTCTGCTCAAAAAGGGCAGAAAAAGGTGGCAGACGAGAAACTAGTGAATATTGTGACAATTGTCCTAACAAACCACGTACGCATTTGGAAGACTGTTTTCTAAAATACCACACATTAAAAAATTATAAAAATTAGAATATGCTTATTTTTCTTTGATTTCCAATATTATATCATAATAAATATACATTTCCTAGCATAACTACATTTTTTATTTATTACCTTACCAAAAAAATATAGTTTTCTAATTTTCTAAAAATTTAGTAATTTTTCCCTATAAATTTGCATCATAACTACGGAGTTGCTGGTATACCACATAAAAAAAAAATGGAGTGCAAAGGGTTAAGTTATTAAGCCGAAAATATTAATTAAATAAGTAATCAAAAATGATCCAGGAATATTGGATAAAAATGCTTTATTAATGATGTTAAAATATTCTTGTCATAATAATGACGTCCCGTTCGAATCGTCGTCATTAATAAAGCCTTTTTATCTAATATTTCTGGATCATTTTTGATTCCTTATTTAAAATATGTCATTTTGATACTATATAAATGTACCTGTTTAATATTTTGAATATAACATTAAACGTTCTTTTGCTATGCATAAAATATATTATGCAGAGTGTTTCATAAATTCGGGTGCATACGTTAAGGGTATACGAGGTGTGGTTATTAAATAACGAGACTAATGCTGTTTTAACATTTTATTTTGATTCCATACCTATTTACTTATTATCACTTTCAATATACACCTCTCCTCTATCCCTACAATGCTCCATGCGAATCTTCCATTGTTTGAAACAGTGCTGGAAGTCTTCTTCTGTCAGCTTTTTCAGAATGCGTGCCGATTTCTCTTTCAAAGCTCAAATCTTGTTGCATTAAAGCAAATTACACCTTAGAAAACAGATAGATGTTGCACGGTGCAAGATCTGGCGAATAAGGTGGATGGTCCAACACTGGGATGCTGTACTTGAAATCTCTTGATAGCCATTGCGGAATGAGCCAGCGCATTGCTTTGTTGAAGAAACCATGACTTGTCTTTCCATAATTCGGGTACTTTTTTCAATAAATTATAAGTTTCAGTAGCAGTTTTGCCAAGTTTCATGTGAAATTTCACAACAATTCGTTGCTCTAATGTAGCACTTTTCATTTTTTCGGCGAAACAAAAAACAACTCTAATTAGAACGAATGCTACGGCTATACGAATTTGTTTACAGAAGCTTGAGGTACTGTATTCGAAAGAGAAAGCTTCACACTAAAAAGCTGACGGTTGCTGGTGTTCGGCACATGAGTACGTCGTCTGTAGCAGCGTCAGTCTCGTTATTTAATAGCCACACCTCGTATGTTGTTTGATATGCTGATTACGAATGATTACCAATGATATGTTCTTCAAGTATAACAACTTTACTTTGTATTTAAAAAATAGCATAAACCATGGCCGAAACATCGTTCAACTAAGATTTAACTAACAAATCTAACCTAGTTACCCACTCATGTATCTTCACAGAATCCTTCGGTTTTAATTTATATTCAAAGAAATAAATAAATCTTCAGTGAATGTTACAGAGGTTAGCGTTACCTCCATTGATCGAAAAGAGTATGTTTATTTAATATTTGAAGATGTTCACGTTTTTAGTATCTGAATCAAGAAATAACATGTCACTCGCACTACCTTCATTTAAACTGTACGAATATCAACAATGACGAGGGTAAATAAACTGAACGTATACATATAATATTTCGAAATACCCTTAGTGAAAATGGGTTAACTAAATTTCAGAAACTTATTTAAAATAAATAAATAAATATATCATCACGTATTTGACCCATTACTGGGTGTGGCACTCTGCTGTAGCAGATCTCGGTAAGTGACATATTTATGCGCGTGAAGTGTAGTTACCAGCCGCCAAATCACGCCCCCCAAATATGTTAATGGCGAGGAAGCCACAGGGGTAAATTTATGTAGTGAAAATGTTTGTCGGCTGTGGAAATCGAACCAGGGTTCTCAGGATCCACAGGTCGACTCGATATCACTGACCCACCTACCCTATATATATAAAAAAATATATCATCACGCCTTTTACCCATTACTGGGTGTGGCACTCTACCGAAGCAAATCTCGATAAGTGATATTTTTGTGTGTGAAGTGTGGTTACCAGCCGTTATATCACGGCCTCCAAAGATATAAGTGGAGGGGGATCCACAGAGATTGTTTTTAATGTGGTGAAAATTGTTTGTCGGTTGTGGGAATTGAACCAAAGTTCTCAAGATTCACAGGTCGACTTGATACCACTGAGCCACCAACCCCATAAAGTATATTATAAATGTAACAAAACGGACAATTAAGTATTTGGTTTTGTTTATAAATTATGATATTTCACTATCAACTCAGCTTCGAGAGATACAGACTAATTAAGCATTATCTTAAGTATCTTTCTAAAGTTGACTTGACAGAGTTTAGTTTGTGTATCAAATTTATTAGAGCATATGTTATAACTTCAATATTCCGTAGATCATTATTTATCAAGTTTATAGCTTTTCTGAATTGTCGCGTCTGGTTATACGGGATATGATGACATATCTGGATAAATTATAGCTAAGCGTCTTGTCGGATAGAGTTCTAGGTTTTTTTATGTAAACTCAAGCGTGGAAACAGCTATCTCGACCAACGGAATGATACCACCTCCTTAACCTCTGTCAGGACATCCCATGGAAACAACAATAATTAGTTAGTGGTAGATTGGCTTTCGTCGAGATAAGTTTGGCTCTCGTCGTCTGTGCGAGATGTAGGTCTTGCAATGTAACTTAGTAACATTAATAATAGTTTATTCATACGTTGTTGTTGCTATTGCCGGATAATTTGTTTAATTTAAATGTTAGTTCATAACTTCTGTAAATTTTACCATTTATATTTTTATGCATTTTATTTTATGTTTTAAATATATATTTTTACAAGAAGTTCGCATCAAGTTCGTTTTATTTAATCTTGTATTAAATCTCGAGTTGAATTAAAAGAGTTTCGTTATATTTCGTCTTGATTTTAATTTAGCATCGTCTCATTAACAATTGTTTTATAAGCGTAACAGGCGGCTCTCTCAGCCATGTTTCATAAATAATAAACAAAATTAAATATGACTGTTTGATTACCAACGTTGAAAAATTGTCTTGGTGTTATACAAGTAATTCCATTTGTTACAATTTAAATAAAAAATGTCGTAATAATTTAGGGTGAAACGAATTTCTTTTTAACCGCGTAAAAATGGTTAGCATCCGTGATTCAATTTAATTTCAATTATTTTTTCATGTATCTCTCTGGTATACAAAAGCATGTTTCGAAATCACGCACGCAAAATCTCGGGGCAGGAAATATAGCTTTCTGTTGTGTTGGCCCACGTATGTAGTTCGCATTTTATAGCGGACTTTATCGGTTATATAATGGGATTAATTCAACACGAACGTTTTTATCGAGTGAAAGAACGATGGCAGAATAAGCACAGCCAGTAACAACCAGTGCCGTAGATAAAGAAAATAAAATAGGGGTAGGTATGTCTCAACAAAACGGAAAAAGTTGATATTATTTTAATTGTTAACATGTCATGTAAATATGAATCATATACAGATGGGTACAATGTAAATGTGCGGTTTCATTTGATGCAAAAATGAAATAAATTGGTTTATTTCATACTGTGTCGTATTTCCATATTTACAGTAGGGATTTTTGCCTGGAAAGTGAGACTTTACACTATTAGATACCATGATAGAATATTACGTTATTGTATAGAGAAGTGGCTAGGTAACAAATAGTTTTTCACATTTAATTATAATGCTTTTATAATATAACTTTCAAGTTAGGATATGAAATACAGATTGATCAAAAGGAATAGTTACAGTTGGCAATAAAAAAAACTACTTGAAATTGGTAAGCCTGATACATAAATTCATTTACTGTTGTTGACAGTGACATATAAAATTTAAATTTGAGTACATTTATTATTACTTAAAAAGTCAAAATTCTATTAGCTGTCAGACTCCTGACATAACCTATTTGTATTTATTAGAAATGTCAAATAGCATTTCCGCCTTTATCTGAAGTGGAATAAAAAGATCTCTGGAATTGTATTGCCAACTATAACAATTCCTTTTGATCACCCTGTAGTATATTACATAACACGCATTGAAAAACGAGGCGCGCAGCACTAAGTGATTTTAGTACACGCGCACAGTTATCACACTTTCGAGCGAGTTATGTACACTATTTTTCAGACGACCACAAAATATTTCTAAAAAAAGTTTACATGAGCAATGCTGTTATACTTTGACAGCTGATGCGTTTTTGAAGGTAAGCGTTGACGTTCGACGTTTGATGTTTAAGGTTAGGTGTGGTGATTCCTACTGTACTAACCGTAATGTCAAAATATTAAATAATGCTAAAATATTAGTAAATAAGTAATTATTAATTTTAAAAAATAAGATTTATCTGTGCAAATGTGTTGAAAAATCTGCCAAAACTTCGATTCAAATAATAATACAAATTCCTTTCATTTATTTTATTATTTTCTATCATCGTAACGCCATCTGTTGTCAATCAGTGAAACTTCACCTGATATGTTAGAAGTGTGCGTTATACTAACATATCAGTGTATGTTATGTTAAATTTTCCATAGTAATTTATGATGTTGTTATGGTTTGGTCGTCTGAAAATAATGTTGAATACGTACGTTACTAATTTTTTACGGTACTCATTTCGAAATTCCGGACTCGACACCTTCGTCGCCTCGTACGAAAACATTTTACTTGTACCCTAAAAACTTATTTACCGGACGTAAATAACTATGCCTTATAACCAGTGATGAGCTGTAGTGGATTCGCGTGGGCCCGCACGAGTCCTTTGTTAAATTTTCTTAGAATATCCGAGCCCATTGTTAAAATTCGATTTACATAGTTATTTTGTCCTAAAAACAATATTTCACTTATATAAAAACATATTATTTATAAATATACATAAACAGCAGCGAAGAAGGACAATGCTCGGAGGAAGTTTGGCAGTTTTTTTTTGTGTAATCACGAGATCTCTTGACATCCGTTCATGTGATTATTATTTACCTACGAATTAAAAGTTTTATTCACTTATCACTACGCTATATAATAAATAATACTGAATTGAAACGAACTGCTAAATAGGAAATACATTTCGCACTTGAAATTAAATTTTTTTTATTTATTTATGCTACTTTGTATGGGGTAATGGCTCAATGATATCCGAGTCGGCCAGTGAATCCTAAGAACCCTGGTTCGATAGCCACAGCCGACAAAACATTTTCACAAATTTAAAATTACCCATGTGGGTCCTCCACTACTTACATCTTTGGGGGCCGTGATTTTACGACTGGTAATCGCACTTCACGCGCATAAATATATCACTTACCGAGATTTGCTTTGGTAGAGTGCCACACAGCATGATGATATATTTATTTATTTTTTTTACTTTGTTCTATAAAAACTTAACCCCAATTACAGTACAGGAACCAGATTCACTTAGCCGCAATGTGGCAGTTCATATATTTTGTACATTACCATGACGTCACCATGGTATAATATGTCAGAAGTCAAAGAACAGAGCATACATTGCACTGAAATGTACTACATTCATTGATCAACCTAATTGCTGTACAATGATTACGTCTAATTAACATATTATTCTCTCATAGTAAGCATTCAACCAAAAGAGGAAGTTACTATGTGGAACATTAAATAAGGACATAAGGATAGGGCTGGCGAAATGATTCGTGTGTAGTATTGCATTGTCCGTGGCGGAGACTTAAAATATAACACAGAAAGAAGAAGAAAGATTAGAAGATCTAGAGATATGGATATAGAGAAGAATGGATGGAATAAAATGGGACGATAGAGCAAGAAATGGATTGGTCATAGTGTAAGAAAAGAGTGTTTCTTGAAAGAAATTATAGAGGGCAGAGTGAAGGCTAAGAGATACGTAGATATGAAAAGGTTCGTGGAGTGAAGAAGGAGACCTGCCATCTTGCAGAACAACAACTGATTGACTTACTGTTTCTTATATTAATTCTTCTTTTTCTGATGAATTCATAAAGAAAATTAAATTTGGAATTTACCAACTTTATTCCGAATAGAAATAAATGGTATTGTAGCTAGCAATGTAAGGTGGGAATATTCCCAATGGGAGGGAATTTATATGGGAATATTTCCAGTAACAATATAAATTCCCGTTTCTTGGGAATTTATTTTTGTTGCAGATTTACTATCAAAACTGTACAGACATTCTGTGATATGCTTGCAGCATTTATTTCTGAGGCAATTTGGCTGGGTAAGTGGTATATAGTGGACGTCTTGTGCTGTGTTCCTGTGTTTAATTTTAAAAATGGGAAGAAAAAAAGCTGCAGTATGAAAATATTTTTAAAATGATGGAAAATCTGCTGTATGCAAGTACTGCAATACAGTATACAAGGTTGTGAATGCAACAAAAATGTTAAAGCATATTAAAAATGTATTGAGTGCCCAGTTGAAGTGCGAAAATATATTAAGGCTCAATCAGATAAAAAAAAAACTGTAACATTTAGCAACATCAACAGCTACAGCATCGCCCCATAGCCTCAACATCTGATCAACACGAAATTGAAATATCAGCTTCTGATTCGACGTCATCAATTTTAGTACAAGATACACCTCGTTGTTCACACTCTTCTTTATATTCTTTTATAAATTTAAATAATTTTTCTGTAAATTTATTTATTTATTTCGATGCCTCGGTACACTATATTAGAAAGAAACAAAAAAATACGTGTTTCATATTTTGTAAAAAAAAGGCTTGTGACTACTTGTGATTATGTTGATTTTTTTATTTGATTCAATGGTTATTTCTTGTGATATTAGACCGTTTTTTACTTTTCTTTCAGAATCATGTCAAAACTTATTTTTGCGTTTAGAGCGCCATCTATTCCGAATTGGAAAAAAAGTTTCAGATAAAATTAACTTATTTTTGTTCGCAGAATACTAATCTGTAATAAAAAAATGGGGGTTCCCATTTAAGGTTTCAACGTTGCCTCCCGCCCCACCCCCTGGGGGTGGGGGTTGGGGTTTGTGTTTGGTGTGCTTAGATAGGTTTTTGCAAAATATGAAACACGTGTTTTTTGGTTTCTTGATTCGATGTGTTTTTCTCGAGATATTTCACCGTCCCGGAACTTTTTTAACACCGTGTATATGAGTAGTGGATAAAAAAATTATGTCAGTTTCATACGAGATCAAAATTCATAATAATAAAATAAAAGGAACAGAATAAATTATTTTAGCCACAGAAAGTCGAGGTGGTGTTCATTTATAGAGTTATTAGGGTTGTCATTAACTTATCGATTATTAACAAATAATGATTCATTTACCGAATAGGGAGGTTTATATTTGTAAAATTAATCTATTATTAATATGCAAAAAAATACATATAATGAAAGCCTCTTTTTTCACCCATTTGATTAATACATCAAAATTCTTATCCGTGAAAAAACCTTTGCTTTCATTACTAGTTGTGCAAATACATACATTATCACGAAGTTATTAAAATGACATTCTAGGCTCTCGGTATCGTAAAACCTGCTTATTCATTAAAATCTTGCAATCGAATTTTTCGCTTGATTGCTATGCATCTCTGGTATGTACAGTATGTATGTGGCGGAAGGTAAAAATAAATTCCATTTGGAATATTTCCTGTGGCTCCCAGGAGAAAATCTCTCTGCGCCACTATGAAAACTCTGAGGGAGTGTATTATCTGCGGAGTACTGACCGCTCGCTCGCAGTTATTAATTCTCAGTTTGTACAAAATCGCGGACACGAACCAACTCCACTGCTCTGCTGCTCGGTTGGTAATGAAGCGAGCTCGAACGGATTTTATCGACTGAGCGACGCGAGGGACCTTTGAAAATGAAATTTTCCGAAACTCGGTAGTCACAACAGCGGATGAAAAAAGACGAAAATAAAATACGCACGTTTTGTGATGTATTTTTATCAAAGAGGCGTTCGACTGAATGTTGTAAAAATAAAAGAAACATTGTGTGAATCCAAGAGAATCTGTTATTATCAAAGAGAATAATATTGTTATTATTATTAATGATAATTTTATGCGCCTTGGTCGACGATTTTAAAATTAAATCTTTCCCTTTTATTTGAACCATTGTTCAGACAATTTGTGTATTTGTTCAGTATTTCATTATTTTTACGGTCTTTAAAAATCCTGAGTATAAAACATGATTGTTGTTTGTTCTGTAACCTCATTATGTGTTATGAGGTTTTTTTTAAATTGTTAAATCTTTTTTAGTAAGTCATTTTAACCATTACAGATACGATATTTAAAAATTAAGCAATAAATAGGTATCAATATATAATATATTTAGAGTATACTATTTTTATACCACACAATAAATAAATAAATAATCTGCCAAATTTCTAGCGAAATCTATTTCAACGTATATACATATACCGTGTGTCCCACATAAATATTTAAAACAAATTGCAAGCACTTTATGTCAATAGCAATAAAATAGTTAACGAAAAATTTGAAAATATTTTTATTAATATCATTCTCTCTTAAGTTGAATTAGTAAAAATCTACTATTTTATAGTGAATATTCACTTTTTGAAAATGTCCAATGTATACCACTAGTAAATAGTAGTTGTTCACTTTTTCAATTAGTGAAACTTGTCACATTTTTAATTAGTGAATTTTTTACTAATAAAAAAGTAATATTCACCAAATGAAAATGTGATTTATTTACTAATGAAATAGTGAAAATTCTACTATTGAAAAAGTAAATTTTCTACAAATCAAAATAGTAAAACTCTTTTTAATGAATATTTAATAATAATTTATTGAAAACGTAAAAATTCGATTGTTATAAATAATAAATATCCATTGATAATTATAGTGATATAAAACCTTACAAATAAATGTATAAAACAACAATAATTGACATATTTTCAAATTTCTAACCTTAAATAATTTACGTCAGTAGTGTGATATTGAAAAAAAAACAACATTGGAGTTCATTTATATTCAGAATTAATGTGGACATGTAACATAGTTGAAATGTGACAATAATACGGAAATTACAACATTTTATTTATTTTCATTTTATTGCTTACTTTAAAAAAATTGATTTGCACAACGGTAGATCTTCTCAATGTTCTATACAGGAACCAAGTACACACACGCGTAAAACTTATACTGTTGACATGGTGGCGCCACTGAATCGCTTTGAGACGATTTGGGAGATATAACTATTTTAAATATAATTTGGGAGACATTTTAGGAAAATGACTGCGTTAGATGTGATTTGAGAGACGTTTGGTTAGTAAATGACTGTCTTAAAGACGATTTGAGAGACATTTTGTTGAAAATTAACTATCTTAGCGATGATTTGGGAGACATTTTGGAAAAATGATTATATTAAAGAAAATTTGGAGATATTTTATTGGAAATTTACTGTCTTAGAGACGATTTAGAAGACATTTTGGCAAAATAACTGTATTAAAGATGATTTGGGAGACATTTTGAAAAAAAATATTATTTTTAGAGATAATGGAGGAGACATTTTATTAATAAATTAACATCAACACAAAAAAAAATTACACCTTGTTTTCAAGTTTTCTTGAGATTAGCTACTTCACGTAACTGCCCAAGACCTATTCTCAAAACTTTGCTTTCCATATGACAGGTATTTATTTCTGAAAAATTTATTTCTGCAAAAATTTAAACATCTGAATTATTTATTATTATTATTCATCATTCATTGATAATCTCTTTTACCCTTATAAAAAATAACTAACCATTTGCGAAATAAGAAATACAAAAATAAGAAAAATATATCATTTTAATCCTTTTCTTTAGCATTTTGTGCGAATTTTACAATATCACTCGATATGTAAACTTAAATAATACATTTTGTAATATTTTCAGTTCTTAAAAACTGAAATTGTAACATTTTAATCATTTTAAATCTGGTTTTTATCAAAATTAGGAAAAATCTTGTATGAATCAACGGTTATAGAGCATGATTTAATGTGGCCGTCAGATGTCGTTGTCGTCGCGCACCCAGCCAATACAAGTTTTTTTAGATGAAAACACTTCTACTCCATGATGGAGTCTCCATCATATCACATGATTATGAAAAAGAAACATATAAATAAATAAAATATATATATATATATATATATATATATATATATATATATATATATATATATATATATATATATCATCACGTCTTCTACCCATTTCTGGGTGTGGCACTCTGCCGAAGCAGATCCCGGTAAGTGATATATTTTGCGCGTGAAGCGCGGTTACCAGTCGTCAAATCACGGCCCCTAAAGATGTTAGTGGTGAAGGAATCACAGGGGTAGTTTTTGAAATTATGAAAATTGTTTGTCGCCTGTGAGAATCGAACCAGGGTTCTCAGAATCCACAGGCCGACTTCATACCACTGAGCTAGCCACCCCCATCAGTTACTAATTATAGTAATAGCGTAGAACAACCATTATTTTCAGTTCTCATTATATAATTTGTATCAAATACAGTCACATAAAAAATAATAAAACATGACTTATTTCATTTTGCCTTCATAGGATCAAGGGCACATATGAATATTTTACAAACAATTGCCTGTTTTCAGTTTCAGTTTCATTATTTCATTTACAATATATAAACTTTCTAACATTTATAAAAAGCTTTCAGAACTTATACTTTCGTTGTGTAGGTACCGTGTACCGAAACGTTGAACTTTAAATAAAAATGCAACACGCTAAAATTATTTTAAAACAATCTTTTGTAATTCAATTCTTAACTAGTCACAAAATTGAGGAAAAATCGCTTGTGCTAATTGATATAAAAAGAGGGCAGCGATATGATATTGAATATGTGCTTTTTTATTATCTATGTATTTGAGTGGAAATTTTAATCTGGAACGACAAGAATAGCGAAATACAGAGTGATCAAAAGGAATTGTTACAGTTGGCAATACAATTCCGGAGATATTTTTATTCCATAGTTGGCACAACGCCAGGTAAAGGCGGAAATACTATTTGACATGTTTAATAAATATAAATAGGTTATGTCAGGAGTCTGACAACTAATAGGATTTTGACTTTTAATATCGGAAGGGTGAGGGAAACAACAATTTAATTTTTGAATATTTAAAAATATATATAACTAAAAACGAATAAGAACTAAATGTACTTAAATTTAATTTTAAATTTACAAATGTCGCTGCCAGCAACAGGAAATGAATTTGTGTATCAGACTCACCAATTTTAAGTAGATTTTTTTATTGCCAACTATAACAATTCCTTTAGATCACTCTGTATTTTCTCAATGTTGCGTTTTCGTACGTTTTTTAGTTTGTTAAACAAGGATTATTATGCAGAAACAGAGCTGGATAGTAGCTAGCTACTTTTGTAGCTTAGCTACTAGCTTAGCTACGTTTACCTTAACTGTAGCTGTAGCTAAGCTAAATGTGAAAAAATATAGCTGGAACTTGTAGCGAGCTATTTTTTTTTTCTATTAGCTTAAAAATATTGTTATAACAACTAAACTATTTTTTGTAGCTTAAAGCAATTTTTTGTAGTCCAAAGCTAGTTTTTGTAGCTTAAAGCTACCACTGTTCATCAAGAAATACCTATTAATTTTTGTTTTGTATTTGAATTGTACCTTCTTTATTTTTTTCTATAACTGTAGGATAACAAGTTATTATATAGTGTATAGTGTAAAATCAAATAACATATTTTATTTTTCACTTATTCTTAACTTATCCTAGTTTTGTATTAAATATTAGATGAACTAAACATTGACTGTTTAGGAGTCTTCTGTTAATATAACTGTTAATTTATTCCGATATAAATAAGAATTATAGCATAACAAATTAACAGTACATTTGTCCATTTTCGATTTTTTATATTTAGCAGTCATTATAACAAAAGACTGATCAACTGATCATATGACAATGGCAAATTTAATCATTCACAATAATTGAAAAAGTAGCTTTAAAATTTAACAACAATTTTAATGAAAGCTTTTAGCTGTAGCTTAGCTATATTTTACAAAATGTAGCTTATAGCTGTAACTCAGATACTTTTTTAAAGAATAGCTGTAGCTATAGCTTAGCTACTTTTTTTAAGTAGATTGCCCAGCTCTGTGCAGAAATAATAAAAAAACATAGTCCCAAAAACTCTATTTTTCGGTCTGTCTGGCAGCACGATAACTTAAAATGAAATTTTTGTTTGAACTTTACCGAAAAACTAAGATAAGTACAAGTATATACAACCAGTGATACTACAACTTAATTGATGGGTCTTTTTAAGTCTGTGTGTTTATTTCGCATACGGTAGTGTTTATTATAAAATACATAATAAATAAAATAGATCCTAATTGAATTTATTATTTATTTTATTTATTTTGCGTATGGCTACAGAAACATATACGATTATAGTTACATCAATATTTATGACATAGTTATGATATAGTAAAGACACAAGCTGAACATTTACATACATATACGTACATACATATATACACATACACATGTACACATACATACACTGCATACATATGCATACACACATATACACATAAGTATAAATTTAGATATTTCATAGTTCGATGTCCAGAGTGCTTAACCAATTGAGCGCTGTTGGGGTACCTTGTTCTATGTCTTTCCAAGTGCCTTGGAGTTTTCGTTTGGGGCATTCTGTAACAATGTGGGCTACTGTTTGTTGACTTGCTCCACAGTCGCATTGTGGGCTGTCAGTAGCTCCCCACTTGTACAAGGTTGCTTTACATCGAGCGTGTCCTGTTCTTATACGGTTTAGTTGGGTCCATGTTTTTCTTGGGAGATGCATGCCTGAAGGCATTGATGTTGGATCAAATTGACTCTGTTGTTGATTGAATGATGCCCATTTTTCTCTCCATTGTTTATTTAGGTTAAATGGTGTGGTGTGATTGCGGCTGTCAGTTGTCCATATTGGTTTCCTAGATTTTAGTCGTATATTTGGTGGTTAGTTTAGAATTTTACGAATTGGAGCACTTCTAGGGAATAATGGGTGATTTATTTTTCTCCACTCACGGTTTGTTGCTTGAAGTCGCCTAAGATCTGGTGGGGCAATATTAGAATTTAAAACAACTTTAGTTTAAAACATTTTTTGCAATTATTATCGATTCACTTGTTATGTGTAATATCATTTGAATAATTTTGAAAATCGTAGTTATTGTAAAACATTTGAAAAACTAAAATTATCATAATCATAATATAAAATTAGAATCATTATGACTCAAACTTATTTGTCAGTTATCTAAACTTATAGTCGGAGAAGTACCTACTATAATTTTTAAACTTTAGATACGACCCTGGTCTTGTACAACGATGACATCACTGCAATTTTATTTAAAATATAAAATTGAAAATAATACCAACACACTTGATTTATATGTTTGTTACGATTTTAATCATTTTAAAGTATACCAGTAACATAAAATTCACATTGTTAAACTGTTAAAATTATATACACATTGTTACTGTTACGAAATTATAAAATGCGTGAAATGTGAAAATAATATGAAAATATGAGAATGATAGCTACTAACATTATTTACACAGATCTATTATTCTGGTTTACTGTGTTGTTATTGTTTTATGATTACAGTTTACAATAAAGACGAAACTGTATTTTACATTTATATTCCTGTAGAGATAGAAACACACGATCATAACAAATTATAAAATAAAATAGAAAATTAGTACATCATCCCAAGAAGTATTTTTATCAAATATATTCACAAAGCAGGTTAGTTCCCAACATTAATTTTTATTTCTGTTTTTACCTCTTTTTGAGTTTAGGAATTTTTGTTTAACTTGAATTAAGAAGGACTTAAGTAAACAAAATACTTGAATATATGAATCTGCTTAAATGAAGTTACATAAACGAGTTTTAAACAATGTGTTAGCATTTAACCTAATTTATGAATTGAGTTTGCTCTCAAAATTTTATTAAATGACCACCAGAAACTCGACATTAGAGCCTGATTATCAAAATAGTTTTTATACATGAGACAACTTTCTTATTTTAAATGGGAACATTTTTTTTAGGTTATTCGATAGAGTATTTGTCTTAATTCAACGATATAAATATATCATATTCTACTATAACAAAATAACTGAGACAAATGCAAGTTAAATTTATATGTATTTTATTTATATGTATCTGGCTGAAACAAGAGTGCTTTGGATGGAAAATAATTGAAAAATAAACAAATCAAACAATGGTGTAACTAGGGTTGTTGATTTTACGAATATTCGAGAATTCGAATTTTCGGATTTATTGAACCTTCGAATTTAAATTCGAATTTTCGAATATTTCGAATTTTCGAATTATTCGAAGTTTTGAATTTTTTGAATATTCGAATTTTCGAATTTTTCGAATGTTTCGAATTTCTCGAATTTTTCGAATTTTTCGAATTATTTGAATTTTGAGAATTATTTGAAATGTTTTAGATCCTAACGTGGTATGAATTATTTTCAGAATAAAATCATTTTCAGAGTTTTGTATTAATTCGTAAGTAATTATTATTAATTATTATTGTTTGCCAAATTAATTCAATTTAGATTTAAAATTTCGTTACACTGTCAAAAACGTTATATTTAAGACGTTTTCGTATCCTTTTTATTGTCATTTTAAAACGTTTTACTAAAAATCCATAGCATTTAGATGGGCGGTTAAGACAGTAGATGACTTAATTAAGACGCCTAACCTTGCAGAGTTTTTGCAGAATACTTCGCCGAATTTATTATTTAATTCGTGTCACGAATTATGCGTGAGCGTACTTGGAGATGACAGATGGCGTTAATTCATTGGCAAACAATTCGAAAATTCGAAGCTTCGGAAAATTCGAAAATTCGAAAAGTTCAAAAAATTCGTAAATTCGAAAAATCGAAAAGTTCAAAAAATTCAAAAATTCGAAAATTCGAAGTTTTTTTGACGAAGTTCAAAAAATTCGAATGTTCGAATGTTCAGAAATTCGAAATTCGGTAGAAATCAACAACCCTAGGTGTAACTAAAATTTCCTCCATTCTGATGAATGCATAATTGAACTCTTTTAAAAAAACTATGTCTAACTTTTCTCAATATTCTCCTGTCGATATTAGTGATGACATCTTCAATATTATTTCTTAAATTTTCAACATAGGGCTGTATTGAGGTATAAACGTTGTGTAACAAAGCGGGTACTGAGCGTCGCGAGCGCGAATTATTAGATGTGAATAAAACAATTCGCGGTTGAAGTTATTTAATTAAGAACGACACACATTAAAACACGATATAACTTTATTTAACTTAATGAACTAAATTACGAATGAAAGTATAACATAATAAAACTAGAAATATTTATAGTTAACTAAATGATAATTAAATGCGCGCAAAGCGCGAAAACGGAGTCGGCGTCGGTCACATCTTGACCGGCCGACAGAGCAAACCTGGCTTGACTGATGCTACCGCTCAAAAACAGACGCTATGTTTTTGAGCGGGGGTGAAGGGTGGTATTTTGGGGATGCAACACATGGCCGAAGACTGCAGATGATCACACACATTCGTTGCTACGATAAGATTCTTCTCGGAATCTTATCGCACAAAACAAGAAAGCAAACTAACAGAATATCTGCAGTCAACTCAAAAACCACCTTGTTACACCATCCCCCTGTTAAAACATAATTATATCTCCAATGGGATATAATTATTTAAACCTGAAACACAAAAATACCACAAAACACAAAATAAAACAAAAATGAAAGTACATAAACGAAAACGAATACAGTAAAACAAAAACAATAGAAAAAGTTTACAAAAATCAGACAATAAAAATATATCAATACTTAATCTAATCTGGAGCTTAACTAAGTCTTAATTAACATGCACATAATTATAAATAGGTCACTGTGTCGCGGGAAGGTTCAGCAGGTATAACTTAGGGACTTCTGGCTGTTGATTGTGTCATGTCCGCAGGGGGTCGTAGAAAAGGGGCCTGGGGTCACTGACACTGCACCGAAGTTACACTTGCCGTTGCACTTTCACTTCACGGACACCACACGGTTAACAAAGTACTGTCATTTAGGGTGAAGTGCGGGGGGAGGGGGTTCTTCAGCACGGGGCGGACGCTGGCTGGAAACCTTGAAGTTTCGATGGCTGCATCTACATCCTTGGCTGGGAGGCCTCTCGTTCCAAGATTTCCGAAATATCTTTTTGGGGTGCGGCAACTTACGAAATCGTTCTTTCCGTCTCAGTAACATGTTGCTGTTCTGCCAGATGTTTTTGACCATTCTAGGTACACGCCGAACCTGACCTTTTTTGCCTTCGATGGTGTCACGTTTCATAAAAGGTTCAACTGCGTATACCTCACTAAAAACATCTGTACAGGGAATCGCTTTTAGTTCAAAACGCGGTAAATCTGAAATTATCGTTATTTTGATAGATTCTTCCTCAACCGGTTCATCAACCTCTTCAGCTACCTCTTTGGAGTTGTTCGCCTGTATCCTGGTGCCTTCTTCATCGTCGGTGACTTCGTCCTCGCATTCTATGTTTATAACGAAGTCAGAGTTGTTCGCCTGTATCCTGGTGCCTTCTTCGTCGTCGGTGATTTCGTCCTCCCATTCTATGCTTATAACGCAGTCAGCGCTTACCTTCTCTGTAGGACGCCGTATATCCACAACCACCCGTTTCTCGGCCCGTAGCAATGACTCAATTTCAGCCACGCTGATTGTTGCTACAGGTAGCACTTGAACCCCAGTTTGGACAACAGATCCGTAGCTCGGTTCCACATATGACCGACTACGATCCGTATTCTGCCTATGCAAAAACGGCGGGTTCAACGGTGCTTGCTGCACTTGCGGCGGCGGCTGGACATACGACGCCATCCACGTCTCTGGTAACGCTGTCTTCAGCTGGACGTCGGGACGAAATCTACACGGTGCACCTCCCAGAGGATACCGTATGAACTGTGACGCGTCTGAGATGGAATTGTCACACTCGTAACCATATTGCGGGTACATGGTTACCTGCGGATGTGGCGGAACACCAAGGTACTGATTCCATGGATCGAACGGTGGCAGAAGCCATGGTGGCACTTGTGTATGCGAATACATTTCGTTGCACTACACTTTATTTAAATTCCCGGTAGAAGCTAACATGAATCTAATTTACTTCCGTACATTATTTGAATTATAGATAATTCCGATGTAAAACAAAATTTAAAATAAAACATATTGCGAAAATAAAATACTCACATAAAATAAATTACACACTCACGATGCACAACAAACGTAAATTCGACGATAGCCAGTTAACAAAGTGATTCGCTCATGCAAAAATTACACTTGTATGGCGATCACTTTGCAGCAGTTAGATATTCACCGCGATTCTGTAGAAATTAACAAGAACTTTTTCTGACTATCCTACCTGACTGCGCCAATGTAACAAAGCGGGTACTGAGCGTCGCGAGCGCGAATTATTAGATGTGAATAAAACAATTCGCGGTTTTTTAATTAAGAACGACACACATTAAAACACGATATAACTTTATTTAACTTAATGAACTAAATTACGAATGAAAGTATAACATAATAAAACTAGAAATATTTATAGTTAACTAAATGATAATTAAATGCGCGCAAAGAGCGAAAACGGAGTCGGCGTCGGTCACATCTTGACCGGCCGACAGAGCAAACCTGGCTTGACTGATGCTACCGCTCAAAAACAGACGCTATGTTTTTGAGCGGGGGTGAAGGGTGGTATTTTGGGGATGCAACACATGGCCGAAGACTGCAGATGATCACACACATTCGTTGCTACGATAAGATTCTTCTCGGAATCTTATCGCACAAAACAAGAAAGCAAACTAACAGAATATCTGCAGTCAACTCAAAAACCACCTTGTTACAGTTGTCTTTTAGATAGCCCCATAAAAAGAAATCCAGTGGGCTTAAATCAGAGGATCTTGCGGGCCACGCAATTGGACAATTGGTACCAATCCATTGATTAGGGAAATCATTATTTAAATTATTAAATTTAATTTATTTTGATTTAAATCAATGATTTAAAAAAAATCTCTTGATTTTAATCGATTTGATTTAAATCTCTCAACCCTGGTCATAAATATTAGATGCAGTGCATTATTAATGGTAAGAATAGAAGTGATCGTAGATTTAAGTTCATTTGCTGTAATTATGAATGTTAACTTTTTATAGAAGACAGTTATGTTGTGTTATGTTACATATTTCTAACAATAAAAGTAATTATTATTTCTGTCACTACTGACCCTAACCACTGTCACAACCGTCCTTGGGGTGTGGTCGGTTGTGACACTTTCTCTTTTTTCTTTTAATTTGATGCTATAACTAATACAGCGTATTTAGGGACAACATTTTGGTATTTTTACGTAGACAAAAGTACAAATTAAGATTTAAATTACTTTTCTCGCAGCTAACTAGTAAAATTAACAAAATTATTGGCGATCAAACCAAAATTGTCACATCCGTACCCAGTCTCTCCTACCTATCTATTGTTTAATTAAAAATATTTGTTGGCGTCAATGAAATAGGCAACCATTTACTCACTAAAACTTTGGTCATCCTTGATTTTTACACTATTGGTAAAGTAGGAAATTAATTTAAATTGCTACAGAACACTGTAATAAGCAGAGCCATCTTGCGGCAAATGTTCTAATCCTAGTCTGTATTCTAGAATTATGTCTGATATACGCATTTGGAGTACGACAAAATGCAAGAGGTAATATTTTACACAGTTGGTATTTTTCAATTTATTTAGTATATTTCCTTAAAATGTGTAATATTTTACGACATAAATCTTGTATATACGTTTAATCATAGAATATATTGTTTTAATTTACATGAAATATTCAAAACATTTTGTCGCAAACGGCGCCTCATACTACCAGGAGGTGCTCCTTTCTGAAGAAGGGACGAGTTGTAGTGTGGAATAGTGCTGACATAGACAATGAATACATTTAAGAACGTGACTTTATGTAGAAGTATCATATTATATTATACGTAGTTGTAGTTTAATAATGGGATATTCTTTGTATGTTTTAAGTTAGTCTTAGCTCAGAATCTGTACTAGTAGGAACTCCTAAAGTGAAATAAATACTTTTTAAAAACAAAGTTAATTTGTTTAATAATATAATTTATATATATATATATATATATATATATATATATATATATATATATATATATATATATATATATATATATATATAAATCAATTTCAATTGAAATAAATTACTAGTCTTTGTCATCTGGGTTTGAATTGAAGAGGACACTAAAGGCAATAAAAAACTAAAACTACTTAGTATTGGTATGACTGATGCACAAATATATTTACTGTTGTTGACAGTAAAATAAAAAATATAAATATATCATCACGCCTTCTACCCATTACTGGGTGTGGCACTCTGCTGAAGCAGATCTCGGTAAGTGATATATTTTGCGCGTGAAGTGCGGTTACCAGTCGTCAAATCACGGCCCCCAAACATGTTAGTGGTGGAGGAGCCACAGGGATAGCTTTTTCAAATTATGAATATTTGTCGCCTGTGGGAATCGAACCAGGGACCTCAGGATCCACAGGCCGGCTTCATACCACTATAAAAATGACCTGTCAAATAGTATTTCCGTCTTTACCTGACGTTATACCAACTGTGGAATAAAAAGATTCCTAGAATTATGTTGCCAACTGAAACACTTACTTCTGATCATAATTAATATTATTTAAAAAAAATATTTGCACATGTTTGAGATCATAAAAAGTAATATTGATCACGGCCCGTGTTGACAGTGACATTTGAAAATTAAAATGTATAAAAATTGTTGTTTCTCATACATCCTTTTATTTCTAACATTAATCACAGAGCAATAATAAAAAGTCTATCACTCAATCTATTTGTATATACTATAAAAATGACCTGTCAAATAGTATTTCCGTCTTTACCTGACGTTATACCAACTGTGGAATAAAAAGATCCCTAGAATTATATTGCCAACTGAAACACTTACTTCTGATCATAATTAATATTATTTAAAAAAAATATTTGCACATGTTTGAGATCATAAAAGTAATATTGATCACGGCCCGCGTCACTTATACATGTAACCTACTGGCCCTTTGTTGCATTTAAATCTTCGACCTCTGCTTTACATGTTCAATAAAGGGGCAATACCTATTCATCAGAAAAGAGGAGTCGATATATTAGACATGAGTATATGAATAGTACGATTAATTTTGCTGCATAATACACAGATTAGAGCAATTATTCATTCCATCCTACTAAACAGCGATTTAAAGCAGTTACAAGGCTGTCAGAAAAGTGGTTTATTGCCAGCGGGAAAGCTGAAAGACCCAGCGAAGATAGCATGAAAAACTGTGTGTGGAAGAAACTAATGGTACGAAAATAACAGGGGATACAGATACAAATGAGCACTGGAAAAAATAAATGTTTTCCAGTTGAAGGAAGCAAAAAGAAATGTCAAACTATAAAATGTCTCCTTTATTTGCTGTCTTCTCCCGAGGGAAGCGAATAGCGAATAAATGTAAACTACCGTTTTTACAACGAACGAATGGCGACCAATCAAACATTTAATGAGCGAAACAATTACTTTGTTGATAAATATTTTAAATTACTGACTTGATACTGTTTAGAAAAATTTACAAAACTGTAAAACATACATTAAAAGCCACATAAATTGCTTACAAGAGACAGTACCTACTAAACTTTGTATTTGAAAACAAAGATTTAATGAGTAAAACTGTAAATAGCATTTACTCCGACTTTTTAAATACCATTCAATTCAATCCAATAAATCTGTAAATTAGCAATTTAGGGATAAACCGCTTGGATGTAATTCCAATTCAAAAAGCGTAAAAATTTAATTATCGTAAACAAAAGATTCATGGGATGGCTAGCTCAGTGGTATGAAGTCGGCCTGTGGATCCTGAGGTCCCTGGTTCGATTCCCACATGCGACAAATTTTCATAATTTGAAAAAGCTATCCCTGTGGCTCCTCCACCACTAACATGTTTGGGAGCAGTGATTTGACGACTGGTAACCGCACTTCACGCGTAAAATATATCACTTACCGAGATCTGCTTCAGTAGAGTGCCACACCTAGTAATGGGTAGAAGGCGTGATGATATATTTATTTATTTTATTACCTAAAATTACTTGTACGTCTCAAACTAATGATTTCAGAATCATTTAAGTAATAACATGTTGTAGGTATTTATTGAAAATCTATATCGACCTGTATCTTCGAAACGAAGCGTCTTTCGAAAAATAATCAAAGGTTAAATATTCATAAAATAACCCAAAGAATCACACTTTGAAATTTTGCTGTATATTTAAGAGACACCAGGTATAGAATGTATTATGAATATGATGGAGCGAAAGAGATCCAATTTTTTTTAAAAGTTGTTTTAATTTGTTGTTTTTGTTAAATTAAATAATAAAGTTATAGTTCGGGTTTTCTTACACATGCCTATTAATTCCAGGGCTGAAAAAACCCGACCCACTGGTTTTTTTGAGTTTATTTGTGCAATATTGCGTTTTTTGTAATATTGACAAAATTTACATCACATATACTTCAGACAAATATTTTAAAGTTGTTTTTGTAACTTGACAACGTTTTCACTTTCCTTTAATTCAAATACTAGATGGCATTACTTGACGTACCAAAACTGTAAAAAACTCTCGACAAATTTTTATATGGCAAAATGATGAAATGAAACGGCCAAAATAAGCGTTGCACAATTCAATGAAGTTGGCCATGATTTTCTTTCATCGTAATGCTATCTGTTGTCAATCAGTGGAACTTCACCTTACATGTTAGAAGTGTGCCGTATAATAACATATTAGTGTATGTTATTTACAACTTTCCGCAGTAATTTATGACGTTGTTATGGTTACTTTCACTACAGTGATCGTCTGAAAATATATTTTTCAGACGACCACTTATGAAAGTAACCATAACAACATCATAAACTACTACAGAAAGTTGAACCTAACATACACCTCGTATGTTAGTATAACGTACACTTATAACATATCAGGTGAAGTTCCACTGATTCACAACAGATGGCGTTACGATGAAAGAAAATAATAAAATAAATGAAAGGAATTTGTATTATTATTTAAATTGAAGTTTTCACAAAATTTTCAACATATTTGCACAGATAAATCTTATTTTTAAAAATTAATAATTACTTATTTACTAATAAGCATTATTTAATATTTTGATATTGCGGTTAGTACAGTTGGTATCACGATACCTAACCTCAAACGTCAAACGTCAACGCTTACCTACAAAAACGCATCAGCTGTCAAATTGTAACAACATTGCATTTATAAACTTTTGTTAGAAATATTTTGTGGTCGTCTGAAAAATAGTGTCCATAACTCGCTGGAAAGTGTGATAACTGTGCTCGTGTACTTAAATCACTCGGCGCTGTGCGCATCGTTTTTAAATTTTACACTCACACGTTATCTTACACTTTCGATGCTTGTTATGTAATATACTATAACATATATAATACATTTATTCCATCGTTATTTATGTTTTATATTGACTTGTCGATAGAATTGTAATAGCGCGATTGACAATTGACAATAGAACCTCGGTTTTCCGAACAACCGTTATCCGAACCCTCTATTATCCGAACCGCAGCTTGGTTCGGATGAACGTCCTACTGTCCGAACCATGCCGCAAAATTTTGTTGTCCTTACATTGTTGCGCTACAAGCATGCTCGAGCATGCTCAAGCATGTTATTTTACAAATATATATCATGATGACTAAAAATATATGCACATTCTAATTGTTTTATATATATCGCGCAAAACCGTTTAATACGACTTCATATTTCTATTATCCGAATTTTCGTTAATCCGAACGAGCTCCGGTCCCAATTAGTTGGGATAATCGAGGTTCCACTGTATTTGATTACTGTATACCTAACTATGAATATATAATTTGTGAAGAAAATCTTATGTTATCATATCATCTTATGAGTAGTCTGATTGTACCCGCTAAAGGGATAAATATTCATTTCAGGTCGTAAATGTAAACCTAAATAATTAATAGAAATGTATATTAAGATTTTAACCATTACTACATGAATTAATTATTATTTTATATTCGGATTTCAGTGTCATTTTCAGTAAATTCAAATACAGTGAACTTCAATTAATCCTGAATTGTATGACCACATTATCATAGTTACTAACGATAATAGTTCCACCTAATTATTTAAAAACTTGTTCGGTAACTAACGTGTTCCTCCCTTTATAAAATATTCCAAATGGTTTGATAATGGCTTAATACGGCTCTGGATAGTCGTGAACCGTTCAAGTATTACAACATCTACATGTAAATGAACAATACATTCGCATTTGGACGCCATGAAAATATAAGTAGGAACATTTCGCAATCCACACAGCCATTAGCATATTTAAACGTTTTCTTTGTAACCGAATTCAAATTTCACTGCGCTATCTTCCATCGTCTCCAGGACCAGGAAAAGAAGAAGAAGGACAGGATAGGAGGAAGAAAGAAATAACATACGTTGTGGCTGCTAGTTGAGAAAATTTTTGTTGTTTGTATTACGATATCGTTTGATTTTGTATTGTAGACAAAGGGTTCGTATTCTTCGACATTGTTTTTTCAATTACTGTATGGTGTATTGTTAGCACGGAATAACTTCTATGATGCTGTATTCAACTTTTTGATTAGTTTTTATAATGTACCGGTTTTATTATTTCATAATTCTTTTTGAATTATCAGATATTAAACAACTTCTACCCATTACTGGGTGTGGCACTCTGCAGTAGCAAATCTCGGTAAGTGATATATTTATGCACGTGAAGTTAAACCATGGCCAACAAAGATGTTAGTGAAGGGTAGGCCACATCGGTTATTTAAAATAAAATGAATAAATAAATATATCATCACGTCTTTTACCCATTACTGGATGTGGCACTCTGCCATAACAGATCTCGGTAAGGGATATATTTATACGCGTAAAGTGTCGTTATCAGCCGTTAAATCACGGCCTTCAAAGATATTAGTGGAGAAGGAGCCACAAGGGTAATTTAAAAAAAAAATAAAAAATATATCATCACGCCTTCTACCCATTACTGGGTGTGGCACTCTGCTGAAGCAGATCTCGGTAAGTGATATATTTTGCGCGTGAAGTGCGGTTACCAGTCGTCAAATCACGGCCCCCAAACATGTTAGTGGTGGAGGAGCCACATGGATAGCTTTTTCAAATTATGAAAATTTGTCGCCTGTGGAAATCGAACCAGGGACCTCAGGATCCACAGGCCGACTTCATACCACTGAGCTAGCCATCCCATAAAGGGTAATTTTAATGTGATGAAAATTATTTATCGGTTGTGGAAATCGATACAGGTTCTTAAATCTACCAGTATGCAACAACTGTTAAAAATTAATTGTAGTGACAGCTTATAGTGGAATTTGCTCAAATAAACTTTTTCTTTGATTTGTGTTTGGCGGGTTAAACTTGGGTCATTCTATAATAGGTACAGTAATCACAGTGGCGTCTCCTAGAGAGGAAAGTATAGCCTCCTCGATTTTATTTTTTATATATTAAGTATTTCATTAATGTACACAAACCAGCCCCTGGATCATGTAAATGTGAAAACGATATTGCGTTTTCACTTAAGTGAAAACGATATTCGTTATTCAATTGATCACGTAAAATTAGTCACTCACTACGTTCTCAACTTCGGACATTTCCGTGAACTCATTACGTTTTTCTCTAAACGATATCGTATTCTTAGTACCTTTTTATTTTTATGTCAAAAAACTTTGACAAGTAAAAATCAACATTATTTAATAAACATTAAATAGTAAAAATAATTATTATTTAAGTACGTATATTAATATTATGTAGATAACATTTATTTATATAAAACAATTCTTAGCTCTTTCTACATAATGCTCCCTATTTTTTCTCCGCCAGTTTTTGATAG
This sequence comes from Pterostichus madidus, assembly GCA_911728475.2. Lineage (NCBI taxonomy): Eukaryota > Metazoa > Arthropoda > Insecta > Coleoptera > Carabidae > Pterostichus > Pterostichus madidus. The sequence goes on from OU452318.1 coordinate 11,290,704, forward strand.
TTCTTTTTTTTAAAGCGCTGCTTTGCTTTTAGCCCTCTGCTTATAATCTGACCAAGCCTACAAAGTCACATGAATACATTTTTTTTATATAATAATTGTCAAATTGCAATTATATTTTCTGCAACTATTGAACAGCTTTTATTCCACTGCCCAGCGCATTTAAGCGTATGGTCAACTCGCTCCACAATTCATTAATTTTGGCCCGTCCTTAAACTGCTTAATATGTCCTTGTATCATTTCCTTATTTATTTCAAAATATGATATAAAGGTTTCCCATATATCAGCCTTTCGTGTCAAGCTTGAAATTTTATTGTCCTGTAATATTAATTACTATAAATTTTATGAAAACATTAATCGTCAAATATTTTCATATAACAAATTAACATATTTCATTATTTATAATTGATTTACCTTGATTTTTTTACCTGTGTCGAGTGCAAACGTCAAACTTAATTAAATTGTGACATAGTAAGGCACTGAGACAAATTGAAAAAAAAAAGAAAAGAATTTTGAAATAAAGAACGACTTATAGAAATATAAATGAATTAAACAAAGGTGTGAATAGTGAGTAACGTTTTCACCCACAATGAACATTGCGTTTAGAAATGACAATTTAACTGACGCAAAACAATATCGGTTTCGCTATTCATTTTTACATAATCGCAATTGACACGAGTCACTACTATTCACTGCTAGTCATTTTTACATGATCCCACTCCAGGACTGCGCCAGTTGCGGATTAAGCAGTTGTTACCCTCAAAAGTTTATGTTTTTATATATAAATTTGTTGTTTTTTATTCTTTTTTAATTGGCGCAGTAGTTATTTTCTTAACCTCTCTTTGTACATACATACATACATACATACATTCATACATACATTCATACATACTACGGTGTCCGTTATTTTGGCAAAGTCGGAAATTTGATGCTCTCGCCCTCTAAAAACTACACATAATAAATTTTTTAAAAGTTGAGCCGACATCCCAGGTCTGTCAAATGACATTAAAACATGCGCAAGAGTGCTCAATATTTGCACGTAGTTTAAATGGGGAAATTGCTTTTTCCGATACTTTTATGTATAACTTTTTGTGATTTAGACCTAAAAATATTTCAAGATAACTGGCAGAAAACTTATGAAATAAGCTTTTAGACAGACTAAAATTTAAGTTATTTGGATAAAAATCAACGCCGTAGCGTCTATTTGAGTAATACGATTTTTGAAGCATAAAAACGACAAAAACCTTAATATACAAATTTCGTTTAATATTTCAATTCTCATTCGAGAAATTGATTCAAAAACCTCAAAAAATAAGATCTCCAAAGTTTATATACAAAAAAAATTTGGAAGCATCTGCGATGTAGTTAGTCACAGACGCTGGTTCAAGCCAGCCCTGATCGGGAATCGAACCCGGGACCTCTGGGTCAGTAGCCCAGTAGTCTAAACCACTGAGCCACAATGGTCGTAACTGATTCCATTTTAGAAATAAATGGAATTTATTATTTTGTGTGTCCAGTAAATTTCCTCTTCCGGTTTTTCAATTTCATTCAAAATCAACTCAGCTCTTCGTATTTTCATGAAACTTATAATTACCAAGTTTCGTTTACAAATCTTATCTCGTTCATGAGATATTGCACACTCGGACACACATCCATTCATCCACCCATCTACACACACACAGATATCAGAGCTGGGCAGTAGCTAGCTACTTTTGTAGCTTAGCTACTAGCTTAGCTACATTTACCTTAGCTGTAGCTGTAGCTGTGCTAACTATGAAAAAATATAGCTGTAGCTTGTAGCTAGCTACTTCTTTTTCTATTAGCTTAAAAATAACAACTGAAGCTACTTTTAAAGCTACTTTTTGTAGCTTAAAGCTAATTTTTAAGCAGAAGGTCAACAAAGTACGCATGCGTACAAGCACAAAATAATTATTTGTTGCCGGTTCTAACTGGCTCTAATACACAAAAATACACAGTAGGTGCCAGATGGTATTTGCTATTTTTGATATTTATGTATATAATAGTAAATTAACAGTCATTATACTTTTTTAAAGAATAGCTGTAGCTGTAGCTTAGCTACTTTTTTTAAGTAGCTTGCCCAGCTCTGACAGATATCATTGGAAAAACGATCAAAACGGATTCAGTTGATCTCAAAACACGTATTTCCGCGAAAATCTCGTCAACGATTTTTTTCACGATTCCAATACTTCCTTATACTGTGTATAAGAAAGTAAAAATAGGTCCATTTTGAAAAAACAAAGTTGCATCCCGAATTTTCAGAACTATTGGTTTAACATTTTTTATTTCGCTTGTTAAAAAACTTTTTCCTACAACTGTGCGATTTCTTTGTTATTACGTAACTATAATTGCCTTGGTTACGTATGGAAAGTAGATGAATGCAGACCAAGTGCGTTTCCGAAAGCAAAGAAACACTAGTGCGGAAAGTGCTTCATTACGTAACTGTCAAAAGAATATTGTTTTGACAGCGATTTAAATTTCGCGCCGGGCGCGGAATTCATATTTTGACCACAGACGCTTATGGAAGAAGAAGATACGGTAAACCAGCGCTAGTAAATATGCAGTAGTATATTTTGACGTTTATAAACGTAACCTTAATTTGCAGTATATCTAATCTGTAGACAATTAATAAAAAGAACCGAACAAAGTAAAATATATCGATAAATGGTTTTATTTAAAGAGTAAGTGAAATACTGCATATTTATTGTTTGTGTATATTATTAATACAGTTGTTACAGTTGCTTATATTGACATAATGTAAAGTGGAAACTTTTGTGTCTAAAGAAACATTGATTTCTTCCGTACCTGTTCATATTATTACCAGTAATATTATTGGTAACAATTTCGGAAGCTTCAGAAGTACCAGCAGCAGGTTGATTGTCATTGTCGAAAATAGATCCAACATAGTATGATCCGGAGCTTCAATTATCTTTGGAGGTGTTAATGATAAAGAAGAATCACTCACTGTACTATTCCAATCAAGATGATTTTGAAGAAATTATTTTGACGTTAGTGAAATATTTTTAAATAACGTAGAACAATGTGCAAGCAATCAACAAACAAACCATAGCAACGCCGTAAAACATCGTTGTCATGTAATATCATTAAAATTTTATAAATTTTATAAATTTTAATAATATTTGAGTGATTTATTAAATCGGACAGTTGTAGGAAAAATGTTGTTTATAACACGTGCCGAAAAAGGTTACATGCTCGTGCAAATTCTGCACTTGCACGTAACGAACCTTTTTCGGCACTTGTTATAAAAATAACTATTATAAAATAGAAATTGTTTGCTAATTCGTAGCTCCTATAATTCTCAAGATAGCTATGGTGCGCCATTTAAAATAAACACCATTATTATATGCTATACATATTCGTATATAAGAGACGGGTAGGTAAATAAATAGGAATGGAATTTTTAAGTTGATTCTCCCCCAATTTTCTGAATCTGCTCTTGATGCGATGAAATGTACTCGTAGGTACCTACACATAAGTAATCATAATCTAGTTTCTGCGAATGAAATGAAAACACCGGTTTGAAACAAAACAACACGACAACTAAACATTTTAAATGAACCTCTCCACTCGTCTTGACAACCCATAAATCTCTCACAAATTCCCGCCACAATTTAACCGCCCCTCTAAACGTAATCTTTACTTCGTCACGAGGCGCGTCGTCGTTTCGTCATTCCACGCTCTCTTGTCAACCCCTTCTCCCGCCCCACGGGCTTCTTCTCATCTCCGTCGTTCTTCGTGCGGTGAACGGTTCCGCGTTCTTAATTCCAACCCCCTGGCCGCACTTTGGACGGTGTGGATGGGGATGCCACTCATCGAGTTCACGCTAATCATGCTGCTGCTGCTGCTGCTGCTCTCTGGCGCAGGAATGAGGAGTTCGCGGCTTTGCTGACTGAGCGACAAATATGTCATCGTCGTGACAAAACTGCCGAGACTGAGTTTTGAAATTTTGGAGTCGATAGTTTAAATAAATAGGCAAAGATAATGATCGTACCAATATCGAGAAAAAAATCCATAATTAAAGTTTAGAGAATAATAATTATTCTCTATATTTGATTTAACATACTAATTTTTTAAATGTTGGAAAGTTAGTTAATGTTAAATTTCACTTTCCAACAGATGAAAAGTGACAACTGTGCATATATTCGATTTTAAATCATGAGATGAAACCAGCGGCGTACCTAGGGGATGGGGGGTTGGTTGTGGTCCGCATCGGGTGGCACATATTTTGGGGCGGCATTTTTACTTTCTTATACACAGTATAAGGAAGTATTGGAATCGTGAAAAAATCGTGGACGAGATTTTCGCGGAAATACGTGTTTTGAGATCCACTGAATCCGTTTTGATCATTTTTCCAATGATTATCTCTCTCTCTCTCTGTGTGTGTGTGTGTGTGTGTGGGGGTGTGTGTGAGGGTGTGTGTGTGCGTGTGTGTGAGTGTGTGTGTGCGCGCATGTATGTATGTGTGTGTATGTGTGTGTGTGTGTGGGGGGGGGGGTGGGTCTGTTTGTGTGTGTGGGTGGGTGTGTGTGTGTGTGTCCGAGTGTGCAATATCTTATAAACGAGATAAGATTTGTTAACGAAACTTTGTAATTATAAGTTTCATGAAAATACGAAGAGCTGAGTTGATTTTGAATGAAATTGAAAAACCAGAAGAGGAAGTTTAATGCACACACAAAACAATAAATTCCATTTATTTCAAAAATGGAATCAGCTACGAAAAAAAGTTTCAAATAAAAGATGTTAGCAAAAATATTTGGAACATAAAATGTTATTTGCAATTTTCCTGTATATTCGTCTAATTTTGAGAAAAACTAATTCATATATTTAATAATAAATTCCAATAATTATAGTAGCAATAGAAACAAAAAACATAAACATGTTTAACATTTATATGTCAAATAACAATTGTCAAACGCAAGGCGCAAGTCATAAGTGTTCAATTCAGCGTTTTTGATGCTATATCAATTGCATTGATCTATATTCTAAATATTAAATATGCAGTGTATAAAAAAGTCGTGTGGTGACCACACCAGATTTTTTATATTTAGTTTTAATTGTAAAAAACAACTTGTTCACTTCATAAGTTTACTATTCGATTTCTACGAATTATGAATTACTATATGATTTCTTCATCGTCAAGTCAATGTAAGGTTGAAAATTCCTTTATTACTGCCTAATTTAAATATGCCATCCAATGGTATAGTTTTTCTCAATTACAATTATTTATTTATGTTTATTAATTTAATGGAGTAATGGCTCAGTGGTTTCGAGTTGGTTTGTGGATCCTGAGGACCCCGGTTCGATTCCCACAGCCGACAAACATTTTCACCAAAATTAAAATTACTCCTGTGGCTCCTCCACCATTAACATCATTGGAGGCCGTGAATTGACGTCTGGTAACCGCACTTCACGAGCAAAAATATATCACTTACCGAGATCTGCTTCGGCAGAGTGCCACACCCAGTAATGATTAAAAGGCGTGATGATATATTTATTTATTTATTTTTTTTGACATCGTTGTCTTTTATTTTGTTTTATGGCTAGGTACATAACATAAAAATACGTCCTCTTATTACCATATACCTATTTACAATGAAACATTTTAAAATAATTTAGTTTTAACTAAATAAGTATTTTAAATCCAAGTTCTTTCTCGACGAAATTAAAGGAACACACAGCTTTGCTTCTGCGTTGAATAACGAATGTAATCTTCTTTGAAACAGAGGTCAACGAAATAAAAAATTTAATGTTCTTGTATATTTTTATTATTTTTTTAATGCGCTTAAGTTCTCCGTTCATTAAAAATAAATCGGTCGGCTTTCTCCTCTCAAAGGATCTACGCGGATAAAGAGGCAAAGGCAGATTCAAACGTACCCTTTGCTTTCATGTACGCTATGAATCTAGGTACCTACATATATTTATTTCGGTACTTCACGTACATTTATCTTCTAAATACGGCGAATTTGTCATTAAATTGGCCATACCAACAATAATACACCCACTATACCGGGTGGTGCTTGGTATGGTGAACATAGGGATTTAACATGGGATATTAGTTTATGCCATTTCCTGCTCGCCTATTAATTTTATGGAAAAAACTGCAGAATGCAAAAATGTCTCTGTTTTTATATTTTTTATTCAGCCACAGTTTTAAAAATAAATTTCAAAATTTCTATTAAATTGTAGCAATACCCATGACTTTTGTTTTTCATTAATTATTTACGAACGCAATGTTTAAAAAAACATATAAATATATATATATATATATATATATATATATATATATATATATATATATATATATATATATATATATATATGCAGACTGGTGAACGCAACTCTCGCACATACGGATTTAACATGTAAAATCACAATTTTGTAATTTCCTGCTTCCCTAATTATTTTAACCAAAAAAGCTTCAAATAATTTAAATCGAAAATAGCCTGAAAACTATTGATAGCCATGGAACTAAAACAAAATTAAACAAATGTTTGTCGTTTTATCTGTAAAAATAAATGACATAATAAATAAAGTAATTATTTTCACAGATTATACGTCAAACATTTGTTTAATTTTGTTTCAATTCCATGGCTATCGATAGTTTTGAGGCTATTTTTGTTATTTTCAGATCTAATTTGTGCCGTTACGAAGCATGCAAAGTTAATTTTGTTTATTGGCTTAGATGCAGAATTTTATTCCCTAAAACTTTTATTTGAAGCTTAATAATTAGGGAAGCAGGAAATTACAAAATTGTGATTTTACATGTTAAATCCGTATGTTCGAGAGTTGCGTTTACCATCCTGTATATATATATATATATATAATATAATGTTAACTTATTTTAAGAGTAAGTGAAATACATAATATTTTTTGTTTGTGTATATTAATAATACGTTATTACAGTTGCTTATATTGACATAATGTGAAGTGGAAACTTTTGTACTGTCTAAAGAAATATTGATTTCTTCCGTACCTGTTCATATTATTAACAGTAATATTATTGACAACAATTTCGGAGGCTTTAGAAGTACCAGCAGCAGGTTGATTGTCATTGTCCAATATATATATATATATATATATATATATATATATATATATATATATATATATATATATATATATATATATATATATATCCTTCTATCCATTACTGTGGCACTCTGCCGAAGCAGATCTCGGTGATATATATTTGCGCGTGAAGTGCGGATACCAGCCGTCAAATCACGGCCCCCAAAGATCTTATTGGAGGGGGAGCCACAACGGTAGTATTAATGTAGTGAAATTTTTTGTTGGCTGTAGGAATCGAACCAGGGTTTTAGGGTCCACAGGCCGATTCGATATCATTGAGCCTCCTATCCCATGTTTCAAGGTTATAATGTCAATTTATTTATAAGTTAAACAAAATCAAACAAAACACAACTTTTACAATTTTGTAATAAAGTTTTTGGTTTGTAGTGAATTTTAACAAGCCAAAAATTTGAGAAGTAAATAATGGATTAGGACTTAGATTGTTAGAAAATATTTTATGAAGATTGGATAACGTTTCCGCCAAGGTTATGGCCATCTTAAGGTCTACATAAATTAGTAAAAATATTAAATTATAAGAATTACAAAATTATGTGTCTAATTAAGAATTATAACTTACCGACAATACCAGATTGGTACAATCAAAACATAAAAAATTAAATTGAACAATATTATTCAGAGCAGACATGGCAAAATGAAAAAATATGTTTGAATTTAAATAATGCAAAAGTTAACGAATTTAAATTGCATGTCTGCTCACGAAGATTCGAATTGCGACTGACTAAAAAACTTGCATCGCAAAGTTCTGTTTTGTTCCATTTTATTTAATTTATAAAATAGATTGACGTTTATAACCATTAAACATTGACGTTTATAAATAATTCATGAAAAATAAAAATGACGACTATTGCTACAATTTAACAACAATTCTGAAATTAATTTTTAAAGTTGCAGCTAAACCAAACACGTAATAAAAAATCTGGTGTGGCCATCACACCGCTACCTTATACACAGCATATTTAATATTTTTTCTTTTTAATTTTCATTACAGATAATCAACTTCCTAACAAAATTTTATATAAATAAACTTATATTAATAGAAATAGATATATAAAATTACTCACTATTTGAATAATGATATTGATATAGCATCAAAAACGCTGAATGGAACACTTATGACTTGCTCCTTGCGTTTGCCAATTATTATTTGACATATAAAACTACATTCACAAATCAAAATTCGTTTTAGTTTTGTGTTTTCCATTTTTGTTTTAATAACCTTGTAGACATGTTATCTTCATTCACAAATCAGTATTTAGTTTTGGTTTTAACACAAAAGTTTGCAAACTCCAAACTTATGTTTTAGTTTTACGTTTTATACTTAGGAATAGACCAATAGGACGAATTGTAGAATGATGTAGTGATATATACTTCTCTCTTTCTATCATCCTTCGCATTGACGATAACCTAAGTTTGTTTTTATTCGAGTGTCAAAATGAATGAAAATAAAAACAAGATTTTAATACCTACTTTCTTATTATGATAATATTTATCTTGCTCTTCCAAAAAATACGAAAGTAAACAAACAACATATGACAGCATGTGTCACTTAGCACATCTGACAGTTGCATTTACTGTATTACCGATTTTCTAAAATTTATGATAGATGTCACTACTAACTAAAATCGACAAAAGCAAAACTATTTGTGAATGTCACCTAAAAACACACTAAAACATAAAGCATAAAACAAACACTAATTTTGATTTGTGAATGTAGCTTTAATGTTAAACATGTTTATGTTTTTTGTTTCTATTGCTACTATGGTTATTGGAATATATTATTAAATATATATAACGCGGTTTTTAAAACACGAAATATGTTTTACGTTATTTATTTAAAATTATTTGTAGATTACACAACAAAACGTAAATTGGAAAAATGAAAAGTATTATGTATATAATGATAAGTTTACAATTGTTAATTCATGCCTTCACATTACAAGTAAGCGTCATCACTAGCTCTAACGGTTGTAACTCGACTGACTCGTCGCGACTTGTTCGTCTGTCTGTGATGTTCGGTAGAGGCGGGGGAAACTTAGGAACTCAGTGGCGTTACACTCTCCCCCTCTGGTTTGCTGCTGACGCCCTCGTGCGCGGACCAGTATTATGCATCGGTACGAGTTCCTTTCGTGGTCGACCCCGTCCTTTCTTCGGGATCACAGGTAGTTGTACTGCTTCTTCTTCCCGTGGCTGAAACTTAAATAGATCGCTTAAATGGTATTTACCAATGATCTTACCCCTATCCCCAAGTTCTTCTACTTCGTATGTAGTGGGTGTTACTACCCTTTTTATCTGATAGGGCCCGTCTCGCTTCGGAGCAAGCTTCCCACTGAGACCCCGTCTTGCGTTACTCAGTACGTGGCTTTTTACTAAAACCTTATCTCCAGGGACAAAGTTCTCAGCGATCCTTCGTTTCTTATCACCTTTTTCCTTTTGAATGTCTTGTTGTTTCTCAATAGATTCTTTCGCTTCATGTAAGGTATGAATAAAACCTTGGAGAAATGGCGTTATTGCTGGTATGAATGTGTCAGTCTTAGCCACATGGCGCAAATCGTGCTTCACGTCATCGGGCGTTCGAAGTTCTCTACCATATGTCAAGTAAGCGGCACTGTACCCAGTGGATGAACATTTTACAGTATTTATTGCGAAGCGAATTGCGGGTAAATGTTCCGCCCATTTGGTGTGTTTGTCTCTCACTAACATGGAAATCTGCGTCTTGATGTCTCGGTTTTTTCTTTCCACCGGATTGCTTTCTGGGTGGTACACCGGAATGAAGCTTTGACTAATTTCCAGCCAATATGCCAGCTGTTGCATAATATCAGCAACAAATTGTACTCCATTGTCGCTTATCATGCGTCTTGGCGTTCCATATCGTAAGAAAATCTCGTTTATTAAGGTTTGAGCACATACCTCGGCTGTTGCATCGCGTAATGGAAAAATCTCAGTCCACTTCGAGGCGGTGTCTTCTATAACAAATATCCAACGATATCCTTCGTCGGTTTCGGGCAATGTACCAATCAAGTCCATTGCTATCGTTTCAAATCGTTGTGTTGGAGCTGGAGTCTGTAGTAATCCTGCTGGCTTAAGGTTTATAGCCTTGTATCGTTGGCACAAAGGACAATTCTTTATATATTCCTCTACGTATCTTCTCATTCCTGGGAAATAGAACCTTTTAGCTATTCTACTGAGGGTTCTTTCTACCCCATAATGACCTGCGGATGGCGAATCGTGGTAATCTTCCATAATGCGTTTTCTGACATCTTTAGGTACAACAATTTGAGGTTCATCAGTATCATCTTCTAACGAATATCGGTATAAGACTCCGTTTGTCAAAATATATCCCCTGTCGGTCCATCTGGAAATGTCTACTAGATCTTTTCCTTCAAAAGCCTCTATTATTTTTCTTACGTCCGGATCTCCCATTTGTTCCTCACGTATTTCTGATGGGTTTCTATTTGGTATGTCTACTGTTACTGTGTTTATTTCATGACTATTCGTAACGGGATCATCTATTACTGGCCTTGATAACATATCTGCTACTACATTTTCTTTGCCTGGTGTGTAATGGATATCCAAATCATAGCTCTGTAACTTCAGCGCCCATCTTGCTAATCGGCCTGTTGGTGTTTTCAGAGAGAGTAACCATTTAAGTGGTTGATGATCCGTTCCTAGTTTTACCTTAGTACCTTCCAAGTATCCTCTGAATTTGTCCATGGACCATACTACCGCGAGTGCTTCTCTTTCTGTGGTCGAATAATTCTTTTCGGCATCTGTGAGCAATCGACTGGCGTACTCTATGGGTCTCTCAGAATTTCCGTCGCCCTGCAATAATACTGCACCTAGTGCGAAGTTACTTGCGTCTGTTCTGAGGGTATATGGTTTCTCAGGATCCGCTTGTTGGAGTACTGGTGCTTTAGTTAAAGACTCTTTAAGTTTCTGGAAGGAATCTTTTTCTTCGCTGTCCCATCTCCATGTACTATTCTTTTTTGTTAAAGCACATAGTGGTCTTGATATTTCGGAAAAGTTGTCAATAAATTTTCGATACCACGAACAGGTTTGGAGAAAGGATTGCACTTGTTTAACGTTTTGAGGTTCTGGTATTTTCACGATGGCACTGATTTTCTCGGGATCCACCTGAATCCCTTCTGGTGTAATTAAGTGTCCAAGGTACCGTACCGTTTCACACGCGAATTTACATTTGCTACGTTTAGCGCGCAAATTAAATAGTTTTAATCGATCAAACACCAACTGCAAGTCTTGAATGTGCTTTTCAAAAGTTTCTGAGAGTATAATTATGTCATCTAGATACGCAAAGATTGACACGTCACTTAATCCCGTTTTGAACCTATCTATTAAACGCTGGAATGTGGCCGGCGCATTCCGCAACCCGAACGGCATTCTCAAGTAGCGAAAAGTCCCGAACGGTGTCACAAAACACGTCTTGTCTTTATCTTCATCGCGCACTTTTACTTGATGGTATCCCGCTCTCAAATCCAATGTTGTCATAAATTGTGTTCGTTTTGCATTTTGTAGTATTTCATCTATCCGGGGCATCGGATAGCTGTCACCGACCGTGATCTGGTTTAGTTTACGATAGTCAATGCAAACTCTGAAACCTCCATCTTTTTTGGGAACTAGAACTGTGGGTGCTCCCCAAGGGCTTTCGCATGGTTCTATTATCTCCTCGTTTAGCAATCTATCCAATTCTGTCTTCAGAAATTCTTTTTTCTGCGTTGACAATTTATAGGGCGGTACATATACGGGTGGATGGTTTCCGGTATTTATAATATGTTCCGCAAAACTGGTTACGCCTCCCCCTGGTGCGAAGGTTTCATAGTTTTTTGTTAACAACGACATTAAGTCATTTCTTTGGTCTTTAGATAACCTTATACCTTCATCTTCTCGAAGAGAGTATTCTCCAGTATTTAGTTCATTTATGTTGACATATCTTTTCACTGCAACATCCTCTTCATACGGGTACTGAATGGTTGGTTCTTGTCCAAATGCCCATGTTTCTTTACCAGTATTTATTATTATATTTGCTTTTTGCAGAAAGTCTATGCCTAGTAATGTACAATTATTGGTTTCTTCCGGGAATATTAGAAATTGTGTTGAAAACTCATGATCTTTAACTCCAACATTTACCGTTGTTTTGAGAACATTTTTTTTTAATGCTACTCCATCTGCATACGCCATTTGTATAGTTTCGCTAGAAAATACGCAACCCTTTGTCTTGAGTATATTATACAATTTGTTTCCTGCAATAGTAGCTTGTGCCCCTGAATCTGCATAAGCAACTCCTTTAGTTCCTAGGATTGTAATTGGTAGCACGGGCCTTTGCTGTTCTTGTTTTACATCCTTTGCGGACAGATTATAAAACTCAACGGCATCAGTTTCTACTTTGCTAACATTTGTACCTTGGCAAGTTGGGCACTTGGATCTAATTGTACCTGGTGTGCCACAACCATAGCATTTTATTGTTGATTGCGCTTTCGTTTCATTTTGTCCTTCTGCATTTTTCTTGTTCTCAGATGAGGCAACGCTTGGTTCATGTATTGCTTTCTTCCTATTACGACACTCTTCCACAGTATGACCATACTTCTTACAGAATTTACATTTTGGTCTATCTTTTGGTTGAGACATAATCTTCCTTTTATCCTCCAGCTTGACATCGTTTTTTGCTTGTGTAGTATCGTCATTTTCTTTCAAAGATTGCTCCACTACTCTTACTGACTCAAGAAGGTCTTTAAATGTTTTGATGTTGTCGCGAGGAATTCTCTTTCTAATTTTTCTATGTAGCAGCCCATAGATCATGTCTAGCTGTATCTTCTCGGTGAGAGTATCCGGGATTTTTGCTAGTAAAGCTCGTGCTCTACAAACAAATATGTCTGTTGGTGTATCAAGACAGTGTTCCATCTTAAAGACTTCTTGATAAATTTGATACGCTGGTTTACAAGGACCGTATGCGTCACGTAAGGCTTTCACGGCATCACTCCACGTACTTACTGTCGCTTTAAGACCCTGCCACCATGTTGCTGCAACGCCATTTAATAACAATGGTAGTCCGCGTAACGCATTTTCATCGCTTATATTAGCGCAGTCTTTATATATCTCGATGGTATCAATAAATGTTTCAACTTCTGAGTCCTTTGTTCCGTCAAAACGCGCATCACATTTCACAAAACTCCCGTGTTTTATATTTTCACGCGCCGCTACTGAGTCCGATGTTGATTCACGAACGGAGCTTGCCTGCAGTCCCGCTATCAACTGCGTCAACTGTTCGTTTGTCATGGCGATAAACGATTGTTTATCAGCCATGTTTACGTTTCGCTTAGGCGGCGTGTTTATGCTTTATTTTAACAAAGATTTTACAATACCGGCAGGCGAACACCCGAATCTCTGTTGTATTTGCGTGGGCGAGAATTTTCTGTAGTTATTCGCGCTTGAGAACAGCGAATGAGAATAACTGACAGTTCCACTTGTAATTTCCACTTACGAACAAACACTACAAGTTTTATTCGTTGTTATCACTATTTACTAGTTATTTGCGCTTAACACAGCGAGATTAAAATAACTGACACTGTTTCCACTTTTCTTTTACACGCTCTGTTGGCCACTATGTTGGGCGCCAAGTTATAACGCGGTTTTTAAAACACGAAATATGTTTTACGTTATTTATTTAAAATTATTTGTAGATTACACAACAAAACGTAAATTGGAAAAATGAAAAGTATTATGTATATAATGATAAGTTTACAATTGTTAATTCATGCCTTCACATTACAAGTAAGCGTCATCACTAGCTCTAACGGTTGTAACTCGACTGACTCGTCGCGACTTGTTCGTCTGTCTGTGATGTTCGGTAGAGGCGGGGGAAACTTAGGAACTCAGTGGCGTTACATATATAAATTAGTTTTTCTCAAAATTAGATGCATTTGCAGGCAAATTTCAAATAACATTTTATATTCCAAATATTTTTACTAATATCCTTTATTTGAAACTTTCTTTCGTAACTGATTCCATTTTTTAAATAAATGGAATTTATTGTTTTGTGTGTCAAGTAAACTTATTCTTCCGGTTTTTCAATTTCATTCAAAATCAACTCAACTCTTCGTATTTTCATGAAACTTATAATTACCAAGTTTCGTTAACAAAATTTGTCTCGTTCAGAGATATTGCACATTCGGACACACATCCATCCTTCCACACACACACACACACACACACACAGACATCATTGAGAAAATGATGAAAACGGATTCAGTGGACCTCAAAACACGTATTTTCTCGAAAATCTCGTCAACGATTTTTTTCACGATTCCAATACTTCCTTATACTGTGTATAAGAAAGTAAAAATGTAAATCAGTTTTGTGTCCATCTTTTAATTCTGAACAACTTTACACTCTACAATTTTTTCCGTAAAATGAACATTAGAGCATGAAGTCGTATAAATCTAATATCTCATGTGAAATCCCTATGTTCGCCCAAAGCAAGCACCACCCGGAATAATATTGAAGTAAATACAATAAAATGTAAAGTAGAATGTTGTGTGTACTTTTATCTATTTTAAGATGCCCTTACTTGGAGGAGTTGTCTACTATTTTCTCGTAACTTTATTATTTCCACTGGGCCTATATCTTGCGGATCCAACAAAGGAACTTAAAGGATTTTAGTGAAATTTAGTATGTAGATTTGGGATTCCAAAGGTGAGACGGGTATCGATTTACAGGAAACCCACGGCCTACACCTTGTAAGACACGTAAAATACTTATCCTTTTCCACAAATCTTATTTATTCTCTATTTCACTCTCTTGTCGATATTCTTATTATAGGTAGAAGAATTCTGTCGATTCCAAATAAATAAGAGACAACAAACTTAAATTAAACTTATTTAAATGGGATGGCTAGCTCAGTGGTATGAAGTCGGCCTGTGGATCCTGAGGTCCCTGGTTCGATTCCCACAGGCGACAAATTTTCATAATTTGGAAAAGCTATCTCTGTGGCTCCTCCACCACTAACATGTTTGGGGGCCGTGATTTGACGACTGGTAACCGCACTTCACGCGCAAAATATATCACTTACCGAGATCTGCTTCAGCCGAGTGCCACACCCAGTAATATATAATTTCACCAAATTAAAAATTACCCCAGTGGCTCCCCCACCACCAACATCTTTGAGGGCCATGAATTCACGGATGGTAACCGCGCTTCAATTGTATTAAACTTACATAAAAGGTGAATCATTACTTGTAGGGCTGATCACCTTTGTGGTTTCATTTTTGGTTAACAAGGGAAGAGTACTTTTTTTACACCAATATTTTGAAAATACTAATACAAGGTAATTGAAGAAATAGGAACAAGTGTTAATTTTCTTATGATATACAGGCTGTCCCATTTACGATTGCCATCACTGGGATTTCGGAAACTATACAGCTACGACTTAAATTAAATGGGAGTTATTGTGCCTTTGTAAAATTTAACTTGTTGTCTAATTGAGCCAACATCATAGCTCTTATAGTTCTCGAAAGCAATGGTACAATAAATAAAATAAACAACTTTTATATTCTTAAATTTTGCCTGAAGTATACATATAGATATATATTTATTTATTTATTTATTTATTTAAGCTCTCAACAGGACAGAGTCCCAATTACAGAGGGCATATAAGAAAATAATACAATTTAAAATTAAGACATAAATTAACTAGTACAACAACAACACTTATTCTATACCTAATAGTAAAGACCCAAATAATTTGTTTTTAAACTGCTTTAGAGTATCATTAAATATATCAATATTCTTACCTGGATTATCTAATTTATTAAAAATATTACACATATATCTTATTGGGATCCTTGCCTCCTAGTTTGTTTTCACAGTTATTATTATTATTGCGGAGGGCAAACTCAGAAATGTCGCTTTCCCAAAAAAAAAATTATTTATTGTCTTGTAAAATTTAACTTGTTGTCTAATTGAGCCAACCTCATAGCTCTTATAGTTCTCGAAAGCAATGGTACAATTGTAACAAGTCAAAGTCAGCACATTCTTAGTGAATATAATTAAGTAAAGTAGAGCATGTTGTAGTGAGGTCACGTATTCTAAATAATATTGTTTGACGTAAGTAGCTAACTATTTGCTGACTTAGTACTTTTGTAATTAGATATATAGTAGCGTTAGGTCAGTTATAACGGCAGTCAATACGAGAGAGTGATGAAGAGTCATTCAGAGTGATTCAGAGTACAGTAGTCGTTAGAGTACAGTAGTCGTTAGAGTTCAGTAGGAACTCGACAACATCAACCATGTAGTAAGTGTGAATAAATCGTTGTTATTTGTTAAACCAAATTGTAAGTACAAACTTATTTCCAACAAACCCTAGTACTTGTCCAGTCTGACAAGAACCCATACTAATTATTTGTTAATTCTCCTTTGAATAACACAATAATTAAAATAAACAACTTTTATACTCTTAAATTTTGCCTGAAGTATATGTAGGTATATATATATATATATATATACGAGCCCTATCTCACTTCAGTTGACCCGAATCTTATTTTTTGTTTCAAATTTAAATAATACTAAAAACGCAGTTAGCTGACATTCACTAAATTCTACAATTAATTTTAATAAATTTTGATTCAATTTAACATTAAATATATCTTAGACGCAAAATGTATAGCAAACTAGTAATTTTTTATTACAAAAAAAACTAATTCTACTCGCAAATGTACTATCGTGATTTTTATCTTGTAGGTAGCTCGAAGAATGAAATGAAATTACTTATTATTTAAAACAAACTTTATTATTATACAGTTTTTTAATAAAACGAAAAAGTTTTAGTTAATACAGCAATGTTTACTTCCTGTTCCAATGGCTGTCATACAAATATATGTCTCATTAAAATTTCATTTAATTCTCTTGCATACTACACGAGAAATAAAACTGCAAAATAAAATATCAAAAATTCGGGTCAGCTTGTGCGTGACAGAGCTCGTATATATATATATAAATCAATTTCAATTGAAATAAATTACTAGTCTTTGTCATCTGGGTTTGAATTGAAAAGGACAATTTTTTAATAACTCTTCCATAAATTGACACCATTTCTTCAATAAATTCGGATTTAGCAGTTTTATAGTCTTTATTTTCTAATATTTTATGTTTGTGTATACTTAATAAACTTAGATTACTCAATCGTTAAGATAGGGCACATGTCGGTAGCTGGCCATAAGAATACTGCTAGAAAGTCAGTTTCAGCTTGAATTGATTATTTTTAAACTTATAATTTCATTTTTATTTAATTTATATAACATATACATGGAGGTAACCGCGGCTCTCGAACATAGGACTTTAACATAATCATATTGTTTTAATTTCCCCAATTATTAAAAATAAAAAAGCTTCAAATACAATTTGTAGGGCATAAAATATGAAATTAGTTTTGCATGTTTTGTAACGCCACAAATTAGACCTGAAAATGACTAAAATTGTCTCAAAACTATCAATAGCTATGAAATTGAAACAAAATTAAACAAATGTTTGACGTTCAGTCTGTTAAAACTGTCAAAATAAATTCTTTATTTATTATTTCATTTATTTTGACAGATAAAACGTCAAACATTTGTTTAATTTTAATTCAATTCCATGTATATCGATAGTTTTGAGGCAATTTTCGTCATTTTCAAAGCTGATTTGTGTCGTATGGAAAAGTAATTTTGTTTATTGGTTGAGATGTAGAATTTTATGCCCTAAAACTTTTATATTAAGCTTTTTTGTTTAAAATATTAATTATAATTTTACATGTCAAAGTCCTATGTCCGAGAGTCGTGGTCACCACCTTAGTTAATAACCAGGGGTGACGGGGCGTGCGCCCCTACTTGCACTCTCCTGCGGACGCCCATGAATACAGTTATATGTACTCGTATTAAACACACTCGGGTGCTATAAGCCAGTCACTTAAACATATGCCTTAAAAATAATGTAATATCGACTACAGAAACCGGCAGTACGGCAGTGTAAAAACTGCGGCTCGGTGTGCCCGGTAGGCCCAGGCCCGATGCCATTGGAAGAAGAAGAATTACAAATTATATTTCATCATTTTTTTTTTGTTATTTGCTACCAAACAATCGTGTTCTCGTTAATAATATTTGTGAGACAAAAACTAAACCTTTAGTGGTATGACCCAGAAAACAATTTCATAATTAATTTTATAACAATTGTTTTAATTTACAATAATGTTGAACGTTCCATTTGAAAATACGGGTAGATAACATCACTATCACGAAGTTCCATATGAAACTATCCCTTTTTGTAGTGACTGTATAAAACATCCCCCATTCCTGAGGTCAATCTGTCATCCTTTCACATATCTACGAAATCCCATCTTCCGGAAATGACGTCACTGCCAGAGGGTAAGAAATTAGCGGAAGCCGTAACGTGGAACGTAACGTAACAGTAAAAACGAGAAGCTAATCATAACCCGAATTCTAACGACACTCGCATTCCATGATAAATGTCTCCGGCAAAAACTTCATTGGGATCGGGATCGGGATCGGGACGAGGAAAAATGTTGAATCTATGTGAGTTATTCCAAGAATTATGGTTAGGTATTCTTTTGACTTTACTACAATAACTATAAAATTGTGACTTACAGTAATGCAACTTCCCTTTTTGAATATAAATATATTCCACTACTAATCAGTATATTGATTGAAAATAAATAATAATAGTTATTATTATTTAAATAAAAATATATAAATATATCATCACACTTTCTACCCATTACTTGGTGTGGCACTCTGCTGTAGCAGATCTCGGTAAGTGATATATCTTGCGCGTGAAGTGTGGTTAACAGCCGTAAAATAACAGCTTTCAAAAATGTTAGTGGTAGGGGATCCACAAGGGTAATTTTAATGTAGTGCAAATTGGTTGTCGCCTGTGGAAATCGAACCAGGTTCTCAGGATCCATAGACCGACTTGATATCACAGAGCCAACTACCTTATAATTATTACTTAAGTATTTTTTTTTGTTTTTTTTTTTTGTGGCTTCTTTGGCGGACCAACTACTTAGGTCATATGCCGCCATTACGCCCTGATCTGCGTTTTAGTTGTTATTGTCAACAGCAACGTTAGTTTTCTCTGGACGGTCACCCATCCAAATACTACCCGCGCGCAACGT